>JAYKAV010001998.1:1513875-2113712 GCA_035582835.1 Phoebastria nigripes | reverse complement strand
TTTTTTTTTTTTTTGAAGTGGTAGCAGATTCCTTGGGCATGTCAAGGTCCAGCTGATTGGATCAGACTCAACCAGAGTAACTACGTTTGAATTACCTGGTATCTGACTCCATGCATGTTAGCTGATGTGCAGTAGGCAAAGGGGATGTCAACATCAATATCTGAAGCTTCCTGTCTCTGAGTGAAAGAGAGGAAGTGGGGAGTGCACTCTGAAAGGAGAGGTCTGTAATGTTGAGGTCTTGTTAGCTGAGGTCAAACTTACAGTTCACTCGGAATGCATTTTGCTGAAATTGGGTTCAGCTCTGAGAGGGAAACACAGTGAACGTAAGCCTGAAAACCCAGGCTGAATTTCTGGCTTCCCGCAGAATGTTTCATCACAGCAGAATCTGTATTCTAGCATGTAGTGACTGCATATTGGCTGGTTAAATAGGCCTCTTAAAATGCGTGCTTGCTTTCTGTCCCACCTCACAATTGTATAGACTTAAAATTGCTTAAGCAGAACATGACGTAGGAAGGAAGTCYATCTCTTGTGCATCACAAAAATATGGCACTCATGCTTCACTTCTGGGGTCCTACATTGAAGCCTGATTAGGTCAAAGAGAACTTTTTTGGAGGCAGATGTATAACAGGAACTTTTAGCAGGCTAGAAGCAGCASTAGAGCAGAAGTCTGCTCAGAGTCAGAACTGGATTTTGTTGGGGACTGTTGTGGTGTTTAGTTGCTGCATTTGCATTTGTCAATACTGACTGCTACTAAGCAGTAATGTTTTAAGTGCTGTAACCTTAGCCTATAGGCAGCTTGTGAACTATAGCTTGATATTCAAGCTACCTTTGCATTGGTGGCTGGCACTGACCTTTGCTAGCTCTGAGCATTCATTTGTRTCAGTTGAAAGGTTAGGCATCCTGACTTCTGTCTTGCTTCCACAAGATTTGCTTTAAGGCTTTTTGTTTTGTTTTAGTGATGTGTGGGGGTGGTTTTTTTGTTTGTTTTCTGGTAATTATAGCTTAGGATGGACTTGTTTCTAAAGCATAAGCAGATTGAGTTGGGGTTGGCATAGAAAACTGCTTGTCCTCCAGGATTATAATTCTATCCCTTATCTCTTGCAAGAGTGGCTGAGACAACCACAAAGCTGAGTCGTGCCAGCAACCAACAAGAAGCAGAAATAGCAAAGATCAGTGCTGCAGCCACAGAATGCCACTGGGGCGCTTGTGGTGGTTTTGAAATAGGGGACAGTGATTAAGCATCTTGGTGCACTTTTCAGGACTGCAAAATGGAGCAGGGTACCTCTTGCATTCCTCTTATAAATAGGTATGGAGGGAGGAACAGTTTGAAGAACTGTTTGGGAGTCTGTACCTGTCTCTTAGACTGTGGACACTACCAGCATTTTACAGATGTTAAAAGCAGAATTCTGAAACTAGCCACAAGTAAGAAGAAAGCTAGTATGGTTTCACTGTCTTGCAAGCATGTGTCCTTTGTACAGTAGACGCACATATTAATGAAGATTATGCTAACTTTGTCTTCCTCAATGTTTCCTGTAGGATTAGTAGAATACTGAAGGCAATACTAAAGGGATGGGACCTTGTGATGTTGATTTATCAATTTATGTTTGCACAGGGAAATGGGGGCAGGGGGAGGCTAGAAAATCAACTCTGGACTTTGCTCCTGAAGACAACCTACCTACCAAATCGTGTGCTGCTATCATTACTGGGTTTCTGAGAGTGAGAAACAAATGCAGATGCAAGCTTGGGAAGGATTAGAGCTGTAATAAAGCTTAGAATATTATAAAGCTTCTTCATAATACTGCTCTTTTAACCTGATCTCTCTGCCTTTCCTTAGCAGTGAAGGAGACTGTCTCTGAGAATGATCTCTATGGGAGACTTTTTATAAACAGAGTTTTCCACATCACTGCAGACAAGATGTTTGAAATCCTTTTCACCAATTCTCACTTCATGCAGAGGTTTCTCAATTCCAGGAGTATAGTAGGTAATACACTCTTCTCCCTTCTGTCCGTGTTGCAAACTATGCTGAAAATGTCAGCCTCTGAGAAATGTTAAATAGGGCTAAGTTGAATTCTAAGTTTCTCCTTGCTTTAAAACAATTTTGAAGCTTTAAAGTTCCACTATGAGAGAGGGTATTTAAAGCTAGCCTGTTGTTTCTGTAGATCAGTCACATTTCAGAGTAAAAACCTCATTTCAGTGCACCACAAAACTGCACCTTAATGCCTGAATTTTGGGTAGGCTATTAAGTTGATGCAGCCTGTGCGGTATTTCTGATTACATTGTGTCCCAGAAATAGTGAAATGTGTATGGCTGGCACACAGGGAAGATCATTGCATCCTCCTAAACGATACTCACAGGCTTTAATTTTCTGGATGAGTAAATCTTATTCACTGAGATCATAAGAACAGAAAATTAAGTCAAAAAGGGTAATATTTATTCAGTGTCAGCTTGGAAGGCAAAGTGGCAAAAGCTTTTGATAATGCTAAGTGAATCTATTCAACTTTAAGCGGATGGGAAGTGACATATTTTCATTTAATTGCTTACTCTTCTCCCCACCCTGAAGTCTCTTTCAGTAGACTCAGGTTCAGCTACTTAGTGCTTCACCTTTGTTCATCAGTGAACTACAAGTTTCCCTTTTCCTGCAAAACACACAACCATTTGGAATCAGTTTTCTGTCTCTCTCCTCGCCACTGTTCTTAAACTGTAAGATATGAAAGGGCAGAGGTAATGCCTTTTAGGTAATCTGCATGTGAGATTTTGCATAATTTCTCATTTAGATGCTGTATCAACCCCTTGGAATAGAGATTCCAGTGGCAATCAGTTGAGGACTTTGACGTACACTGTAACGATTAACAATCCACTTTGTGGGAAGTTCACAACTGCAACTGAAAAGCAGGTACTGTGAGCATGTGTGTGTCTGGTGCCCTTTAAAGCAAGGGAGAGTTCAACTCTATGATCTGTCAGAGATCTGACCATGGATTAGAGTTCAGTGAGCTGAATGTGGATCTTCAGTTTAAACGTAGCATCTCTAAGGGTAGCTTGCTGCCCCTCTCACCATTAGCGAGCAAATGCTGATGAAATCAGAGAGGCTTTCTACCCTTGCAGATGGCTGTAAACTTCTCCCACAAAGTCTGTGAGGAAAAGTGTTAACATCTCTTATGAATTGAGGGGTGAAAAGATGCAGTTAAATGCTTTCAGTGTCCACTTCTGGGCTCCCCAGTACCAGACAGAGATGGAAAGAGTCCAGCGAAGGGCCACTAAGATGATTAGGGGACTGGAGCATCTCATATGAGAAATGGCTGAGAGCTGGGACTGTTCAGCCTGGAGGAGAGAAGGCTCAGGGGGGATCTTACAGTGTATATAAGTATCTGAAGGGAGGGTGCAAAGAAGACCAAGCTAGGCCTTCAGCACCAAAGGCCACACCTTTCAGTGGTGCCCAGTGACAGGACCAGAGGTGATGGGCACAAACTGAAACACAGGTGGTTCCCTCTGAACATCAGGAAACACTTTTTTACTGTGAGGGTGATGGAGCACTGGAACAAGTTGTCCATAGAGATTGTGGTGTCTCCTTCCTTGGAGATACTGGAAAGCCATCTGGACATGGTGCTGGGCAACCAGCTCTAGATGGCCCTCCTTGAGTAGGGCTCTTGGACAACATGACCACCAGGGGTGCCTTCCAATCTCAACCATTCTGTAATTCTGCTTTGGGAAAGGTCTCATAGATCAGTCTCAAAGAAGAGCTGTGGTCATGAGTCAGTGGCCAGCCTTGCATCTGGTACTCGAAATGGCAGTGGGGAAGTACTGTTGCTGCCTATGTTGGCTCTAGCAGGAGGCATCTTCTCTTTCCCCACCCCATCTATACTTGACATTCTTAACTGTGTTGTGTTGTATTGTGTGGCTTTCTCTCTACTCTAGTTCACTTGGAGTTGGTTGATCTAGCTTAAGGAATTTAGGCTGAAAGAAAAAAATAAATGGGTACCATGAGTATATCTTATTTTTATTTTCTTTTTATGGTAGATCCTGCATAAGCAGAGCCAGAAAGGTCAGTCTTATCAGGTGGATGCTGAGGTACTGACCCATGATGTCCCCTACCATGATTATTTCTACACTGTGAACAGATACTGCATCAGCCGCACGTCCAGTCATAAGTGTCGATTACGGTGAGCCTGAGTGGTGCACAGTGGGAGGGGAACAGCCAAGGCACGTATGTTACGGGTTGATGAAGGGTGCTTATCAAAAAGATCTGCCAACAGCATAGAGAAGGTCAGTTTCTCTTGAAGCTGGGGATCTCTTCTGAAAAATAAGCTTGGTTTCTCTCGTCACGTGTATGCTGTATATGGATCTTATTAATTCAGTGAGAAACGAACTCTTACGTTGACTTTACAAGGTACAGAACTCATCTCTGAGACTGAACTGGGTTCTGACCAGCCTTGCATTTCTGAGTGCAGCTGTGTGAGTGGGATAAATTGGAACTACCTGAGATGTTTTATTACAGAGTTTCCCAGATATCCTTGCTAAGGGCCGGCAGAAGAGGATGGTTTCACAGGAAGGTGCAGGGAAGATGGAACATACTTAACCTTTGCAGGGAGGGTACTCAAGCGAATCAGGCTTCATTATTAAACTCTACCTAGATAGGGGAGTCTTAAAAGGTACTTCCCTTTCCTCTCCCATTTGTTGAAAACGCCTGAAGTGATCACGTTCCATGTTCAGTGCATTTGTGTGACTTTCTGACTACGTAATCCATGGTAGTTTTTGTGCTGTCTTGAGTAAGACCTTTTATCTCAAACTTCATCAGTACCCAGGAAAGGTAAGCAAGCCTGGATTTTATTCTGGCTTATCTCAGGCTATAAAAGTGCTGAAGACTCCCTCTCTACTGAGACGAGAAGGGAAGAAAGATCCTTGAACAACTGTTCTGGATGATTTTTTTTTTTGAGTGAGTCATTCTTCCTCTTTGAGGGCTGTATTTGTTTTATCTGAGACACATGGCAACCCTAGGGTCAGAGCAAAAACCTAGGTTTCAATATGGTGCACAGAGCATGCATGTATAGAACAGAAGGTGCATGGTGGTGTTACAGCTGGCTTTATTATAATGCGTTTAAAATGTCTCAAAAACTCTGTTTGAAAGATGCTGTTTTATTAGACTAGAAACACAGTGGGCTTACATTGATTTGGATGATTACTTGAAAACGTTGAAAAAAGTGTATTCTAGGACGATCAGTGTCCTTGACTTAAACAGATCAAAATCACAGGCTATCCTTTTGTCCTTTATGAAGAGCTTTGGGATTCATTCAGTTGTTAGAAGCAGCCCTCTGAAGGATTCTACTCCAATTCATTTCTGTTCTGGAAGCATTATTGATTAGCTTCACCTGGGGACTGCAAGGCAGGAATGTCACTTCCCCTCTGTCATGCTCACAGAAAGACAGATTTTAATTTCTGCCTACTCAGGGTAGGATCTGAGCACTTGGTGCATGAGTGGCAATAATGAATTTCACCTGCTGCCATTGCAGTGCCCATGTAATACATCATGTGTACACATACAGAGTAAAAAGCAGGACTTTATGATCAGAAAGCCTGAAGCCTATTTTAAATGTATGTTAAAATGAGAACACTTCAGAAGAGAGAAATTCTCTGCTAGTCTGAGTCTGAAGGAAAAAACTTAAAAATATTTCCCCTAAYTTGGACACTTGAATCTCCTGAAGCTTTAGCCAGATATGTTGTCTTTGCTACTGTCTGTCTCTTGCCTTGCTTCAGTGTAAATGCTGCCCAGGTAGAAAGCCAAGGCAGTTCCAGTTGATATTTCAGATTATGGACATAAGCTAGAGGCCTGCTTCTGATAAGAGATTTCTGCTATCACTGTGCTACTGAGAGAGCACTCTTTCACTATTGCATTCTGTTTATTAGGGTTTCTGCAGAAGTAAAGTATAAAAAACAGCCCTGGGGCCTTGTCAAGTCTGTAATCGAGAAGAATACCTGGGGAGGAATACAGGAAAACTTCAAACAACTTGGTGAGGCATTTTCTTCTTTGGTAGAGTAAGGAGGCTATCTTTCCTATGTATGTTTTCACGTCTGTCAAACTTGATTTCTTAAAGAATGGTTTGAAAAGAAGGCAACACCAAAGGAATCTCCAAGTCAGAAGTTCTTGTCATCAATTCTGCCAATTCCAGGGTGTAAAAGAAGCCTGGTAGCTTAATGCTAACAAGGAGCTCTCGTATACCTTGTCAGTAATTGGTTTCTGAAGGAAACACTAGGAGCAGTGGGAAAGCTGTTAATTTCAACTGCATGTGCCTATCTTTAAGTATTTCCTTGATTGTGGGTATGAGAAGAGAAGCAGTGGCACTTGGCAGGCTCCTTGACTATGTCTGTTAACAGCCTGGCCGGCCACGGCTGCAGGCTTACAGTCTAACACAATTCCGAGTCTCAGTCTAACAGTGTCTTGAAGTGCTCCTCCAGCTGCTGTCTAACATATCATTAAACAATCCTGCACAGGCTGATTGTACATCATATCTGAAAAATGTACTAAGTGCYATCTAGCAAATAGGACAGGTAGTACAGGTCAAGGTGTAGCTTATGTCAATTACCTGCTTTAAGTTCATTGACTAGAAGATGCACTTACTCCTCTCACTGCCACCCTCCGTATCTCACAATTTGAGTCTTCAGTGCTAGGCTYTTCAGCTTTCCTTTTGAAAGTTCAGTAACCTTATTTTTTCCACTGCAGAATCAGATCTCCTTATGGAGGAGTATGCAATTAATCAGTCCATAGAAGACTCTGGAAAATTAGTTGCCCTGAGACGAAGACGACGCACTTTACACCGGAGTCTGGCAGAATCACTTCCCAAACGGTCTTCCCAACACTCCTCTGGCGACATGGGAGTAGATCCCCAGGGCAGCATAATAGGTAGGAATTTTTATATCAAGTGTTTTCCAAAAGCTGTGTTCAAGAAAGCTTAACTCTTCAAATAGTGCAAGAGTAACACTTGTATGTATGTTACTCTCATTGTCTTTATCTAATTGGTGTGATAGCAAATGCTTTAGTGTGTTCAAGCTTGCATAAAATAGATTTGGAGTATGCATAGTCACTTTTATGATGAGTATCTCATGAAATCAAACCTTAATCTACCTTCTGTTTTTAAAACAAACAAACAAAAAACAACTAAAACCTAAAATGCTGCACTGTACCTGCATAGGATTGAAAATGAGATGGAATCAGAAAGAAATTTAACCTGACTTGTGTAGAGTTGCTGAAAACTTGCTTTATTTCTTCAAATAACTGCACACCCAGGTCATGAGTTGATTAAACTTTGTCACTCACCTCTTGGCCCTGTCATCTTGTTTCTGGCACTTTTTTATGTTAAGGAGTCCATTTGCTGTCTGCTTCTGTAATTTCTGGGTTACTGAAGCATTTCTTGCAGTTCCACTACCACTAGGCACGACAGACTTGGCCACTAGCATATACAATATTAGCTACACCTACAGAGATGAGGAACATCTGTGTGCTAATGTGTACCAGAGAATGGTGGATTTCATGATACAAGCTGACTTGTAAACACTGATGTAGGAATAAGTGCCCTTTCCTAAAAGGGGGAGACAACAATGAGTATAGCATTGAGAGAGCATTTGGATCAACAGCATGTGTAATAGACTTCTTACCTAACTGAGATTACTTCCTGATTACTTAATTTTGTTAACTGCTGCTCTGCCTTTTCAGGTGAGTGTGTCTGTCTTGGTATACATGACAGCTTTCATGTATGCTCCTTGTCCAGGGCAGAAAACATGAATGTAAGAAACTGTTTTAGGAGATCAGGGAAATTATATTTAAAGATCAGCCTGACCACAGTGGTAGGTGATTGCTGTTTGGTTTGGAGAGAATGTGCACACTTCTCTCCCTCACTAGTGTCTGGCCCCTGTTGTCTGATGACTAGCAGATGCTCTTTCGAAAGGCTGTCATCAGGCCAGTATATAAACCAAGCTGGTAAGTATGGGACAAGTTAAAGGAGAACTTGGTTTGACACTGGTTGTCAGAAAGACTGATGTGGCCAGGAGAACAAGCAGAAGAGAGCCACTTTGCAGCCTGTCTCTGCTCATGTGTGACTAGCACCCTATGTGCTGAATGAGGGTTAGTAATGGATGGATTGTAGCCTTCTCAGGCTATCTGGGTTTTAATGTGAACATGCCCCAGAGCTGTGTTCTCTGCAGCATACTGGGGTGGGGGGAATCCTGCTCCTGATGGAAGAGCCTTACTGTCCAGCTGACTTGTCTGAGATGACTGCAGAAATGCCTTGGTGAATGTTGGAGATGACCTTGTGCACCACATGATCTGTTATTTTTTTCCATCAGAAGCTGTTGAGCTATTCTGTGTGAAATGCTGGGCACTCACATGTATCTGCAGGCATCCTTTAGGAATGTTCTTCGGTACTTTTTAACCTCCTTCTCTTCCATGCTCTATAGGAAGGAAAAGAGATCCTGTAAGTAGGACCACCACCATCATTGTAGTAATGAGTGTCTTGTAAGTACTCACTTGCATTAAAATGTGGCTTGACTCGAGCTCATCTTGGTCTTCATCTGTATTTGCCTGTACCTCACTTGCATGTAACATTGCATGTATGTAGCATGATAGATCCTAACCTAGTTTGAATGTATATATAGGACCACTCGGGTATAGGAGGGGAATGGATTGACTTAGGAAGTGACACATGGAATGAAAATGCTGACTGCCAAACTAGTCTACCTTGCAGGTTTACATATGTCTGATCCTATAAAAAAAATTTCTAGGATTTACTCATTCCTAGTTTTAAAAGTTCAAAGAGGAGACACTGTTGTCATTCTTATAGGTTGCTATTACACATTAAAGCTAACTGCTAAGAATTGTTTGGATAGATCTTTATTTTCAGTATAGCACTGCCTGACGCCCTTTTTCTCCCAGAAGGATTCTCTTTTCTTAGCTGTTTTTAGCCCAGATCTTGTTTCTGTAGCATTGCAACCAAAATTGTTACAGGACTTGATTTTTGTTCTCTTCTCTCTACAGTTTGCTGCTCTTGGTCTTGCTGAATATAACACTGTTTCTCAAACTGTCAAAGATAGAGCATGCAGCTCAGTCCCTCTATCATGTCCAGCTTCAGGAAGAAAGCTCTTTGAAGTAAGTTGAATTTACAATCTTTGCTTTCTTTCTTCCTCAGCTTATGTGAGAATCTGATCTAAAGAAATAGATTTTGAACAATGAAACTTGGTAAGTTTTCAAAAGCTGCTGGGGCTTGCTGCTCTTCTGTGGTCTATGCTGATATCCAGTGACATCTCTGACTGCATCTTGCAGTAATAAATTTCTCCTCTGACAAGCTGTTTTTTGGGGGAGTGTTAACCTTAGCTTGCATTTATCACCCTGCTGTGACTCATCTTCTGTGAATATCATAGTGCTGATCACAGAACCGAAGTGTTCACTTCATCCTGTGTGAACCAGCATGATCTCAAATGTAATGTTAAAGATTTATTTAGCTTTTTAGCCTCCTTCTGCGAGTCTCCTGCTAAATCTCCTCTCCCTCTCAAACTTCCATGTTAGGTGCCTTTTGTATTCAGACACATGGAAGTGGCTCAGATGTTGCTTCCTCTCTATGGTATCAGCAAACAAGTTAAAAACCATAACCTGATCTTCAGTATGGAAGCGGTGTGGTGACCTCCCATAGTGATCATCTCAGAACTGATTAGAGTAACTTTCTTCATAAGAAAGATCTTGCCCTCTGAAGTGTGAGAACTTACATTGTAGACACAGCAAGCACGTTTGTTCTTGGTGGCTGTTGTCTACAGAGGTCCGGGGCAGTATCTTCAAGGCAACAGGGACCGAAATTCAACTGCAGGCAGCTTTTTATGGGCTTTTGGAAAAGGATGCTTTTAGTAATGGCAGAGAATGGTGGCAGAGTGCAGCTGCTTTTAGAAAGGCATGGAGGTGCTTGTTTCATGTTTCTGATGTAATCTCACTCTCTTTCAGCATATCCCCAGAAATGGTATCAAAAGAGGAGATCCCTCAATATGATAAGGAACAGGTTAAACATATGAAGGGAGTTTTAAGAGAGTCAATTGAAATGCTTGAGCAGGTAGGTCTGCCAGTCTTTCCTGGTGATACTCTTTGTTTCTCAACTCAAGTTTTTTCCCTTCTGCTGTCATAGCTTCTGTTTGATTTCTTCTGATGCTAACTAAAGTTTTCATGACTCCTTTACTTGTTTTGCCCTAGGCTTGAATTTGGTACAACGGCAATGCTCATTTTTCTGATGTTTTGGGTTTTTTTGGGKTTTTTTTGCCTTTGGACTAAGATTAAATATTCATGTCAATTTTCTTAAACCTGTCAAGTACCTTTATTGATGAGATGTGTTGATGCAGTTATCATGACAAAGCAAACACTGGAGTAATTCAAAACAGATCCTCTTTTCTGAGAAGACTCAAAACATAATGTTAAGTATTTGCCCACCTCATTATGGGGTTTCTTCATTCAGGTTTATTCTGGCTTTTGCTCCCCACTACTCTTCTAGATATTGGTAAGAGCTTCACTTAGCCTTGGTATCAATGGGCCACCTAATCTCCAGCGAAAAATAAATAAATTCTACAGACCTTATGTTTCTGAGAGGCTCCATAGCTATGGAGTTAATCTTCCTTCTTCCCAGTAACTTACACTTCCAGGCTCTTGCATACTACAAACACTATATAAAAAATGAGGTGGTTGAATGCTGTTGTGTCTCTCTGATCCTGAAGTCCAGGACCGGTAAACCCCTAGGCTGAAATTTCAACTCAGTAAGTGAAGGACAGTAAATTCATACTTTGTTTTTTACTTATAACCTATGAATGTTCTGATTTTAAGTTCTTTTATTAAGTCTTAAAATGTGACAGAAGAAATTATTAGATTAGGAAAGCTGTGGGGGAGTTCACATGTACCTTTATCCATCACCAGTTTGCTCTGTGTTCTCCCACGCCCTAAAGGAGGATAGAAAAATAAGCCATTTTTGATAGTCCTTCAGAGGTGTCTCTGCATACAAGATTGCTATTAATCTATTAACCATTTTGATCACAGCTTGAAAAAAGCTTAAGTGCTGGAAATTTCACTGTAGAAATGAATTTCCTGGTTTCCATGTCCTTTTCAGTTTTTCTGCTTACTACCCAAAAAATTCYTAATTCTGAAGTGTTAAACTGCCTTTTGAACAAACAGTGTTAAATAAAAGTGAGAAATCAACCACCTTTTCATCCCAAACAACACTTTTGTCTGGAAGTCATCTTAGTACCTGTTACCTTGTGTTTTCTGAGGGTTGTCAATAATCTAAACACACTTTGTGCACCAAAATGCACTGGGAGGGCTAGGTATTAAAAGAAAAATTCATGCTTTGCTGTCATGTTCCTTAGAGTATTTGCTATGAACATTAACTGTGATTAAACATGAGTGGGGTAGCTTATCTTCCACGCTATTGTCTGGCGAGGTGTTAAGACTTTATGTTGGACTGTTAGTAATTATAAATTGTAGAGTATAGCTGTTAGGAGATGACAGTAAGGCAACTGTTTATAGAAATAGGGAGGAGGAAATTGCATGAAATCTTTAAAAGAAAAGGAGGATGGAGACGTTATTTTCCTGGTATCATTCACCCATGCAGCAGACTAACTTAAGTAATTGGGGGGGTATGACGGTTTTATCTTCACAGCTAAAAAGCTCCCTTTCCATGCTCCAAAGAAGCTTTGACCACTTGAACGGGACACARAGCGGCAAGACTGAGAGTTAATACCCACATCAGCTTTCTGTTYGAGACGTCAGAAGAAAAGACGTGTGTGTGAGGACTTGTGGGTAGGGATTGTAACTGTCACCTTCGGACTCTTTACTATTTGGCTCAAAAGCTGCACGGAATAAACGTTTCTGGAAGAAGTAAGTTGGGTTCTGCATTCCCGTAGCCTGGCAATCTGTCTCTCCTGCCAGCCCTGTATCCTGGGGAGTCTCGCTTACAAACAGTGCAGAGCTCTCAAATCCCGTGGTGAGTGAGCGAGGGCAGTTGTACTGCTGGTTAATGGATCTGCAAATTTCAGAGGAGGGGAGAACACCCTCAGCAGAGAGCTGGCCGTGTCTTTAATGAAATTGCAGCTTTTTATGTCAACGTGAAAAATGACCATCAATGAAGAGYGTTTTAGAGGAAGAGAACAGGTAGTGGTTTCACAGCCACAGGATATTTTTATATGCCTTTTTTTAGCCATGGGGACCTTGTAAAACAAGTCACCATCTTTAAGGATGAATATTCTTAAGATTAATTAACTAAACAGGAAAATGCTTGATACCTCTTTGCTAAATCTCTCTTGCATACTGCGAGCTTTGGCAGACTGCCTTCTGCCATATGTTCCTAGCTCTCCCAGAGAAATTTCAGCCCTCAGTATTTTCCCTCTGTGAAGGGCTGCTCTTCAGTTCTTTAGCATGGTGTGCCCACTGATGATGAAATACCTTTTCTTCTTCTGGCTTCAAGTTTTTTCTAAGCAGGGTGAGAGAAGGAAGGTGAAAATAAAAATTGAAAGCAAGGGGAAGGGCAGCACCCCTACCGGCTCAGACCGTGGCTGTAGGGCAGCGCTGGCTGGCGTGGTGCTCAGTCCGTCTTGCAGCGGTGCAAACAGCCGTGCTCCTCTGCCTTGCAGCCCAGGGTAGGTTAGGGGGTGCGTGTGGGGGCCCGGGGCCCGACATGCAGGGTGTAGGTTTAAACACGTGTGGTGGCTGTTGTGCTGGTGGGAAACTTTCCCCAGCCGTGGTGTCCAGCCCCGGGGAGCAGCAGAGCTGATCACGGCCTTGTTTCCCCCGTCTGCGGAGCGGGAGGCGGGGCTGGGTCGAGCTCTCTCCCCGGCTGGGGGAGCTGGGGTCGGCGGGACCCCGCGATGCCCCTCCCGCCGCCTCCTGCGGCCGCAACCTGTTGCGCTGGCCCTTTAAGCCAGGTGCCACCGCGTCACGGCCAGCCCCGCCCCTCCCGGGCAGGCATTGGGCCATTCCGCCGTCAGGTGGATGGGCCCGGGGCGGGGGGGGTCCCTCACACACGCACCCCCACCCCCCCGCACACCTCCGCGTTCGGGAGACGCTCGGGGCGCGGGCGGCCAATGGCCGGGCTCAGCCGAAGGGGGCGGGGCCGCTGTGGAGGAGGCGGTGGCGGGCGCGAGGCACCTGCGGCTGGGAGGGGGGCGGGGCGGCTGCCGCGGCGGCGCTGCCGTGACAGGCGCGTCCCTGCCCGGCGGCGGCGGCGGCGGCGGCGGCAGCTGAGGGAGAGTCGGTCGCGGGGAAGGGCGCGACGGGGCGGGCGGCGATGGAGGAGCCCCTCTGCTGCTGCGAGTACGTGGACCGGAGGGGCGAGAGGAACCACCTGGCAGCGTGCTGCTGCGACTGCGAGGACCTGGACGAGGGCTGCGAGAGGTAACGGCTCCGCGACCCCAGCCCCGCCGGGCCCCCGCCTCCCGGGGCGCCGTCCGGCGAGGGGTCCGGCTGCGAGACCTCCTCACAGCGGCAGCCCGCAGGGGCTCTGGGTGTCCCCTCGCGGGAAGCCCCGTGGGCAGCCGGTGCCCCCCGCGGGGCTGCCGCCCTGAGGGGAGCGGAGCTGCGTACCGCTTCTCGGGAAACTTGACGGGAGAGAGGGAAGGGGGAGGCGGGCGGGGGCCGGCCCGGGTCGGCGGCCGGACGGGGCGCCTCGGGGCAGGCTGCAGGAGCGGGACGAGGCGGGGGAAGGGCCTCGGGCGCGCGGCTGCCCGTCTGCTAGCCGGCGTCTGTCCTGCCCCCCTAATAGGTGGCTGACAGGCAAATCCCTGCCCCCGGGAGCTCTGGAAAGGATTACCGACACCGTCGCGGACCGGGTGCGGGTCCCTTGGTTCGCAGGGGCCGTGAAGATCAATGTCAGCCTCGTGCCGCCTCTCGTTCTGCTGCCTGTCCTCCTCCACGTTGCCGCTCTGCACTTCCTGCTGGGGCTCGTCATCTTGACATCGCTGCCCGTAGTGGTGCTGTGGTATTACTACCTCACCCACAGGAGGAAGGAAAGGACTCTCTTCTTCTTGAGCCTGGGGCTCTTCTCCTTGGGCTACATGTACTATGTGTTTCTCCAGGAGGTGGTTCCCCGAGGCCTCGTGGGGTATTCCCAAGTGGTCACTCTCACGTGCGGGTTAATTCTTATGCTTGCAGCCCTGTCTCGAGCCAAGAAAGACCCCGGCTACCTTCCCATCCCAGCAAGCAATGAGAAGTCATCGCACCAGGGTTTGCCCAACAAGAGTGGTAGAGGGAGCTCCAACGGGCTCCATGGTGTCACCGTGTCAGGAGCTGCCACTGGCCGTGCTGTGAATGGGGAGGCCAAAGGCTATTCCAGGATGTCAGCTGAGGAGCCAGAAGGTGTGAAAAAGGACTGGTGCACTAAATGCCAGCTGATCAGACCAGCCCGAGCAGGGCACTGCCGGCTTTGTGGCAGGTGTGTAAGGAGACTGGACCATCACTGTGTCTGGTAGGTTTTGCACTGCTGAGGTTACATGTGTTCTCTCTCCCCCCTGCTTTTTAAGTTAGCTTCTTTTTTTACAATCCCTGTCAAACGGGGTTGCTTTTGTAATGTGCAAGACCTAGCGATATTCTCTAAAACAGTAAATTTGTATTTACCATTTTAAAGAACAATTTAAATAACTTTGTTTATTGTAAGTGGGTTGACCTGATAGCTGATAACTTCTACAGCATTCTTCAGCATTGCTTTTGGTTCTCTACTGGTTTTCATCTGGGGTTGTTTTTTGGGTTTTGGGGTTTTTTTAAGACTTGGTCTGTGAAGCACTAGCAATCCTGCAGTTAACTTGCATTAGTGCTCTCCTGAGGCAAGGGAACCCAAAGCTGCTTGTGTGCGTGCAGTACTGGAACCAAGGAGCACTAGGGTATAAATGTGTCTCAGCAAAGGATACACTTGCTAAAAGTTTGAGGCAAACGGTCTACCACCGTTACCCTGCTGGTCTATTGACTTGTGCCTATACCCTTTCTATAAAAAGCTATAAAGCTTCTTTGAACATGTTTCAAAGTTCTTAGCCTGTGTTTTATAGAAGCACCTTGGAAATTAGGTTCTCTGACAGCTGGGGGAGGGAGGAGGAAAGAGAAGCCAGTTTTTGTGGGGTTTTTTTGTTTGTTTGGGTTTTTTTKGKTKTTTTTTTTTTTAAGCAAAGTAATCTCTTCTTTCCTTTTGGAGGATTAACAGCTGTGTAGGGGAGCAGAACCACCAAGCATTCATCCTTGCACTCTCCTTCTTCATGCTCACCTCTGTGTATGGGATTACGTTGACCCTGCACACCGTCTGTAGGGGCCGAACTCCGTTTGTGGCATTGTTCTACTGCCCCGGGGCCTATTCTGACTACAGGTGAGATGTCTGTCTGGGAGAGAGCTGGGGTGGGAACGGGCTTGGTCAGGCACCTTAGCTCCTGTTCCTCATTCTGTGCTCTAGGCCAGTGCTGTTGGCTGTCGAACCTGATCAAAAAGTGCTTCCTAAAAAGCTCTGGAAGGCAGGGATGCATCACTGCTTTTGCCAAGGTGGGGAGCCTGAGACTTGGAGAGAGCTCACCATTTATTTGGAAAAAGTTGTTGGAGGAGCTGGGATTTGAAGTCTGTCTGTATTGTGTCCTATATAGATACACCCTTAAATATGTTTGCCCCCAGATGCAGGTAACAGTGTGACAGTCTGGAATCTATGTGCTGTCTCTCCCTCTCATCCCTCACTGTTTATCTAGTGACTGTCCTTCTGAGTTATCTGCTTAGAACAGACAGCGTTAATATGCCTTGTCTGTCAGGGAGGGTGGTGAGAAGCATTGGACTCGAGTTCAGAGACTGGTGCTACCGCTGATGGGCAGAGTACACTAGCACAAGTGACTCTACCTTCTTCTGTACTCCATTTCATGATCTATCAAGTGTGAGCATTGTTGTGTCCTTAAATAAGGACTGAGTACCTTTACAACAGTAAGAGTAAAGAGCTAGGTAGTGCGATAGCAATGTGCAAGAGTAGCTCTGGTAGCGCTAAAAGCTCTCGTTAAGTAAGCCCTGAAGCTTTAATTTTGAGAAAGCCTTTAAGGATTATCTGATGAAAGTGAAGTGAGAACACTGTGGCAGATGTAGACGGGGATTTGAAAGGATAGTGATTACCAGGGAAAGTCACTTTAAAGCAGCTGCTCCAAAACTAAATGGCTTCCTTCCCATCTTTCTCCCTGCTGCCAGCTCTGCTCTGTCGTTCACCTGTGTGTGGTACTGTGCCATTATAACAGCTGGCATGGGATACATCCTCCTTATCCAGCTGTTGAACATCAGCTACAACGTGACCGAGAGGGAAGCTCGGCTGGCTCTGCGGGACAACACTGGGCGCAGGCTCCTGGGTGGGTTAGTGATAGACACTGGCCAGTATAACAGGGGTTTCCTATGCAACTGGGGCCATTTCTTGAGCCTGGGGTCTTCTCCTCCACAGCGCTCTGCTGAAGACATCGTGTGACACCCCTCTTTCTGCAGATGACATTGACTGACTTTCTTTAGTAGGGGAATGGCCCCTTCCACTAGGACTTCCGCTTCCCACACCCTTCCTTCGCGGTKGGTGTATGGGCTGCCTATCCTGTCACTGACAACATCAAAGGCTTTCCCAGGCAGAATGGTTCTTCGCATGCCGTCAGCCAGCAATAGGATGCAGAAAGCAGTAAGCCATATGCACAAACCTGGAGAGAAGGAGCCTGCTGCCTTTTTCCACTGTGGGAAACTTTGTACAGCTGAGCTCAGCAGGAAGAAGAGCACAAGGTTTTGAGAACTTGAGTTTTCATTAGGTGTGAACCCTGGCATCAAGAGGAACCTGCTGCTGGACTTCAGAGCATGCACTGGTTCCTGCAAAGGTTAAGGAATCCCTGGCTCGTACCTACATGTGAAGTTTCAGAGATGTCAGGAGGGTGAACTTTTGATACAGATAACAGACGGACCACTGCAGAAGCCAGGCACTTTGGCTAAAAGAGGCTGTCTCGGCAGTCACTGAACAGCTCCCTCCTCTCTGGTGCATTTTTTTTTTTTTTTTTTTTTTAATATCTTCTATTCCATCCAGCTGTATACATGCTTGTATTAAGTGCCTTTGTGAGCAACATTCCTGTAGGGCTTTGTAAGATCCCTTCACCTCTTGACCCCTAAAGTTGTTATTCCATCCCCGTCTGTCCGACTGGGTGAGAAGACACTGTCATCTTCAATCTCGTTGTTCTTTCTGCAAGCTGGGTCTGTGTTGGTTTGAAGGCTTGGCTCATCTCCCTGCTCTGATTAGGGATTGTGACATGAGACAGCAGGTAAATATACCAAGTAAGAAGGAGATGTTTTGAAGCAACACCTAATAGTGGACTCTGAGAGGAAAACGAGAGTGCTGTCCAGTGTTACTGTAGCTTTATGGAAACTACCTTTCTCCCTCCCTCTATGGGAGAAGGGAGTCTGTGGGAGAGTGGACAATTCTGCTAACAACATTTTTGGTAGGTAGCATCTTGGTCGGTTGTGTTGCTAATAACGCAGTGATCCTGTCTCCTCTCAACCCAGTCACTGTGGAGCTGCCACAGCTGACTGTAGATCTGTTTTCTCAAGCCAGGAAGCCAAGGAACAGTTCAGTCTCTGCGTACGTAGGGAGAGGGAGAGGATGTGTTGGAACTTTCTGTTTTGGGGGTAGATGACCTGCACTGGCAGGTGAATGAGTGTGTTAAAGGTGCTCTGCAAGAATGCCACTTGTTCCTCATCAGCCTGCAACTGTATTATTGCCCGGACTTGAGCTTCAGCTGAAATCACAAGGTTTTGGTGGCGATGGTTTCTTTTTTTTGCGGTGTTGTGGTTTAACCTCAGTTGGCAACTAAGCACCACACAGCCGCTTACTCACCTTCCCTCYTCCCTGGTGGGATGGGGGAGAGAATCGGAAGAAAAAAAGTAAAACCCATGGGTTGAGATAAAGACAGTTTAATAGGACAGCAAAGGAAGAGAAAATAATGATAAAAGAATATACAAAACAAGTGATGCACAATGCAATTGCTCACCACCCACTGACCGATGCCCAGCCAGTCCCTGAGCAGTGATCGCTGCCCCCTGGCCAACTCCCCCTAGTTTATATACTGAGCATGATGTCATATGGTATGGAATATCCCTTTAGCCAGTTTGGGTCAGCTGTCCTGGCTGTGCCCCCTCCCAGCTTCTTGTGCACCTGGTAGAGCATGGGAAGCTGAAAAGTCCTTGACTAGTGTAAGCACTACTTAGCAACAAGTAAAACATTAGTGTATTATCAATATTATTCTCATACTAAATCCAAAAYGCAGCACTATACCAGCTACTAGGAAGAAAATTAACTCTATCCCAGCTGAAACCAGGACATGTGGGTGGGGGTTTTTTGTTGCTTTTTGTTTTAACCCTTTGTGTATGTTGTTGGCCCTGCAGGGTCTGGCTGGAAAAGCCTGGGACCGTGGCACAAGAGTTAAGGGTTGGACCTAAGATGCAGAAGCAGAGGGAGGAGCCTTRTCCTAGCTACTGATGTTTTTATATGCATGTGCAGCATGCACAGATCATACCTACCCCTCACTCCATTGGCATGGCAGGTAGCTGGGCGATGTTGGCTGAGCAATGCAAATTCACTGTGTGCTGCTGTGCATTATCTGTGAAGAATGGATGGATGGTGTGTGGTGCTAAAAGGTAGCAAGGTTGGGGGTGTCCCTTGAGATCCCTGCCATATTTGGTGTGTGTGTTCCTCATTACATGTCCCAGTTTAAGGTGAAGACCGTGTCCCTCTTCGCACTGTTCGGTTTCCTCAAGTGGCACTTTCTATAACCAGCAGATGAGGAGCAGCTGCACTTGGAATGTGGCTGTGCAGAAAGAGTTACTGAGTGTCTCTTATTTCCTCTTACCCCTTTTCATCCAGTGAGCAATCCTTTATAAGGAGATAAAGGGGACACCTCTCTTGCTTCCTGCGTCTAACCGAACACACTAAGAGGTTTCTGACCACTTCCCTGGCCCTAATGTGAAGAAAAAAGCACCCAGCTGGACTGTGCTAACTGTTCCTCTATGACATTCTGACTGTTTCGAGCTTGGAGCCTGACCCTAGGAGTTTAAATTCACACAAAGTCCTTGCCTCCACATGAGTTGTCTGTAAATGTTTCTATGGCACATAATGCATTTTGTGGTGCCTGCTGAGATGAACTGGAGCTTGGCAAGCCTGGAGACAAGGATGCTGTGGGCTAGCAGGTTTGTGATCTTCTCAGATCTCCTGCTGCTCGGATCTCTCATCCTGCTGGTGCTTGGGAAGATTAACGCAGAATGACCTCCYGGGCTAAACGAACCCTTGCAGTGGAGGTAGCCAACCTCTCTGTCCCTGTGAGTTACACGCACAGAAATCGATCATGCGCCCACRAGCTCTGGGAGCATTTACAGGTTTGAGATAAGTGGTTTCTCAGAGTCCTGCTACTCCTGGCTGGGAGAAAGCAGAGCAGATCACAGATCATTTCCCTGGCAGTGCCTGACCCTGTTGTGCTCCCACAGGCAGAGATTGGTTAGCACTTTGCAGCCTGTATGTCACTGTGGCCTTGTCCCTTGTCGCTTAGCTCTGGCATGGGAGACTTCATTTGAACTGCTTACACCGAGACTCTCTGTGGTGTTCACCCAGTCAGCRTGGTCTGTGAAGTGCAGATTAGGAACAAAGGACCTTGCACTAATGTAACCATTCCATRCCTTGGTCAAGCCCACTCCAATATAGCGAGGGTAAAGTTTTAAAGAAAATTTTATTTTTGCACTCACTCCAGAGGGAACTGGAACCATTCAGGACACTAAAAGGGTTGCAAGGCTGGGCTTTTTTAGGAGGAGAATGCAGTGCTGATTCCCCAGTGAATAGGAGGTTCACGTGGCTGTAATCTGCATAGCAATGGTGACTTTTTCTTGAAGGACATGGCTTTTGTTTACCATCCTGGCCTCTTCCTGAGAGGATTTACCTTGTGAATGCCCTGGGAGATGGGAAGCATAAAGTAAGAGGATATCTAAAAGGCATCTAAAAGGGCAGAAGAGTTGCAAGCTTCAGATGCCTACTTTGGAGCTCTCCTTTTAATAGCCCTGAGAATTAGCAAGAAGCCCTTGAAGGGTAATGCTCCCTTTTGCACTTGTAGCAAGGACAGAGTGTTGTGATCTCCTGTGCACTAAAGGACAATTTCTTTTCTGAGTATTTTCTTGCTGAGCTTGTTATTGGCCACGCTGATAGAAAAATGTTAAAACCTAGGCATAAAGAGTCAGTCCTCGGGCTCACTGTGTTAGTAGCTGCCTAGATCCATGCTGCCTGGGTGTTGGAGCAGTGGGAGCAGGCTGCATTTGGCAGGTGACTTGTGGGTCATGTGTGCGTGGCCTTGAGGCAAGGACCAGTGTCTCACCTGTAAAACCGTATGCACGTACCTGGCAGTGCAGAAAACAGTACCCTGCTGGCCCTTGAGAAGTTTTCCCTGTGTAAGAAGAGAGGACCCAGAGCTGGTCAGAAGCAGGGAAGAATTTTGGTAGTAGCTAGCCTTGATGTTTCTCCGCCCAGACTTGGGAATTAGTTTATCCTGCTTTAACCATGACCTTTTAAGAGGCATTTGTTGTTTCACAAATAGCGTGGACTTCTGCAGGCCAGGGCAACTCTTAAGGGGCCAGGGTTCTGATGTTGCTGCTGTTGTAGTGTTAAACCCTCCATGTCCGAATGCTGGCACCCTGCTGTTTGGTGACTATACTAAGAACTGTGCACCATTAGATACACCCTGTAAATGGTGGCTTGGCACTCTTTAACTGTGTCTTCTTACATCGTGCTTTTTTGTAGGCAAGTCACAGGTCCCCCACATCAACTGTTTTTCCATTTAACTTGTCCTCAAGTGACGAAAGTCACTGGTGAGCCTGAGTTGGTGCTGCTTGTGACTCCTAATCACATTTCAGCCTTCATGCTATGATGGTGCTTTTTTTTTTCTTCAAAGTAGGTTGCTTTCAAATGTCTTAATGAAACCATTTGCTGTAAAATTTCTTCTGAAGATAAAATGGATACTGCCTCACTGCCTAATGTCTTAATAATGTGCTTGGTTTTTTCCTTCTATATGAATGTATATTGCCTCATTAGGGCAGGAAGTGTGTGTGATTATGGATGTGTTTTCCTGTATTGCTTTCAGTGAAGAACTCTACAGTTTCCTAGGATTTTCTTCCACTATCAGGATGTTTGTACAGTGAAAATCTTTCTGCGGACAGGTGAGGCGCTTTCTGAAATGCGGGAATTCAGCCTCCCAAGATCCTGTCTTTATGGAACTCCTCTAATGATAATGTGAAGAATGACGGGCTGTGGAAGAACTGTCTACCTTGGAGAGTGGGGTGTTTGGGGTTTTTTTGGTTTGTTTTTTTTTCTTTTTTCCACCCTAAGCTTTAGGAAGAAACTTTGTGAAACATATTTGTGAGCTTTGTTGAAAGGACTGGTGTGTGCGTGTGTTTGTGTCCATTTTGCATCATATTCAGTGTTTCCAAATGGATGCAATTATGAATCAAAATAAATTATTAGAAATGATCTGTGGAGTGGCCTATTGATTTATGCCAACACAYTCAGCCAGGTCAAATGACCAAAAGCTGCCATCATCTCATGGCTATTTAGATGTGAGCTGGACTTGGGAATAAGGGAGCAACAGGCTAAGGAGAAGCTAGGAAACAAATGTTCTTCCAGTTCTGCAAAAGTTGACCTTTGGGTTTGTTGGTGTTGGGATGAAACAGAGACCTGCTTGGCAGTTCTTGCCACCCTGGAAACTAGGGGTATTCCCCTGCGGTGGGGATTTGAACCAGGATTTTGCATCCTGAGAGCAATCCATTATCAGATACTGAGTGTTTGTATCTGATCAGGTTCCTAGCCTTTTTGTCCAGTGTCTTGCTTTCCCTCCTACACCTGCCCACACAATACATCCAGAACCCCAAAAAGGAACAATCTCTTCCTTTAAACCTTTTTCTAAGCCATGTTTGGAAATGACATGGATGTTTTCTGTGCAGATAGTGGGAAGAGATGTAGCCTTTGATCCTGTTGGTATCTTGGGACATCTGCTGAAAGGCAAGATGACTTTTAATGAGTAGAATCACAGGTGCCTTTGATTGTTCCCAGAGCTCTGCTTTGATTTGCCTGGGTGGCACTTCTGTCTGCTGTTCAGCTATTTCTCTTTGAAGATTCCTTGTTGTCAGCAAGTGCAAAGTACCTTGCACTAGCAGTGAACCAGGTTTGTAGTTAGGTGGTGTGTGCAGAAGGGTGTCAGACTTCCAACACTCCAGCAGCCACCAGTTTCATTAACTCCAGTGCCTATAATGGGGACACGTGAGACTACTGTCTCTCCCCAGCTTTTTTTTTTTTTTTCCCCCTTGTGGCTTGCCATGTTGTCCCCACACAGCAGGAGCATGTCTGGAGTGGCAGCTCGTGCTGGGGAAGGCCAAGGTGCACTACTGCGGCTGGTGTCCATAACGTATAACAGCTCTGCAAAGATGTGAGCTGTGGATCAGACTGCAGTGGTTCATAGACCCTTCCCAGGCTAACTACTGTCCCCAGCTACAGTCTTGTTTGCCTGTGGGGAGCAGAGGAAATTGTTTAATACTTCAGGCACTGTTTCAAATTCAGTTTGAGCTAGGCCTGGGAGACTTTGAAGAGACTGGTGTACAGATTTACCGAGAAGAAGATACTTCTGTGGTCAAGGTTTTTGGGAAAGCATGTAAGAAATATGGAGGGCAGGTGTCAGCTGGGGATGGGGTTGGGGAGAAGGGGAGTTTGCAATCATTTCAGGGTTCTGCGTTTGCTGTTGTACCAAAATGAAAATCCTCYCCCCGTCCCTGCGCAGGAGAAGAAAAGTCTGGCTGTGCAGCCACCTCCCTGTCTTGCTAAGAAAAGCGAGGAGCTGACAGGCACGAGTGCACCTGAGCTGTGAGAGTGTGGGCTGATGACCAGGATTAAGGCATTGAYATCTGCATTTAACCAAGCGCTGGAGGGATGCTCCAGCACAGCTGCAGGCTGAAGCTGTTTCCTCGGTCTGACAAGCTCTCTTGTGTGTCACCCTCTTGCTGGGAACTGTTTGCTGGAGCTTTAATTTGCAAAACACTAACATCGTGCCAGGGATTTTAGGGGTGTCCTGTGCAGTCTCTCAACAGCATCGTCAGGCACAGCCTTGCTTCTGCCAAGGAGGTATGAGTTGTTTCAGCCAGGTGTGGATTGAATGGGGAAGTCAAGGGGCTTCTCCATCTCCGCTTTGATTCTGACTGGGTTCAGTATGAATGCGCCTGATCCTTGAACATCATCCCTTTCCCTCAGCTGGATCCAGCTGAGGCTTCAGCTCTGTGCTAGCATGGAATTAGCAGTAGGCAAGGGCAAAGGGGTGTCAAAGTACAGCTCCTCCTGGATCATCTTTTTGGCTTCTTACTGCTTGAACTGTCCAGCAGAAGAGCATCTTAATAGGAGAATCTTTGTCAAAGCTGCTAAGAATAGAAGAAAACACTTGTTGTGGTTTAACCCTAGCCAGCAACTAAACACCACACAGCCGCTTGCTCACTCCCCTACCTCCAGTGGGATGGGGGAGAGAATYGGGAGGGTAAAAGTGAGAAAACTCATGGGTTGAGATAAAAACAGTTTAATAATTGAACTAAAATAAAGTAAAATAGTTGTAGTAGTAGTAGTAGTAATAATAATAATAGAATATACAAAGCAAGTGATGTATGATGCAATTGCTCACCACCTGCCGACTGATGCCCAGCCAGTCCCTGATCCCCAATCGCTGCTTCCCGGACCATGCCTCCTACTTTATATACTAAGCATGACATCATATGGTATGGAATACCTACCCCCTTAGCCAGTAGGGTTAGCTGTCCTGGCTATGCTCCCTCCCGGCTTCTTGTGCACCTGGCAGAGCATGGGAAGCTGAAAAGTCCTTGACTACTGTAAGGACTACTTAGCAACAACTAAAACATCAGTGTGCCATCAACATTCTTCTCATACCAAACCCGAAACACAGCACTATACCAGCTACGAGAAAGAAAATTAACTCTATCCCAGCTGAAACCAGGACAACTCTAGAAGGTAAGAGTATTGGAGACAAAGGCCAGTTTTCAAAAGTATTGATTACTTCAAGTTCTGGGTGGGAGAAGCTCTGCTCCACATAAGCAGCATTATTTTCACGGATGGTGAGCGGGAGCTGTGGACCTCAAGGACAAAATGTGCAAGTGTGGCATTGCTGGGGGAAGAATCTGCAGTTCAGTAAACTGGATGCACCCCTGAGTAGCCAGTGGTTTGGGGCACCCTTTTAGTGTGCGAGAGATGTAGATTCAACCCCTGCTCAGCGTGTTGCTAGGGTCAAGACCAGGCTCCTTGTGGGCTCATTCACTCTACTGCTCCATACTCCTCCTACTCCCCTTACAGCTGTGGTGTGTCCTGTCTCCAGCTGCCTGTAATGCTACCTTCTCTCGAGCTGAGAAAGCCCTTGTGTCCTTGCCTTTCATCTTCTGGCTCACTATTCTTCTTATGCCATGAATCCAGATGGAGGGTGGGCTGGAGACTTTCCCTGCTGCGTTCAGTGCCAAGCCCTGATAAGGAGGAAGTCAGCTTAGGAAAAGGCTACCAGTAACCTGGGAGCGTAAGGGCTGGTTCGGAGGTGTTCCAGGAGCTCATTAGGCCCTACATGGGAGAGGCTTCCAAGGGGAGAGAGCGGACTAAGAGAAAGCGCATTGCTGCTGCTGTGCTGCCACAGCTTGCTGCTATTAGCACCAAGTGTAGCTGCTGGCTGCACTGGGGCATTAGTTTGGTAGCTCAGCCCCCAGCTGTGCTCTCCCTGCCTCTTTGGCTCAGTCCTCTGCGAAAGATGCTACCCTTCTGCAGTGCCCGTTATTCCCCGCAAGACGAGTTATTCAGCTCTCTCTCAGCTTGTCGCTTCCTCTCACAGTCTACCTTTAATGCAGCCAGATGGTCTGTACTCGCCCACACTCCATGCAGGCTCCTTCAGCTCCCTGCGCTTGGATAATGTGCTCATCTGACCTGCTGGTGGTCAGGTCTGTAATCAGGCTTTGGGAGATGGTAAACGTTCATGTGTTGCAGAGGATGGCTGTGGGAGGTAACCTGGGAGTGACAGTCGTCTTCAGACCTGCACCGAGAGTGCTCGACAGTCTGGCTTGTGTGGGCAAAGAGGCTCTCTGACCACATCCTTGTGAGCTCTCYGCATGGACAAACTCCTGGTGCTAAAGCTCTGGAGCCTGCTGCTGTGCCTGGGCACCTGTCCTGTCTTATACCACTTCATCTGCAGTGCTTAGTGCTGGTCTAGGTCCCTGACCCTGGACTTCTGTCCAGTGCCATTCAGTTGGCTTCTAACACATTTGCACTGACAACTCAGTTGTGCTCATTTCAGATTTGGGTTTATTGGAAACTTTCAATGCATATACAGGATTTAAAAATTATCCAATACAATGGATAACAGTAAACAGTCTTCTTCCTGGCATTACCTAAGTGCTCCCTGTACTGCCAAATGCTTTTGGAGAGAACTTTGCCTATCTTGTTGAGAGGGGGAAGCAATTCCAGATTCCTGCCTTATGCTGTTGCTAAGACAAGACATACTGTACCTTAACAGCATTACCCTATCTGCACTGTGCTGCAGGTTAAGGTTAAACAGTGATAAGAAACTTTCATTTTAATCATGTCAGCTTTAGCTTATGTAAAAATACAGTCTTCCTTTTTCTTGGATTTTTGTTTTTTTGAAGTGCTGGATCAAGTGAAAAGGCCCAGACAGACTTGCACAATCCATCCTTAAATACTACAGTTAACCAGCTTGGAAAACGTTTAAATGACAAGAAGATGGAGACTTATAAACTTGGAATCACCGCTTGCCACCAAAATCAAAGCACTGTGCTTGTGAGCTGGCCAGTGCTGCGAACTAGGCAGTCCCTTGAAAAAGAATCCAGGTTTTAGATTGTCCATATGCAATGCTGTGATCTGGACCGTTAGCAAATATGATTTGCATAAATAGCTCTTCCCTCTCCTCCTCCCATCCAAACTTTCTTGGCCCAGTTAGCTAGAAACTGTTCTCTGGGTGGCCAAGCTCGCAGCAGTGGTTAGGGGTCAGCTGACAGTCAGGTCTGTTCGCTCTCTGATCAAGCTGTGTCACCCTACAGAGTACTGGCAACAGAAAAGCACCAGGTTACTGCTTAAGGAAAAACAGGTGCAGTTCAGTTCTGTGCTTCCTGTCATGGAGGAGGATTCGTGTCAGTGCTGCAGCTCTGCGTGTAGAAATGGTCTTGGCCTGAAACATATCCTGTGCTAGGCTTTGGTTACCTAGTCCTCACTGTCACCAGCCAAGACACCCCTACGGAGACTTCACACGAGGAGGACCTTGTGGGGAATACCCCCTGAAGTGCAAAGCGAAACCATCAGATAAGTTTCCATATATGCTTAGTTTACAACAGTAGTGGCCCTAGGGAGCTTCCTTTGGCTGTAAGACTCTTTGCACTGAACAGGACTTCCCCTTGGATTTCAGTCAGTAGGAAGATAGCACGGAACAGAATCAGTCTTTTTGTCCCCTTTCCCAGTCTGACTCTCTTCTGTCACGTTTGGAAGTCAGGGAGAATTTCAGCTACTCTCCTGCGTAGCTGGTTTCTCCTTTCCTCTCTCTCTCTTTCCTTTTTCATCAGTAATGGGTACTGCCTCCATGCCTTGAATGCATTCAGCATGAGTCTCCTTAAAGAAATTGGGGACACAAAGAACAAAGTGACGACATGCAGATGTGTGCACAACATAACAGGTAATCAGAAGATTACTTCTATTTGAGGGGGGAACTCCCCTAAAATACCTGTGGGATTTGTCCTTTCTGCTGCTAGTCAGGGCTGTGACATGTTAAACATCTGTATGCAGACCACTCCATTAATATGTCAATCATACCAGGGAAAAATAACACATTGTCCTTCTCTATTCCTCTCCCCCAAGAATTTTGCTCCTCCCTCTGACAGGATTCATTAGCTAGTGTTTGCTTAGCACTCTGAAGATGAAAGATGTTTCTTGAAGAATAAAATGGTCTCTGAAAGCAGTTTCTTCATGAAAAATGCAGGCTTGTTTGGTCCAGACCAACCACTTTGGAGCGTGGGCAGCTGGGCTCCAATTCTTACATGATTTTAATCACTCCACCCGAAGGTGCCTTGCCCTGGGTTCCCATATGGGCAATAGGGAGCAACAGTCCTTTCTAAAGAATAGTTTGCTATGTCAAGGTCTGAACTGGCTTTTGCCAGTCAGTGGGGGAAGAGGTAATGAGGAACGACAGATGCTTATGCTCCTAATATGAGGTCATACATAGAATAAATCCAGTCTCTTCCTGGGTCTGAATTTTCCCTGGTTCCTCCAGTTTGTTGGCTTGTTGGGTTAAATCATGCACTGTTCTGATCTTACTGACATGGCAAGCTAGAACAGGTTTGCTCTACCACAGAAGAGGTGAATTTAATCTAATTCCTCCTCCAAGGTGCTGCGGATCCTGTTTGGGCTATGCACAGGTGCAGCCTATTCATGACTGCATGCACACAAGCTGACATGTGGTGAGGTAGGTGAACATGCTTCTGTTTTCTGCTGAACTTTGACAATAGTTTTTTCCTCCTGTTAAAATGCACAGCTAATGCAGTTATGGGACAATGAGTGAACTGGGTGCGTCCAGCTCCAGTCGTGATCGGTAGAACTGTCTGCTGTAGTTCTCACTGCCAAGTCAGGCTGACGATGGCATAAACTGAAAGATTCCTTAAGTAGGGTTTCTAGTTGATCAACTTTGGATTTGTGAACTAAATCATCTGCTGTGGACAAAACAATACAGTGTAATTCCTGCACAAGCATTTGGCTTGCTACAATTGTACTTAAAGATTTTCCTAAGGCAGCTTTTAGCAGAAGCTGCATGGCCAGATCTGCTAATCAGCTTAGAAAGTTTCAGCCTCTTATCTGCTTTCACTGTATTCTCTTTCAGCAGATTTAAAAGTCCTGTGAAGGGTACCACGCAATTTCCTTTTCCAGGCTGCTTGGAAAATTCTTACCACAAACCTCTGCTCATGTTGTCTGTGCATATCACAGAAGCAGAATACCAGCAGTAAAGAACCTGTTTCACATTTTCTTGGGGAGCAGATAATTGACCTGTCAAAAGTAGTCTCTAAAATAATCTATAGGGTATATTAAACCCAAGTAAAGAACTGCTGGCAAGGGAACCCACTTACTTGTTACTGTGTTCAGTAGCAATCTTCAGCTTCTCCCATAAGGTACTCTTTTCCTCCATAATCAGATCAAACCATGCCCAGAAGTACTTCCTCATGAGGCAGGCTGCATGGAGGGTACTCACTCTCTCCTCCAGAGTGGAGAGATAATCCTTGTACTAGGGAAGGAGGACAGAGAGAGAGGTGAGAATGGCTTCTTTCTCCCAACCGCCAGCTCCATAAGCAGAAACAGAGCAGTGCTGAGACTGTGGCAGTGAAGGGTAATGGGGACAGGAGTGGAGGAAAATCAGCAGGGAGGAGGGTGAGAGAGTGCAAAGTTGGAGGTGGGGAGCAGTACGTAAGAGAGTGTCCTGGGTGGAGGAGAATGATGGAGAGTGGAGAGCCGAAAGACGGTCTCTGAAGAAGGGAATGATGTTGCTGAAAGGGGGACAGTGTAACTCGGCAAAGGTTGGGCTGCAGGTGTGTGAAGTGGCACTGTGATGAGGGGAAAGTGCAGCAGCAGCTAGCTCGCTTGGTATCGTTTCTCCACTGTGGTGCAGGCAAACCTTTAGCCAGTTCCTGAAGCCCCGTCTCAGCAACGTATGGGAGTAGAAGTCCTCAGCCCGAGACACCTTCTTCGTGAGGCCCTCCTGGGTGTGCTGGAGCCAAGTCATCAGGCATTTCCTCTGCAGGCCCAAGCAGTGGTGCCTTTGTGCCACCTAAGTAAAGACAGCAGAGATGGCAGCTAGTTACTTGGACTAGTGACTACATAAAGTTACAGAAAACTGGGTACACTAGAAAATTACCTCACCTTTTTGGGGCCCCCAAAATGCAGATGTCTGACAGCTGGAATAACTTACAGGATAGGTTCCCACAAAGGAGGGCTTAGCATAAGGAACAAGACCAGTCTCTCTATCAGGCTACTGCTGTGTCACTTCTAGAGAATATCCTTTTGAATTACATGCTTAGTTTAACCTATTGTGAATGGAGCAGAGGCATGGCCTATAACAGTTTAGTCCAACCCCATCCGTAACGCTGACCAGCAGGGTGGACTTATGGAGCAGCTGCTATCGCTCTGTTTCTTTCCAGCAAGAGACCTACGTGCATTTAGTCAAGTACTGTAAGTGGCTGTAGTTCCAGTGACTTAAATGGAAGCTTGCCAACTTAGCCCTGGGCTCTGGCTAAATCTTCAGGATACGGTTGAGTGTTATTAATCCACCCCTGATAAGGCATGCCAATTCAGTCACGTACGGAAATGTTTCATTAGCAATATTTATATGTCAAGGTCTCAGAAGCTACCACTTGCTATTCTGCACTAAGGTATGGCCAGGCTAGAACAGGTTGCTGGATTATCACCTGTGGTGTCCTACCTCTAGCAGTGGCCAACACTGCACCAGCAGGAAAGCCCTAGTGATGGGCTGGGGTTAACTACTATAACTACAGTGGCTTGGTGGTGTCTTACTGATTAGCTTTGCTGTGGAGCAAGAGAACTGACAGGCTCATGTCATATAACTTCAATTTATTTTTTTGGCTGCATCATACTAAACTAACTCCCACTGTGTTATTGGCACCAAATCATGTGGCAGTTAGTACTGCAGACAAGTGGAGGCTAACAGAAGATGACTTCTCATTAGATTGAAATTTGTTCCTTTCTCTGTCCTTTTGGTTCCTGTTTAATCAGCTATAAATAAGGATGTCACCCTTGTGGGTTTTTGATGACCTTTCATGATTATTGTCAGATGGGCTGATTTAAAGAACTAATATAGGGCAGGGCCTGCAGGGAGAATTTTTGCTTCTTCCATCTCTACCTGGCTTAAGAGCCTATTAAGGTTTCTGCTAAGTGCTGCATCCATTCTTTTTCCCTTCCTCCCACGGCACCAGTCCTTTCCTTTATCCTCAGCACTTACCACCAGGTTTGCCTTGGCTTGCTCCTTCAGCCTCTTCCATGGCACCATTCCCAGCCTTCTCAGCAGGACCTTCTCATAGTGATCTCTGGCCTTTTTCTGGAGCTGCTGCTCTTTCTCCAGCCTCCTTTGCTTCTCCAGCTCTTTCTACAATACAAAGAGCAGTAGTTTTAATTCACTCTGGATGAAGAGGATGTTAAGCAATGACAAGAGATTGTCATATTGGAGCTGGAAGTCCTGACCTGACAGGAAATAGGGATCTGCATCATCTTTAGCAGTGCAGACCAGACCAGATATGACCCCATGTACTAGAACCTGTGGTAGAAAGCAGAGCAAACTGTCTTGAAAATCCTCATGSAAGATGACGGTATTTCTGGACATTTCCTTCGGCCATGTATCAGCCTGTGGCCTTCCCTCAGCAATGCAGTTTGGTGTTACTTTAGCAGATGTATAATCTGTGGCTTCCAGCAGTGCTGACGTAGCAGGAACCTCCTTTTGATGGGCCTTCATCAATGTGGGGAGGAGTGCTTTGGTGAGCTCAAGGAGGGCAGCTTTCTGTGTTTATAAAACTAGATTGAAAACCTGTCCAAAAATTATTCTGAGTTTACGCATGGACCCTACCACTTAATCTAGCCTGAATAGTAGGGGAGGGTTGTGGGTATTATATAACTGTACAATATTACTTCTGACTGAGACTCAAGGATGAAGGTCAAACATCCTAAAACACTCAATCCAAGTAGAACAGTAGTTGCAGGTCAAATTCCTGTAGGATTTCAAATGTGCTATTTGGGTTATTAGGACAGCTCATTTCCAAGTAACAATAATGAAGTGGGGCTATTCCCAGGCTAGCTCCAAGGAGAGGATGCTTCTATTCTTCAGGTGGAAAGTTGCCCGCCCTTGATATATCTGTCAGGCTTGTTTACTTCCAAGTCGTGTGTTTGTGACTGGTATCATTGTGAATGCTGGAGGGGGATACAAGTGGAAGGAGCAGCCTGAAAGTAGGCCAAACACAGAATCATAGAACAGCCCAGGTTGGAAGGGACCTCAAAAGATCATGTGGTCCAACCTTTCATGGGAAAGGGAGCGTGGATGAGGTTATCTAACACCCTGTCCGATTGCATCTTGAAAACCTCCAGCGATGGGGACTCTACCATGTCTCTGGGGAGGTTGTTCGAGTGAATGATTGTTCTCACTGTAAAAAATTTATTTCCTATATTGAGATGAAACCTCTCCCAGTGCAACTTGCACCCGTTGCCACTAGTCTTCCCCATGTGGCTCCTTGTCAAGAGAGCACCTCAGTCCTCTTTATAGCAGCCCTTTAAGTACTGGAAACATGCTGCCACTGTTGGGGCTTATACCTCAGCAGTGAACGTCCACCAGCTGGGACCTCTAGTCCTGCCGATGAGACAGAGACAGTATATACTTCATAGTGCATTCAGTCCACAGCCCTTCCCCTAACATTGCCAAAAAGGGGGAAGGTGGTGATGCAGTGGGTGCTGTGCTGTGGAACTCTGTTCTACTACTGAAGACCTTCAGTTCACATTACTCTGGCTGCTGACTGAGTGCTAGTGGGTAATGGCTCTCCTTCCCTATCCCTGCTAAAGGAGGGGAAAACAGGTGAGGTGTTTGGTCACCAGCTTCTGCTGCCTTCTCTCCTCCCGTCGTTTTTCCTGCTGAGCTTCCTTTTCCTCAGCCTCCTTCTTCTGTCGTGCTTCCTCTTCAGCCTTCAGCTGGGCCTTGAAATGGAGAAAATGGAGGAAGGTAAAATTTAATTTGGCGCATGTGACCTTTTCAAAGCACATAGACCTCTAAGCTTTCCCAGTATTCCTCTAATATTGACCAGCACCTGAAACTTCAGAAGGAAGCAGACTTTGTCACATACTAGACATGATCTGTGCTGGACAATGAACTGCGGAAGGGAGAGGAAGGAGGGACTGTTCTACTACCTATATATATCTTTCTACTAACTATATATATATCTCCCTCTTTCTACTACCTCCCTCCCTCCCTCCCTCCCTCCCTCTCTCTCTCTGCGCTAAGATATAGTATTTGCCCACTCTTCCCCTAAAAAATTTAAACCATACACCAAGTTATTTATTGATAACCTGATTGGTGAAGTTCTGGGCTCCTGGGCTCTGCTCTGAAGTTTTACTTCTACATGCAAAGCAGCATTACAGGTACCCAAACATTTCTTTCCCCAAACACTGAAGATAAAAGAAGTTGTTTTACTTCAGTACTGGTCACACTTGGCACAATATCCTTCTCTGAACGTTTATCTACTCCCCTTGCAGACCCCACTCCACTTTCATTTCACAAAGCTTTTGCTCTTGGTGTATGCATCAAAGGCCTAAAACCCACACCAACCATAATGCATGATTGCTATGACTGTGCTTCCTGATCTCTAAGGTCGTGGCAACTGCAGCTGAGGAAACCTAACCTGATACTTGTCTGTCCACTCTATGGTTAAAGTGTTCTCTAAGGCTCGTTTCAGCCTCCTGCGTATGAGTGCATCTCTCTTGCTTAGAGAAGGAAGAAATGCTGGTTGTTTCAGGACCCCAGTTCTGAGCTTTCTAATCCTAATGCAACTTACTGTCAATGTTTTCAGCAACAGCTCAACGCCCTGAAGCTAAGAAGGCTCCTCTGTTGGATGTGTATCACAGAATTTGTATATTAACTATGCAAATATTGTCAGTATCTTCTCTCTTCAGCAGAGATTTGCTAGAAGGATGTAGGATTTTTACTAGGTCAGACTGCACATCCTCAAGCTGCATGTGACCAGACAGGAAAGGCAGGGGAGGGGAAACCCGCCATTGCCAGGTCCAATCAAGTGGATCTCTGCATGCACTTCCACCCTTCCCATCCTCAGCAGGGMCAAGTTACGGTCATGAGGTAGATGTGAAAGAGGTGGTTGGGGGGTGGTAAGGGAGGCTGCTTCTAGAATTGCAGCTGCATCAAAATGAAGTGTCTGCCTGTGATATGGCAGGGCTAGTGGGGGGACACTGAATGCAAATGCAGCAATAACTACTTCTTTTGATGTGTGCCGGACATCTGCTTTCTCACAAGCTATAAAACTCCTGTTTTGGATAAAGGGTCTTTTCTTGGTCCCTGACTCTGGGGTTAAAACAGCATTTCTTGTAACTGGAATGGTGTGAAAGAGACTTTATTTCATTTTCCACTTTCCTTACCAATTTTTCCTCTTCTCTTCGTTGTTTGGCTTCTTCTAGTTTCTTCCTCTGTTCTGCCCGCTGAGTTGCTCTCTCCTCCATAGCTACCGAAACAGAGGACATAAGGCTTAGTGGAAATGAGCTATAGGATAATGACAGAAGTTTGGTGAACAAGGATGACCACTTCACTCTACTGCCAGGCCCCTATTGATCTGGCAATGCCAGCACAAAGGGACTTGCTTTCTGCTGCCTCTTATGGCTGGCAGTGTCATGAACAAGGAACCCCTAAACATTTATAAGATGATTCAGAACTATCCCAATTAGATTCACTCCACCCTCCTTGGTTGACAGTCACAGCCATGAGGCTCAATTATGAAAGGAGCTATGTCCAGAGGTTTTATCCCTGTCTTCCCTGATTGAGTGCTGAGGCTCAGGGCACCTGATTTAGCAGCAATTGCTACGAGGTCTCCAGTAAGCTCCAATTGCTTATTTAAAGAGCGACTTCATGATGGAAAGCATCCCAGCCAYAGTGACACACAGGTACTTGGTCCCACTAGTGAGAAACTACTGCTTAATGCTTCTTTTGGGAGATAAATTGCAATGCGGTGATCCTGCTGGCTATCAGTGAAGGTGTTACAGTGCTGATATGACCACACAGAACATGGCAGTGGAGTTGAGAACCCGTGCTCGCTTCTTCTGAAGTCGCAAACAAAGCACAGGCTGGAGCCATCGATAACTGGGGGGCATTTAAGTGTTTTGACCACAATAGGTTTCCTCAGTTTCTTTTCTCCTCTCAGCTGTCCCAGGACTCTCTGCCAAGAGAAAATCATCTAGTGATAACTTACTAATTGAATTTTTCGCTTTTCTTCAAACAAAAGCACTTGAGTGCTCTGAAAATACGTTTACTGTCCCTAAGCTGTACAGAGTTCAGGCAAATCAGAATGAGTGATGGCTTGGACTAGGTAGCATTGGAGCTGAACACAGTCAGTTAATGAAAGGCAACTACTAATGCCCAGCTATTATGGCCAAAAAGCTCTGGTGATCCCAGAACTGTTGAAACATCATAGTGATCATATTCCAGTCCAGCAGACTGTGACCACCCCCCAGTTGATATGGAAGAACATGACCCAGGGATACAACAGAACCTGATCTTGATTTGCTGCATGAAAAGGCTGTGTTGCATGTTTAATGTGTATATGCTGTTCCAGTGTGGCCAGAGAAGGGGAGATATCTCACAGAAGGCAGGGATCTGTAGCTCCTTCCCCAGCCTAGCTACTGTTGTCTCACAAAACCTTGGGTAGGCACTTAATTCTCTTTGAAATCTAAATACCTCTATCAAAGTTAGATGAAAATGACTGGTCACTTAAGTGTTACTTGGATGTGCAATGAAGGGAATAAGATTGACAGGGAATAAGATTGACAGCAAATCCCTGTAAAGCTTCTCTCTCTGAGTCCTGTCACACCAGAAACAATCACAAGTGTTAGGAGTAACTGCTACCACAGTGTACTAAGCATGGACTTGAGGGGCTTGCAGAGGCCCAGGTTTTACAGATGCCTGACTTGGGCATGAAAACAGCTCACCCCCTCACAGCGCTGGTCAGGCTGGGAAAGAGAGTGCTGAGTTTTACTTGCATGCTGTCATCAACCAGCAAGGCTGAGGCGAAGAAAGAGAGAAGTTTCCAGACAAGCTGTTGAGAAAAGTGGTCTGGAATGGTCTTTGCTATCCAGAACAATACCTTTCAGTATGGGATGAACTGAGGTCAGCTGGCTGGAGGGCCTTCTGCCTTGCATCACTGCCCTTGTGTTTTCTGGCCCATGAGAAACAGGTGGACTATGAAAGGAAAGAGTAAAGAAATTCATCAACGAATGTGGTCAAATGATGTCTCACACCTATCACCTATGGTTGAGAAACAGGCCTTGTAGTTTCTATTCGCCATTGTGCTACATTTTCATTCTGAATCCCTGATACACCTTTCTTCTGCTTGAAATGGGATTAATGATGCATCCTTGCAAAGGAGCTGAGTACCCAGGGCTGCTGCATGTTCTGAAATACTGAGGATGACACTTCCTTTCTTCCTAACTAAATAAATCCCTGCTGCTACTATGTATGACACTCTAGTGTTGCTGTTTAGGAATGAGCCTTGCTGACTAATTGAGCCTGCTTTATCGAGGGCATATACCTCAAATGGGTTGTATTCTTGCATCTGGATTGTTTTTCCCTCTTTGGTTTTTCCTCCCTGGTTTGTGAAGCAGAGTTGTTAAGCAGCTGGGTTACAGCCGTGGCTTGTGCTGCCTCTTCTTTAGCTCTGCTCAGCCTCTGATTTTCCTGCAGTTCAAGGATCAGCTCTTGCTGTTTCTGAAGCTGCTGCCTCTGTTCCTCAATCAGACGTTGCTGGAAGGCATGACGGTGCTCAAAACAACTGCCATAAGCAGGAGCTGTCTTTGGACCAGGTGCCTGAAACTGCTGGGGGAGAGTGGCTATTTGATTCCTGCACACAGCCTGGTCCCRGGCACTCCGGGCTGCATGTTTTAGGGTAATCTCCCAGGCAAACTTGCATTTTCTGTAGGAATGAGATGTGTGAGCAGCATCCCAACAAGAGTGTTCTCTGGTCTGGTCAGGTTCTTTCTGTATAAGGCAAGTTTCAGTTGGCTGGGGGGGGTGGAAAAAAAAAGAAATGAGGAAAATTTGGCATTGATTAAAACCAAGCACTCTTCTGCCCTGGCTACATAGTAACTGTTTCTTTAATGTAAATCTAGTGAGATGCCTGAGAAGTAGGGTAATCTCAGCTATGCAATCTTCATCCTGTTCCTAGACAGGGCAGAGACCCTGTTATGCACAAAATGGGAGGCTGTGGGAAAGAACTGTTAAGGAGCTGTGTGCCATTTCACCGGGAGGAAGAAATTCTGATCAGGCAAGAGCTCTGGCAGGAATATATCCTTACTATTTTGTTAGGGAGCACAGCTCAGGACAGCTCATTTCCCAGGGGTTAGCTCATCTCTCAGGGATTAGCACACTCCCTTTTGGACTGTTGTCCCCACCCAGCACTCAGACAGAGAATAAAGGAAAAAACAGTTGTTGAAGTGATCTACACAGCTGATCTACTGGACAGTCCCTTTTCAGATGGAAGAGAAGTCTACAAGGTGCTGCTTCCTCATGCCTCCTCTCCAGCTTTGATAAATATTACCATGAAACTGGCGCATAGTGGGGAATGAGGCTGTGTCTTTTCTGACACATGGTCTTTCTCTGAAGAGGCATCAGATGTAAGGTCTGCTTTCTGATTCCTAGGTCAAACCCCAAATTCAGTCCCATCCTTCCAGCACAAATTTTACCAGTGCATCAGAAGGAAAATACGGGCCTACTAGGATGATATAATCACTGTAGGAAATCAACTTTTGCTGACACGCAAACAAAAAGCTTGACCTGTAATATGTGTGTGTGAGCTCTCATGCTGGGATCAGGACACTGCTGTGGTACAGGTTTTATAGACAGAAAAGAAGGGCAGGCTCTGACCTGACAAATGACAATTTAAGGAAGCAACCTCTGATTCTCCTCTCCTACTTCCTTGTGATGCGCATTATCCTGGAACAGCCAGTGACAACTTTTTTCCCCCACACTTAAAAGCCAGAGAGCTGCACTGGCATGACAAAATCTCTTGTCATGCAGTCAAGCGTTATTCTTTTTCAGTCTAAGCAGGCATCAAAGATGTAACTAACCTCTCAGCAAAAGTGATCTGGGGGTGGGACGCTTATTGCGACTCACAGTACATGAAGGGTTGTTCTCTGGCAGCATTAGAGATTATTTATTTTTAAAACTCATCCATTGTCCTCCACATTTGCCTCTGATTTTTAGACATCCCTCCTGAACAGTTGCAGGCAGATATTTGGGGGTCACCCTGGGAAAGAAGCCTTCCTCTGGGACAGTGCACTCTTTATTTCAGATCGCACAAAAGAAGTATTTTGCATGAGTACTAAGATGCCAATAGACAAAACTACATGGGAAGGATTTACCTGGTCTTTCTGCAAATCTTGATGATGGTTTACTTCTGCTGCCCCAGGCTTGTTAACCTCCAGTGGCCTGTCCATACCACCCTTCCCCAGTGACACTGCCTCCAGCAGCTGTGCCATCTTTCTCTTTGTCTCCTCCCTCTTGATCTGCAGCTCTCGCTTTTCTGTCTCTGCTTGGCTCCAGCGCTGCCACGCCAGAAAGCAGCAGCGCAAAAGCCGTCGCTGGTTATGYGCCGCAGACAGTTGTTTTTTCCTGAATGAGAAAGCACTTGTGTTATGATAGGAGTGAGGCTTCTGCCCAGGCCTGCCTGAAACAATTGCATCGAGTACAGCAGTCCAGGCCATGGCACAAGGCCCCATAACTTCCCAAGTCTTTTTGTTGCTTAACTCTGAACACCCTCCAAAGCTGTACAGAGTTTCTCCAAGGAGGAGTGGGAGGGCAGAAAGGATGCCCATTATTTTGAAGTAAATTTCCCTAGTTCACATTTTGCAATTTTCTGTGTCATCTTTGGGCTGTAGGATAGGTGCAAAAGAGGTATCCTGTTCCCTTGCCAGCTGCGTAGGGGGAAGCAGCAGTGCCTCACCACATGGCCTGCCAGACACCTGCAAGAGCAAAATTTTCTCTRGCTGATAGGGAATTCATCCAACAACCTCCTTAATGAAAGGCACTGGCCAAAATGATCTCTGCTATACTACTACTGAAATAGGAAATAACTATATTAATCAGGAATAAATATGGCACCTCATATTCTCCGGGGTCCAGAGCAAGCCAGAGTGAGATTTCCAGGAAAGATACCTACAGAGAGAGTGAGATGCAGGCTTGTTGGAAAGTGCTAAAGCTCTTGTTTATCTCTGTCCTCCTTTTCATCTGTGCCGCAATGCCTCTGGCAGACTGCAGGCAATGTAGCAATTTTCTCAAAAAGCTACTGTTTTCCTCCTGCTGGCTAACTGGCAGGCCCCTTCTACAGTCCCTGATCACTGCACTGCCCAAGTACTGCTGCAGTAGGAGGAATTCCACAGTGTAGGGTCACTACCTGTTTTGATCTTGGAGATGAAGTTCCAATTGCTGTGTCTCCTGCTCTACTTTCTGGGCCCAAGTATAGTTTCTCCAGGCTCGCAGGGCCTTCAGTTGGCATTTCCAGTCAGCAAGGGCTCTGGCTTTTCCCATTTTAATTCTGTGCTCCAGAATGACTTTCAGCCAAGCAGAGAAATGTCGTTGCATGCACTGCATGGGAGAGTTTCAGAAAACCAATGAGCAAGATAACAGCCCGTCACACAAATGCTGATCCTCTCCACCCTTCCCTTTATTTGACTTTCCTTTTTGAGATTCTTTTTAGAATCCCCACTTTCCACAGTTACCTTGAGGGTAAAAAAAACAGAACAGAGCATGTGCAGGTTTTCTACAAAAAGCAGAAAGGGACTAGAAAGATAACATCATGGGGCTCTATTCTTTTGAGTGAAACGCACTTAGTTCACCAAGTGTAAAGGAATAAAATGGGTGAGGAACGTAGAATTTCTAGAGACAGGAAAGACATTTCAAAATCTAGAAAATGTCTAAGATGCTACAGGTAAGAACACTTCTGTGGAGAACAGTTCACAAATATCTCCATGGACCACTTGTTTTTTTTTTAACTTAGACAAAAATCAAGACACTTCCTAGCATGAATTTATGACACGACCTAAGCTCACCCTAAGCTCACCCTCAGYAGGAAGCCAAACCTTTCCCCTGTTGTGTAATTAGACTTGCTGCCTCTGGGAGTGATTTACATTGTACAGAACAGCAATTTGCTATCTAATCTACCCCATAATTCTAGCCCTGTCACTGCAGACACTGTTCATTTTGATCCTCCAAGTGGGTCAACTCACAGGACTCTGCTGTTCCCCTTTTGTCATAATGTCTTGTTYTAATTGCATTCCTCTCACTCACTGGAATCTCCAAATGGAGACTTACAAAAAGGACAAAATGTCAATGCATTAGCTATTTATTTCTGCTTTAGGAAAATAATCAAAGTGTCACTATTGCTTAGCTCAGCTAAGCCGTGGCTTCTCACATTTTGCCAGCCCTAAATTGTTCTGTGGTTTCATTCAGGCTTATCTTCATAGCTTAGATGGTGCTGGAGAGAGGTTGTGTACTGCTAAACAGTAGCCGCCAAGCTCAAATCCAGCAGACGGGCAGATGAAGTGAGCCAYGGGGAGAATCACCATAAAAGCTATGGGATTCTTCTATTAAAAAAATTCTAGATGTAGATAAGTAGACATTAACGATGATGACTGCTCTATTAATTAAAAACAATACGTGATGGATGGCGTTCATAGCTGCACTCAGGGAAATTTATTCCCTTTGCTGAGACTGCCCATATAAAATTATTCAGTACAAAAAGATTGCTCTTTAATTGCAAGTATTTGATACAATTAGGTGTTTAACCCAGAGCTGGCCATGGTGTCAGAATAATGAGGGTAAAAGAAATAGGTTCCTACTAGGAATTAYTAAAGTCTGCACATTTGCCTCACAAAAGCTGTTGCAATCACAGACTATCCTACTGCACCCAGTGGGAGTGGATCCTTGAGGAACCTGTTACTGTGGATGTGCTGGCATACTTCAACTCTTGGAGACCCAGCTCAAAATTCATCCCAGGCCTCAGCAGTTCTCTCCTCTTTCCTCTCCCTGCTCCTGCACCACGGTCTGCAAGGCAATCTTTAAAATACCTTCCCATACACACAGTAAGGGCTTCTCAGGCCCTTTTGTGCCACTTCCCCCCTTTTACTTCCTTCCTCAAGGGAAAACAAATCTTGCTCCACTGCCTTCTCTGTACATCTGCCTGTTTCTCAATTGCAGAAGCCTTTATGTTTGCAACTGCCCTGAGAGCCACATCTTTTCCACAGTTCTAAGTGAAACCTCCCACTGAGTACACTTGAGGCACAGCCACAACTGGGGATGGAGGCTCAGGATTTCTTGCTCCTAGTCTTACAAGATACTTTTTGCCCTGCTCTTCTACTTTCCTGGTATCAGGAGGAGGGCTTGGAAGAAGTAAAAAATTCTGATAACCAGGACTTTTTACTTCAGTTTTGCAAACGGTAGCTGACAGCAGGTAGCTCAGAGTCTCAGATAAAGAAAGGTGATGCTCACTCTCTGCTTATTGGTGTGAATCCTGCGCAGCAGCTCCTGAGCCTTTTTCTGTTTCTCCTCTCCTTGCTCTTCTTTCTTCAAGACCAGGGGTGGTGATGCAGTAATAGATACCTCCTGCACTGAMAGCTTCTGACTTTTTTCTTGTCTCTTCCCCTCCCTGGAAAGTGAACAAACATACAGATCTAATACAGTGAGGAAAGTACTGTAGCACAGATTTCACTCTCTTTTTGGCCAATCCTAAGAGAATCACCTCTACAGTTTAGAAAGTTGCTGATTATTTAACTCAGCCTTCTTAGAAAACAGCCTCTGTCATGGTTTGGGGTCCCAGAGATTAAACAGTCTGGAGCATTTCCAAAATATAGCAGGCAGAAGAAAATAGTAAGATTTCAGTAAAGCACTTGCATGAGAAGATTTAGGATCTCAGGGTTGCCTAAGTAAATAAATGGCATCCCTACAAGTCACATCTCTGTGACAATCCAAGCTCAGCAGAACCAAAAATTATGTCTCTGCAGAATTCTCAGCCAAGAATGCCCTTTATTTTCTCATAGCGCTAGACTTTCAACACAGACTTTTTTTTTTTTTTTTTTTTTTTTTTTTTTTTTTTTTTTTTGGTATACTGGCTTTCATGCTGCATTAGACGCTAACAAGGCTGGATGCGGCCACAGAGCTGATGGAGAGAATGCACGGTGGTGCAAACACACTCCTACTTTGTGATTCAGCGTACATACTGGTAATGGCTGAGGGGAGGCTAACAGTCTCTTTATCCCATCTTCCCACTAATGATAAACTCTGCCATTGACGTTGGTCAGGAAAGGAATAAAAGGTTTTGGGAGAGTTCGGAGACAGAGGAATAGCAGATGTTTCCTTTGGGACCACCACTCGTCTTACATTTAGCAAAAGGAGCTGGTAAGAGAAGTGTTCTTCATATGGTTCTTTCCGTGCCCCCCTCTCCCTCTTACATTCTCCATGCTTCTGCCATGGTGTGCCTCTTCTCAGCCATTTCCTTTCGCAGCTTCACCATTTCCCTCTGGATCTCCTCCTCGGCCTTCAGGGCCTTCCTTCTGTCCTCCTCCTGTGCTTGGAGCTTGGCCTCAGACAGAACTGATTTCTTCAGGGACTCTTCTTGTCTCTGAAGCTCTAAGGCCTTCTGACGCCTCATTCGGTTTTCTTTCACCTGGGAAGGAGGAAATCAGCAAAAGTCAAAGCAGATACCAAAGGCTGAAGAATTTGAGGTTCATTGTACACTGACAGGGTGGGTCACAATCCACCTTTCACATGAAGCAAGCAACCCTATCTGTAGCTGGCACTGACTGGACTGGTTCTGCTCTCAGACCAGCAAAAAACTCCATTCAAGAGAGTGAGGTTAAACCAGTATTACTTGATGGGAGCAAACTCAGAACTGACTGCCATGGCGGCTTTTCCTGTCAGTCTTCGGAAAGGGGGAAAACCTGAACAAATGTATTGAAAGTTGACTGTGCAAGCTACTGTGAATGGCCAATGTGCATGCAGAAAGGCAGTAACATTTCAGCTAAACTGTGGAAGAGTATCCTCGGGTATTTGCCCCATCCCTGGAAAGATTCAAGGTCAGGTTGGACAGGGCTCTGAGCAACCTGATCTAGCTGAAGATGTCCCTGCCCATGGCAGGGGGGTTGGACTAGATGACCTTTAAAGGTCCCTTCCAATCCAAACTATTCTATGATTCTATGATAAGTCAGAGATTATTGCAGTTTGGGAAAGAATACCGGGGAAGTATCACTGAGCATTTACTCTAATCCTATAATCCTCCGTCTTATTCCTTTTAACTGTGGTACCTTGCCTGCTCACCTGCTTGTGTCTGAGCTCCATGATTATTCGTGGATCTGCAAGTTTTTGTTTTTCCTTGATGCCTTCAAGTCTAAGGTCTTCCACTATCCCACAGTTCACAACTTCACCCTGCAAAAGATGCTGTAGGTATTCTTGGACAGAAGAACTTTCCAATTCATGTTCCAGATAGCTGCACAAGTCTGAAATGAGGAATTCAGATTATCTCAGGCTAGTCTGAAATGAATAAACCCCTCTGCCTCAGATCACAAAGCCTAACGTAATTAAAAGGATCGCTTTCCCAGACTGTGAATGCATTTCTGATGAAAGCGGACATACTGACTGCACTCCATTTATCCCCAGAGTCTTAATCAGTCTCCCATTGAACACGCTAGATCAGTAACAACATTTTGTCCATTTTTTACTGCCTTGCCTCTGAGCATCTCAAACGGCTGTATAAAATTGACAGGCGTCACAAATACCCATACACAAAAGAAATAAAATTTCTCTTTTAGAAAGGGAGACATCGAATGTTTATGAGGTGCATTTGTGCAGCCCTACAGCAAGCTGCTTGTAAGAGCTGGGTGAGAAAAATCATCACCTCTAATCTTGTTTCTACTGAGCCCACTATCCTGGCCTCAAAGCAACTTTTACCTCTCAGTCTGACAAGCCATGAGGCCTGGCTCCCTTCCCCAGCACATCCTCAGAAAGCAAGCCAGGAACTGCTTTGTTGTGCTCTCACCGTCAAACCGCTCATACTTCAAAGGGGCTGCAGAAGGCTTTTCCAGGAGGACAGAGCCAACTTCCTCTTCTCCATCGCTCATCAGCTCCGGTTGTAGTTTGGACTTCATCCAGTTACTGAGCAGCTCTTGGGCTATCATGAGGAAAGAGACTGATGACTTCACTTGCTTAAAAAATACATGGGTAATTGTAAACTAGCAAGACTCTGTCTCTGGGATAGTTATATCACGTGCTGGGAAGGCTGTCTAAAATGACTGAAAGCTGATCTGCAACAGAAAATGGAATAAGGCTAATAGTTCTGTTCTCATCTTCTTGATCTATAACAGAACAGGAAGAGAGGGTGGCAAACTTTTTCCTTGTCACATATGTCACAAATGAATTCTTCTCCACCCCATTTTTCCTACAAGATTCTGCGGACATTTAGGTCCCTCGTGTGATTATTATAGCATTTATCAAGGAGATGGAATTCATACGAGGTAATTCATAACTCAGCTTTCATATGTTTTACCACTGCATTTGCAGATACTTAGATATTTTCCACATGTACAGCCAAGGTTGTCGTAAATTAAATACAAAAAGAACCACTGTTTGGACAAATGTTTGTTTCATGTGTACAGGTTAAGCTTTGCAAGTACCACAGCTCCGGGAACAACTGGTGAGTCTAGATTACAAATCTGTCAGGTGGCAAGCTTCACCAGGGACTACCTGTACTCAGAATTAAGACTGCAACTACAGGAATGCACCCATGATGGATTTGGTACTCCTCAGTGAGCTCAAATGCCTAATGAACAACTGGGTATAAAGTCCTTCTGTGGACTTTATTTGCATCTCCACTCTTCTGTGGAAAAACACAACAATTCCTTTTTCAGAGTTCCTACTCAAAAGCAAGGACAGCTAACGTCGCTGCTGCCTCAACAAACCACCTGGCCTCGCTGCACGGGTGGCCAAGCTGTTCCTGAAGCAGAACGCAGGGCTGTAAACTGCAAGGCATCAGGAGCAGCCCCACGAGAAGCTGAGCCATCCTGAGCCACCCAAGCGGTGAGGATGGGCAAAGAGCAGGGATCTCGGCAGCCACTGCAGTGCAAGTCATCCCCTGTAAAGGCACACAGCCGATAAGACAGGAGGAAGCAGCTGCTCCAAATCTCTAGTTCTAACACAAAATGAAGATGCTCCCATTGAGTCCTGGTATTTCTAAGGCAATAAAGCCTTTTTAAAACTTCCTTAAAAAGGGGTGGGTTTTTTGAAGAAAATGTAAATCTAATGTTTATTGTCCTTCAAATCACTTTTGTTCTCTTTTATAATCTCTCAGGCCAGCTCAGTAACAAGGAAACATATCTGATAACAGAAAGAAGAGAGAAAAACAGCTTATCACTTGGGGAAGGGTTACTTTTTTGACTGGGAAACGTGAGCTCCTCATAACTGGAGTAAGAGTCCTTGCACTTCTCTTATTGATACCTTTCTTTGCAAAGTGGACTATGTGTAGTTAATACCATTAAGTATTCTAATAATGGACTCCAGATAAAAGGCTTTCAGTTGAGCTAGGGACAGTCCTGAGGGATTGGTAGCTATAAAAAGGAAAACCCTAGCAGAGAAGGGCAAACAAAAAAAATAAAGAAACATGAGGAAAGCAAGCAACTTTTCCGCCAATTGCAAAGACAGCTCCCTTTGAGCCACTGTGCTGTATAATGCATTCAGACAGTGCACTGTAAGCAGATAGGTGTATTCCATGCTATTAGTTAAGCCCTCGATGATTACAAGTGAAAAAGCTGACTTCCTGTATTGAAGTGGATGCTCTTGAGACGTGTCTTCATTCCATTCGGTAAGGCTCACTTTTGAGTCTTAAAAGAATGGTTAACTCAGTTTTTTAAATCCTGTCTCTTATCAGCTTTTTACACTGCAGATGTACTTCTAGCACTGATGGGAGATAATTTCCCTCACTTTTTTTTTTTTTTTTTTTTAAACGTATCACAGTTTTATTTTCAAATTTAGTAAGCACTTGTGGCTGCAGGCATTACAAAGGGAATATTTAGTTATATAATTAATGAGGAAAATTTTGCATGGGAATCAAAGCAAAACCACACAATTATTTGTGGATGTGAAAGTTACACAGAGCAACTCCATTTTCACATCTGGCCTGCTATCAAAAATACATCAGGTAATTTCATCCAGTTTCCTATAGCCCACTAACTTGTATTTGACCATACAGTGTGTCTTCAAGGGCAGTATTCATCCTCATCTTTACCTGAAATCTCCAGGAGACAGAGAGTTTATCTTTCTCTTAGGTATGCTAATTAAGATCTACCTTGAACTCCAGCAATTGATTCTTCTTATGCCTTTTTCCRTTAGATGAAAGACATCTTACTACGAACTGTTTCTTATGGTCTCATGCTTTGCAAGAGCCTGTTCAGACCAGAACCACAATGCTGGATCAAGAACAGTTCACTTTAGGCAGCCTGTGGCAAGCAGTATTTCAGCTCACCTTCCTCACAGGCCTCATCATGATCTTGCAGCTGTTCCACGGTTTCCAAACTTGTCACAGGACCACAAGGCCCCTGTGGATACCTTGACTTTTGAAGGGAAAAAGCTTCAGAGACAGCATACTCAGAGGCTTGGTCCACTCTCTTTAAATTAAAGAAAGGAAAACATTTCTAAGGATTGCTGGATATTAATTTTTAAACTTCTTATATCCAGGTTTCTCCTCCAGAGAGAGCAAACATCCAGTGGGAATGTAACACAAGACAGCATGGCTGTTATAAGAAACAGATTTATTTTGAAACACGTTTCTCTGACTGCTCAATTGACTGGAGAAATTGGACTTAGAAATCATTAAGTAATAAGCATTCATTTTGCAATTAGTGCCAATCATACTGATTGGAGAACACGTAGGGAGAATGCAAACACCCAGCGCCTGGGGGCTGGATGGAGACTTGCTGAGCTACTCCCCAGCAACCACCAACTACAAAATTTGGTATCAGCATTTTGTCATAACCAGGCTGGCCACTGCGTAAATAGTCTGAGTGATTTTCTGTCCCACATTAATCTCTCCGAGGTGTAAATGGTCCTGACGTGTCACTGTGTTTTCACATGTAACACCTGTACCCCAGACAGCCCGCACTTCTGCAGAACTTCCCTTTGTGCTAGGGCAACCAGAGCAAGCTGCTGCCAGAGGCCTAGGAGGCTGCATGAGGAGGCAGATGCACACTCCTACCTGCCATAAGAAGCAGGCTGAGGGTGGGAGCATGGGGGTGCCCAAGGAAGCAAAACAAAGGGAAGTTCACCCTAGAATTCATTTTCCTTGATCGCAGGTGGTTGTAGATGCAGGAGATGATGCTCTGGGGTAAATCTCTTGTATTACTTGCCCATACGTGCAATCTGCAGTACTGCTCAACAGCAAGTTTTGTGTGTGACCCGTGAGTTTTATGCATAGCAACAAGGTACCTTACTCTTGAGTTACTGTGCAAGTTACTTCACCTTGATCCACTCTTCCAAGTTATCAGAATCAAACTTTGCCTGGAAATAAGATAAAAAAAAAAAAACAGTGTTTCAACCACCTCTCTCTTTTTTTGAACCAGAGTTTAACGCTGCCATGTTTAGCGCCATTCACTCGAGCGCAGCGCGGACTTCCCATCCTCTGGCAAATCAAACGGCCGTTGCTGCAGCCCTCCCACAGGCCTGGGAAACCTCTTTTCTGAGCCTGACCCCGACCCTGCTCTTAAAAGCAGTCGGGATCCCACGGGGCTGTCTCGCGTGTGCACAACCCACGCAGCACGCCCGGCCCGGCCCGGCCCGGCCCAGCCGCCCCTCCCGGCCGCCGCTTCAGCCGTTGGGGGCCCGAGAGGGCGCGCGCTGATTGGACAACGCCCTGCAGGGCGCCCCCTAGCGCTCTCCGCGCCGCCCCCCGCCGTCCCGCGGCCCGGTAGGCCCCGTTACCTTCGGTCTTGCCCCGGCGGTGAGGCGCCGCCAGCGGTACAGCTGGGGCCTGTGCCCCGGGAAGGCCACGGCCACGCCGGGCACCCCCGCGAGCCGCCCGCCCCTCTCAGCGGGGCCCACAGCGCACCGCGCCGGGATCGGCTTCGCCATGGCAACGCCGTTCCCCCGGGCGGGTGGCGGAAGGGCGGTGCTTCGCCGCCGGCGCACGCTGATGATGCCGCGTGAGCTGATTGGGGCGGGTACGGGAAGCGGGGAGGCCCGCGGCCCCCTCCTCCACCCGGCCCACGCGGATAACGGCGCTCCGGGGCCGACGATGAAGGTGAAGCTGTGCGGAGCGGTTGGCGGGCGGCTGGGGACGCTGGTGGGCCTGGGCAGGAGCGGGGCCGCCGCCCTGCCGCTGCCGGGCTGCCTGCTCTACACGCGGACCGGCTCGGCGCCCCACCTCACCCGCGACACCCTGCAGGCGGTCGGCGGCGTCCCCGCCGTGGCCCAGCTCACCCTGCCCACCCTGTGAGTACCGCGGCTGGGGGGGTCTGCGGGGCGCAGCGAGCCCGCGCAACGCTGCTGGGGGCAGATGGGCTTCTCGCTTCCCCGGGTGCAAGGCAAGGTGTCGAAGTCGGTTGCCCCTTTGTTGCTTCTCCGTCGAAGGGAGGTGCAGTGACTTAGTAGGAAGCAGGTAAAGGTAAGGGACCTAGAGGGCTGCGTAATTTTTGAGCGTGTTTTGGCCAAACCCCTCTTCGCGACTTCACAGTCATCTTCCCAGCAGAATAACCAGTTTTAGAAGCAGCCAACTCTCAAAACTAGGTAAGTGGCAACTGAAAGGAAAGATGTAACGTCATAAAGCTTGTTAGAAGCTTTCCCCTCCCTAGCTTGCGTAGTTGTTGAGTGATGCACGTTAGTAATGCTACCCAGAAAGTCACAGTGTGACTTCATGCTCTCCAGGAAGTCAGTGGTCACTGGTCAGTGCGGGTAAAAGCTCTGCCTTTTTGCCACAGAATTATGAGTGCCCCGGTTTGTAAGCTGTGATTCTTGAGCTCTGTGTCTCTGGCATTTAGTTCCGTCTGTCCCTTCTTTGCTGCCTGATAGCTGGATGGCAAGTATCAGTGCCTAAACCAATCCAAGTTCACACAACACCTAAGTATGGAAACAGAAGCCTTAGTTATGAAACCACCGATCTTTCTTGACAGTTGTTTGCTTAGTTAATGTGTTTCTGTATCTGGATGCAGGGCAGAACTTCATGAGGTCCTGGAAGAATATAAAGAAGGAGCTGCAAAATTTATAGGTAAAGTGTATGTGTTTGCTTGTATGTCTGGAGAGATAATGCAGGTGGATCCCACTAATGCATTTTTAGGCAGTACAGTAGGCAGAAAGATGTAGGCATAGGCTTTCCACATTTAGGGATTTTCTCACTCAGAGTGGCACTAAGGAAGACTTGAAATAGTATGGCTGGAAATCCTTCAAACAGGCTACAAAAATACATAGTTTTGCTTTATTTCTCTTTTTCTGCACCCAGCCTTTTCCTTGGGGGCTTCAGCACTGACTGGGATSGGCTTAGCCCAAAAGTTGAGGCTAGAACCGAGAGAGGTTTTGCTGTAGCCCCCAGTCACTGCTGCAAATGAATCTTGCCAGATGCAATTTCTGACTTCTTTTGACGAGGAGAATTAGAAATTCTCATGAAAATGGCCTTCCCCATACAGCTGTTCAAATATATTTCCTGAGAGTATCTGTCTGCTCAAGCTGGCTTTTTTGATTCTCATAAAATAGTTGGTTTCATCTAAAGATTTCCAACAGGAAATCTTCATCCAGTATGAAAAATGAACAGGCAAAGCACCCCACATCAAATCGGTCTCAGCTGGTGTACACTTCTGCCTCCGAGCTATTCCTGTTCTGAGAAGATGTTAGGGGAAGGACCCATGCTGGATTTGTGGGAGCTTTGGGGAACTAAAGAAGCAGGTAGAGAAGCTCATTATTCCTGTCAGTTTAGCAGTCGGACTGTACTTGCTCCCTATATTCTCCTTCAATTTTTCCATGTTAAAGAGTCAGTTTTGGGAATAAACTCAATTTTACTTACAGATAGTGAAATGCAAAACAGTCAACATGGCCATAGCCCTCAGCTACTGCACCAAGCCTTTGTGATCTTCATCAGTCCCTGTATTCCATTCTTGGAGCAGTTCCTGAATGAAATCTTTACYTTAACACTTTGGTGATAAGAATGAGTAAAGCAGCAATTCCTGCATTTGTGACTGTCCTGGGTTTTTCCTCTGGTTGTCGTAACAGATCAGTAAGGCCTGACYGCATGCATTATGCAGCCAAGATCGCTGTTGTCAGGCTTATGTGGCAAAGGAATCTGAATGCACAGTGAATGCAAGGTTAGCACCTTGTATGAATATCTGTATCATAGCCTGCCTGTATTTATATCTGGGGAGGTAGCTCAGAGAACTGGAGGATGATCAGCCARATCAACAAGCTTCTCTGGGATGCTTTGTTTGTCTGCTACATACAGCCTGTATCTCAGGCTACACTGGGTATAGGGTAAATCCTGTCAAAGTGATGGCCTATCTTTAATTTCTTTAATTTACAGACAGTTCTTTGTATTTGGAATCCAGCGGACTTTGCAAGAAAAAAACTTTTGAGTTGCTAATGCTTGTATCAAAGCTGAGGTATTTTTACAAATGTTTTGTATGTGCCAGTTGCACATACATTATGAATGTATAAAATAATGTAAATTATTATAATTTTTAAAAATGTTTAAGCATTTTTGTCCTATATACAGCGACCAAGCTTTTTATTTTTTTTTAAAAAAGCACATCAAAATTTTGGACATGCATTTCATTACATAAGCAAAGTTATGGCTTGGATTTACAAAGGAAGTTTGCACCCAAATTTCAATAAACTTCGACTGCTTTGGGACAGCTTATTCCTTCAAGAAAAATTGAAAATCTCTTTATCTGAAACTTCTTGGAGGCTTCACCAATTTCAGTGACTATCTGTGAAGAGAAAACTGTATGCCATTGAGACATACTGTCTAGCTTTCTGACATTTGAAACCTCCAGTCTGGCAGGGATGATAAATTTCTCATTTGTGTAGCTGATCTGTTCTCTCACTATATGTTGTCCTTCCTCAAAAGTTCTAGGCTTGAGTTTGTTGCTCAGTTTAGATTGTGTCAGATGTCAGATGTCGCCAGTGTATCAGTTGAGTGGTCAAGTGAGTCAGCTGTTGGGTCTGGCGAATTTTAGTGTCAGAAGTATTAATCAAGAAGAAACATAAATAAATCTCAAAGGAGCTATGTAGGCTGCAGAACCAAAGGGTTGATGGTTTGTCCTGATGCTGCACTCTCTTCCCTGCAGCTAATAAAGCTGGGGAAAAAGTCTGCCGCCTTTGGTGGTGAGAGATCAAATGAACAATATTTTCTTTGTCAGAATGGATGTACTTGTGTGTGGGAGAATACCCTGTTCCCTTTTGCAAATTTACAAACCACATCTTTGCATTAGCTTTGTTTTGGTTCATGAAACTCTACTCTGTGTCTGTCGCTCTGTTTCCAGGTATGCCAGATGCAGTGCTGTACTGCTCTCTTCATGACCCAGTCACTCCCTGTCCATCTGGCTACAACACTAACAAGGTACAGTAACTGTAAAGACTTGAAAGAGTCCACTTAAAATTCCCAAAAGAAAGCTGCCAGTCCTCCCCTCATCTGTGTGGGTGTGCTTAGACAGCCACAAGATTTTTTGTGCTTTATAGAACAATACATCTTTGCACAAAGAGGAATGTCATTTACATGCTCATACCTCCAACGAAATAAAGCCGGACACTTTCTTACTTGGCAGTGCGTTCCCTGAACAGTTCCTGAACAGTTACGTGCCAATTCAGAAAGAAAGGAGAGCTCTGAACTCCCATGCTGTTGCGGTTAATATAGTAGTAAAAGAAAATACATGTGTTTTAGCTTATATGCTGTACAAGCTTATGGTGCTGCCACTGATAAGCAATAAACCTGAACCCCTATGTGTGTATTTACAGTCTGCTACAGGCCCGCAAAGGGGAAGAACTTAGTATTTCTGCAGGAAGGTGGCTCAGCAATCCAGGAGTGCGTAGTGTTGCAGATGTTTGCCTGTTCCATCCCACAGGCATGCACGTTCCCCGTGCAATCCATACGCTACGTGCTGCCTGCCACAGCTTTGGCCTGGAGGGGCCACTCCTGGCACCTCCTCAGATATGGTCAGTCCCAAGGCCTGTTTGGGTATGGTCACATTTGGTGAAAGGTCACTGAATGACAGAGGATAACTACTGCCATCCAGCTATCAGTGTATATTCTTTGCTGCTGGGAACCAGGCTGAGTCCTGTCTCTCTGCAGGGAAGGAATTAACCTGAAGCGTGTCTCACTGTTGTGCTGCTATGAGGTGATAGCAGCGATCTAAGCCTGGGTGTTGCAGGTTTGATTCGGCTTTTTTTTTTTTTTGAAGCTGGTAAAGTTTTTTGTCACCTTGTTGCAAGGCCTTCTGCAGCTGGATCTGTGCTGACAAATACTTCTGAAAGCTTTTTGAAAGCAATGGGACAGAAAGCTCTAGATTCTCTGCCAGAAAGCCTGGCACAGGCTGGATTTAAATAATCATAGGGTAATGCTCAGTTCTCTAAGCCGCATGGCTATTTTATTTATTAAAGCAGCTTTTTTCCTCTGGAGAGCAGAATGAAGGTAACTAGACTTGATTACACTCTGTGCCCTTTGGCTCAAACAGTTCTGACTTTCCTCCGCCTGCCTTCACCAGCTGTTCCTTGGCAGCAGGTACTAACTGGCCAACATGCTGCTGCAGAACAACATATAGCTGCTGCGTTCCAGTTATTCTGCAGGTACTAATTTGGGATCTCCCTYCTTTGGAGTTGCTTTTTTTTTTTAAATGGGAAATTCACAAAAATGTTACTACTTTGGAGACTTCTGTCTGTTTCTTTGTTACTCAAGTTTAGTGAAATTGGCTGATGAGGCCAAAAGTAATCAGGAGAGATGGATGGACAACAGACATGTGGTGTATTTGTGCAATCCTTTTGTTTTTTGTGGAGACCAGACAAAAAAAAAATTGTTCTGCTTGTATTTTTTTGCATCAGCTGATCAAATTCAATTTGTGAATTAGTATGCATGAGAACTGCACTGCTTAATCTGTCTATCTGGCATAGGCTAGGAGAATGTGTTTAAACCCTCAAGCCCCAAAAAGTCACCATAACACTTCAAGCTATAAGCTATTTCTGATAGCTGAAAACCATTCCTCATTTAAAAAAGCACTAATGGAGTTGCAGATGAAAAGAACTAACTTCTAAAGGGCTCGAGCCCCATACTTAACCTACTTGAATACTCCTTTAAAATTTTGGATCAGCAGTGTCACAAGTCTAACAATAATACAACAGAAGCAACTGCCAGGCTGCATTCACAGGTTAATTACAGATTCTGCAGAATAGGATGAAACATGGTAGCGTGCGTAGTTGCAGTGGCTGCAGTAACATTTTGTGAATCTGAATGTTCAGTGAATTGAATGGTGACATTTGCTAGCCCAGAGGTGTTCAGATAACATAACCTCTCTGTGCAGGTGCTTTTGTCTTGCTTTAAAATCTTTTGAGGGTAGCATGGAGCAACAATAGAAGATGGGGGCCCGTGTGCGCACACAGAATGGAAAGCGTGTGAAGAGACTGAGAAGACTGTGTGTGAAATCCTAATGAGTACCTGCCATTTCTTATGTTGGCTCGGTTTGAAAGCTGTGTATTTCTTTTGTGCTTGGTATTTCAGTCCCTTCTTAAGTGGCTGGATTTGGGACCTAAAATAACACTGGATTCTAAGATTAAATTGCCTAACATCTTTTTGTATTCTTCCCAGTGTGTCTGTGTGGTTTATATATATACACGTATATTCACATGGGTGGTACGAATTCACTGCTTGGAAGAGGAAATAGTTTCGTGGTTTTGCATTGTGTACAGAAAACTAGTGAGCTGTATTTCCCATTGCAGCCGTTGCTGCTTTTCAAGAGGGTGACGACCTAAGTTTGATGGGAATTAAATCTTTTCTTCTTTTTATTTTTTTTTCCAATTCTGCCACTAATTTGTGTGATGATAGGCCAGCTGCTCTATCTCAGAGGCTTCCAAACGTGGAGAAGTCACAGTGTTGAGTGTGATGGTTTCACCAAAGAGTATCCTAGAAATCCCAATTCAGTCATTTATCTCCTTTTACTCATTGTGCCAAGTGCACCTGATTATCTGAGCCATGCTCCTGGAGAACTTATCTATGAAGTATCATTTCAGTATCTGGTGTTTCACCAGACCAATTCCTTCTCTCCTTTGACCATCAAGATCTGTAAACCTTTACAACTAATGTTCATCCCTATTCTTCCTTAACAGACAGTGTCCCTGTGGGGAAACTCAGGGCGCATGGAAATGACAGCTTCCAAGTTCATGGACATACAGCGGGCCATCCAGCCAGACTGGTTCCAGTGCATCTCTGATGGAGACACCATTTCTGGGGAAGTTGGTAGAAAAAGGGCCAAGAAGTCTGTGGATAGGTCGCTTTCCTTCCTGGATGTATGCCTTCAGCTGCTAGAAAAATCACCGGTAAGGTCCCCAAAATATTGGGGCAATAGCACTGCAGCTGCGTTTTGGTCTGTGATGTGTCCTGGGCCAGTCCCAGGATGTGATTTAGTAGGAAATCGTATCACACATATGTATCAGAGAATGCCCAGGTGACAGTCCTGGACGAGGTATAACCGGTATCACAGTGGGTTTTCCTTCTGCCACTCTCTTCTTTTAATAACTTGCCTCCTGTACCAGGATATCCATCTCTACTAGTTGAGGAGAACTATTTTTTTAAATTTTTTTTCTGCTTTTGGGATGTAGTGCATTTCTTTTGCTTACCTTCATGCTATATACATGGGCAAAGTAGGATCTTCTCATTCAGATTGAGAAAACCCATCTCTTTGCTCTGAAGTTCCCTCAGTTCCAAGTGAGGGAGGACTTGCTAGAATTTGCCAGTGCTATTCTTTATTTCTTCCAGCAGCTTTGAAATTTCCCTCCCTTTGGTGAAAGTCGACATACTATGAGTCTGTACTACAAAGGAAAATGGGTGACAGGAGTTGATACTGGTATCCCCTGAAAGGCAATTCATTGTGAGATCTGGTGTCTGATGGCCAGGATAATGGYGCCTGCTTTGTATTCTGCACTGACACATGTAGTGCTGAGGGGCCATCTATAAAAAGCCATGTACAAAGATGATCTGTGGTTATTGCCTTCTATAGGGAGGTGAGAAGAATGGCACCAAAATTCTCAGTGAGTTAGTGTCAAGTAAGGAGCGGAATCTTGTCTCTCCTAATCCCGTTTCTACCTTACACTTGGACTTCACAGTGTTGTGTGGGGAATAGTCTTACATGGGATGAAACTGTGGCTCTGGCAAGTTCCTGGGAATGCGGGGTTTAAGTAGCAGGCATCTGGAGTCTGGGTTGTGAGATGTCTTGCATGTCTTTGGCAGAGCACGCTCTAACACTTGTAGCTTTCTTCTGGGCCAGGAACTACAAGGAAGTGTAATGTTTGGGGCAATTGAAGGTGGAGATATCTTGGAAGAGAGGCTCAGATCAGCCAGGGAGACTGCCAAGCGACCTGTGGGTGGCTTTCTGCTAGATGGCTTCCAGGGATTTGCCATGGCCAAGGAGACCAAGTTGAAACTGATAGCTTCTGTCACAGCAGAGCTGCCAGAGGATAAACCAAGGTAAGTTGTGTGGGCAACATCCCAAGAAGTCCATCTGTCCTATTATGAGGAGCATCTACAGGCTGCTGTGCAATAGCACTGTAGGAAATAATCACTGTATTGCACAGCTCTGTGCGTGTGCCAGGCTGCATAAATTCTACCACTATCAGGCTGCAGTCTTCAACCCTTGTTTGAATTTTTAGCTGCAACTGGCACCAAGCTGTGCTCACGCTGTGGGTTTGAGTATTCCCCACATTTGGAGAATAATCAAGATTTTAGTTCAAGTCGTCTTTGCCTTTTTAGGAAGAATTACAGGTAGGATATGTCTGGGCTGCTTGCATTTGGTTCAAGTTCAGCTTGAACAAGAACATTATTACCAACCTATTTTACAGGGACCTCTTCTCAGAAAAAACTGTCATGTTTCCAGTTCTCTCTGGTCTGAACTGGAGGAGAGCAGAGAAGGATGCTGACAGAACCAGCCAGTGCTTACGTGATCTTATGGCAGCCAGCTCTGACCTAGTCCTTGAGTCGCTGAGCCCGTGAACTTCCAGAGGTGGTACAGCCTGGCCCAAAACAATTGTATTCTCTGCTTGGACTGGCATAGTGTGGGGATTGTTGTGTATTCTGAGTTGCTTGTTATGCCCATCAGATCCATGCCAGAGACTGTCCAGAAGTGGCAGCATTCTTGACTCTTATAAATGACTAACAGTAACTAAAGACTTCCATAAAATGTATGCTAATATTTGCTAGTGGTTCAGAAGTGGAGGGGTTTCTTAGCATTGGGTTGAGCTTGCTGGCTTTTGCATGGTTTACTCTTACAAGAGCAGCTGCAACAGAAGTAGTATGGGTGCTTTTTTCATCATTTCCTGAAAAGAGTGACTCAGGCCCCATTGTCTTTCTGTAGCTGTGCTGCCCTCTGCTAGCTGAGCATTGCTCTGACCTAATGGTGTTCAAAAGGAAATTAAATGCAAAAGCATGTGTCTGGTGTTGCAGCTTGTTCATGCTTAGCAGTGCCTGGGGTTTGAATTTTCCTGGCAATTAGAAGGCTTGCTGTGTTGTTGCCATCCTGTCTGGTTGAGCTACTTAAAAAGATCCACTGGGAGCATTAGAGTCCAATCTGCTCAGCTAACCTTAGTGGCTACCAGTGCATCTGCCTCATCTATCAAATAGTTTGCTTGTCTGGTTAAGACAAGTGTTTCTGACCTCTTTGTAGGAAGAAAGCTGGTTAGCCCTAGGGGGTCTTGTAAGTACCTCAAGTGAGGTACTTACTTGCTTTCCTGACTCACCCTTGCCATTCTGACTGGAGAAGTTGTTTTGCAGCTGTGTTCTACCCCAATATGAAATTCTCTAGAAGACAAACACTTTCTGTGCTTCACCCAAGAAGTGATTGCTTTTTGTGTGATGGTGAAATGATCTTACGAATGTTCTCTTTAGAGTCCTTTCATGTACTTAAAGATGCTGAAGTCTCTTGGTAAAATTTATTTTCCTTTTCAATAGCATCAGAAACCTTGCAAGAACAAATGTTTGTCCTTACTTGTGGAAAGATAAGTTTTAGCAAGGGTTTTGATCATATATGCAGAGATACTGTTTTAACTATTGAGTATCATTTTCTCCCTGTGATGAGAGCCTGAAACGTAAGACACTCATGCTGTAAACTTCTCCCGTCCTTATTCTGTGCTCATCAATTTAATTGGCGTACTTAGAAAAGTGACTAAAAATGGCACCTTGTGACTTCATTTATCTGCCCTTGTGTATTTTCCTAATTATCTGTTTTGATCATTGCCCTACATTAGCTTCTATTGCTGTCAGCCCAGTCATGCACCTGCAGGAGAGCAGGCACTGCTCTATTCTCTTCTGCTTCACCCACCCTCAGGGAAGCTGCCAGCTAAATTTGGGTAACAGCAGGGTCTCTATTACTATTGATGGCAATCCAGCTGGGCTCTTCCTGGCTCTTAATGCCATGTCCCAGGAGATGTTACAGCCCAGGTTTTTGGGTAAATCATTTGAGCAGGTACAGTGTAAAGAGGAGGGAAGAATAGAGCAAGGAACTTTTCTCTTTCCAGTGATATTTCTCATTAGTGCATTCTCCTCCAGGCAGTTCTCCAAGTGCTATATGATGTGACTGTCACCTGAAGGACTTGCATCTTTGACCAGCCATCTACTGCTGTCTCTGCTGCTCTTGATCAAGTATTTTTAGTCTGTCTCCTAAACAGTTACCAAGCAAAGGGGTCCATGTGTCTGGAAACTGGTAGTTCCCTGGGGCACAAACATGACTAAGGAAAATATCTGTTCTATGGCATAGATGTTAGGTGAATTTTGAATCGAAGTGTATTTATGTGCGTGTGAAAGAAACCAGATCACTTCAAACGTAATGAACAGAATGAGGTTTTTCCGCAGTAAATGAGGGATTACTGCTGTCTTCCAAATGGCAGATAAAGAAAAGCCTGCCATGTACTGGATAGGTTGGAGGTGGGGAAATGGAAGCACGCAGGATTCTGAGTTACGATTGTTGTACCCACTTGCGTTCTGGTTAGCAGTTGCAGGGTTGAGCTACATGTGCTGCATATGTGTCTTTTCCTTCAGATACCTGCTTGCTTCTATTCAGAATATGCTAGATTTGTCTTCTTGTGTGTCTCTTACAGAATCATCCATGGTGTAGGCAAACCAGATGAGGTGCTTGAGTGCATTGAAAGGGGAGTGGACATTTTTGAGAGCTTCTTTCCCTTCCAAGTGACAGAGCGAGGCTGTGCCTTGGTTTTCAGTTATGACTGCCATCCAGATCCTGAAGCAGCAGGTAGGCTTCTTGATGGTCATTATACTTTTTACTGTATCAGCCAGTATTGTGGCAAGCATAATTCACGCTTTGGAGGAATCTATATTTGAGTTTTTTGTTCCTGAAATAAGTGCAGTATCCACTGGAAAAACTGGGATTCCACTGTCAGGTGTTGCTTTTGAAGGTGGGGTATTTTGGTGTGAAGCCTGTTGAGGCGAACGTGAGGCCTCAACCTAAGATCTGAATGTCTGATTAGCCAAAGTATGCTCAAGTATTTCTTAAACACTTACTGAATAGAGGGGTTTTTGTTCGACACCATTGGCAAATTTTCTGTTACCGTTAGCAGTGAAGGCTGGACCTATTAAGTGGAGATCTAAGATACTTGATCTCTAGAATGAACTGAATATGTGTCTGTTTTAATAATATATTTTTGAAGTCCCTTCTTTCTAGCTGACAAAAGTTAGGGATCCCATTTCTTTGGGTAGCTTTCCTCTCTGTCCTTGCATTCATCAGTTCATATCAAAACAGAAGGAAGATGTTCATAACTCATTACCTCACTACGCTGTGAGATGGGAGCATGTGTATTGCCCATTAAAGCATCTATCAAATGTGTTTCAAGCAGCCGTTTTGTTTTGGCCTATTAAATGTTTTTAATACAGAAAAATATTTCACATTTTTTCTCCTGGGTAGAACCTAGCGGATTTTCATGCCTGGATAATTCAAACCCAGCTGAATAGAACAGAACATCTTGTTTCTTTGTGCTTGCTGCTATTTTTTTAACCCTTCTCTTTGTTTGTTGTTCTTCACCTTGTCTCACCTTATTCTTACATCATAAGATTCTGGGTAAGGACAATCTCTTTGTTCTGTGTCTGTTTAACACTCAGTAGACATGGATTGTGCAAACAATAATATTGATATTTCCGGATACATCTCCTGCTTAAGAACAAACCTAAAAATGCAAACCTACAAAATTATAGGGTGATTTTTTTATTTTTAAGATAGACTTGTGAAAAGGCAGATGTGGAATCTACATCTGCATTAGTGCTACCAGCCTCTTTTGCTTCCCATTGTTTAAAAAAAAAAAAAAGAATCTAAATCTCTGAGCCTGATGACAGCATGGCAAGTAGAATGATCGAATGCAGATAAGTTGCCTGTCTACTCTAACAAAATCTCAATAAAATCAGTTTGTTCAGGTGATTGCATTCTATTCAGCATGCAGTTCAGACTGGAAATATTTCTGACATTTTATTAAGAATTCAGCTCAGTAGAGCAGCAAAAAGTTATACTGTTGTTTCAGCTCTAACTCTTCATTAGGCTTAGAAGATTAGTTTTCACTTGTCTCTTGCTGTTTTAATCATCTAAAACTGTATTTGTGTTAACTAACCTATGGCAATTAAAGAAAAATAGTTGCTTACCATAGGAAGGAGGTGGAAACTTGTGGCAGGAGTTTTCATCTGGCAAGAGCAGAAATACCTACTGTAAGGTTGCTACCCTTCCTCTGCCCTTGCTGTCTGTTCATAAAAGGCTGTTGTCTTTTTATTTAAAACAGTTTTAAAACAAAATGGGGCCCAGGACCTGGAGAAGAATGGTGCTGAAGAAGACCAGGATGAAATCTCCAAAGCTGACCCAGAAATGACACCATTTGAGATATTTCTGAAGGACAAAAGGTACATGAGTTTGTGAGGAGGGTACCAGCAGCTGTATCAGTAAATATGATGCTTTTGTTCTCTGTATTTGATTGCATGTGGTCAGTAGCTGGATGGGAGACTTCATAAAACATGAAGGTGTTGAAGACGGTACTTCTGGACGTTTAATGGAGAGTGTTGGACAAGCATTCTAGCTTGTTATCAGACAACAGTGTATGGCTGAAAGCACTGTCTTTTTGCCTGATGTAAAGCCAGGGATTTTCTGATCATTTATCCAGCAGACATACTGCGGTCATAACTATGTTCCAGCTGACAGACAGTAGGTTCACAAAGGTTGTCTGGGGATCATTTTGGTCTTCTGCATCTAACTTGGGTCATCTTGAGATGCTAGATTTTATTTAAACTATGGAGAGCCTCCACTTTCTGACTCAGTTTGGGCAGCTGCAGAGCAATTCTGCAGTTTCTGGATACTTCACAAAAACTTTGACCAGTGTTACCACCTGTTCTTCCTTCTCTTTTCCACAGCTACTGCTAGGCTGTCTGAGTAGCCAGCTGTGTTGCTTTGCTCGATCCTCTCTCCACTTTGTGAGAATGGTGCATCTCACAGTAGAGGGGAATACTGTTTTGTGAATAGTGGAATCAGTAAATCCTTGTTTCTGATAGCTTCCTCCTTCATAGACTGTGTGATAGCTAGTGAGGCGTGTTTTGCGCTGCAGCTTTTCTGTCAGGGAAGGCACAGATAAGGCCTCTCTCTGCTGTTAGCTGTGATGTAGTCAAAGTTATCCTGTGACTTAGATGTGTGGCCTTTTGGCTCTGTAGTGAGTTCTGGTATGATGCTTGAAGTCTTTCATGCCAGCGGTGCTGGTCTTAGATATCAACACGTGTTTCAGCAGGTGGATTCAGGCCTTCAGGACTTCAAGGCTCAGGTCCCTGCAAAAGGACATGTAGTAACTGTATACTYTTTATTGCTTGAATGGCTCTTCTTACCTTTGATGTTATCCAACATTGCTTCCTCCTTAGATACCAAGATGAYTTTGGTCCTTTGCTGGAAGGATGCACCTGTTACTGTTGTCAGAGGCATACTCGCGCCTACGTCCATCACCTCCTTGTGACCAATGAACTGTTGGCTGGTGTCCTGCTCATGATGCACAACTTCCAGCACTACTTCAGTTTCTTCAGTGCCATACGGGATGCTTTAAGAGACAATAAACTGGATCAACTAAAAAAGCTTGTCTTCAGGCAGGCGCTTCAAGGCCCAGCAAATGTGAAGCCAGGCCAGTGAGTTCAGAGAAGATAGAGGAGGTTGCAGGCTACGTCCTTATCCAGTGGGACTGTGTAAGGTGGACTGCCAGCAGGGTCACCTGGACCTGTTAGTAGTAAAATGCCTTCCTTCCTGGAGGGAGCTGAAGGAGACATTTGAAGAAGATCTCACTTCCTGGTGGGGAAGGAAGATCTTACTCAAACATCCCTTTCGGTTAATTGGCTTGGTGCATTCTTGGAGTATGGAAGAGCCTGAACAGCTCACAGGACCAGTATGGATAGCTTTGTTTTCAGTTACTCGCTGTTGGTTTTCCATGTGGAAGGACAGAATTATTGAACTTGTGATTGAAGAAGCAGCGGGGCATATATTTAAAATTAATCCAGCTGCTGGCAAGAGGCTCAGCAGCTGTTTGGGACTCTCATTCCATGCCCAATGCATATTACAGGTAATTATTTTTCTAGAAAATCCCAGTGGTGTGGTTGTCCCATCATGCAGCTCCTTGATGAGAGATCCTGCCTCAGTCTAACACACTGTTCCTTGTGGCCACGGCCRGCATCTGTGTCCCTGAAAAGAACTGACTGGAAGTGCTGCTGTGTTCAATGGCACAAGGGACTGTATGTGTACTTCTCTCTCAGGCTGCCTGCAGTGCAGAATGTTCTCTGGGCCAGGAGGAGGCCCTCTACCTCGGCCTGGCCTTGAAAACCTCCCTCAGGAGTCCTACTCTGTGACATTAGAGCCAGAAAGAAGAAAAGACGTGTTTAATCCACATCCTGCTACAGAGGGGTTTTTTGACTCTATAGCCTTTCACCTGTATGGACTAAGATTTCACTCCTGCACTAGCATGTGGATGATAATGAATGTGCCATTCTTTCCAACTGTCCTAGCACTGGTCAAATAGCAGGCTACACAAATGTCAGTGTGAGATGGAGCTGTGGAAGAGATGTATCACAGGAAAAGGCATTTAGAAAGGATTCTTGTGGCTCCTTGTTTTAAAATATGACTTAGTTATGTCACATTCCTCTTACTCAGTGTTTTTTTTATGCCCCTTACTTTGGAATCCTGGATTTATTCATTTTATGTTACAAAGCAACAATAAAACAATTTTATTATTCATTACACTGGCTCCTCAATGTGTGACAGAGGTGGTGTACCAGGGAGCTTGAGTGCAGTGCTCAAGAAGATGTCTCCTGGAAACTTGACCTAGCAGCCTGATGGAGGACAGTGACTCATCTAGGAGTAGGATCCTGTCACAGCAGGGGTCCAAATAATTTGCTTAAAAAGAAGCCATAATAGACCTGGAAGTGTTAAAAACACCTGCCTGTCCCTCTCCCCATAAGAACTCTACTACCTGAATTAAGCTTAAAAAAATACTACAGTTAAAGTTGCTGGCCTTAAAGCAATTAAGGATTAATCTGCAGTTTGGTCTTCTTCACCATTTCTTTAATGTTTTAAGATTTTAATATCTCGCATCAGAATTACTTTGCCATAGAGTATAATGAGTTTTTAGCTTCCCTGTCAGCATTGCCTGTACATCCCGTTTCCTTGGGCAGATACACAATGGTGTCAGAGTCCTTTCTACCATTCCAGCCTTATCCACTGCATTGCACTAACTACATTTCTTTTCCACAGGAAATGGTGCAAAGACTGCTTTACTGTTGTCTTTAAACAGAAATTACGGGGAATAATTCAGCCACAGAAACTACATAAAATACAGGACTAATGTCCTCACTCCGAGAAGTATGTTATGATTGTTAATGTTGATGCAGCGCTGGACAATTTGGAGATGGTCTCCTGGGCATACAGCGTGAGGTAGAAGGTCTGACATTTTCAGGATCCACCTATCTTAAAGGGCAGGGAATTCTAATGAAACAAAAATGTTTTGTGCTTCTTTCAAGAGGAATGCAGGATATGGTGGTAGTGTTGGGACCTTGCAATGCCTGTTTCTGCAGTGTCTGTTTCTACGTTGTTGTAAGCGTCAGTGCAAAACCTTATGGGAGGGGACAGTGACTATTTTAAAACTTCTCCTTCGCTCACAGTTTTGAATCTACATGCTTACCATCAGCAAAATGCATGAGTCTGCCCGGCATTCAGGCACCAAGATGCTTGTGTCCAAGAGGTCTGTCAGGGATGCTCTGTGAAGACACGGAGGACAAGGAATGCTAGCTATTGTGTCCTCCTCACATTGCCTGCATTCTTCTTAGGTTGGTAGCCTTATTGCTAGTTTTCAAAGTGCCTTTTTGTACCCTTTGGGAGCTAGCTGTGATGAGTATCCCCATCCTGCCCCATCCCTGTGAATCATTAGGATTTATTCATTTTCCTTTGTCTCCCAACCTGGGTGTCCTGAGAAGCTGCACGCAGCTGTACTGGGATCTTAGGGACCTGCTAAGCTAAGTGCCAATAACGTGCCATTCTCAAAAACCCTTCTGCTCTTCCTTGTGGCCTTCCAGTCTTTCCATGCTGCTCTGTTCCTGTTCATTCTCCAGTCATACCAACCAGGTTTTCCTGTTACGGTTCTCTGCTTAGCTTGTGTGTGTGTGCACGTGTGTACCAGAGCTGCACAAAGTGAACAATTTCCTATTGGGCAAAATTTGATCAGGTACATATGCTCATTATCTAACGAACACAGTAACGAACTGCACTAACCCTGAAACAACCTTAACATGTTGTATTTACCCAAGTTTTCAATCTATCTGTCAGTCCTCCTAGTTCACATTGTAAAAATTAAGCAACATTTTTCATGCTAACTTAGAAAGTCTTTTATTTTATTTCCAAGCAGAGATCTAATTTCTTTCAAAAACAGAATTCTTGCCCTAATATGGGGAAGAAAACTACGTGAAGAAAACCAAACTTTTCATGGAGAAGTGAAAATTGAAATGAATAAGGAGTGGAAAATTTTCTGTGCTCAATTAACTTAACTTAGCACAGAAGATTGCAAAAATATCCTCGACTGCCGTCCGTCCCCAAATGGCAGAATGCAAAAGAGCAGAGCAGAATACAAAAGAGATGGTGTGTTACAAAAACATGAGACCCTTGAACATCTTTCCCTTAGCAACTTTTAGTGTAACCTTCCCCTCAATAAAGAAAAATTTCATGCTCTTATGTTTCTAATGAGAATAACAGGCAGGGCCACATGTTAAATGTTAAGTCCTGTGTCTTTCTGACTGCTTCATCAGTATTCTGCTCAGTAACTCACTCCTTTCAGAGCTATTTTAATATTGCAGACTCTTTAGCAGTTTCAAAGGTATGCTTTAAAATGTGTTAAGGAAAAAAAAATCAAACTGGTTTATCACAAAAATGTTTTCTCCTTTCCTTCAGATATGTCATTTTTTCCCCCATACGTTCACCCACCCCATCCATCCTCTAAATTACTAGGACACGGTGTCCATGAGAGGTTGTATCATGCCTTGCCTGACAGCTTCTAGGTCTGCTCTTCTGTGGCTCTATGGGACTGCAGGAGCTGCCCAAGGCTGGAAGTGTTCCAGCAGGGAGTTCAATTTATTCCTACATCTCTTAGGTCCAGAGAGCTTTCAGATCATGGGGTTTTTATGCATAGAAAAATCAGCTCCAGGCATGTTTCAGAGGTGCTTTTAGGCATTGGGTAGCTATTTTTTTTCTTCCTGAACCCTGTTGATTTTTGATTCATGAGTTGGCAGGCAAAGGGCCCCAGTAAAGTGTTTAAACCTTCCTCTCTAATTTCAAAGAGGTTTCCTCTCTGATATGGAAGGCATACACAAAATAGATGATGGTGCAGGCCAGTTTAATGGTCTTATTTGTAGTATTCTGGGGTGATCAACATAATTCACTATGGACCTCATCTCTTTGCTGGTAATGCAGCACTTACTTCTTCAGACTATTAAAGATGTTCAAGCATATGTTACCATCCTTCCTTAAGCACGTTCTGTAGGCATGATAGGACTTTTCAAACAAAAAGAGAATGAAGTTAAATCCCTTTGAGAAGTTGGATCTAGATTGGCAAAGTTGGTGCTGGCACAAAAGTGGTTAACGTCTCCCTCCAGCAAAGTGTTCTTGTTTCCCTGTTGATGTTGCCAGTGTGAATGGCATCTGTCAGAGTGCACAGTCTCCTCCCCGGTGGCATATTGGCTGGGAAAGGCAGTACCTTCCCTGCCTCACAGTGAGGTGATGATGAACTGCCTGCTTACTTCTACATCTGTCATCTGTATGATTTAATTAGACTGGTTAGGTGAAGGTGCAACACAGTGGGATGCTCTGCCACGCTTCTGACGTACCTTCTCCAGCTCCTGGCCTTGCTCACTCCCCATTGTTTCAAAAACTTCAGAGAAAGCCTGCTCTGTGCAGAGCTCTTTGGGAAGCAGGTTTGGATGAGAAGGAGTTATCTGGTTAACCAGGGTTATTTCAAACTTCAGCCTGAAAATTTAAGAAGCTACGTAGTGGGGACAGGGCCATATGTAAAGAAATGATAACGAGAGGCATCTGGATCTGCCAGACAGCTCAGGATTAGCCAGCTTCTTGTCTTCCCTATCCCCCTGCTACTGTGTAAAGCATTTTCTGGTTGAGGGGATGGCCAGTGTGCTGGGAAAGGCAATGGCTACAGTTCATGCCTGAGGCCTACAGGACAAGGTGTATCTCACCCCTCCATACTTGCAGAGCAGGTTGATTTGCAGATTGGTGGTCAAGAAAAGATCTAAAAACTATGGCCCTTAGATGTAATGGCCCAGCACAGTTTTTCACAAAAGAAAGGAGTGGTTTCATGGTCCTTGGCCAGAGTTCCTGGACCCATTCCAGTGCTGTATGTGTGATACCTTCCGCTCTTGAGTTGACTGCCTTTCTGAGGTATTGGACATGTATTGCAAAGCATGACATGAAGGTGGCTTTGTAGCAATGCTTTGTGCTCGTTGCTCCCTCCTTCCACAGGAGAACGGCTGGTTTGCCTTTTGATGAGGTAATCAGAGGAGATATTGAAGTGATGTAGCCAACATCTTGCAGGAAGTCAGCAGAGGCTACAAATTTGTCCTGAGCTTTTTATACTGCCCTTCCCAGACTGGAATGGAACCATCTACAATGTAATGTCAAATTTAATGCTACTATGTGCTGAAGAACAGCTGAGGAAACCAACCCTTAGGAGAGCCAGATGCTTTCCTCAGACAAAGCTGAGTGAACTGGGATGGGAGAGAACACAGAGACTGGCAGGCAGCCGAAGCCTTCAAAGAGATGCAGCATCTTCAAGGAAGGGAGCAGGAGATGGAGCATCTGGGAGGAAGGAGCATAGGCAAACAGGATGATTAGGATTTGGCAAGGCCAGCAAAGAAAGGAGTGGGAGCTGTGCAGTATGTCCACGTGTAGCATTGCCAACACCAAGCTGCAGAAGACACTGGCATGTGCCTTTTTACATCCCTTGTTTTGCGCATGTCTTGAGGAGGAAGAAGCATTCTGTTGTTGTTCAGGAAGTTTAGCAATGACTGCTATGCTCCTGCTCACAAAGGCAAAAGGCTACAGAGTAATGCTGGTGGCCTTCAGACCTGAGGCTGAGGGGGGACCGAGTGCTGGACTCACCCCTAATACCTGGCTTCCCTGTTCCCTGCAGCCAGTGCCATCACAAATATTCAAGGGAGTCCTACAGCATTAATGATCCACCCACCTCCCTCTGCCTATCCCTCACAGACAGACAGAAATGCTGCTGCCTCTCAGCTGAGGCATAGCAAGGTGAGCAGTCCACCTGCATCACAGCCCTTCCGCCATGGCATAGGGTGGCAGAGAGAAATGTAAGGTCCCATAGTAAGTGTGCTTCTGCCCAGTGAAAAGTAGCCTTTATTTGTGCTGTTCAATTCACCATGCTCACAGCTGCGGGGTAAAACTTATTAAAACTGACAAGAATCCCCAGGGCAGGGAACCAGAAAGGTCTTCCCCACATTGCCAAACATACAGCAGCCTGGTGCTTATCTCGCTGAGATGCTTAAATCATTATACTGAAATTAATTTTTAATTATGTTCGTTTTCTTCTTTGGCTCTAGGGGTTTTCTTTTTCTTTGCCTCACATTTCCAGAGGCATTCAGGGATGAGATGAGACCGGTGTCTGGCAGGAGGAGATTCACTGATGTGTGGCCAGAATCATGAAGAGGCTCAGGAGAATTCCTCGCTTGGGCCTGGGAGAAAGAGCATCCCTGTTGGAGAAAGGTGTGGTTGGCATCAGAGCTGATGGGCTCCTGTTCTGGCGTTTGAGGCAGTATGAAACCAAGGAAGGGTGGCATGAGTGATGCCAGGAAAGCAGAACAAGAAAGGTCACCGCTCTGTCTTGAGTTGAGATTGACTGTTTGGAGAGTAACAGCACAGCTGGATCAGTGGCATTTGAGATTGAAAGGCAGGATTGGTCTTCTACCTCCTGTTCAATGTCGTTCAGCAAGATGTATGTAGCAGCTGATGCTGACTTTGAAGAAGTACTGTTTCGAATCCCTCACACCTTGAATTGCCTGCAGCCTTGTGAGCCTTCCTTTGCTCCTAAGGCAGCAGGTCAGATGGAAAGATACCACCAGGAGATGACAACTGTTAATTCATTATTACCATTAGATAAGGAAAAGTTCACTTCAATGGTTCACTCAAAGGCTAATTCAGATTTGGGGTACTCACATTGGTCTGAGAAAGAACTGATGTGCCTATTCTCTTTGGGAGRTGAGACACCTCACAGCTAGGAGCATTTGCAGGCTGAAGGCTGCCAGAGCCTGTCATCACTTTGTGAGCAAACCATCACACACTTGGTTGAAACTAATCAGATTGGTACCAGCGTCCCCTGGGTGTCCGCAATTCCTATTTGTAGTTTTCTGAGCATCACCGTATCAGCAGCCTGCAGCCTGTTGATCCTTCCTCAAAATGCTGGCATTGATTAGACGTTCTTCAAAAACCATCACRTCAGTAACAGTGACTGAGACAGGGCTTTGCTTTGCAATAAGTTTATGCCAAGCTCCATCTTGCGTAAGGCTGCCCCTTCCAGAGGAGCTGCTAGCCTGAGCAGGTTGTGCTGACCCCAGCTGTGGACAGAGGACCAGCCTGGGGAAGCAGGTCCCCAGGTCACTCCRATCCCCCTCAGAGAGGCTACAATACGGCAGACTGCAGGTGTACTCCCCCCCAAGGGGGAGCTGCTCGTGCTTAGCCCCACAGCGGGGTCCAGCTGAGCTCAGCTGAGTAGCTGGCCTGCCCATCCCCTAAGGAGTCTAGGGAGGATTACCTGGGGAAGCGAGGTTTTCGGCAAGACTTTGCTTTGTCCTTGTTGTAGTCTGGCAAATGTGTTTTTTTAATGTCTGGCTGCAGCTGGGATTGTCAAGACATGTCCAACAGCTGCTGCAAGGTGCGCTGGAGCATGTTAGCTGAGCAGTGTCACCTGCAGCGCAGCGGGGCTGTGCCGGCGCTGCTCCATCCTCCTCCATCATTTCCTTACCTTCCCAGCAGGCAGCTTTCCCTCATGGAAGATTGTTTTACCTTCTGCCCCATGGGCCTTTGTGCTCTCCCGCTTAAAGACTCCTGTGTGACCTGGTGCCTGTCGTGCCTGCTGCTGCCTCTGACAGGGGAGAGTGTTTTATGGTTTCTTCTCTGTTTATGTTTTATAATGTAAAACTCAACATAAGAATGGCTGATTTTAGCTCTGAATGGCTTCAGTTTGGTGCCTGGTACCATTTAAGGTTTTAGTAACTTGGGTAACCCGTGTTTTTGCTGCTAGACCTGAAGTTTAAATCATGGTCCTTGAGAACACAGCCGAGAGCCATGGGGCGCACGCGGGGCTCTGATCTGTGATGGACATCTCCTGTTGCACCTGCACCCAAGTAAGCCACAGAAGTAGTTACAATAACCACCATACAGCAGCCTAAATAAAAATTTTTGGTGGTCTGTGAAGGGGTGGCAGTGAGCTATGGAGATGCTCTCTGCTTGCTTCTGCCTGCCATGCTTGTAGGAGTGAGTGACTGAGAGCTGCTTGGGGCGGGTTGTCTTGTCTTGCCTTGCCTTGTTTTCAGATGATCAGTACCCACCTTAAATACCCTCTACCATCATGGCTACCGCACAGCAGCCTGAGGAGAGGTTGCTGATTGAGAGGCGCCATGGAGAGTAGGTCGCTGCCTGGCCGGCTGTCCTTTCCAGCCCAGAGTCAGGCTCTTACCACTTACTCTGAAAAACCTCTTATTCTGAACTACGGATTCATAATCCATTTTATTTATGATGTGTTTTATGCTCTAAAAAAAAAAGCGCCTCAGAGCTGCAGCCATCRTCAGGGTCCCCCATGTCCCTCCAGGGAGGGCACTGGGAGGTGCACACACATGCCTGGGTGGGTTGTGCTGTTTAGGAGCCCCCAAAGAGCAGCATCACAGGCAGGAATAGCAAACGACGCATGCAACATGTGGCACCTACCACAGACGTACCCCTGCGTACGTGTGGAGGAGATCACGGTCTCCGTGGTTTTGTCCGAGTCGGTGTGCGGTGCTGCGAGAGAGCTGCGTGTGCCTGCTAACCTGAGCGAGCGTAACTCACTGCGAGCCTGCTGAGCAAGCCGTGGGGATACGTGGGCCCAGTGGCTCATTCGTCTGGGCTGCTGCAGCTCAGTCAGAGCCTACGGCTCTGTGAGCTGGGACACGTCTGCCTRGAGAGATGGTGGGGGCAGGGGTTAAATGGTGTTTTTCAGTCCATTTCTCAGGCGTGCTGTAATTGYGTCTAGACAGGCAGTACTTGGATGGCTGCCTCGTACCTTGCAGGGGGAGCTGCTGTTCCCAGTGGGTTTTGCCAGCTCTCCTTCATCTCCAAAGGGTCTTAACTCTCCTCAGCTACGGTAGAGATGCTTCCTGGCTATTCTGTCTGCTGGCTCGTTTACAAATGGCATCCAGCATAGGGGACCTTAGGTATCCCATTCCTGCTGCCTGGTGGAGCAGAGTGAAAGTGAGCACAGGCTGCAGGACCCCTTGCTGCCCCTGCACGTCTGCTCAGCCACGCTGTCAGAGCAGGTCTCCTGACACTGGGAATTATTTACAGCCTGCGGCGGTCTCTGAGCTCCCTCTTTCTCTGTGCGGGAGAGGAGCTTTCCTCATTCTCCAAAGGCTCTTCTAATGTGAATATCAGCATGTAAATGAAACCCTGTACAATGCCTGTGGTTCTTCAGCAGAGCACAGTCACGGCTCACCTCTCCTCTTCCAGCCAGCCGTGGAGCCAGGGGAAAAAAAACAGCAAAGATGAAAATGTTGTAGAAAATGAAGGTTAGGAGGAGGCATTTCAAAATGAGGGAGTGCGGCTTATTCTACTGCAAGTAATGAGTGGGGGTTTGTGAAGCACAGGTCCTGGGGGCTCCTCTGCTGTCCCTCAGGCTTGCTGGGGAGGGCAGGGGGGGCATCAACTGGTTGTACCTTTGATTACTTCTGTTCCTTGGCCTCTCCTGTGAGGCCACCTGTGTTCATACTGCTGCAGTAAAACTGGGCACGGAGCTCAAGCAGTACTTGAGGGAGGGGGAGAGAGAGATTGTCTTCTTTTGGAGTTGAGTTTTTGTAATTGTGGGTGGGGTTTGTGGTGCTTTTTTTTTTTTTGTCCATAGCAGGTTATCGTTCAAGAGGTTGCTGTCAGTTCTGTGATCTAATAGTTCAAATCTTAATTATTAAATAAAGGACCATATTTTTAGATACAGAACTTTCCCTGTCCCTCATAGCTGTGTGGGTACCAAAATACTGCTTGGTCTTCTGCCACATCTCCTGTTCCTCACCTCTATCCTGAATCGTCTTGGGGATCACTGCCTGAAGAACAGGTTCAAATTCAAGTAAGATCAGACTGAACATGACACCTGAGAGATGCTAGGCCAGGGCTTGAAATGGACCTAGTCACCCTTTAAAAGATCTTTTTCCTTGTTTCCACCTTTCTGGCAACTGTGTATATAAAGCAACTGAAACTGGTCTCTGGTGATCTGTGTTATGAAGCATCTTAATGAGAATTTCTTGAGCAGCAATCTGTCCACGGGTTGATTCACTCGATTGATACCCCCAATATCCTGTGTGCCAAGTACCTCCTGTGCTGTCCAGCACCTTTGAGCAGATGGAGTAACACTACCGCACGCCTGCCTGGCATAGCTGGGAAACTAATTGACCATATTTTCAGAATTCATCTGCTGGAAGTGCTTACAGCAGCTGTTGATTTCTTTCCCAGTTGCAAGTAGAATGCAAGTAATAATAAAGACCTCTTGTGGGTGTCCAGGCAGATGATCATTTTGTACAGGGAAAGTGTTAAGAGGGCTGCAGGTGAGAAAAGGCTTATGGAAGTTCACCACAAGGGTACCAAAACTTCCAATTACATCTGTGTTTTATTGGATTAATGCAGTTACAATGCAGTATGGAGGGCACCTCCCCAGGCAAACAACACATGCAGTCCACGAGCATCTCCTTCCAAAACCCAGACAAACAAAAGAAGAAGCTAGAGCTCTGCTATGTGCTCCAGAGGCGAAGGACAATGGTTTTGGCTTTATATTAGGAAAGAGAGGAAGCCCTTCCTGGACAGAGGAGCTGTGGCACGGACACAGGGAGAGACAGCACACATAGTTATGCCCAAAGCTGTCAAAGGAGCACAGCTAACAGCACAGCTAAGCCTAGTCTTGGGAGTGAGAGCTGGGGCCTCGGATCCGGTACAGCGAGGGGAGAAAATGAGAGAAACGTGTTGAGACTGTCCCAGGTCAGGTTTGTCTATACAAGGAGAAGAGCATTAGGGTGCCCTGACATGAGACCAGCTTACATGGTACGGCAGGGCTTGTCTGGTGTTTCCATCCAGGAACTACTGGAGGTGGCTTTGTAAAATACTGCTGGGAAAGGAGACTGTGGCAGGGCTGTATTTGGCCAGCTCCTGGAAGCTGGGATGTACGGATGCCCTGTGTGCTGACAGGTGTATCGGCAAGGGGAGCCAGGGAGAGTCCTGGGCCTGATCCTGAGGCACACGTCCATCCTTACTGGGAGGGATGTTACTGAAACAGCTCTCCCCCAGGCATGGGCTGTAACAGGAGTTATCGCAGCAGTCAGACGGGACAAACCCTTAATCTAGCAGCGCTCCTGATGAGGAGAGGAGCACAAATGGAGATTGGTTCCAAAGAAATCACKAACAAGTTTTGAGACAGGGTGCATGCAACCTGCCCCAGCTGAAAAAACAGGTTTGAATCTGTTGCAGGCATGACTGGAGCTATCCTAGGCCTTGTTCGTTATTTAGTGGCCCCAGTAGATGACTGGGTGTGTGGTAGTTAAGTAGTGGCCAATCCATCTCTGGTCCTTGGGTTAGGAAGAGAGGGAACACTGTGATAGTGTTGCATTTCTCATGCGATCTGACCTACCAGAGGGATGGTAGCCACCTCTCTTCCTTGCAAGGAGCAATAAAATACAAGCTGGCAGCACAGGGGAAGGTTTCATTTGCAACTGGGGCAATTTTCTCAAGCACTGAGACTGACCCAGTCTTATGGGCAAACCTTTTGATGGAGACAACAGGGGTGTTGTCATTTCTCCATCAGTGCTCCATTTCTGTTTCCTTGCCAAATTTTTGCTCTTGGCTCCTGATCAAAGGGATCGGGATCCTTATCAAAGAGGTCATGTTCTGCCCTCTTACTAGGACTGCTGCGTGTGAGCTGGGTGCCTTCTGCAGGCTGAGGCTCCAGCAGTGGGAGGGCAAATGTATTCCCAGCACGTAGACAGGGAGATGAGAGACGCTGTCCGCTTGGGTCCCGTGTGCTCTGCGAGCCTGGCAGCCCCCAGGAGCGGYGCGCTGCGGTGGCTGATCTTCCACTGCACGCCCGGGTCTGCCTCTCAGCGCCGCTGTGCCCAACGCTGAGGGACTCACTGGTTTGCTTCTGTGTCTTCTTCCTCTCCCTGCCCAGAAGTGGGAAGCACTTGTACTCTCTTAAGCAGGAGCGTTGAGGCTCAGTATGGGAAGCCAGCCGTGCAGGTGGGGCGCATTGCTGCTCTTCACTCTGGTGCAGAGGGTACCTGGCTGTCGGCAATGACCACGTCTAGCCGACCACCACCGCTCACAGCTGAGGCGAGTGCATCACTCCCCACAGCCTGTAAAGCAGAGGGAGGGAAGGGCCCCACGCCTTGTCCCCAGCCCAGGAGTCTGCTGCAAACCGCAGCCTGTGCAGCCCGGCGCCGGCCCCGTGGTCAGCAGCAGAGGATCTTGAGGAAGGCTTTGCGGAAGTCGGTGTTGAAGGTTGTGTAGATGATGGGGTTGAGGGCGCTGTTCATGTAGCCAAGCCAGGTGCTGGCACTGTAAAGCCCTGGGGGCACATGGCAGGATGGGCAGTGGGCATTGAGGATGTGAATCAAGAAGAAGGGCAGCCAGCAGACTATGAATGCTCCTGCGTTTAGAGAGAGGGAGAAAACAATCCATGACTTGAGAGAAGCAACTACTTGGCAAGGGGCCTGCACCTGTGCCCTCTCCCTCCATCCTCTCACTATTTCCATGCACGTGTCTGCATTTGGTAAACACTGAAGGTGACATTTATTCCTGATACAGAAGGACTTGGCAAGAGCTCAGGCTCCTTGGGGCCAGTTATGTGAATGGATGGATGGGGCATCAGAAGTGGCCTGGTGACAGACAAAAGCAAGTGGCCACAACTTAGAGGGAAAGACAGCTGCTTTAGCTGCTTTAATCAGTTACGACGAGGGCTGCATTATTTCCCCGCTACTACTGAATTAATGAGGGGAAGCAGTGAGTCTGGTGACCGTGGCAGGTGACTGGGGCACCAGTCTCCTGGCTTCTCTGTCCAGCTCTATGAGCTGGTTCCTCTGCTGCTCCTTGCCTCAGTTTCCCCTTCTGTAATTGGACCTAAGAGCTGCTGCATGTATGGAAACTTAGGATTGTTTCAGCTTTATAACAATAATAATAAAATAAAGGAAAAGGGAAAGCAAAGGTGTTGACTGTTGCTCCCTCTAGCAGGGCTTGTTGGCCACTGATTTAAAACAAAGGGGTAACAAAACATAGCAAATGAAACACTAACATACTTGGCTCTCAACATTTGAGACCATTACCCTAGATCCCTAAATGTCCCACCGTTGTCTGTCCCAAGTTTGTGGAGCAGTGACAGCTGAAGTCTGGGCCTGGCTGGCATTTTTTTAATCTTAATATTGTATTAGGAGATTCCTTGCTCTTGCAAGTCCCAAACCATCACCCCTTGCACCCCACTAGACAGAGTGGCTCTCACTCACCCAGGACAATAGCTAGCATCTGTGTAGCCTTCCTCTCTCGAAGCTGGATCAGCCGGGGCTGCTGGTGTGCTATCTTCAAAGAGCTGATGGTTTTGCCATCGCTGAGCCTCCGTACCTCCAGTCCTGGCTTCGTACTCTTTCTCTTCTCTTCCAGCCTGCTGTGTTGCGTAGTCCCTGGTGTCTTGGTGAGGGATGCCTCATGGCAGAAGCTGCAGTACCGCTGCAGGCTGAAGACAGTCAGCAACTTCCTTTTGGTAGACATCTCCTGGCCTGAGCATTTGAGTGGCAGACAGGGGGAAAAGGTGCCTTGGCATCTGTTTGGCAAAGCTTTTCTCTCCATGTGTTCCTGCAAAAGAGGATGCCACAGAGGAAATGGGAACCATCCAAACCATTCCTTGGGTCAAAGGGTGACAAGGAAAGTTGTCCTTGTCATCCTTAGCCCCACTTGCTTCTTAGGTTTGCACCATATCCTCTGGACTGACCTTGGCTTACCAGAGGGGTGAACCAGCACCAGACAACTCTCTGCCTCCATCCCACCAAGGAGAAGCATGAGAACAAGAAGAGCTGAAACACCTGCTCTGCTAACCTTTCACTTGTATTTTTGTGTTGGCCCTGCTCCCCTCAACATCCCCACCCTTTTTTAATGTAGCTTCACTCTGAGAAAATGGGTAAAGCAAGTGTATATGCGTGACCAGGTGATCCCTTTCAAACCATTGTGCTGGTTCCCATGGTTGCAGATATTTCATCTAGAAAAGTCAGTAGAACAAATGCTCCGTGCACCATGAGCATTTTGACCTCTTAAGTCTGTCAGATGAAGAGGGTTTTTTTTTAAAATAATCTAGGTTAAAGCCTGTGAAGCCCTGAGAATGAAACTTCATAGAGCAAAAATCAATAAATGAAGAAATTAGCCAGACTTCTGCATGGCTGAGAAAGCTCTGCTCTGAAGAAATATTGAAGTAGGCTGTGCTCTTTTCTAGTTGCCTGGTTCTAGAGGGCAGAGATACACAGGGAGTATCCTCTTTCTAGAGGGCTGAAAAGCATTTAGCTGGAGCTTCTGCATCTCAGATATCATGGTGTATGAGTGAGGGATGGGATGAAAACATGCCATGTCCCTTCTTTATGCTTTCCATTCTGTGCTTTGACCCTCTGAGGAGAAGAGATGATGCATGCCCTGTCCTTTTTGACAGCTCCTACTGCGTTCATGTGGATCTTACTTTGTGTGCATAACACGGTTTGGTGCTGGTGCTGTGGCTGCCCTGCCGGGTGAGGGTTCGCTTCTTTTGCCTTTGTCTTAGCACGAGGTAAATCCGGACATAGAGCAGCAGGGTCACCATGAAGGGGAGGTAGAAGGACACCAAAGAGGAGTAGATGAYGAAAATAGGGTTGGATATGGAACAGACACTGGGATCCCCTGGGGAGGAGAAGAGAGAGAGAGAGGAGCGGCTGAGCTGCTGCGGTTTAGTACAAGGAGGCTCTGGCGCGTTGGCAAAGCAAGTCGAAAGGTGGCCGGGGGACAAAGGCAGTCTAAGGAGTGCAAGTGTCTCCTACCTCTGTTGTTGCAAATTATACTGTGGCGTACCCACTCACCTAACTGATGCTTAAAATGGACTCTACCTAGGACCATCTAGCATGACCCAGCATGCATCTGCCTGCTTTTCTGGCCAACACCTCTGCCCTCTTCTGTCATGTCTATTCCCATCCTTTCTCAGAGGATCCTTTCTCCTTTCGTCCTTTCTCCTATTCCTCTGACAGCCTCTGAGCTGTCTAGATGCAGAGGTGTGCCCTCACCCCCATCTGTCTGGACCAGGAAGCAGCACTTCCCACCCCCTGTCCTCTTCTCGCCTCAAGCACTGCATAGAGGATGGATGGGGAGCAGAAGACTTCTGCCTGTGGCTCAGGGGGGAGGAAGGCTCCCCTGCCCCTCTGCCTCCAAGGAGAATGGGCTGCCCTAGGTGAGGAGAAGGGGAAAGACCAACCTGCTTCCCAGGGGGAGGCTAAATTGTTTGCTCTCCTCAAGGGATTAGGTGAGGAAGCAGACAGCCAGTTGGATGGGAAGGAGGTTTCTCACAAGCAGTGCCAATATGCGATCCTTGCTGTTTAGAAACGTGTGCTGTATCAGATTTATAACTGTGTGTCTGGACCTGTTGATATCGGCAAGATGCCATAAGTCTGATGTGTGTGTGTGTGTGTATGTGCTGCACGTCTGGAGATTTGCTCTGTGTGTGCAGAGTGATTGTTTGGGGGGATCTGTAGACCTGGACACTTTGATGAGCATTGATTTGGCAGTAAAGCAGGCAGGTCTGTCCTCAGAGCAATAGTCAGTGTCTGCCTGAGCAAATGGCAAGTTTATAGACAAGAGCACATCTGCTCTCCAGCACTGGAGATTTTTCTCACCCTTCATAGTGTGCTTTCCAGTTCCCTAAAATTTCCTGTAACTTGTAAAGTCTGCAGGACTCATGTTAAATGACCTGGCCATACACAGGGCAGCTCCATTTCCAACCCCTCCCTGCGCGCTATTGTTCGGGATGTCACCTACCTGTAGTATTGAAGCCGAAGAGGAGAGGGCACGACACTGCGAACGCCAGCATCCAGACTATCACRATCATGAGAGAGACCCTCCTGCAGGAGCTCTGCCCAGTGCTGTACTGGTACTGAACTGGTTTCACCACTGCGGTGTATCTGCGGACCAAACCAGCTCCAGAAAGAGGAGAGGTAAGAATGGAGGGAGGAAAAGGACCAGGTTTTAAAAGGAGAAATGAAAGCCACATAGGGAACATGATGGTGAACGTGGTGAAGAAATGGAAGAGGAAAGGAGAGAAGATCAGATAATGGGATCAGCAATTTGTAGAAATGGTAAGCGGGGCGTTGGGGGGAGGAACAGAGGAAATCAGAGTTAGTCGGCAGCACTGCAGAGAAACGCCCTGCAGAACCACTGGCATTGTGAAGCTGCAAGGTTTGGGATACCAGATGGATCTAGAAACCCCAGGAAACTCCCATCCCTCAAGCCCCTAAGGGTATATGTGCACTGCTGGGAAAGAGCAGTCTCCGGAGCAACCACAGCCTGCTATACTCTGTGCCTCAGCCGCCTGCTCTGGTGTCGGCCTCGCTGACAGCCAGAGGATTCCCCATGGGTGGGTGACCAGGGCCTTCGGCTGCCGGGGTGCCCCAGGGAATGCAGCTCAGCAAGGCTAGGATTTGGAAGGCACAGGAGTCTCGTCTTTAGGATAGTCCGGGGGCTGCTCCTTGCAGACAGAGACAAAATGAATYGGGGATAAAGGTACCCATGGAGGAACACCGGACCAACACAGCGTTGAGAGCTGCTTCATACGATTACCCTTGAACCACATATTACAAAGGTACAGCATGCAGTCTTTTTTCCTTCCCCCACTCCTTGGTCCTAACAGCACCACATGTGCTGAGGTCTTGGCTCCCAGCCCTCAGCATTGCTTAAAATAGGCTCAGTTTTAAGATGCAGAAAAACAGGGCAAGGCTGAAGATTACACAGCAATAATCTTCACCCCTCCCTATGTATATGGCAGGATTTTGTTTATTAAAACTTCATGAGTGAGGTCTCCAGAAGGAGAAACCCTCTTTGAGACACAGTGGGAATTAGATGACGAATTCTGATTCCTGCCTTCAAAAAGCATGAGCATGTGGTTGACTACCTACTGGTGATGTTTTATTGCCTGTGCCTCTCTGCCCTTTTCTTAAGTGCCAACATCTTCTAGCACATGGTGGGCAGAGCCATACTAATAGCAGTAGGGGCAGTGACAGACTTGCAGGGAGGTTTATGTTCCTGAAGACACTGATGCTGCCCATGCAAACCCCACTTCCTTGCCCCTGCCACGCTGGGGTACAGGACCGACCCCCATCTCCAGAGTACCCCCCTGGATGCTGTTGGCTCTCACCTGTCAATGCTGATAGCACAGAGGTTTAAAATGCTGGCTGTGCACATCATTACATCCATGGTGACGAAGATATCACAACAGATGCGGCTGAAAGTCCAGACTCCTCCGGTCACCTGCACCAGCAACCACAAAACTGTCAGCCTTGTTCTGCACGACTCCTGATAAGTGATGTATAAGGAGGTGCTCTCCTCCAAGTATCTCAATAGCTAGATGAGTTCATGTCCACTGTGATGTGCAGAGGGAAACGGAGGCACCTATACTGTGTGCAAGATAACACAGCGGCAGGTCACAGAGAAGGAGCCAGACCTTGATTTCAATCCTTTAGTTACTCTTACAGAGGGAGGCAGGGTGAAGAAATAGATAGCAGCTATCCCTTCCCTTAAGGCCTAGCATGACAAATTGATTTAAATTTGACATCACTGTATATATCCTTTGATTAAGGATTATCTGAGAAAATCTAAGGGCTGAAAGTGTTTCTCAGCTTAGCTGCTGGAGTTCTCTTGCAGGCAGTGAGCTGGAAAAGTGCTGCAAATTTTATGCATTTATGTATGAAACAGAGTCCTGAGACCCGAGGCTTCTCTAAAACCTTTGGATTCTTATCTCAGTTACAGATTTTGATTATTAGATCTGAGTGAAAACTCACAAGCTATTTGGATAAAGGGTTTTGGTTTGCTACCATGTCGAGCTTTTGTTCTGGTTGTTTTGAATTTTTAATCTGAAGTGTGTAATTGTGAAAGGTTAGCTGTGGCCAATCTTTGTGACGGAGAAATGCATTTTTTGGCCCAGCCATCAAGTGCTTGACAATGACCTTTTCGGTTGACAACAATATGCTCCAAGCACCGTGTGTCACTGCTCTGCTCGGGGCTGGGATGGTAGCCTGACTCCGAGCGAGGTGGTCTGCCTCAGCACCCGCTCCTTGTAAGAGATGAACAAGGAGGCAGCCTGCCCTCCAACAGATAAGCCTGTTGGATGAATACAGCAAAAAAATCTAATGCTGTGCTGGTTGGAGAAGCGGGGTAGGAGAGAAAGAGGGAGGAAAGTCCTTGCTTGCAGAGAGCCTGGATTTTAGCCTTCAACCCCATAGATCCTGCTGGTTCAGCTGAATCCTGGCAAGCTATCAGGAACTGGCACTAGTTCCTGGTCTCTCTGCTTACTTTGAGACCGCATCTGGAGTACTGCATCTGGTTTTGGGGCCCCAGTACAGGAAAAGCATTGATGAACAGGAGCGAGTCCAGCTGAGGGCCAGCAAGACAGTTCCTTGGGGCTGGAGCACTTGTCCTGTGAGGAGCAACTACGGGACAGGGCTTGTTCAGCCTGGAGAAGAGGTGGCTTTGCGGGGGGCTAACAGCAGTCCCCTAGTGCCTAGCGGGAGGTTGTTAAGAAAGTTGGAGCAAGGTTACTAGAAGACGGAGACAGGTTTTTCACAGCAGTGCGTGGTGGGAGGACAAGAGGCAACAGGCCTAAGTTGAAAGAAGAAAGGTGCAAACTGGTTACGAAGGTAAACTTTCTGACAGCGAGGCAGTGGAGCCGGTTGCTTGGTGAGTCTGTGCAGGCTCCATCCTTGGAGGTTTTCAAGACCCACTCAAAAATACCCATCCCAGATCAGGCTGGARAAGGTGCCACAAGTAAGCTTGGCTTCTAAGGCAGTGGGTCAACCCTGCAGCAAGTGTCGATGCCTAGGAAGGACGCAGCTCCCAGCAGAAAGAAGCACTTGTATAAATACAGAGTTCACTCTGCGCGAGTTGTTTTCAGAGGTGTTTAAGAAATAATCCTGAGAAATGTAAATGGTTTTGATTGTGCCAGCATTCCCGCACATGGGCACAGAAACTCGCTGAGGTGAGCTGTGTCTTTAGGGTGTTTCTGCTGGATCCAGCTGCTATGTGTCAGAAGTCAGGTACTGAACGAGGCAGCCTTCCATCAGACCCCCTGACTCTGAATGAATCCAGGGGAGAGAAATGGGAATTGGCTTGCAAAATGCAGTAGGGAACTGTGCTTTCATCTTCAGTTCTCTGATACTTACGGGGCTCCTTTGTTTTCTTTTAAAAAAAGCAGGCAAAGGAAAAAAACCCCAAACCAAACCCTTAGAGCTTTTCTGCACAATTAGGTGGGCTACAAGATGTGCAAGCTGAAGGCTGTCCCTCTGAAATTAGGGACCTTAATAGGTAGGTTCAGTTTTCAAAGAAACCCCACACTGTTTTTGCTTTAGTTGCAGATTTTGAGATCTTGACCACCTCAAAATATAAAAAAAAAAATTATAAATGTCGGAAGCCTTTGCAGTGGGACCCGGTGAGGGGTGTTTCTGTAGTCTGAGGCAAAATGTGATGCAGTGTCTGTGTGATCTGTGGAGTCTGAAGAATATTTCACCAGGAGCTGGTGCCAGGTGTTCACATGAAAGCCAGCTGCTGCTAGCTCAGCAGATGCGCAAGCACTTAACTGAGGGAGTTTCCAAGGTCCTGAGCACATTCAAACACTAAGCCCAAGAATGTGAACCATTAAAACTAAAGAAGGTGGTGGTGGGAATGGCTCTGAAGTGAACCCTCTCAGGATGATGCATTCAGATCACACTACCTGGATACTAAGCTGTAGCTTGTATTAAGAGGATGCTTGACAGATCAAAACATTTGGGCTTAAAACCCATCCTCACTTCCACCAGCCACAACTTCTAAAATGGGGAGTAGCTCTGCTGAAGTCGGTGAAGTAGTTAATATTTACCTGTGGGGTATGCAAACCCAGAATTTATTCCAGAATTTAACAATGAAGAAGAGCCTTTTTATTATAGGCCTCGTTCATAATTTTTTAAATTCTATTTCTGCTCTTCCTTTTATTGCTTTGTTCCGTTCATCTTTGCTACAGCAGCTAGAACTTGCTAGTGTGCATTCCTGGTTTTCATGTGCTGGCGGGGTACCTGTTCTTTATCCCTCTGGTGCCTTTTGTCCAGGAATCTCAAAGCACATCACAGGTATTAATTGAATGAATCCTCACAACTGCCTGGGTGAGGTGGCTGGTCAAATATTATTCTCTTACAGCTGACGAGAGCAAACCACAGAGAGATGAGCTGATACAATCTCTCATTACCACTTAGTGCATGTGCGGCTGAAGTGGGAATAGAGTCCAGGATGAAATCCTGGCTCTGTCAAAGACAATGCTAAAGCTCCCTATAGACTATTCAGGTCAGGTTCTTGATGACCAATCTGCTTTATCCACAGAATTGCGGTATTATTATTTTTAACCTTCCAACCCTATAGGAAGTCTTCCAGTTTAAAAAAAAAAAAAAATCATTGTGCATTCGTAAACTTATGCAAATCCATCACTCCCCTGAATCCTTAAAAATAAACAAAAGAATCTCTGTAAATCAGATATGTATGATGATGCCGTATTGAGGAGTACATGGATGGGAAAATATGAACACGAAGTTGCATCAGGTGATGACAGGCATGTAAGCAGCAGTGCATCTAAGCATGCTCACTTAAGCGTTTTGTGTTTAAGAGAGCGTTCTTCTTGAGGGTGCTGTTAGCTCCCTGCAGCTGTGAAATGGCTGCTTCTGTTTTTGCACGGTGGGAGTAACTAAGACCATGCATGCGGTCAGGCCTGCTGACAAGTGGTAAACTGCTGAGCTGCAGTAACTCAGTTGTCTGTCCTCCCTTTGACAGTAGTCTGGCGAGCTCCTTGAGCTCAAAGAGCAGTTGTAGGTCTCACTGCTCTGCTGTGAGAGCCACAGAAGAGGAGACAGTGTTACTCCCACACGCTCTGAACAGAGCTGCAGACTGGACCTCAGTGACAATCATCTTCTGAAGCTTTTTTCCCTTTGGAGGTAGAACTGCATGTTGTGAGAAGACTGAGAAGGATGCTCCAGACCATGCTGCTACATGTCCTCCTCCATTTATACAATGACTATAAGGCATGATGGTATTTAATGCCATCAAACTCCCGTGGGCAGGATACCCTAATGCCACTGTCTTAGAAGCCTTGGTGAGCTTTAGTAGTCGCACCAGCCACAGCATCAGAGGTCAGTAAAGAACGGGGGTAGCAGTATTGGTATGTTAGTTCTACCCGTTGACCCCCGAAGATTGCTAGACACAGAGATGAATAGCATTTTTGTCCAGAAACTTCATTAGGTGGAGATGAGGATTTTGAGGTTATAAAATGTTCCTATTGTTGCTGTGTCACAGCCTTCCCAAAAGACTTCTCAGAAAGAGACAGTTCTGGTCTGCATGATTGATAAAATGAAAAATTTCATGGAGAAGGTCCAGGCTACAGATGGCTCTAAAAACTGAGTGTAAAGCACAAAGTTCACAAGTGACATTTAAATCTGAGGTATTCATCCACCTTTAGCTTCTCCATAAATAATGGCCAGGTCTCAGATGTCTGGTTTGGCAAATGTTCAGTAGATGAATAGGTATTGTACACGGTTTGGGGGACTGAATGGTTTCTTGGCAATTTCCAGGCCCATAGTGTACTGAAGCGTGATGCCATTTCCGCTTCATTGGTAGCATCACTGATCCATAAACAGCAGCAAATATCTAAACGACTTTGGGGCTTTTTGGACTGTTTTTTAAATCTTAGTCTTGCTGGAGTCCTACAGCCTAGCTCTCTAGGAGATACTGCACAATGCTGGGAGTGGTAGGTTGGGTTTGGGATGTGTGTGGGTTCTTCTCCCTGTTGTTTGGGTGACTCTTGCATCAGCTGCTTTGGTTATCCAAACTCCACAGATGGAAATGAATCTTGAATGGGTCTACAAACACAACTAGGGAACGGACCTACTGTCGTGCTTACAAATCGTGACCACAGTACTGCATGGGGGCAGAGGCTGCTTCACAGATGTGCCTCAGTCCCACCCTGTCCACAGTGAGCGCGACTGCTAAGTCCTTTCTGATGCCAAGCATATTGTGATTTCATTAAAGATTGGAATACGCTTGAGGTGATGGACTATTCCAGTCTGAAATAAAATTTTTTAGTTGCAATCAAATTGCTGAGTCTAATTCTGTCTTGCTGGGATGGCTTCCCCACACACACATTTATTCCTTGCTTTTTTAATCATTCGATGTAACACAACTGAGCTGTACACATCCTGCAGGCCAGCTCCAGGACTGCTGCACACAGATTAGTCTAAATGTTGCTACTGACTTCATTAAGAACATGATCACACATGCAGTATCATGGTGCTCTCTTTGTTCTTTCACTCCACAGAGATGCTACACATAAATAATTAACCATCAATGCCCTTATTAATAATGCTTATACACAGAGCAAACCTTTAATTTCTCTTAATTGTAGCCTTGCTGAGACTGCAGTGGGCACAGTTCAGGGAAGTGGCTTGGATTAACACAAGGGARATGCCTAGGCTGGGTGCCAAAGCTGAGAGCTGGGTTGCCTATTCAACATTCTCCGGTGGCAGAGGAGGGCTGTAGGCCACTGCCAGTCCCCTGCTACTTGATCAATTCTCCTTGTACCCACATAGCAGGTCTGGCATTTGCTGGTGTTGTCCTGTCTTGTCCTACTTTCCGTTCACACACTGCGCAGTCCATACGCACAAGTCAAAATCCCTCCCTGCTTCTGCTTTGTTTTGCGGGAAAGAGGTCAGCCAAAGGTGGGCAGCTGCCAACAGAACATTCACCCTACCCTTCAGCCTGATCCCGGCTTGCCCCTCACAGAAAGAGCATAAGGCTTCAGCAAGGCCATGGCTCAGAGGCTTATTCTGTTTGTGTTAGCATGAGAACAGGGTACTAGGGCTCAGCTGAAAGCTTACGGCTGATAGATGTTCACTCCGATTTTTCTAGACCTACCAATTTTTGTGAATTAGTGTAAAAATGCTGAAGAGAACAGACAAAAATGTCAGCTGTAGCATACCTTCATGTATTTACTTTAGTAAAAATATTTGCCCCAGGAGTGGCTTCAGTAGTTCAGGATTTTGCCGCAGTGTGGGGGGATTTGGTTTCCATCTTTGCTGCCCTATATCTGATGGCGTTGTCCATACTGTGCACAGCCATGCCAGTACATTTTTACACCGGCCAATGTGCAAAGATCAGGGAAATGGAGAATAAGACCCCCAGGGCTTGATGAGTCCTTTGAAGTTATTGTGAAAACGCTCACATGACTTAAAGAGATTTTGGAGCACTTTCTTCAGCTTCATCTCTTTGTCAGCCTGCTTGGGGAACGTTGCTTGGAGCTGACCTAACATCATGAACGTTAAGGCTCTTAAACTCCACAGGCGACAAGGATTTGACTGCCCTCGCTTGTTTTCTGGCCAGCAGGAGTAGGGATTGATCTGGGCTCTAAGTTCCTGTAAGATATTTCCACCCTATTGCCTCCCCCGCCATTCCTGAATCATCATGGTGCTCACTGGCAACCCCTCTGGCTGATGGAGTCGGCTTCCAGGATGCTCAGATGAAAGTGGTATTAGCACGTCAGAACCCACAATCTACATTACTGGCTGTAGCCTAGCTGCCATTCAAGCTCAAAGAGGCTGTGCTCTGCCAGGAAGAACAAGGCTCAGGGTATCTGCTGACAGGTGGGACTGTGGTGCGTTTGTCCGGCATGTGTCCAGCCTACGAGGACCACCTGTGTGACATTGTGGGCTGCCACCCACCCCACAAGTGCACCAGAGCTAGCTGGGGGGTTGAAATGTGAATAGACTTTATCTGTACCAGAGCTGGCCTATCCTGAGAGCGTGCACTAATGCCAGTGAGCTCGTACTGCGGTTCAATTCTGCTAATCTTTCCTAAGATGTACTCACCTCCAGGTACACCACCCATGGCATCACCAAAGTGGCCACCAGCAAGTCCGCCACCGCCAGGCTCACCACAAGGTAGTTTGTTGTGGTTTGCAAGGTGCGTTCCCTCAGCACGGCTAAGCAGACCAGCACGTTCCCAAAGATGATGGCCAAAATCAAGATGCAGTAGCAGAGGGCGTAGTAAGCATGTGAGTGTGGCAGGTCAGGCTTCGTAGTGTTGTCTGCCCCACAGGGAATGGGGTCGGTGGTGTTAGGATGACTGCTGGTTCTTGTGAAGAGGGCCATGGGCATGCTGCTGCAAAGAGAAAGAGATGACTGAAAATCACAGTAATTCTGGAGAACAGTACCTTTTGTGGATGGTGTACGACTTTTGTACTTCCTTCATGAATGTTACTTCAAGCCAATTATATAGGTCTTTTTTCTGCTCATGTATAGGCAGAGCTTTATGTATAGCCTTGCTTGGCCTGTTTTGTTTTTCACTGAGTCTAAGCCAAGAGAWGAATGCAAGATTTCACCTCCTATGTGCATCTGAAAGGTGCATCTTACCAGCCAGCGCAGCTGTATGGAAAGCGGCAATGGTTTTAAGATGCACCAAAGTCATACCACAGTAGAAGTCAGCCAGGCAAGAGCGCAGGCTGAAAGACAACAATTTGTAGCGCTGAGGAAGACCCAGCACAGTTACCCAAACTAGGGCTTGGCCAGAAGCTTGGACCTAGTATCTTTTCTTCTGGGAAGTACCCTCCCCCTTCTCTCATCAAAGAAAGTCTTCAATAACTTCACATACTCGAGTGCTCGGCAGCCTGATGGAGATACTGCACCTGCAATGCTCAAGTAGCCTCTTGAACCCTGGCTGCCTGGCAGTAAGCACCACCTACTGAATTACTCTTTCCCTGCAACGTTTTTCTGTCCCAGGCCTTCATTCAAATAACGCTCTGCTTCAGTCCTGCCTGCCTTGCCAAAGCTTGACTGTCAGTGCTGCCCCTATTTCATCCATACTGTTGCTCTGTGTTTTCCATGCCTGGCCAGAAGATGCRCTTCCTGTGCTGAAGAGCAAATCAACTTGTCATTTGGGATGAAATAATGGAAGGATGCTTGCAGGGTACTCTGCATTTCTTTTTCTTACAATGGATTCATGATTGTGCTCAGGAACCTAGGCTTTCTTGATTTAGAAGGAGGATGATTTTTTCCAGGAATATGAAGGCTGCTGTCCTAGGGTTGTTCTGTGACATTTAATCGCTTGCATCCAATTTTTTTTTCTTTGCTAGTGCTCCCATTGCTGAACTCATCATCAGTGTGACAGGTACGAAAGGCAAGGACAAAATGTTGCAATGCCGATGGTATAAATATTACTCTTTGTTCCACCTCACCCCTTGAACAGCAGCATCTGTGATGCACACGCTCCTGGAAGAGTAGCTGTGCAATATATAAATATATATATATTTATATATATAAATATAAATATATATAAATCGCTCCAGCCCCTTGGCATACGTTCATCCTTAAAACTGGTGTCACTTGCCCCTGCTGCTTTGTAGTTGGGAGAGGACAAGGGCTGAATGAGATGGAAACTAAACTTCCCTCTGTCCCGTGAACACAGATCCCTCGGGACAGGGGTGAAACAATCTCTTATGGCATGTGTTTTGTTTGAAAGTGCCTATGCTTGTCTCTCTTTCTCTATCTTTCTTCTGCCTGCCCTTGACAAAGAAGTTAAGCCTTCCACTGGATCTGAAGGATTTCCCGTAGCGCGAGCGCTGCTGCCGAGTCCAGGACTGTTTGTCCATAAAACAGTTCAGCTGCAGCCACCCAAAGACAGGACTCATTTTGCAGTGAACCTTGCACCGACACACTCCCGCTCTGGGAAACCTGTATTGTCTGGGGCCATGAAAGGCTAGTTCTGTAGCGTTGGAAAAAAMCTACATTAAGCAGCTGTCTAGCTAATAGTCCCATGGCAGGGAATGAACAAAACATTACACACAATATAACCAAAAGGCTTAAGGCACCGCATTACACAGTTTGCCTGCCGGTTTCCTGCCCTGTCTCCTGCCCCTCACATCCTAAGGCACTATTTTCGACCCTCAGCCGGAGGCCAATCTTCCCTACCAGGATCCCTCCCAGGTCCCCACCCCCAGCCCTGCCAGGGCCCCCAGCCTGGACTGCCCCACGGCCAGGGTGCTGCCAAACCAGGCGAGTACCAGGGTACCGGGATACTGATGTGCCAGGGCACCGGGATACCCGCATATGGGGCTGGCGGGACACAGAGGTACAGGCACACCGGGACACGAGGGTACCGGGATGCCCACCAGCCGGGGCACCCGGGCAGCGAGCTGCGGCAAGGACAAGGGTCGCTGCCGTGGGGACGAGCAGACGGAAGGGAAAGGGAGGGATGCTCCTCCCGTAGGTCTCAGCCGCGAAGGGGTCCGGGTGCAGGTCCCGGCCCGGATGGCAGGGTCCGGGCGCGGGTTCAGGCGTTGGGTACAGGGTGCAGGGGAGGGGTCCGGGGTCCGAGCGCAGGGTCCAGGCGTGGCCGCGGCTTGGGGTCCGGCTCCGGCTGCGGGTGCTGCTCCGCGCCCGCCGCTCCCACACCCGAGGGCAGCGGCAGCTCCGCGGCTCCTCGCCGTGCCCCCGGCCCGGGGCTGCCGTGTGCCCCGGCGATGCCGCGGGGGGCGAGGGAGGCTGGGAAAACCCCGGGGGGGGGCTGCGGGGAAGGGGACCGCCGGCACCGGGCGGGAGGGGAGCCGGGGGGCAGCAATCAGGACTTACCCCCGGCCCGCCGGGCCGTGGCACCGCCGCCGCCGACGAGCAGGGCTCGGTCCCGGTCCCGGTCCCGCTCCCGGTCCCGCCGCCTCCCGGCCCGGCCCGCTCCCTCCTGCCGCCCTCCCGGCGCGGAGCCGCGGGGCGGGGCCGGGCTGGCCACCTCCTCCCCGCCCGCCCCCCGCCCCTGCCCCGCCGGCGGTGGCGGGCCGGGACCCCCCGGTGCCCGGGGAGGGGGCAGCCGGGCCGGGGGCTGCGATCCCCCTCCCGTCCTCAAGTGCCCGAGAGGTTGCCCTCTCCCAAAGGGACCTGGCGGAGGGGTCTTGGCTAATTTCGGAGCCAGGGGCCGCAGCAGGGGTGCGCTTTGCTGAGGGACTGCCCGGCTTCTGCCTGGGAGGCGAAGTAGAGAGCTGGGAACCCAAAATCCGGGCTGTGCCCTTTGGCCCCGAAGCGCCCGTGTTGCGGCGGAGCAGGGGGAGATGCCTCGGCCGGAGCTGCCCGCGCTGCGGTGGAAGGCAAACGGGCAAACTCCCGAGTGTGCGGCTTAGGATAGAAAGTGTGCACTTAAAAAATGGTTATTTAAAAAAAAATTATCAAAGTAGACAGGATTTTAAAAAGGGAGAGAATTAAAGAAATCTTTAAATAAGCTACCTTAAACCTGAGATGAAAGAGTGCTGGGCAGCTGGGGAGAAAGCTGGGAAGGAGGGTGATGTTGGGGAAGGGTCCTTCTCCTGGGACCACTGCCTGTAGGCGCAGCACGCCACATCTACCATGGCCAGAGCATGACTACAACCACTGTCTCTGAGATGTGGCTTCCCTTGAGGTCTGAGATCAGGTCTCTGAGACCCAGTTCTCCTCGGACTGTGGTCCCTGGGAGGGCTCTGTGGGGTATGAATGATCCCAGTGGGACTTCTCTCTCCCGGAGTTGGGCTGTGCCCACCATCCACTCTGGCACAGCAAGTGGGGCTCACTGTGGGTTGTCACGAGGGTGCAGGAAGCGCAGCTGCAGGGCTGAGGTTTCTGTTCCCAGGCATGCAAGAGTTGCAGGAGCCGCACCGTGGCCCAGTAGGGAGGAGGGAAAGTGCTCTTGCCCTTTATCCACCCGCTGGTCAGGGTGGCCGCGGGCTAACTTGTAGGTGGGCAAGAAGAAGAGGAGATACTGCGGAGAGCAGAGTTTGTTTATTTATTTTTAAGAAATTAGCTTCCTTAACAAGCGTGCCTTGGGACTCTGGCTGCCTGGATCGTCTCTCCTGATTGCAACTATCCAAGTTAATCTCTTTGTGGGTAAGGGTGGTAAGAGGGAGAAGTGCTGTAGAGAGCCCTCGTACGCATGAGGTATGAGGGGTGTGAGAGTACCAGCTTTAGCCTGGCTGGGGATGGTAGAAGTGCCCAGACAGGACTTGATGGGGACTAATCAGCGCCAACGTCTTTAACCGAGGCYGTGACTACCCCCAGGCAGGTCAGTGGATGGTACTGGGTGAGTGTGGTGAGTCACTGCCTCGTCCCTACACATTCACAGGTGTCCTTGGTGGAGGATATAGCTGCCAGGCTATAGACCAAATGACCCATGAAGGGCTCTACAGCGCCCTTGTCCCCTTGGGAGCTCCAAAACAGTGTGACATGGACTACATTTACCATGCTTATATTTTATGTGTACAGTTGAACTTCTGCTGTCATCGGTCTTATACTGCTCATCTTCAGGGAAATGCATTTGCTAACTGTGCCTGGAGCAGTCAAGGAAGGGGAGAAGCCCTCCCACCCATCTCCAGCAGAGGCTTTTTTCCTTCTTTTCAGTCCTATGTGTCCCCAAGCTCTTTGATAAAGATTTCAAATAACTTGGATAAATCTCGGTGTTCCCTTTTAATTTTTCCCCATCTCCTTGCCTATCAGTCCCAATGTTCCTCTGTGCTAAGTTTGTCCAGTGAGCGTTTGTGCACTCCTGTTCCCTTGTGTGTCTCTCTCCAGCCTGTGCTCGTGTTTCTTCCTCTGGTTTCTAGCCACAGTCTCAGCATCCTGTCCAGTTCCCAAACCTCTGGCAGCTTCACCCAGCCTATTTGTCCTTCCCCACTACTACTCCTTCCCAAGCTCCTCACTCTCCACCTTGCCATCTCTGGCTGGGTTGCTAGTCCCCTTCTCTCCTGCAGCTTAAAGGATTGTTTGCAAATGGTATTTGTTGTGCTTTCACACCACAGTTGCTGTCACTACAGCCAGCGTTTGAGGTGTAGAGTCTCATACGTGCCACTCAGGTGGAATAAACCTTCCATCACTCATCCTGCAAGCCAGGATGCCCCCCCGACAATGAGTATTGTTAAAATACTCTGCATCCACAGAGGTTTTCAAGACCTGACTGGATAAAGCCCTAATCTGACCTCATGGTTGACCCTGTTTGGAGCAGGACGCTGGACTAGACACCTCCGGGGGACCCTTCCCACCCTGAATTATCCTATGCTGCCATGAAAATAACCTTGCCCACTGGATGTAAAGTAAACAGAACTTTCCTGGCTGGGACAACCTGCAAACTTCTGATGAAACTTAAGTTCATGCCCATACCATCTAAGCAGGATATGCCTATTCAGCCTCGGTTGCTTTAAATTTTTTACAAAACTCACTTGTTTTTGCAGCGGCGACCAAAAAGGAACTCAAGCAGCTTCAGGATAATGTATGCACAGCAGCTTGCGGAACCAGTACAGACTCCTTGGAGAAATGGGAGGAAGCTACCACAGCTCATGTCAAATAAGATTCACAGGAGATTCAGATCCTGCCGATATTGATTCCCTTCTGCTCAGCCTTTACCTTCCCTGTTCCCTCTTCTGGCAGTCTGGAAAGTGGTGGCACATCCCGAACCTGCACAGCACACAGTGATGTGAGCTTAGCCCGCAGGGAATGTTTGTCATGTAAATTGCATCCGCAGCAGATTTTATACAGCAAAATAATATTACTACAAGGGTAGGTGGTAGCATAACAACTCTCTTTCTCATCCAGTGGTTAGGTATTAGGCTGGGACTTCCAGGTCCAAGTCCTTCTTCTGCTTCACCTAAGGCGTAATCTGGGGTAGAGGAGCTCTCTCTGTTAGGCAGAACTGGGACTTCAGGCTCTGCATCCCATAAAGCAGGCTCATCGGATAAAGCCAGCATTCCGCCAAACCCCTCTCTAAAATTACTGTTTTGATCCTATTTTCCTTTCTTTAAATTTTGGTCGTGTTAGAACACAGCGTGTCCATGAAAGGACGGATCCTGCTGCAGTTAGTTTTCTTCTGCATCCAGTCTCGGGCAATCGGTGCTGCTCGTGAGGAGAGGAGATGGGGCTTTTAAAAATGAGGAGGGTGACTTCTGCAGGGGCACCTGACAGAGAAAGGGCTGTGGAGGGGGCCGGGGGATCATATTGCCGTACCTCACCTCGTGGTGTCTCCCCACGAGCTCCACGCTGCACCGTGCGCAGGGAGCCCAAGGGGCTCGGCCGGGTGGAGCAGTTCCAGGAGATATGGGAGGAAAAATGCTGGAGGCCCAATGCATATGTGAGAAAAAGGGCATCAGTGGTCAAAGGCACCGTTCTGCTCTCCAGGGAAACCTGTTCACATTTTCATGCAAAGAAGCCGTGGAGCTGCAGGGCTGTCGTTACCTCTGTCCCTCCTTCCCGCCTCAGAAAATGAACCTGTCTGGTCTGTGATGGACTATGCTGCTGGGGCTCTCGCCATGCCCTCTCGGGAGGCACAGTCTTTCAGTAGCTGGAACTGTCAAGTCATTTATCAAAGCGGCCCTAAATCTCAGAAAGGCTGGTTATTGCTAAGCGCCTGTCACAGCCGCGTCTGGGGGCAGGGAGGGGCGTCCGGCTTTTCCTTGGGTAGCGTGACTGCCCCTTCTGCATGGGACGGCTCTCCGTCACTGGAAGGGAGCAAAGCCCTGCTGGAGGCAGGACTCGTTATGAGAACAGTTGCTCAATTTGAACTGGAGGAAGGGTTCTATGAGCCAAACCCAACTTCTAAAGCTACATTCGCTCCTCAAGCCAGYGTCCTTCCTTCTCCCATTCCTCCCCTCCGCCTCAGCCTGAGGATCCTGAGCAAACAGGATCCCTCCTTAGCAAAGGTCTGCTGCAGCATCAGCTCTTTCTGTGTGCCTGTGCCCTCTTCTTCCCTCGCACGTCCTCCGTCCTAAAGGGCTTTTGGGGTCTTGGCATTATCAGTAACAGTACTGATGCTTTCTGTCCTACACCTGGGATTCCTGCTCAAACCCGGCTGTCTGGCACCCACAGCTCTGGGGTGCTTGTCCTGGTTTTGTGACCTCTCGGTTTCTCTCACCGCTGGTCACAGCAATACACTCGTCTCACAGCTAGCAGGGATTTTTAATTCTCTTTTCCTGTTTGAGGTAAGAGGCTGTGTGCACACACACGTGCATGCAGGCGAGTTGAAAGGGGTGTTTGTGGCTCTCTCCTGTCACTGAGTGGTCTCTGGCCCCAGTRTCCACCTAGAGTTACCTCTTGCTTTGGGTGGCATGGTGCTGCCACTCCACAGGGTGTTTTCACCAGGCAGCAGCTCTGGCCACCTCTCCTTTCCAGACTGCAGTGTGACTGACTGGCGGACATCCGTGTCACTGGGGAGGATGCGGGGAGATACCATGCCTCCTACATGGACTTGGAGTGTCCTAATCACCTCTGGCCGAGATGCTCATGTACCCCACAACACATATCAAACACTTAAGCCTCACGCAAGAGTGTTGCCTCTGCTGAATTTTGACTTTCTAGCCCTGAGCCAGGGTGACCCATGAGTAGAGCAAGAATGCTCCAGGAGTTTTAGTTTCTATTTTAAAAAAGAAAACAGAAGATCCCATTTCCACTTCTTTCAGAAATGAGTTGTTCCCGGAGCAGTGGGAGTAGGGTCTGCCATCCCATGGGTTTGAGACCTCTGCCTTCCTCCCACCACCGTAACCCCAGCTGCTCCTCTCACTGCCTGGCTGAGCGGGAGAGTTGTCCCAAGCAAGCGCAGCAGCACGCTGGGGAGAGCAGGCAGCAGCAGAGCCTGGTCTGCTGCCTTTTTCCTCCCCATGCTGCTAGTTTGCGTGGGGCTTGGAGTAATGTCATCCTCTTTAGGTTTGCTGCTACTCCCTCTGTCAGGCTTGGGTCACTGGGCTCAAAATCTTTGCTAAGGGCCAAAGAGATGGTATGATTGCATGAGCCATGTTTCCTTAAAAGAGCAATGAAGCTAAAAACATCTGAACCATTTTTACTTTAAAGCACCGAGAACACTGAGCTGAGGCAAGACTGACAAAATTATAGCCCGAACAGTGAGCCAAGAAATTAGACTGTGTTCTGGTACTCTTCATTATAGCTTTCAGAGGTACTTCAGATGCTATATGCAGACACACCACGGAATGATCTCAAGTGAAAATTGCTGGGGTGGATGTAGCATTTATGCTTTTCCCTGGCTGTGAACTGAAATCTCTCTCTGCTTCCCGTCTGCCTCCAAGTCAAACCTCCTCGCAGACCTCCCCTTTCTCTCCTGCACCCCCTCAAATACCTGCCCTAAGTCCGACTCATCTGCCCGCCTCAGTGAAATCTGCTTTACCTGTGGTTTCCTGTGAACTTTTCAATGTAAACCTCTACTCTGGGCTGTCTGCCGGGACAGAAAATGGTGAGACCTGCTGCTGCCTCCCTGGTTTTCTACTCTGTATCCCTGAAGTGCACGAGAAGACAAGGAGCGGTTTAAGGTGTTGTTCCGAACTGCATCTTCCTATCTCACTGCCATTTGCATGCTGCTCAGGTTTTAAAACCTTGCACTAAGCGCTTTTTCCTGAAGGAGCAAGTAGCAGCTTCATCAGAGTCAGCTGCAGGGCACTTGCAGTCGCACAAGCGTTATAGAGCTGCAGGCTGATTTATTTATTTTTATTAAACCAGGCCTCTGAGAGCCAGAAATCAGGAGTTTTCAGCATGCACTTGTGTTCGACTTTGGGGGCGTTTTCTCCCTCACTCAGTCACGGACCGAGTGCCACAGGCCCAGGGCTGTGAGTGTGGTGGGAGCAGGGCCACCACAGCTCCATGAAGCCACAGAGTGGATGTGCTCAAAATAATTGTGACTGGTGGCTGGTGACAAGGAGCAAAGTGGTTTTTTGCGGGGAACATCTCATTATGGATAATGCCCACCTCCATAAACTTCCCGTGCGTTGAAGCAAGCCCTGGAGCAGGGGCTGTCGGGGCACAATGCCATGGGAGCTGGCAGCAGTGGGTTGATTTCCTTGGCCCCTTTTGACTTCAGCTTCAGCTCTCCCGACCCCGGCTCAAGGACTGTTGTGTGTTTTGCACAGACACCACTCTGCTGGGACAAAGAGGTCCCACATCACTCAGCCGATCGAGTGTGCTGGGACAAAGAGGTCCCACATCATTCAGCCGATCGAGTGGTGTAAAACACACTGCTTCAGTGCTGCAGGCATCACAGAAAGGGAGCAGCACGTACCCTGTCTTCTTGAGCAACCTCTCTTAGAAGGACTCTGTCCTGAGCATAGGTCGGGGCGGTTACCTTAGAGGGATGTTCGCTGGGAGGCTGGATGGCAGGCAGTGGGTTGGCGGCTGATTTGTTACAGATGGGTGAGGCACTTTTGTAAGCCTGTGGAAGTCACTGTACATCTTCTGAGGACCTCGCTCTGCATTTAAAGACCTGTGCAGCTCAGTGTTCGACGCACTGGGGTGCTCTGCAGCCAGGAGCATAGCATTGGGTTTGCTAGATCTGATGAACAGCAGATACTCTGTTTAACATCTGAAAGCCTGTAACACTTTCACTGTACTCCTGCAGCAATGCTTACTGATCACTTGCCCAATGCTACCTGCTGTATGGCCTTCTTCGTCGCTTCTTTTAACTATGCTAGACATGAACAACTTTCCATGCCAGTGGCCTGATTCATGCTGAATATTTTCAAAAGTGTTAAGCTAGAACCAGAACATAGGGGGAAAAAAATAATGGTGTTTTGCCTTTGTTGAACCCCTACCTCTTGAAATTGAAATCTCCTGTGGTTTAGAGTTCAGACTCAAAATCTGACAGCGAATTGCTGCAGGGCGATGGAGGAGCCCTTTCCTGCTCCTGTAGGGGTTTGTCTGATGTGCCTCAACCCGGAGCTGAGGTTGTACATGCAGGAAATGTGTGTCCTGGTTTCGGCTGGGTTAGAGTTAATTTTCTTCCTAGTAGCTGGTATAGTGCTGTGTTTTAGATTTAGTATAAGAATAATGTTGATAACACACTAATGTTTTAGTTGTTGCTAAAAGTAGTGCTTACACTAAGTCAAGCACTTTTCAGCTTCCCATGCCCTGCCAGGTGCACAAGAAGCTGGGAGGGGGCACAGCCAGGACAGCTGACCCAAACTGGCCAAAGGGGTATTCCATACCATATGACGTCATGCTCAGTATATAAACTGGGGGGAGTTGGCCAGGGGGCAGTGATCACTGCTCGGGGACAGGCTGGGCATTGGTCAGTGGGTGGTAAGCGTTTGCACCACTTGGTTTTTCCCCCTCCCGGGTTTTGTTCCTCCCTCTCTCTCTCTCGTTGTTTTACTTTTCATCATTATAATAATAATAATAATAATAATAATTATTATTATTATTATTATTATTATTATTATATTTTATTTCAAGTATTAAACTGTTCTTATCTCAACCCACGAATTTTCTTATTTTTGCTCTTCCTATTCTCTCCCCATCCCACTGGGGAGGGGAAGGTGAGTGAGCTGCTGTGTGGTGCTTGGTTGCTGGCTGGGGTTAAACCACGACAACATCTCATGAACAGGTTTGGGGGCTACATGCTCTGACCAGCGTGTCTGCTCTGACTGTGTGCGGGCTCTGCTGAGCTCCTGTGCAGTAGCAGGACTAATTACTTTTGTTACTAGCGCATCTAGGAGGCCCCAGCTGWGTGAGGTAAAGACCATCCTGAGCTGGGCACTGAGCATACCTGTAGTAAGAGGAAGCTGTGTCCTTGTACACAGGCAAGGCCTACAGCGCAGGATGGTTGTGACTGGAGCCGCAGAGGCTTGGCTCCTGCCGGTGGAAGGGCTGTCAAGGGAGCTGGGGGGCCGGGAGGGAGAGGCGGGAGGCGCAGGTGGCTGTCGCAGGGCATATGGGGTGACCGCAGGGACGTGCCTGGGAGCAGTGCTAGCAGCCCACGGGCCTGACTGTGGAACACGAGGGGACAAAGAAGAACGGATGCACAGTATGGAAATGTATTTAAAAAGCGACTTTTCAGGTAGTCGGTGCTCTGTGGTGTTTGATACATCCCCCTGTCTCCATCCCTCCTGCCACTGACGGGGGCTGGACGTGTCCCACAGCAGCTGGTGGGGAGCTGGAGCAACGTCCCCCGCTTCCCTCCTCCCCCGGGAGCGGCACCGCTGCCCGGTCCCGCTGGGACACCCGGTGGCGGTGAGCAAAACTGCAGCCCCTGGCTGTAAGCCGGGACCCCGCGGGGAACCGAGCACTCCCGGCCCCAGTGAGAGCGGCCCCAGGCCCCCACGGACGGGGCCGGTCCCACGCGGGGGCTGCGCTCCCGGGAACAGCCTCTGCTGAAGGCACCAAAGCATCCTGACAGCAGCCGTTAGCCAAAACCCATCCCTTTGGGTGGGAACACGGCGAGCACCCCGAGCAGGGTCACCCTGGTGGCTCAGCTAACGGGGGGCAAACACGCATCCCCGTGTTCGTGGAAGCCAGCACCCCACCAAAGCCGAACACCGAGGTGCACAAGGGGACCGGCAGCCGCACACGGCCGATGGCGGTCGTGCCACAGCGTGGTGATGCTCTAAGGAAAGAGAGGGTTCCTGCATTGGTTTCCCGGTCTAACACAGCTGCATGCAAGTCTCCTGACTCATATAAACACCACGTTTGTTAAAAAAAATTCTATCTAATCTCTTGGTAGCAATGATACAGTGTGGCAGTGAGTCACACAGGATAATTATGGTGTTTAAAAAACAATCTTTGTCAGTGCTGAGTGTTTTCTCTTTTAATTTCACCAACTATCTTCTTTTGAGGGAAGATTAATGACACCTAATATCCTTGAACAGAGGCTTTCTCAGGAATGGGCTCTGTATGCACATCTGTTAAGAGATCATCACTGGATTACAGAACGCAGGGTCTTTCTTCACTGCCATAATGCGTATTCCTGCGTTGGTTTGGCTACTTGCAAACTTTCACTGTGCTTAGGCTCTGCTATACATTACTTTAGCTTTTTTGGTGCCGGCAGAACCAGCCCACTCTGTAAAATGAGGTGCCTGAAGAGCACCTCACGTGCTGATCATCCCACGGGCTTGTCCTCCCCACCTTCCCCAGCAGTCTGCAGATCAGCCAGCCCTCCCCGACCACGAGCTTTTTGAAAGGAAGCTCCAGGCTGCCCTTCAGCTTTTAGCTTAGCTCAGTCAGTTCACCTGAATCCTGCACTTTGCATGGGAGGGAGACTCTCCCCTCAGTCCCACATCCCATGCGAGAAGGTGGCTGCTGCTACCCCCTCYGCAGAGCCACTGGGGCGCGTTTTGGTCCATGTGACAGGGAGCAGTGGGAGCAGGGGACCTGTCCTTGTGCCAGCATCTTCCCTGAGGGGCCTCCAGGGAGCTCACAGCTGGGGGAAGGTGCTCTGCCCTCTTGGAGTAGCTCCAGAGGCAGTCCCACGACCCATTTCAATTCCTCCTCTGAAGTGGGGTGATTATGCTCTCACTCCAAAAGGCAGAAATAAGGAAATAAAAATGCTAGTTCTGTGTGTTCTCACCTTCAGCACAGGAGAAACACAAAATGATATTAAGTCGAGTGCTGTTTGTTAAACCGATCAGTAAAAAGCCAGTTGTTGTCTAGCAGCTCTGACCGGCATAAGAGAGCAGTAGTGAAATTATTCATACTTTTATCACTGACCTGGCTCTGTTCTTGGCCCTGTTATTGGGTCATAAGATGGCACTGCCCAAACCAAAGACCTGCTGTTGTGAGCCCATCTCCCATCGTGTCCAGAAAGATTCAAACCCAAGGGAGATTGCTAATGTTCTCTCTCAGGTCCTAGAAGGAAATCCACAAATAAACTGCATTTTGCTAGCTGTTATGAAGTCCATAGTTGCTAGTTCACTTTAAATTACTGAAACTTTAGCCTTGAGTTCCCCCCATGAAAGCTTTTGGTTGTACAGAGATGCCCAGGAGAACAGGCGAGGTCTCTGCACTGTAACTCTGGGCAATCCCCAGTCTGGACCCGGACTCCTGGGCCAGCCCCCCAGAGCCACAGCGCGCTCCCCCATGGACTCGCCAGCTCCCTGCAATGCAGCGCGGGCTGTCACCTTGCAGGTGGTATGGTCCCAGGGGATCCTCTTTCTCCAGGGGCTACCTCTGATCAGCTGAGCCGGCTGTCTCGGGGTTTCCTCTGCCAATGCAAAAAGTGGGGTGGTTTTGCTTTGGAAAGGTAATCTTCACATATTAACTGCAATCGGTCTGTAACCGCAGGAAAATTTGAGCGCCCATTCTTTCTCCGGTTTAATACGTGGATGTAACAGTGCTGATATGAAAAGGCAGAAAACAGTCACGTTGCTGCTATTAATGTTTCTGAGGCAAACCCTGGGCCATCAGCAACTCAGTTCACCATATTCCTCCTGCTGCTCACGTGGGATCAGTGCCTGCCCCTTGCCTAGTGCATGTGTTACTGTTCCAAGTAAGATGTGGACTAGCTATAGTGTATTATTTGCATTAAGTAGCTTCACATTTACAGGATGACCATGTTAGTCAAAGGAAGGAAACTTTCAGCTGAGCAGAAATAAGCTTCAGCATTGATTAATTATAAATATCTCCAAAAAAGTAAGACAAGACACCAAATGCAGTGAGAGAAGAGAACTAGTTGTTATTTCTAACCTTTTCTCTTTCAGTGCAGAACACTCATCTTTTCAATCCCTCATTAGAGATGTCTATGTGTGGGTTTGTTCCAATATACTTCTGGGAAGGGGGTCAGAGCTACTTCACGGTGTGTAGCGCGTGCTGGCACGCACCGGTGACACAGCTCTCGCACCACCGCTCTGCGGCTGTGCTATCAAGGCAGGAGACCTGGGGCGCAGCTGGGCTGAGAGGCTGTCCTGCAGCCCAGGCTGGGGTTGCCTCACCAGAGCTAAAGCGAGGGTCCCTACACTGCGCCAGAGTAAAAGGTTGACTGTATCCTCAGTGCTTTATTTCTTGGGTGGGGGTTTTTTTCATTTTTCCCTTTTTTTTTTTTCCCCACAGTGGAAACTGCACGTGAGCCGTTCCTTCGGTAAAACAAAAAGCTATGAAACTTTTGAGTGCCCAGAGTTTATTGTAGCACTGTGCAAGATTTGTCCTCATTCTGGGAGGGACTGGAGAGAACTAAACTGCTGTTACCCGCCTTGCTCGCCGGCTGCTGTTGCCTCAACGGGTCAGCGCTCGTCAGTGAGGGCCAACCGTAGTACGGTATTTGGGTAATTAATTCCTTGCCTCAGCCTTCCTTGGGGTACTAAATATTTCCATAGAAGTTCTTGCCGTCTGTATGCTTCCCTCCGGATTCTGAAAGTATTTCAACGTATTAGAGGGAAAGTTAAATTATTTCAAGCACTTGCAACAACAAGGACATTTGGAATTAAGGAAATACATGCTTTGGTGCATAGGACTGAAGGATGGTCTCAAGTCGTTTGCTGACATGGATTTGCAATGACAGGAAAGGGGAGACATTACTTTGGAGATTTCACCATGAACTTTCAGAAACCACAGGAGTGGTATTTGATAAAGATATCAAATATACGACTGTAGGCACTAACCTATTCTTATCCATTGATAAGGCGGCAGGTACTAACCCATTTTAATTATTTTCTTCTCTTTTGAAAAACCAGTACCAGGTAAGGTGCGCTAGCAGGTTGTTCTTTCTAGTTAAGGCTTGTGGATTTGTATTTTCTCTTCAGTTAAGAGCTTTAAAACTGTGAAGTATTTGAGTAGTTTGTAGAAAGAGCATTTTAATATCTCTCAACATTACACAAACTACCAGTACTAAATTAGGGAACACAAATGACAAAAAACCCCTTTCATTTGAGCCTTTAAGTAGAAACTTCTCTATGCCTATAGATATTTGATTAGTTTAAAGAGTATATTTCTGATCTGTAGGATTTTACTTGTAGCAAACAAGCAAATATTAATGAACCTTTGAGTTTTAGGGGCTTAGTAACAAATTCAAAGGATAATAAGCAAGTAGGAAAAAATGTAACAAAACTCAGTGTGGGATCTTATGGAAAGGGAAGATGATTTTTAAACCAAATCTTTAGCAGGCTGATGTTACACACTCACACTCATATACTAACAAGCACCAAGATGTATGGGTTCAGGTGATCTGGCCAGGACCACTTGTGTGCAACACAGAGGAGAAGGGACAGTGGCTATCAGGACAGTGGCTATCAAGTCCCCACCATGCCTCTTGGGTTTCTCTTGACTGTCAATAACAAAATAAATTTTGGACGGATGCTGAGGGAGTCAGCAGCTGCTAGGGGCTGGTCCTGCACCTGAGGATCTGGCTGGCTGCGGCTTCCCCAGCCCATGGGCTGGGCTGCTGCCTGATGTCTGATCTTCCTCGTTTGGACCATATATTTGAATCATAAGACCAGACTCTATTTTTCTGTTCCTTACAGGAAAAGGAACGGTGTATGTGATACGCTGCAGCCTTGTTGCCATCATCCTGGTGTTTGGATGCTGGGTCTTCTGCTGATGAGCTGTCTGTGTTGCAGTCATAGCGGCCTTTTAGCCATGATGTGACCAACACACTCCTCAGTGTGACCGTGGGGAACAGTGTCCTTCATCTCCAGTTCAGGCCTTTCTTGTAACCCTCCTTCTGGTGCTTACAGACATTTCCATTCATGCTGCGTTTGTACCGAGTTTCTGTTACAGTGCTGACTCTCCTGTTGTTATGTAGGAGGCAAGGCAGAAAAGGCCTGTCTGGAGTCCTTCCCCAGGCTTCGACGGTGTCACCAGATGAGGGGAGGTTACCTCATGTTGGCTGCCTTTCCTTGCCAAGGTTTCCATCTCCTTGTGAACTGTGAGGTCGGGCTGATGCTGGTTTCAGTCCTGAGCTACTAATGCACTTGAGCAAAAGTTTAAGAGTGCCAGGGTCTCCTTTGGGATCCCTCACATACTCAAAGTCAAATGGGTGCACAGGTGTTTTTCTGGAATGGGACCCTGCTTACTTGCTCCTTCAGCGTGAGCAGCCATGGGCTTTGGCCATGATCTGCTGAGGCCCATGTGGATCTTCCCACTTGCACAGACATGGCTGGGATTTTGAAATTCCCTCACTGTTGTACTCTTTCTGAAATGAAGGCAGGGTGAAGGGCCAGGGAATGATGAGGGTCTGGGGGGGTGAAGGAGGGGAAAGCAGAGAGGAAAGATAAATGAAAAAACATGGTTTGGATGGTGGGGCAAGAGGAGAAGGTGAAGAAGGTTGTAGGTTGTGAGCTTGCCTCTTTGAAGGCATCAATCAAGCACGACAAGTGGAAAAAGAGCAAACAGGTGGGTAGAGCTGTCAGGGGAGAGGCATCCTGAGGTGCTTGTGGTAATGTTCCTCATGGGGACCAGCGTGGCCCAGAGGGGCACAGCAAGGGCTGGGGAGACGTGGCCAGAGGAGGGAGCCGGGGAGGACTGTGAGGAGACAGGGGACCTCCAGCAGGGAAAAGAAGACACAAATGCACGGGGGTAGAGAGGGCTTGAGTGTTGAAAAGAGAGAGAATTTGGGGAAAAGAAGAGAGGAGATGGCACAAGAGGCAAGTATGGGAGGGAAGGGGCTGCGGAAACCTCCATCTGCCCTGTCCATCAAATTGCATATTCAAAGGTGGGTCATACCCACTTTTGCTGGAAGCCCTTAGAGCTGGGACACCTGGTATGGCAAAACACAGCCACCGAACCTCCTCCTAAAACACAGCAGGCTAGCCAGACTGTGTCAGGGCCTGGCTGCAGGGAGGGAGAGGGGGACATCTGTATGCCAGGTTCAGGAGAGGCTCCTCCAAAGAGGGAAGATGGGATTAAGCCGCCATGGAGCAGCTGCTGAGCTGTTCTTGCTGCAGTCAGGAAGAGGTGCTGGCACTTTGGTCCCATCTGGGATGGGTCTGCATGTGGGGCTGGACTTTGCCACACCAGTTGGCTCAAGGTGGAGGTTGCCCCTTGGGCTGGAGCTCACGGCGCTTTGCTGCTGACCTGTTGTTTTTTTGCTGGAAGAGAAACCTGTTGGCTCTCACCAGACCTCCAACCAGCACATACATCACGTGGGCAACTGGGGAATTAAAGCTCTGGGTTCAATGTGCATGTCAAACAAATATCACTGCTAAAGTTTGGCCATATAGGTATATTGCTGTTTTGGCTAGAGGACACTTCAAGTGTAGACACAAAAGGAGAGGTGTTTCCTGGCGGCCTTTCCCGAAAAGTTCACTCAAGAGCATGTTCAGATAGTCATATTTTTTGGACAAATGCTTTCAGGATCAGGCCCTACAGGGTCAGTGGCTTATGAACCACACGTGTAGGGGACATATGTGTGCTTGCCACCCTCGGGTCCCTGCAGACATCCTAACTCTTGGACACTCAAGAGAGAGAAGGTGCAGAGGGCACTGAGGAGCGCAGCTGCTCTGCAGTGCCAGCATTGCTGCTGGGAACTTAGGATGCCAACACTTAAATTTCTTTGGCATTTTTTCAAACGTTACCCAAGGCTGGTGCAGGATGGTCTGGTAACATTTTTCTGTCTCACATGTAATTGCAGGCTAGTGGCCTTGTTAAACTACTTGGTTTTATGATCTGTTTTTCTCCTAAGCAGCTGTTTATACACTTTATTAATGGTGACTAATTAAGTCCCTTGGATAAAGTCCTTTGGAAGCTGTCCAAAGACATAAACCCAAATAAGCCTGGGCACTGCGATGAAACACAGTCACTAAAATATCTTCCCAAAAGCCATGTAAGCAGATTGCAAATGGACCAAAGAAGGGTCTGATGAAAGAGGTGGGTGGGAAGATATATAGATTCAGGTAGGCATCATCTAAAACCTAGGGGAAGAGTGGGAAGGAAACAGGATTAAAATGCCTTGAAGTTCCTTTTGCGCATGAGATCTTAAACTCAGCAGCTTGTATTTATGGTCAGCTCAGGTCGCTAATGCAATTCTGAGCCAAGGGGCAATTAGGGGACCTGCAGCCCTGAGCCGTCGCGCCGCCGTGCTTGCAAAGGCCACAAAGCATCCTGAAAGCCACAAGCAGCTGCGAAGTCAAGCTATTGACCTCATTGTTCTGGACAGTAAATCCCCTCGGAGGCAGCCTGCTCAGCTTTAAAAGGCGTTTGGGCAGGCAAGAGAAAAAAAATTAAGAGCAGGTGCAGTTTCGGTGCACTGGGGGAAGGAGGCGGTGAGCTGCGCGAGCACCACAGGCTGCGTGTGCTGGCAGGGCCAAAGGACCCCCCTGTCACGGCTGTGCCCAGGCACCCCAAACCAACCCATGCTTTGCCCTGCCTGTCTTGCAGCTTGTGGGGCAGGATGGGGGGGTGAATGCATCAGAGGAGGTGGAGGTTGAGAGGTGGAGTGAGGAACAAATATAATTTGACCAATGTTGGAGAGCTGGCAGCTGGCAAGCCCTTCCTCCGAGGCAGCGGTCGCTTTCTGAAAGCTTGGGCAAAGCTGCCATTGAGCAGCGGTGGGCATGGGCTTAGCAAGCCTCTCCAGACAGGACTCAAAAGACAGGTCTTGGGCACGTGCTGCCAAAAGACCTCAGGGGTCAGCTGTATGTCTGAATTAGCAGAGACATGGTAACAGCTTTTCTTCTGGAAGACTTTGAGGGAGTTTCAAGACCCAAGAAAGTACAAGTTGTGCAAACTGCAAACTCTGGAAGCGCCTTGCCAGCTTGCTCTGTACCTTAAGGCCGGGACTTAGGTAAAGACAAAGCAACCGCTGCCCAAATCCCTGGGGCAGGCTTGGCTCCCGTGGGCACAGGTGAGCTGGTGGAGTGGCCGGGCTGCAGCCCTGCGCTCTGCTGGGGGCTGGGGTGGGCGCAGAGGTGCGACACTGCAAAGCCCAGCGCTTTGTGGCATGGGGTATGCAGGTCTTAAATTTCAGCGGCCAAGGATGTAGTGGGCTAAGAAACTTTTCTTCTCCTCCCATCACTAAAGACATGAGCTTGCAGATGCTTCTCCCCTCTTCCCTCCGCCCCGAAAGAGCGGAGTGGTCTCCTTATGGCTTATTTCCACCACGRGGGATGCAGGAGGAGTTGTCTCCCACCCTGCAGCTGCTACGCCGCAGCAATGCATTTGCAGACACATGCCACTGACACTGCAGGCCAGCGGCATGCTCATTTATGCTTCTTTCAGAGGATAGGTGAGACGGCTGCTGCTTCCAATTAGCTTTTAAAATAATCTCTTCAATTCTCTCTGTAATAGCAATGCCTGCTGGAGCAGGAATTGCGAGAGCTATCGCTTGTTAGCTTTCATGGCTTGGTTGCAGCTTGGCCTGGCTGCTCCTGCCAAGGGGGCTGTGCTGGTGTGTGATCAGCATCCTCATGCTCTCTGGTCCAGGTACGGTCCTAGCAGGGTGCTGGGCTATGATGGCTTTCCTGGGGTTCAGGCAGGGAATGAGAAATCTTGGGGTTTGTCTGAAATKCTGGCATTTATCTGCAGCGGGGGCAAGCTGCTTTTATCACTCAGTGCTCTCTTCGGTGCTGCAGGCCTCCAAAATCATGCAAGAAAAAAAAAGGAGGGTTGTGCTGTTGTCTGGGGAAGTTGGGCTCCTCTTGTTTGTTTGTTTTCTTTCTTTCCTTTGATTGCTTTGTTTCTAGTCTCTTCCAGACAGCTGTCTCTGTCTCATTCATCAGGCTAATTGATGATGGGCAGTGTGGCTGTATGGAAAATAGAACTTGTCTGAATAGCCGGATTCTTCTTTGCTTGCTTATTTTAATGAGACGAGATGAGATAGATGGGATTGCGGTCAGTAATACTGCCAGTGCCGCTATCATACACTTCTTCTGGCTTGGGCAGAAAAGCCTGGCATGAAATCCCCGTGGCACACAGCCTGCGAATTTAAAACTGGGTAAAGGCTTGGCCACGGTATTGGTGTGAGGTTCGTCAGTGCTGTGCTAGGAGGACAGTCCCTGGGAGAAAGAAGTGCTAAATTGTTGTTGCCTACAATTTGCTGGTGGCACAAGGGGTACCGCTGAGGGGGACATGTGAGCCGAGTACTTTTCTCCACTCAGGTTTGAGTTTGAAGCCCATCAGTGGGACTAATGTGGGCAAGGAGACCATTGTCTCCTGGTTCGTAGGCACAGAGAGCTTTGTTGGCATGGCTGAGTTTCCACAGACACTTAATTTCTTGAATTGATGATATTTATGGCTTCCCTCCCTCCTAATATAATGACTTGGTCTGCAAGATGTATTGCACAGTGCCTGCACGAGCGTCGCAGAGATGTCATCGATGATGATGATGATGATGATTACTAATGGAAGCACCTATGCCAAGGCCTTGAAGCACAGTTGGTCCCATTTCACCAGGGCCATGGAGAGTATCTCTGATACTCAAAAAGATGTGCAATGGGGGCAACGATGGCAGTATTCATCTGGTCTATCTCCATACAGTTGTGTAAGGGCATCTTCCTGTGTCTCCTGAAGGAAATCACATTTTTTGTTCCTTAGGTGAAAAGATACTTCAGTCTCCTATTGTGCTTCAGACTTGGGTTTCAGTGCACAGACCCACCAGTGAATGGGTCAGCCAAGGAAAATTGCGGGAAAGCAGGCTCTTGACAAGCGAGGCAATGTTTCAAAAGCAGCTACATCCTGCTTTCAAAAGGAACTGGGGCTCAGCTCTGAGGAGCTGAATAGATGCTTTGCCTCCTTTGAAACGAAGCCATGTTAAGAGGCACAGAATTGCCCCCATGGACCTGGCCTTAATGCGTTTCATAAAYCTGTCCGGGCCTCCGAAACCATGGAGCTACTGTTCACAACAGTTCTGCATCCCATGGGTATCCATTGGGAGCATTAGGACTGCAGCCCTTCTGAAGAAAACAAGCTATTTTTAATGAAATTTGACTATAATTTAGTTTTTTATCAGCACTTACCAAAAGTCACGGTTTTGATAAAAATTACTTGAACTTTGCACATTTTCACTGGAAATGGGGATTATTCATCTTGTTTTGTCACAAGGAGGCATTTCCAGTTCTATGAGAAAGTGGCCTGAAAAAACTCTGAGGTGCCTGGTTTTTTTAAAAATCATGTTCCATTTTCCATACTCTAAAATATGCAAATGTGAAGCTTTAAATATGCATTTCTGAAAATCCTGATTTGGGAGTTGTGCTGTAACCTAAGCATTGGGCCACAAATCTCCAAATACGGATTTTGCATTTCTTTGTTAATGTTGTAAACAATTGTGCATTAATAGGATTTTTTTTTTCTTGGGAGGCAATTTAGCTTTTGACACTTGCCATGAAGGGTCTTGAGAAAAAAAAAAAAAACAACTTAAGGCTGACCTTGAGACAGCTGCAGCCGTGTCTGCCAGCCAGCAATGAAGCTTCACCTCCCTGCTGGTGGGCTAGGAAAGGCTGTTGGCTCTTTATGGTGACTCTGGAGGGGGTTGCTTCCTGTTGTGGTCCCTGCCTTATCATATGGTTTGATGTACACCCCTTGCATGACCAATATGCTCAGCCATATACCTATTTTGTTGTGTGTCTGGGCATACAGGCCTGGATGGAGATGCCTGCAGGTGGCTTGAGCAGTCAAGCAATGTCTGGTCCCAGGCAGAGGAGGGGACGGAGGTCTTCAGGATGGAGGCTACCAGGTGGCTGAGCTGGTGATGGGCTGCAAACAATGTTCGCTGCCCAGCTTCATGGCTGTAAGGAGCCTGAGGGCTGGGGGAAAGGCCTGCAAGGAGCACTCTTGGTCCATGTTTAGCTCAGGAGCCCGATGCTGCACTCCCTTTGCCAGTCTTGCAGTCTGAGAGGGGGTACACGCACTGCTGGTAGATTTAGGCTGCTACTTCATCCCAGCAGGTAAGGGAGAGCCCTGGCCATGGCCCAGCCCATCTGTGATTATTATAAGCATGAACTAACTCAACAAGGCAGGRCTCACTAGTGTTTGCCACCTGCCTCTGACTAGGGTTGGACGCATGAATGGGTGGGTGAAGGGACCRTGCAGCCACGTGGCTCTTATGGTACTGGGGGGCCACTGGTGCGCATCCAGCACCCCATGTTGGGCCAAGGAACCAGTCCAGACCCTGGCTGAACACATCCGAGTCCTGGCTGCTCTCCCTGGGGTGGCACCTTGCCAGCCCAGCTCTTGGCAGGCAGCTGGAGGATCTCCCCAGCCAGCAGAGTTTCGGTTGAGCATTTCAAACCAAAACAAAGGTCTCCTGGCCAAAAGTTTCTGACCTTAGCATAACTGAAGGAGGGTCTTGAACCCACCCTAATTTTGTGCTTTTGTGTTCACTGCATCTTCTGATCCTCTTTGGGGCCTGAGGTCCAAGTCCCCAAGAGGGCTGAGCTGGGGCCGTGACTCAGGGCCCCCTGGGGCTCAGGGTGAGGAAACCTCTGACCTGTGTGATGGTAGGAATGAACATCTGCATGTGCGCACCCGTGTGTGTATGTGTGAGATGTCCCCATGTCCTTCTAAGTGCTTACCGAGGACTTGCGGTGGCTCCCCAGAAGCCTGTTTCTAGGCAATTTCCCAGTTTTCCCACTCCCAGCTACTACAGGTGCAATTCTGAGGAGAGGCTCATGTCAGGATCCTCATTTTAGGCTTATCTTGTGTGTCCAAGTGTGCCAGCATATCTTACAGCTGCACCCCTGCCCCATAGAGAAGCTGCAGGGGACCCTCCTCTCCCTCACAGACCAAAGGCGAGGGTGCAGCTCGGGAGGCTTTATTTCTTCCTTGACTGGGGACAGGTTTCTTGTAGGAGCTTCTCCCTCATCGACTGAGTGTGTGACACCTCTAAGGAGCGCTCCAGCCTATGGCGTTGGTATAGGGACGCATCCTGAATCACCTCTATTCCCTGTCTCCTCCTTACTCCTCCACTGAGCTCCCACCCAAAAATCTCCTCATGAGACAGTATGACCCTTGGTTGGGTCATACCAACGCATCGCCCAAACTCACTGAAACCCAGGTACCAGTCCTGCCTGCAGACCTGCCTGCAGCCTGGGGAAACTTGGTGGTTTCAGTGGTCCTGGGGGTGTGTGTGTGTGTCTTCTCTGGTGTGGAGCAGTTTGGTTTGAGAAGGAATCTAACTTGGTTTGCCTTGCAGAAAAAAATAACCACGAACCACATGCTGCCGTATATACCATGGAGGGTGCTTTTGAGGGACGCCGGGGGACCAGGCACCATGGCAGAGGAAGGGACAGTGTCAGCCCGGAGTACCAGCGTGCAGAAGGGGGCTGATAATGAACCTGAGCATTTAATGTCTTGACCTACAAAARCCACGTCAGTAGTGCAAGCATTGCAATAAAAATGGGCTGATTTGGTGAAGAGGGAGGAGGGTGAGGCTGAGAGGGGAGAGCGTGCTGACATGAGATCAACCCTGTTCTTCCCGGCATCAGTTGTATCTAGGGCTCCCTGGCTCCTCCCAGGTCTGTAAAAGCAGGTCCAGGGGTTGGGAGAGGGTTGTGGTAGATGGAGGAAAAGGAGTTGTTTGGTGGAAATGAGTGAAACTATTGTGGGACTGGCTGAAAGGTGAAGTGKCGGAGGCCCCCACTGAAGGGCTAGCTCCTCCTTGCAGGGAGGGTGAGAAGGCAAGTGACCACCACGTGTCACAAAYGACAGTGGCAGCAAGGCCTCTCAGCTAAGAGATCAGGTAGGACCGAGCCCAGGTTCTTGTTGTCTCAGCCCACCTCAGGGTGGCCACTGCCAGGGACGCACAGGGGACACTCTTGGGAAGGCTGCGGCTTGGGCCACCCATGGCCCAGCAAACCTCAGTGTCCAGAGCTGATCTCTGCGTATTTGTCCTCCTGACTCAGAGGGAGGTGTGAGGTGTTAGACATGAGATAGCTTGGCATTTTTGCTGATGGTGGCTGAGAAACAGGATTTCAGTTCCATGCTAAAACGCCCCTCGGAGCTGTTCATGGAGCCGCTTATCCAACATGGTTTCTCCCAGGCGGCAGGATCCCTTCCTTTCTGCCACTCGCAGGTCAGAAGACTGTGGGGACAGTTGTCCTTCATCCCATTATGGAAAATGAAGATAACTGTTTTGCATGCAGTGCATGCAGCAGAAAACAAAAGGACAAAATGGTCCTAACTTTCACAAGGAGAAAGTTAGGGTACCTTGGTCTCACCTTGGGGCTCTCAGTCTGCTCCAAGCAGAAAGCTGGTTATCCTGAAGTAAACCTAGCTGTTTGCAATGTGTGACCTGGAAACAAAATTAGGGGCTCTTCTAGATCCAATATGGTTTGGTTAAGTGAGCGCAGCGTTTGGGCAGTGAGCAGGAGCTCAGTTTAGGTCTGCATTTCCAATTCTGGTTTGTACAGTAATTCTAATTGCCAGCCTTAGCAGCCCGAGCTTGGCAATGTCTGTGCCCTGGTTGTTACATCACTTCTGCTGTAACTTGCAGCAACCTTTTCTGTATTTTTATGGCATTGGCTCAAGCGTGACCTGGGAGTGAGTTTGGTGGGGCTTGACTACTCAATGTTTTTAATGAAAGTCATCAAACTTCTAGGATATTGCAACTCAATGGTGAATAGGTACTGGAGGCAAAAGCGTAGTGAAGGTGTGGAAAGTTAAGAATGACATCCACTATGAAAATGGCAGGGCTGAAAGGACAAAGCTGAAGGGTAAGACCGCTTACATCTTCAGTAACTTTTAAAATATCATGGTTAACAAAATTTGCTGCATTTTAAAAGTTTGCTTTTAAAAGTTGCTTAAGTGTAGCACTGTGCCTGTTTCATTCAGCAACGTCTCTGTTGCACACAGTGCCTGGGGGATTTTGACCATTTCAACATTGGATCTGCAGGAAAAATCATTAGTGAACAGCATGAACCCGTATGAACCATCAGCTGGTGTTCTTTGCCACCGTTCAACACAGTAATTAGTAGCTTTTAGGGCTGTCTTTTTAATGTGCTGCTTGTAATGACCAAGGAAAAAATTTTTACTGAAACTAGAGGACTGAGGACTAGTCATTGTCAAGAAGGGGAAATCCAGGGGAAATGAGACCCTTCAGAGTGAGTGCAGATCCCACTGCTCCCAAGGAGCACTTCCCTCTTTCAGAGTCTGAACCGACAGGCAGAATCTATTCCTGATATTTGGAGGGGGCTGACAAGGGCTGAGCAAGTGACATGTCTTGCTTTCGCGGACGTACAGCAGAGCTGCTTAAAGTTGGAAGAATGGGAAGTCAGGAACTTTATCTCGGAGCAAAATCTCGGACGCTACTACCCCAGGCTTCCAGGCATCTGGCCCCAACATCAAATACTGTTGATATTCAGACTTGACAATAATCCCAACACGATAAAGTTTTCGGCTGATCTTGCAGACAGCTGCCAGCAGGACTCATGCCACGCTGCATCAGAGCTAAGAGGGGTCCACAGGACACTCGCCATCCACCTTCCGTGTCCTCCAGAGAAAAACAAACGCACAAAGACACCCGCCACGTTCTTTTGTCTTTTTTTTTTTTTAATTATTCCTTCATATTCAAACTTCACAAACAGTGTGAACTTGTACAATACCTCAGAAAGTGAAACTTACAAAAAAAGTGCTGGTAACATTAAAAAAAAAAACAAAAAACAAACATCATTCTTAGCAACATCAATTACTCTTCCACACAAAACAGAAACCTTGTAAAATTTATTTCCGTATTTTTTTAAGGCGTAATACTTCCGTATAAAGTATATGCAAGAGATAAAACTTCACAGTATTCCAAAATGTCACAATAATAATAATAATAATATAGTATAATGAAGCGCTACAGTTAATTTTCTTTTTTTATTTTTTTTTCCTGTTTTAAATAACAAATACAAGTCACAGGTAAATATACGTGAGAAAAATACGAGGCTAATATTAAATGGCAGGTAAGGATACTCTCACTGTAAGAAAAAACTGGCAGGATGTGTGTATTTATTCTATATTTTAAAGCACTTGATAGAAAAGGCGTATGCAAGGTTTTTTTTTTTTTTAAACAATTTTCTATTTGCTTGTTTTTGATAACTGACATACCATTTACAGAGTATAATGAGAGAAAAAAAAGGAACTTAACCCCTCAAAACTTTTGACCTGCTCTTCACATCGTCACAAACCATGTTTCTTGAGAGATGCCTGTACAGCGGTGGGTGTGGGTGTGGGTGTGGGTGTGTGCAGGCGGCAGCGCGCGAGTGTGCGGATGGCTGGGCATGTAACGACACATACGACCACGGCAGCACGCACTGGTCCCGGCAGAGACCCCTCTCCTGCTGAGGACCTCTGCCACTCTGGGGCCAAATCCTGAAGTCTCTGTGCTGGCAAGACGGCCCGCGAGGTCGTTGGCGGCGGTTGCCTGCATAAAGACCCTGGGATTTAGGCCTGGGTGCAGTTTCCCATTCACTCGGCATCAAATGACTGTTGGGAATTTCTTTGTCCCCAAGAATAAAATGTCCCCCCCTTTTTTTTTTACATCCGCACACACGAGTGCGTGCTCTCCCCTCCACCATTTAGCTCCCCCTCCTCCCCTGCATGCAACAGAGGAAAGACCGACCGAGAACTTTCCGCCTGGGTTCAAGCCAGTGCCGCGAGGAATGGGAAGGTGGATGGACGCCCCCCCGCCGCGGGGCTGCGCGCTCAGGTATGCGTGTGTAGTGTTTTGCAGAAAGGCCGGCGTACACGCGCGTGTGGAGCACAGCAGCACGCGCCCGGCCGTACCCTCGCCCCCCGTGCGCTCGCGTGTAGGTGCTGACAGCCAGCCGCTCGGCCCACGGGTAACAAAAAGACAGCAGATAGCATTAACACATCAGTAAGGTGCTCAAAGAAAAAAAGGCGGCTCCCACTCCTGGAATGGGAAGCCACGTAAGGTGCTTCAAAAAGTTTTTTTTTTCTTTTTTTTTTTCTTTTTCTTTTTTTCAGTTTCAGACATTTTAAAAAAAGGACTGATTGAGCATGTGGTACGTGAGAGCAAGGCCGAGAGTTTTGAGACTTCTGACATCCTCCATAAACAAGAGCTTCCTCAGGGCAGGATGCATTTTTGTTTGTTTGCTTTTTTTTGTTGTTGTTGTGGTGGTGGATCAGTTTAGATGCAAATCTTTTTCATATAAAACAAAGTAACAAACCAACCCAATGTGAGAATTAGCGTAAAAGTCAAACCGTGTTATTGGGCTGAGTTTTTTTTTTTGTCTTTTTTTTTTTTTGCCCATTCATTCAGTTAGCACCGTTCCTTTTTATTCTGGTTACAACCCAATTCCTTCTGTAATTATTGAACGTACAGAAAGGACCAAGTAGTTGTTTTTATTTTTTGTGATCTGTTTCAAGAGCCCAACCGTAATTCCTCTGCTGCTGCTGTGTTTGTGTAGCATCTGGTTTCATGAGCTTAAGGAGAAAGGTTAGTCTGCTGATATTTAAGGTTGACGTGTGTGTTTGTATGCATACACATTGTTCTATACATACACACTGCATGGAGTACATTTTAACTGGAGATAAAGTGAACTGGGTTCAAACACATATGCACTATCTTCCCCTATGTATTTGAAACAGTCTGGAGCTTTGATTTGATTTTTTTTTTTTAAAGTGCATTTAAAGCAAAATAACTGGCATTCACATACCCCACGGAAAACACGATAGCAGTGGAAAGCTTGACTATGCTAAACTTCTCAGACTTGACAACGCCAAAAGCAAATGGGGCAGTGACAGGCCTCGGTGTAGGCAGCTATTCTTGGGCAGCACCATTGGCAAGGAGGGAAGGCAGGAGGTGGTGGAAGGGAAATAGCTTTAGAGGTTGAATATTTGAACTGTTTTCAATTCCGACATAGCTGTGTCACTCCCAATACAGCTTCCTTTACGATGATTCATGACCTCTGTCTTACACGTCTGACTCTCCCTAGTTCTGTCTTTCATTGTGTGTGTGTCCCAAGTGCCAGCATCTATTAGGAATAAGGCACTGTTGAAATTACAGTTTTACAAAAGATGCAAAATAATCCAACCCTAACAATCCCGACTGCCCACACTGCTCTCCTCCCCCTCCCTCCCTTTTTTTGGGGAAATATTGCATGTGATGATAGAGTTTATTCTTGTGTTCTCTAAGTGTGTCAAAAGTAGGCCTTGGACAAATGTCTTAAGTCCATCAGCACCAAAGATGGGTAGGAATACACCCTTTCTCTTGTATATCCGTGCACACATGCAGATTGTTAATTGGGAGGGGGGAATAACTACACTGTTCCCCTGCTGCTCCTCCCTGGCTCTAGAGCCCAGCCTAAAGAATAAATTTCCAGTCCTCCGTCCACAACATTTTCATTTACTGGATCATTTATGGAAGTGATCAAGGGATTTTTCATTCCCATCACCCAGGTGCTAGAGGTTTTACRGGTGGATTTTTGAAAGGGTAAGCTCCTGGAAAGCCTGCGTGGAGCTTCCCCCTGTGCAGAGGAACAGCACGGGTGGGCGCCCACCCTCACGCTTGCCTGCCAGACGGACGCTACTCAGGGGCTGCTTTGTGCTGATTCTTAAAATCAGAAAAGCCTCTACAGCGCAGCTGGCTCCTCCATGGAGTCAGGGACACTGACTGTGCAGTGGGCAAGTCTGCAGAGAAGATGGGCGGCAGCTGGGTCCCTGTCTTTGCCCAGGAGCAGCTGTGGATTGCAAGCCACTTTTCTGTTATGCCAACGCGCTCGTTTCTCTCCATGGTTTTGACCTGGGAACAAGCCATGTTCCAGTAACTGGGTGGGGTTTATTGGCCCTGAAAACACTGCAGTCAGCCCATCATAATATAAATTTGCTGTGGCAGCTGGCATATCCTTCTCCTGCTAAAATGCTGAGAAGATTCCGTCAACTACCTTCCCTGAGCCAGGATCCCACTGGCTCCTCTCAGCCTTCACCAAAGGCTAGGGCTGCCTCGTAAAGCAGAGAATATAGTAGAAAGTAAGAAAAGCAAGCAGACAGTAGGGGTTATAGCAAAGAAAGCATGAGACCAGGTGGTCTAGCATTTAAGCTCTAGGCTGGTCAGTTTAGCCACCATCGTTAAAATGGACTGAGATTAAAGGAGCCTAAACTGCTATGCACTGGGTTTTTAGAAGTGACACAAACCTTGGGCGGGAAATGAGTTGCCTTTTTTTCTTTTAGTGGTTTAAAAGTCATCTTGATAAGGCCACAAACTGCATTTGTCTTGTCAATGTAACTGCTTGCAAACGGCATGAATTGAAAGCGAGTGAGTGCTTCACTCAGCTAGGATAGGAATGGGAGAGAAGAGCCACCCCATGCCCACTACGACTGCTCTGTAGGAGAGAGGAGCATCTGAGGAAGTGGTGGTGGAGGGCGTCTCCTTGGGAAGACCTGCTACGTGTGGAAAGGGAAAGGAGCTAATAGCATCTCTCCACTCCCCCTCCCCTCATCACCACCTTACTGTTTTGCTGGACACCTATAGACAAGTAGCACTTCTAAAGAGCCTCCTCCTGCGTCTCTCACATGTGTAAGTTGGGGAAGGGGAGGAGGTTGGTATAATTACAAAAGGGGAAAAAGAAGGCACATGATTTTACTCAGTCCTGACTGAACCCACATTTTGAAAGCAAGGGCAGTTTAGGTGGAGGGCAAAAAAGTGCTCAGTGGAGCAGGTGCTCACTGAGACGAAATCTCAGGGCAAAGGAAGAGGGAGAATAAAAAGGAAAGGCAGGAGAAATGAAGGCCACATTCAGCTTTCTGTCTGCTTGACAGTCTCAAGATTTGGCTGCATCATTGTCCAGGAAGGAAAAGAGTCTGGTTGGTCTCAAATGTAGCCCAGTTACACATCTCCAGTTTTTGTTATGGCTGTTGGTGTCTTCCTCCTTCCCTTTCCTCTGGTCCCATGAATGCCTGGAGCACTGCTTTAGTCTTTTAAAGCCTATTCTTCAAAAATCGAGAACATGGCACACCTCTTTGGTCACCCTCAGCCTCTACTTCTCCTCAAATTCAGAACCAGTGACCAAACTGAGTAGTGCTCCCCGCTGGTCGCTCCCACTGTTGGGATGCCAAAAAGGCTTGATTGGCAACTGAAAACACAAACCATCCTCACGGTTTCAGTTGGGTTGGTGAGTTGGTCACAAAAGTCACTGGCCAGATGACGGGCAAACAAGGGGAGCTGTTGACTGAGAAACTGGGATGTCATTTACAGAAGTCATTATGAGCATCACGGCGCTCAGTCACTTTATCCCTTGCGCATTGCCACGTCTAGGTACCACGAGTTTTCTTTCTCTGCCAGTGACTGTAAGCCTTTCTCATTCCCGTGGTAGATGGGAGAAGAAGTAGAGCTGACAGCTCGGCTTTGGGATTCCAAAACAGTGTTTTGCATTTTTCCCCCGAGTCTCTGCCTCAAAAATGCATTTAGTTTCTCTCTCCTCCCCCCAAATTTGCTCAGGAAATCATAAGGCAGAGTAATGAGAAGTAGGATCACCAACAGCTCTATGAAGACACAGGGTGGTAAAATGCTTCCACACAAACTCACAGTCCAGTGTTTGTGACATTTCATAAATAACTTTTTTTAAAAAAAAAAAGAATAACACAAGAACAATCCCTTTACTTACTCATCTGAAACAAAATAAACAGCAGTGGCTACAAACTTCTTCTTGTAACAATTACAAAAAAACTCCCAACAATACAATCCCCCAACTTTTAACACGCGCCTTGAATGTTTTTTTTTTATTTTAAACCTCAAAACTGCAGCATATCCTTAAGGGCAAACTTTTCAATTAGTTTTTTCTTTCTTTTCTTTTTTTTTTTTAAATAATGTGTTCACCAAAAAGAAAAAAAATTCCACAAAACAGTCTTGTACCAAGAAAATGCATTCAAAAATAGAAAATACTACACAACAAAAATATGTACCCTTCCTTTCCAAAAGAGTCTTCACAAAAATGTAGAAAAATGCCAACCATTTTTTTCCTTTCCTGAACACTTAACTTTCAACCTAGGGCACAATTATTTATTGACTTATAATGTCTGTTTTTGCATAAAGTATGGAAGATACAAACCAACTATCAGGACTGTGAAGTTACAAACAACACCTCATTATTCTCCCCACCCCACATTCCCTCCTTAGAAAACAAAACAGAGAAAGCCAATGTTTCAACAACTGATTGAAAGCCGTCAGGCTAGGAAAAACCATCAGCTGATATGGGGATTCAAAGATGCTGGCATAACAGGAAAATCATCTGCCTTTTAAAATGTATGCTCTCTGCATTTATCCCAACACAAGTCTCTGCCCCGCTGTACTCAAATGACCAGGCACTATGGAGACAGGACACTGCTGGGCACAGAAAGATCCGTGAAGAATTTGGGGCGATGAGCCCAGGGACCGCATGTGGGTGCGTGCACGTGTGTGCGCACATGGTGTTTTACTCGCAAAAGAACTGTTGCCATTTTGAAAGACAGAGAGGATTTTTCCATATGCCTTAAAAGTGCAAGGGCCATTTCTGGATCATAGTAGTTAAATACACAAAAGTTTTACTATGCTTAATAGTCAAGTCCTTTTTTCTGGCAAAGGCAGGCTCTTCAACCAGAGTTAGATCATATCAGTTCACGGCTGGGAGTGGGTAACAGCTGAAAGCTGGTAGGCAAAAAGTGTCACACCAAGGTGCATCCAGAACTGATTTATTCAGCGGGAAAGTGTTTTGCCTACCTTGAACAAAGTTCAAGGGGTATTATGCGATTAACACAGCCAAAAGACCAACCGTTTCGACAGCAATAAAATCTAGCAGTGGGGACTTAGGTACTACGGGGAGGGCAGCTGTATCTTGCATGCATGTGGCTAAATCCATCCTTTGTGTACCTCCTTTGACTTCACTGCAATTACATCTGCTTGCACCAGGGATGAATTTGCCCCATGTGGTTCTGGATTTTATGACTGTTGGCCATTTAGGAGCCCGACCCTGCAAAACACTGTGCTAAAATACTCCAGATTGCAGAGCTAGGATCAAAGAGGCTTCTCTCTTCTTTTGTTTGAGATTGTTTGTTTGTTTTCTTTCTAGCATAGCTTTTAGAGGATGCTTCCATAATAAGGAAGAAGAGGGGAGCTTTTTCTTAGCCTTTTCCACTGCGTGGCTGTGTGTTTTCCTTTTTTTGAAATGGCAAAATGTGTTTGTGTTTACTTCCAGTGCATTTTTTTTTCAAAAATTCAAAACAAAAAGGAAACATTACTTTTCCCATCCTTCAAAAGGAAAACAAAAACAAAACAGACTGATAAAGTACAATACAATAAAAATCAGGCATTATAAAAGACAACATGATGTGCAACAGCAATACCAAAGAAACAAAAATAAAATATATATATCTATTAGGACACAAGTATGAATGAGCCAAGAAAGCTATCTAACCCCCCTACCGGATGATTGGTAAGCATTGGTTAAGAAATAGGTAAGGCTATTCTGAGATTTCTAACTTAACACAGTTAACCACTGCTTCTCTCACACCTTCACTTCCTAAGTTTTTCACCTTTCACTCACTGGTCTTTTATGTCTTGAAACTGATTTTTTTTCCTTTTCATATTTTTTGGTCTACAGTAGAATTACATGTTAATAACAACAGCAAAACAAAACTCAAGCTTGTTGTGAGAGTAAGTTGGTGCCACATCCGYGATGCAGAAGAAAGAAGACAGACAACAGAACAACTGCATTCAGTTTTTCACACACAAAGCATATTCGAGGGCAACAGCATAGTTGACCAAAACAAGTTTGGAGGGGCAAGCAGCAGAAGCTGTAGGTTTACAACTACACCAGCAACCAGGGCCTGGTCTTTTGCCTTTACCGGTGTCCTTGAGGACAACAGTAGCTCAGTTGCCATGTGGCTTTGCCATTCTTGTCATCCGGAGCAACAGCTGACCTGCCATCTACTCACCACTAATTGCACTCCTGGTTTGATGGAAAACCAAAAGGAAAAGGAAAGGTAAAAGGCTCCTAGCTGGGGCCAAGGCTATCTCTTGGCCACCTTGGCTGATGTGACAAATCACCAGCCAGCGTGACACTAGGATCAAGGAGGGAGGGGACCTGGCTAGCAGGTCATTTGGGAGCAGTCTTGAAGCAAATTCAGACTGTCTAAGGTGATGTGACAGATTGTTTAGCCTCCTCCGTTAGGGAAAAAGTGATGAACACTGACAGGTTACTCTGGGATCGTTCTATTAGTATAAATTCTCTTAGTTCAGCAGGGATGAGAAAGCATATGCTCTCTATTACTTTCGAATTGCCTTCGTAAATGTCAGCATCACCAGCCACCAGAAGTGCGTTCCCTACAAACTTGGCTATAGCACTGTGACTGAAGCTCCACCGTGATTCCTGGCATTTTCTTTTTTCCGTGGAACTTCTGAAACGTAACATTTTCCTCAAGGGTAAGCTCTAAAATTACCATAATGTTGAAAATATCACCAGCATCTTATTGAACCATAACTACGCCACACAGTCCCAGCAAAAACTCAAGCTGATCCTCAGTAGTGCTTGTCAATGTCGAGGAAAGGAACGTACAGAAACAAGATGATCAAACAGTACAGGGAAGTTCTGTTTTGGATCTAGCCCACTGGCCAAAGTGATTTTCATTCAAGAGAAAAGGTGCAACAACGAAACAGGATGACAAACGGAGGAGAACTATGGAAGTTAGTGTTTCTCCATCTGGAGAAAAAAATAGGGCATTAAGTTATGCGGCATCTCTAGTCAGCAACATATGTTTTGGCTTCTTAGAATAAACCTCAAGTTATCCTTGGTTTCTCAGTCAAGCACTGTCTACATGGGGCTTTAGTACCATGCTGAAAAAAAATGAGTTTGTGCTATATTTAAATGCAGTTCCAGTTAAACTCGTTTCAAACTGACCATGTAAAAAGGAACAAGTTATTTAAAAGCCATTAAAACTATACAATCACACTTATGCCCGGGAACTGATCTGGTCGAGCACTGTAACTGAGTGGGAAAATAGACTGGAATGTGGCTTTTAAAAAATGGTTTTGTTCCTGTCTACGTGGTCTAGACCGGTTTTGTTGAAACTGAGTCAGCTGGAATCAGGTTTAAACAGGCTGAATTCAAACCCGGGTTTGGAGCATGGCTCAAAGCCCACTTCTTCAGGTTGCAGTACTTTTTAAAAACTAGTGCAAATGGCATCTTATCACAGCATTGCAAGCATGCAGTGTTCCTCTCCTTGTCCAAATATGGTTGCCATCAGGTCACACCACAAGGGAGGAATATGCAGCAATCAGTCAGCCAGAACAGCTCAAACTACAGAAGTTCTTTATTTTACCACAGCAGGAAAGGCACTCTGGACACAGCAGGCTCAGTAAACCCTCAGCTTCACTTTTTTTCTGGAGCAGTCCACTACTCCTCTTTGACAATGCAAATCCACTCTGACAGTAGCAATATATGCAGCTGCCTTAAACAAGAAAACAAAACAAAAACTCACCTAAACAAAAAAGGGGAGTATTGGCTCATAACCTGAATTGACTTCAGCAGACAGACTTCATTTCCTCCCATATCATGACTCTGTAGCTGTCACTACTCTTACAGAAGCAAATGCCACTTTACAAATTAAAGGTGCTCTCCTGCCACTGTATTACGCTGGCTCTCAAATGAACTGTGCTTTTGTTGGGCATCCACTGCCTCATTACTGGAAGATGACCTTCCAGTCGTTTTCGTCTTATAGGATTCCTGCAGATGGCTCGGAAAGAGACTGCATGTTCTACTGTCCTGCCTGCTTTCAAGGGAAGAGTTATTCAGTAGTTCATCTAGCACTACATCAGGGGATATCTCCAGTTCTTCTCTTCCTGTCCTTTCAAGCCAGGATGGATGAAATCTAAGAGTGGAAATCTCAGAGCTTGCCAGAAAAACACATCCTCAACTCCAAAGTCTCTCCTGGTTCCAGACAGACTTGTTCCTTCCCACCCAGGACCTGCCTCTTGTATATTATTCCTCCTCTAGTTCTTGATAACTTTTCTCAAATGAGGCAGCCCAAGAGACTGACCAGCAGCAATCCGCTTTGCATTGTGCGGCTCTGTGTAAGGTCTGTACTACCCGTTCCTTGGTACTAATGAAGCCAAAATGTCTTAGCTTCAAGTCTAAGGAGAAATTCAGGGCATGAATAGATTTCTGACCACCCAATTACTCTAGACTTTCCTTAGCAATTGGATGACTACCTTCCCTTTTTTGTCCATGAAACCTCTGTGTACATTAGACAGGCGGTCCCTCCACTACAGGACCAAAGCAGATGCACTCATGTTTTACATTCTTCTCCCAGTTGCTATACAGAGCATTTTTCATGATCCTGTTTTACCTTCTGGCTGAAGTTGTAATTATAGTCTTACTGAAGAGATTCAACACAAACTTTTGAGAGTTTGTAGACCACAAAGAGCTACAGCAGAGACGGATCTTGATGCATATTACTACTGTTTTCTTTTTTCTCATATTATGCTTGTTACAAATGTAATGACCAAGGCATAGGCCAACATGCATCTTGACTGTGAAAATACTTTCCAACTTAGGATTCCATTTGGTGCCAGCCAAAAGCCTTCACTATCTGTTTGAGGAGAGAAATCAGACTGAAGATCTTAAAATGCTAGACAGCATCTTTGCCTAAGCAGGAATATTCCTTATTGTACTCAATTCCACGTCACTCTTTCTTGTCCAAATGTCCCTCCTGCTCCCTCTGCCCCATAGGCTTGACTGGAACACCTTTAACTGAGTGTTCAGGATGACTGTTTATTGCACTGTTCCCATAACAGCCTCGGAAAGAAGTGCTTTTCTTCAGTGACCTTCCCCTTTGGTAAGCCTGCTTTGTGGCTTCACTTCTTGAGCTGAGAGATCATGCTTATACTGAAGGGATGCTAATCACAGTTGAACCTCTCTGAAGAGATCCTATCCGACAATGCAAGTTTTGACATCTGAACTAGGAATTGGTATCTTTATGTTGAAGCCTTACGGTGGTTTTAATGCTGAGCAGTTCTCTTAACTCTCTCACAGCCCCAAAGAACACTCTCTAGGAAAAGGGGGAAAAAGATCTGTAGCACCCTGAAACCTGTGATGCCTCTTCAGTTTCTACTATAATGCTTTTTTTTTACTTTTTTTTTTTTTACAGAAGCTATCCAATACAGCTATCTCAGTGTCTGACTAGTTGCTTAAAGTAATGGTAACCCCAGTTCTCTTTCAACCTGGTCAGGTTTACGGTACATCCTGTCTTCTGTGCCTATCCCTTTCTCTTCTCCCTTCCTGCTTAATTGGCCCCTTCCAATCCCACCACATGTAAATACATTTCAGTAGTGCAATGCAGTGCAGTGCAGTCATACTTAGTGCAAAAATAAAAAGCCTTATCCAGACCAAAAAAGCACAAACTCCCTCCCCACCCCACCCAGCCCCCAAGAAATCAGCTCTCAGTAAAAGTATACGAATGCCCCCAAACAAAGGGGGATTTGCAGTCTCCCAGCCACACTTTCACATGCCTCATTTTCTCTCCTCCCACTCAATGTAGAGATCTCATTAGCAGATAGGACATTTATCAAAACCATAATAAGTCAAATGACAGAAATTGGAAAGGAGATAAGCCATTGTTTGGGGGCTGCAGAAAGAAGAGAGAACTAAACGGATACAGCAAAAAGGTCAGTGGTGGTTTTACACAAAGTTGTCAGATGCAAACTTTGCAAGGGCACACCTTGCAAAGGGCATGTGTAAGTGTGGATAAAAAACCTAAAAAGCTTCCCTGTTCCCAATATACAGTCATTATTTTAACAGTGCCCAAGCTAAGGTTCTGTAGTGCAATCAACTCTTCGAAGTGGCAGCTCTCCGTGGCCACCCTAAAACAAATGGACAGATCAACGCTAACTTTAGTTTTCTGCCTCTCACGCAGACACGCACGTGCATGGACAACTCCCTCCCCCATCCTGCAAATACACGAGTATATATAAAAAGGATTTTTTTCACGGCCCTCCTAGGGCTATGGTGGGAAAAGCAGGAATTTTAATGACAGGCATATAAGCTCTTAAGTACCTCAAAATGAAAACACAGAAGAAAAACAAAATAAAGCTCACAAATAACAAAGGCAAGCAGGTTACTGAATCCCACTCAGCCCATACCTCCCCTAGCCTATCTATCTCTTTTAACAAAATAAAACATCTGCCAGGGCTTGCCACTTATTAAGATATCACTTGGGAAAACACAACAAAGACTTCGGGGTACTCACTGGTTTGGAGATTAACTTCAGTTTGGACAGCCACAAGAGCCTCCATCTAACCCTCATAACTACTAGAAAGGAGTGTGGGGAACCACTAAAACAGTGTAAGAGGCCACAACAGGGAAGGAGGAGCAAGAAAGGGAAATGTAGGGAAAAAGGAACACATTAGGGCAATACTGCTGCTGCTATACTAATCTCACTGTAATTGCTCAGTATATAGAGGAATATTGCATGCTGCTTCACTTAGGCTCAGGCACATGCTTCCTCATGCCTTCTGCCTCTTCTCCCACTCCCAGTCCCTTGTTGAAGACGGCAGCCCACCCCAGAATGTAAACAAAAGCAAATACCAACAAATAAACTAAACGATAACCAAGAAGCAGGTTCCTCCTTTTTCTTTCTCTCACCAAGATAGAAGAACTGTGCCCTTGCCTCCAGCCATACAGATACACTCGGTTTCATCCTAGTGCAGAAAAGATTAACAGCACTTCACGTGCACAGAAATAAGGAAAGAACCTAAGAGAAAGAATCTAAATAAGGGTGCAGGGATCCTGAATATCCACCTCCAAAACAGAAAAATGCCAGGCCGTATGGACTTTTGCTGTTTATCTTTACCAATGAGTCTATCATGAAAAATAAAGAGAGCACAATGGAATCACTAGCCATGGCAAGGGGCCAGCACCTAAACCCAGTCTCTCTGGGACCAGAGCTACAGTGGTGTGTCCCGTGCCAGAGCATACATGAGACACAAAACAGATAATGCTTGCTAGCTCTTCTGTAAAGTCTATAAACATCAATTTAGCCAGTAGAATCAGCAGCAATGAATTTTCTTGCTGTTCAGCTGTGTGTACTTTGAGGGTGTCCTAGCTGTTTGCTGAAATGCTAAGTTCACACTAGAGTACGTGGGTTCCCATCCATTCTCCTGCATACCCAATGCAGTAGCACTTTTTTAAAAAAAGTCCACAGAAAAGCTTGATGTATAGTCTGAATTTGGGGTTATATAATCAGATATTACAAAGAAACAACTTTATTTCACCCACACGAATATGTGATCACCATTACAGAAAAGGTATGGCCAGAGAGCTTCTGGGTAAAGCAGTCAGAAACCTAGAATCAAGTAACTCCAAATATCCAAATACYCAAATGCTTTTACATTGTTCTGGCAGCAGAAAAGTGACACAGCAAGGGTGTAAATTAGGGAAAAGCGATTGCTGTGTATCATATATATGCACTAGCTGTTGTGGCTCACTATTTAATTATTTAAGATAAACACGCCATCACCAATCAAACCCAAAGAGGCTACATACTTGTGGAATGAAAGACTCAAGGCTATTTCTGACTCTCTGGACAAATAAAGTCCCACGCCTTGTTCAAAGGGAAGCAGCTGTCCTGCCCTGTATAGTTCTTTTGAATTAAGCCTCCCAGCAAGAAGGAGAGACTATTTAATCACAGAGCCCTTAACACAGGCAAAATCTGCCTGGTGGAGTGAAATCAAATCTTGAGTCAGTTTTATGAAGAATAGAAACTTCGGGCAGAAACATGCTAAGTTATGGGGAACAGTCCTGTGACATCTTAAAGGGTGTATATGAAACTAGTTTTTAGGACTACAGCTTTCTGTAGGACTACATATGCTTTCCCTATCAGAGAAAATGCACTGAAATCAACAAAAGAGCATGTGGGTCCCGCCTGCAGAATTTGGCCCACTGAGTATTGGTCCAATCAATTTTCAGGATTAAGTATAGACCTCACTGATGCTGACAAGAAAGGTCACGCAGTACATCCTGCCTGAACTGACTAGCCTATTTATCTTACATTTGACAACAAAAGCTCATTATGGGTGGAGTTTATGGGAAACCACCAATTTTCTGCTTCATTTCATTGTAAGAATTTCTTTGAATCTGAACTTTGGAGCAAGGATCTAGGGGGCTGAATGCTCAGCACATGTGAAACTGGGAATAAATTCCAGATTTAAAGGATCCCTATGAGTTTCACAGCAGTCCAAGCTACATGCTGGCATTAGGACAAAGGAAACAGGGCACCCCAAAAGACAATGCAACTTGTTGAAGATACTTGTGAACAAGTAGTTCTGACTCCAATAAATGAAAGAGTGACACCTCTTCCACCAATAAATAGGAACTATAAATTTTTTAAAAGTTGTTCATACATTAAAAAAAGAGCAGCAGCAGATACTGGAGATTCAGTCTTTTCCTCTAAGTGGCACAGGTGAAGAGCAAGTCCCTTGTATGGAGTTCAAGCATTCCCCTCTCCTGGAAGGCCCCCCAGTCTTTGGTGCAAGCACCCCCAAGGTGGGGGACTCTCCTCTTACTCAATCTTGCAGCGAAGAGCTTTAAAATCCCTTTCTGTCCCTGCACAGTAGCATAGAGCAACATTCTTTTAGTACAAGGTTCTCCCTCTCATGGTGACAGTGTTACCTACTTCAACTGTTGTGTTCCTCAAAAGCTGTATAACACAGAAAAGAAGTGCAAAAAGGAGCTGAACATAAATGCTGTCGACCACAGAAATGTGAGACCATGGCTTGCATTAGCCCTGGAGGTCTACTCGGTCAACGAGGAGATGGAAAACGATAGTAATAATGAAAACCATATACTAGAATAAAGCTAATATTGACAGAGTCTTCCCTTGATGTTTGTATCATTCAAGGAAAGTCTCCAATGCAAGAATCTATAAAACTGTAAAGCCAATATCACCTTCTTTTTTCTCTCTCCTTAGAAAAGCAGAAAAAATGCACATATGAAATGAGTTTGTTAGAACATCACAATTCTCAAGATTAGTATTTCTTCAGAGAATGAAAAAGAAAGGATACATGTTCAAAAAAAGCAAGATTTCTGGATTCACAAATGACTGACTGTCTTTTATGTAAAAGATATGTTAAATAGTGTTCACCAGCTGATTATTTTGTTAGTTTCACTTTCCCTTAGGCAATTGTATCTGTACACACTGCGTTCTAAAAGTACAATCTCTAGTGTGGATAATCTACCTGTTTGGTACCATCCTGTTTGTAAAACCACTTCTTAGCCTAAAAATATAAACTGTAAACTGTATAAGATGCAAAATGAACTGAGGTGTTTAAAAAAGCATTAGGAAAAATAAAAGGCAACAAAGAAGTTAAATCAAGAAACACATTAAACTAGTAATTATCCTAAATGAATTACTGAACCTTACAAAGGATTAGCAGGGGAAGCATGGAATGGGTATGCAGCCATTTAAATGATCAGGCATTCTCAGTGAAGTGAGAACACTCTCTACGAAAATATGTATGTTTCAGCATTCAGTCAAAGGAAAAGGCAAAGACCATGGTCAGAAAATGTGGACCACTGAATCAGCACTCTGTTGCAGCAGCTAACTGAAATTAATTTGGGAAATGGCATCTGTTTGGCTTAATGGGACAAAGCCCATTCTTTATGTAATAGGGTAATCTAGTTTTGTTACCTGCRTAATTAATATTGAGAGGATAGTCTCTTCCTTCCCTTACAAATGGGTATACACAGAATAAAGAAAAGCCAGACTTAGAAATCACTGCTGGAAGACCATAACTTTTAAACTGCAAGTAGAAAGAAAAAGGATGTGGTAGTGGCCTCCATGTAAGTGCAAATGGCAGATGACAGGAGTCTGTAAGGAATGCCAGCACTTGATGATTCCCATGCTTGAAGTTCTCATTTTATTATCCCAAGATGTGGCATAGGTAACTCTTTCCCTCTCTTCCCACTCCAAAATCACTTTTAAGTTTATTGATTTGCAGTGACACAGATTTCCTTATTCTCAGTGAAAGCACAGTTTGTAATTGATGTGACCATCTCTCATTTCTTCCAATCTTCACAGTTAGGAGAAATAAGATATAATGAATACCTCCTCCACAACCCTCATCCACTTGATTTTGCACATTTTCATTTAGGAGTGATATGTTATCGACCAAAGGAATGAAGGTCAGCTGAGATGTACCTGAATTAGAAAGCAAACATAAATTCCCATGCTCTCATAAGTTTGCACTCTCATGAAGTTTGCATCTAGACTTGCTGCCTGGGGCCAGCTGTTGCAAGATGAGAATACAGAAAGGACACCCCAAGCCATAAGGCTTAGGTGTCGATCAGCTTCCTCTGGGCTATTTGGATCTAGATGTTGCCACATCCCTACTGACATTTTTTTCAGCAGCTCTGTGGTGACAATTAAAATCTAGCGGGACTGACTCAAAATTCAGAACCAACAGCAATGTGATGTGAAGATGACAAAGGCAACACTCACCTTGGAAAACTTTTGAACTGAAACTCAAACTTGCAGAGGTTGTTTTCATTTGAAAAAGGGGGGATCAAGTGGATAAGTAAAGATGCAATTGGAATACATTAATAGTGGTGGATGGAGGTATTTTTTATCCAATTCCTGGCAAAATCCACTGGCCACATTTAGCATAACTGTACAGAGTATTTCTTCTACCCCACGTTAGTGCAGAGGATAATTCTAGGAAATCTTAAAACTTTAAAGAAACAGAACTTCGGAAGAGTGAAAGACCACTTGCGGCATCTTTCTTCAAGGCTAGGAATGGAAGAGGGAAGTCTGACATACACTTTTGCAAATGAAATAACAGGACATCTTAGAAGAGAGCTAATAGATAATCTTAATTGTCTTGATTAATTGTTCTTCTGATATGAAAGGGTAGCAGGGAACAATCCCTAACTTTTTGTAGAGCCTAATACTGTTTTACCTTTTCTTAAAAAAAATTACTTTCCTACATCTTGCTACATAGAGATCTAAAAAAGCCTGAAAAAAATACTTGTAAAGACAGTAAGAAGCCAATAATATGAAAAAGCACACTAGAGCTGTAATAATGATTGTTAAAATGCTTCAAATAGCTGCAGGAGTTGATTGGGTTGTGAATGATACATGTGAAAAATAATTTTTCTATGATCATAGGCAGATGCAAAAGTTAAATGATTATACTATGTATATATATTGATATAGAATTGCTATATATATTGTGTACTGTATGTTCTAGCTTTCAGAAATACTGTATTGTAGTGTACTGTACTTAACTAAGCAGATCTACATAGCAACTTGCCATTTTCCACAAAGTCACTAGTACTGTTAACAAAAACCAAAAAGTCTATTTTCTCCAGTAAAAGAAATACATACTGTTACAGTCACAGACATTTTGACTATAGAAAGACAATGTACATTTAACCAAAGAAAAACCCCAAACCAAAATAAAAACCTCATCCCAAAATCAACCCGCCAGAATTGTTGCATTTATCATCTTATTCAAAAGGGGAAGGGAAATGCCACCAATCTAAGAAGAGGAATAACATTTACTCAACTTTGTATGAGTAAAAATGAAAGAAAAAAATCCCCCCCAAGTCTCCAATTACCCTTTCTGGGACAACGAGAATCCCCCAATCGGGCAAAAGAGTTAAAGGAATAAAATGCTCCTTTTAGGGCCAACAAGATACCAAAATAGGCAGCTGTAGCTAAACGTACTTATTCATCCCACTAACTAAATGGGCACAAAATGAGTTCTAGAAATCCTGCAGTTCTCATGGATTACATACTGAATACTCTCACTGACCAATTTCTACTCCTCCTGACAATCTATTGGTCTTCTAGACATACTAACCATGTTCCTGAAAAGATTTTGGCAAAGACCAAGGGAGAGAAAGTTAATTGTTAGTGACTGCACATTTGGAATGGATTACTCAGATTACTTGTAAAGATGTTCATAGTCAACATGTTTCAGAGTACGTGAGGTGGGGAAAGAGCTGTTTGATATGGCACTTTGGTTACTAGAGACTCCAGATCTGGAGTATTTTAGAGCCTATCAATACACTGCGTTGCTAACTGTTTAAAGACTTGATAATTTTTTACTGTTCTTTTTAAGGGGAGCAAACAGGCAAGTTAGATTATTTTGCTTGGATTTTATTCCTTTGTCAGGTGAACATGTTGAAATTCAATGGAAATGAGTGACTGAACTCAACAGTATCGTTCCAGGGCTGTCACCCCAACGTGGATGCCCATCTCTGCTAGTGACGCCTGCTGAGCTGGACTGTTTTATTTGTTTTGTGGCTGAAAGACCACACAAGGCTCTGAGAGGCACACTTCAGCCTTCCCTTCAGAATGGGTACTCACAAAAATACACTGGACCAAATCTGGGTGTCACATTTTGAACGAGGGCAAACATCTTATTTGGGCAAATATCCAGTTAAGAGCATTTGGCCGACAGAATGTGTTTTATGAATATATGTGTGCATATATAATGTATAAGTAGTGTACTTATTTTTCATTAGATTCATGTAGATTCATGCCAATGCTCCACAGTTAGTGTTGTAACCGTTGTTTCATCTAAACCCTTTCCTGAACCATGCATGTCCACACACTCAATTAGCAACCTGTCTGTAAAGCCAGAAAGAGAATAGCTAGCCATCTACCTATGCATGCACACATACACATGCATACTCACACATACATTTGCATGCACACACACACAGAGGCCATATAATTTGGTTTTTTTCAAAGATCCCATAGGTACCAACAGACTCTGACAAATGAAAGTAAAGGACTACATGGGAAAAGTGAGAGGAAGAAAGTTGTGATGTATTTCAGGGCAATTGGGTGAATATAATCCTGCTTCCGGAATGTGATGGTCCTCTCTAGTCAAACAGTATATATTCAACATGGGTGTTGAAATTTTAGGGGACTTTATAAAGTTCAACAAAGAACATGGCAATATCCAGGTGGCAAAAAGAAAAGGAGCAAAGTGAAATAGAAAAGGTGCCTAATGAAATATATAGCTCTCAGAAAGGTATCTGTCCGTTTTGTAGGAACAGGACACTGCAGAACAATAAGTATCTAACCAAGCTCTGCACTTTACTCAAGTGTCACAGGACTGTGAACTTGGCAAAAAATCACCAAAAAGCCAACTGAATGAAGTGTGCACACTGTAGAAGTCTGCAGTTCTGCCTGGAAAATACCTAAAGCAAGAAATGCGTTGCTACACTGGTACCAGATTTTCCAGCAGGGTAAGTGCCAGTGGGGACCTTATGAAAGCATATGGGCTACTGTAATACCTAAGCCCAATCTGACGTAGAGCATTTACAAGGGATGCTTGGGGTGTGGCTGCAGGACTGTGCATGAAATTTTGCAGCACAAAGAGGGCTCAAGTGCTAATAAAGTTTGCATGACAGGTGGAAACAAGAATGTCCCTATGGGCTGAACTGGATAGAAGTTCTCACACATGATGGGATATTGGCAGTTCTTTTGTTTGTATAATGATATTGCTGCAGCAAAAGGATATTGTTAGAATACGTTTTTCTTAAAAGAAATCACAGCTAAACCAATCAAAGGCCCTACATTTATCTCCAGTGACATGCACGCAATCCCAAAAGTGCCAATACGGGTTGCACTAGCAATAGAAATTAAGAACAGAATTTGTCATTGGGAAGTAGCTTTTCACTGCATTTCTCTCTCATGAATTCCATGGGCATTGGCGAGGCTGGAGTCAGTAGTCAAATCACACAGCCTTACCCCCATATTATTCATTTGGTTTAGGAAGAGGATTTACCCTCCAGTGTTTTACAGGGAGCTGATGCCAACCAACCCAATCAAAAGGAGGAGATCACTTTGGAAGAGGACCAAACCTGGAGCTGTAACTGAAGGTAAGAAACAGCTGAGAAGCACCATCCAATACGAAGAGACCACTATGCCTCACTAATACTTCTTTACCTCTTCCCCACCCTCTCAAACAGGAAAACACAATATATCACATTTCGTATGAAGGGAATGTTTTAGATGAAACTTTGCTACAGATACAAAACAGAAGTACACTCCATACTGCTCAGACGCATTTCTGTCGTAAGGCAGCAGTTGTGTATGAGGCTGTAGTGTATTCAAGGCTGTAGCGTATTTGCTTCCCAAAGAAGTATCTTACTGCTCTTCGCTTTTTGAAAAATAGTTGAGGACAAATGTGTAAACTGAGGGGTTAAAATACAGTTAACAGAGTGTTTGGAAGACCTTCCTGGTCTGCTTACCTCAATGTTACACTCCTTTTCCTAGGGGAAACATTAAGAATTTTCCTTGGGCATATGTGTTGCACAAAAATCTCAGTTCACTGACTGCGGGGAAAGGACGTCAGTTAGTGAAGTAGACTTAGTTCTGGTGGTGGAAACTGTGATCATGTATAACATGAAGAATCATGTTATAGTAGCACAGTTCTGCATATCTTGAGTTGGCCTCTTATTATTTTAAAAGCTTTTAATGAACAATTCTTGGGGAAACTGGCATTTAAAAACCATGACTAATTCTTCTCCTGATGTGACTTTGCTAGAATTATGTTTAGAATACATTTGACTCCTTGTATTTTAAAATAAACCCAGAAACTCTTTAGTTGAGTTACCAATTGCAACGTGAGTAGTGATTTAAAGCACATTATGGGTCCAATTTACTTTTTTACCTTATTCACAGTAGATCAGTCAACTCTGCTTCTCCTACACTTGGACTCTCATAATGCCTGGGGATCACGCACTACTGCAGAGGCTAAAATGCAAAAAGAAGCCAGCACCATTGCTAAAATATCAAGAAAAAATATCTATTAATATTTAAGTTTGTATTTTTTTTCACTAAAACCATAAATTTTAAACCAAAATTATTTAACTGTATCCTAGTAATTATAAACATTAATTCAGAGTGGAKATTTGTCCAGATACTGGCAGACATACACAGGGAAACAATTCGTTCGTTCACCAAAATTTTGTATTTGTGTAACTCTGCTGTTTTCATCTTAGTTACTCCTGATCTATAGCGAAGGAGGATCAGAAATAGAAACATTGAATGCATAACATTTTCTTTGTTCCTAGAGGCACTAATCTAGTTGATTAGTTAACAGCACTGGGAATAATTAGATGGATATACACTATTATCTAACACATCTTGTTTCTCATTTACATATTTTCTTAGAAAAACGAAACAAAGATTCCCCCTTGTGCTTCACAACAATAGGTCTAAGAGAGTAAAGCATTCTTTCAGACAGGTCRTCTCTCTGTCAGCGTCTCCCTTGCAGACCAAATCTCTCTGTTCTACGCTAAAGAAAACATAACCCGCCCTTTTTGTTTTGTCTGAGTTAGTTTGAAGAATATGCACATACCTAAAATTCTCTCCAAATTTCCCAGCTTAGTCATCTGTCAAAATCTGGGAACTCCTTTGTGCCTGCTGAAATGAACTGGATCACTGAGTACCTTTAAAGGAACTTAGCTGAGACCTTATTAGTTCTAGCAGGACAAATAAGAAGGTTAACAGCAGCAAGAACGCTGACTTGGCATGGCCAGAACAAGCCCCTGATGGACATGAATCTAGCATTATGCCCCCTTCGTATACACTTGGCTGTCATACTGGACATACTGCAGAAACTTGGTACTTCCAGTATCTGCCCCTCTGCAAGGCCCTCCTACCCGATCTTGGTTTCTGTCAGCGGGACACTCAAGCGCTGGGAAAGGTTTTCATTGCATTTACAAACTCAAGACTCCAGATTTAATGTATTATCTGTAGTTTCTCTCATAAGCCTTTCTTCAGCAGAGTTGTGATCACTTAGGGGCCAGATCCTACTGAGTGACAAGCCTCCTGGGAGCAGAGGAGGCTCAGAACCTCCCAGGGCCAAGTTCTTATCACATTACACCTCCTCCACGAATTTTCACAGCCAGCATAAAAACAAATCAGGGAATGTGAAAAGCAGCTATTTTGCTTTACGCTGATCAGATGCTACTTCAGTTAAGCTACCTGCTGATTCATTTCTATCAGGTTTATTTCAATAGCTTAGAGGAGCTGGATGCTGAATTGAAAGGGTTGGATTACCAAGCTCTAGTTTTCCTTGACAGAACAAGCCACCAGGTGCTAATTTGATATATTTCTTTTTAAGCAGCAAGTCATCTTCAGCAGTGAAAGCTGGAGGATTTCCTTAGCATAAGACTGTCAGAAGGGTCACAGATCTACAGTCCTAGGCATACTGAAGGTCTGGTTATGTTTGAAATGGTTTGGGTGCTTCAGATTTTGAACTGGACTCAACACTTCTGCAAATAGTATGTTTTCTACCTTCTCCCTATGGGATTTGTTTTCATTACTAAGAGTGGCAGGACATGCTAGCACAATACTCGCTGAAGGCAAGAGATTTGTTCCTCCACCATGTGAATGATCCAGCATTAATCGAGTAGCTCAAGGTTGACCGAAATCAATCAGTTTGGGGTTGGTAAGAAGTGAGTGGGCTGATGGTATGTGGGTTATTACTCAACTCTCCTTTGGATGAAAAAGAAATCAAAAGAAGAAAAATGGGTATCACTTGGCATCTCTGAGCTTAGAGCAAAGGGAAATCTCATTCTCTTAGAAAGTCAATTAAATGCCACTCTCCCCTGTTAGCTTACTGTGAATTTGAGCTGGTTTTGAAAGTAACTAACAGCATGGGCCAAGAAGTGGGCCTAGTGGAAGCATGACAGTTGCTGAGAAAGTGTCCCCAGAGCAGCTCCTGCAAAATATCTATACCTATTTCCCTTATGAAAGACTATTAATAGGGGTTTTGTGAGAGGAGGGACCAGATCGAAATATCATATTACAATTTCTAGACTGATGTATTCTACTGGTATGTTCCCATTATTTACGAGTTGTACTTGCTAGTCCTCTGCACGAGATCACTGTAGGAGAACCTCACTGATGCACACACCCCAGACACGCACACGCGCACACTCGGTAGCTGTTCTCTCCTTACTGACCAGCAGACACTGACGTTGTGGTCCTGCATTCCTTGTGGATTCAGATTTCCCAGAGAGGCAGACTTCAGCAGAATGGGCAAGAGAAGTTAAATTTTGGTTCTCTGATTTATGATTTCACATAATACAAGAACAAGGGCGTTTTAATGAACAGCAACAAAATTAACCTGAAAAAGAATCATTTCAACAAAGTGGTAATTAACCTGAGGAACTCACTTCCACAGGATAGCACTGGGGCCACCTAGCAATTAATAAGCTAGATCTTTAAAGGATAATGAGAATTATCTGCCACAATATATAATTTTTATATTGGATAAAAAGTTAAGGCCATAAATTATTATGTCTTTAGGTTATAAGCAGATACATAGCTAATGAGGATTATAATAAATCTTCTCTCTTAGGCTTATTACTTTGTAATTATCCAACATGGTCTTTCATCTTCACCCAAATCGTCTGTAACTGGCCATGTGTCAGAGACAGAATACTGGGTGAGGTGGACCACATGGCAGATCTGCTCTGGCCAATCCTACATTTTCAACTGACTCCATCAGCCTCAGCAGCAGTAAGAGAAGGCACTTACCTCTCATTTACTCTAAGGCTTCCTTTATTGCACTTTTGCCTTGCAGAGAGGCCTTGATTTGTATGCTTGAATTTACGTCCTATTTAATGCCCTCTTCCATTGCCAAAGCAATATAAAGAGAGCTTTAGGGAAAGCTAGAATCAGGCTCAAGGAATGCAGGATATTGCATGCTCCATCAGAGGGATGTGTGCTACAGTCTGCTCTTTCTCATCTATATCATCTTATCAGGTGTTTTGAAGGAAGCCTTTCAAGCATACTGAGATGGATGCGCTCAAACACTGTCAACAGCAGTTTGCAGATCATTGCAACTGCTAGTGTACCACAGGTATTCTTTCTGCTAAGGAATATTGTAGCAATACATGAAGCTTGAAGATACCTGTAACATTCAGATATTGTAGTTGTTTCCAAGTAGTAAATAAGTATTTCAACAGATGGGAGGAAGCATTATTAAAAAGAAGTTAACATTTTAAAAGATAAAGGGGTCTATGTTTGAGATCCTAAGTTCACAGAAGGGCACTTAAATAAGTGACCTGATGAGCACTTTCAGCTATATTTGCAGTCATGCTGCAAGTTGCTCCATGTTTTACAAAATCAAGTCACTAATTTTTGAGCCTGGAAGTTCAACAAAATCAGTTTATATTTCAGGCAGCCATTTGTGAAGACCCTGGCCTAAACTCTTTTACAAGTGATTTAGAATTCAATCTAGTATGCCTTAGCTTTACTTTAAGAAGTTTGTTTATTTTTTTAACTGGCACCCTTCATTCATTCACAACTGATCTTTAATTCACTCCAAATTTATTAGGCCCCATAATAAATTTGCATTTCAAAGATGATGATGCTTTGATTTAGGAAAGGTTGAAAATTGAAGAATTAAAATTTAGATAGAATTTTCCTCTCTAAACATCATAGTATTTGGATTTTGGTGGATGTAAACCCTGATTCTTATTTCCTGTGTACTGGCATATCTCTTCTGGTATCAGAACCACATTCCAGAATACGCTATATCTTGACTATAGTTCACCAGATTTAACAATGGCAAATTAAACAGCTTTTCCCCAGACCTCAGATGACAAATGAGCAGCTACAGATTTTTAAGCTGGGTAAAATTCTTCATTAATTCCTCATATGGGAGAACATCAAACTCTTCAATACTAAAGAACTCAGAAAAAACTCCTTTCCTCAGAGAAGGACCTTCAATCCTTTTGTATAGGTTCACCTTCCCCATTTTCTTCCACACCCTTTTCTCTAGAACCTTTATTTTCTGTACAGATTTAGTGTGTCTTTACACGGCAGATATTAGTTCTCCCTCTCTGTGTCTTAGGCTTTGTCTTTTCACATCTCGGTTTACATGCCAGCATTGTTTTTACCAGTGTGGTTATGAGAACAATATTTGTTAACTAACTTGTGCTCCTTCTCCAGCCTCCTTGAAATACCCAAACAAATTGGTAACAAAAAAAGACGTTACCATATAAGAAACTCATTTGCTCTGGCACTCGCCTCAAAGTCTCTTTATGCTGCCTACTGCAGCTGAGAATCAGGGCTTCAACGTCTGGGATCTGCTGAACAATACCTTGCAGGGTACAGAAAGGTTCTGAGACTGAACCACCTGTCAGTTATTTTCCCCAAAATAAATCAGTAATGGAACAGGCGTAGAACACAGCAATGAGGTTACCTGTGCTGAATCACAGACATCTGATACAGAAGCCACAGGTGTAAAGAACACGCAAAATTGTATGTGGAGATCTATCAAGTCAATAGTTAGAAAGCTGTCCAGCATAAAAGAATGTCTCATGTGAAATGCTCAGTGTTCACAAGCAAAGTTTTGTAAACTTAAGAAAGCTTAATTTAAATATAGACACAAGTAAAAGCTAAACTAGCAATTTTTCTTTTTTTTTTTCTTTTTGCATATTTTTATTAGGTGCTTCTTCTCTGCCTAAAATATAAAGTCCAGAGTGCAGCTGGTGCAAATCCTAGCTATGGATTTCAAGCAAGACAAAGATAGTGTCAGACACTGATCCAACTGAACTAAGGACCCATGTACTTTGGGAGTTGGCTTTGGGGGAAAAATTCTCACACAGATACACAGAAGACAACTAGGGGGGAACACCAGCCCAAACACAATAAAACAAAATACAAAACACCAACATATATATGCAGATCAGGAATCAATCTTTCACACTGATCCTACATTCCTTGCATAGCTTTGCATATGCAGAGAATGCGGGATGTGGCCCTTCAGTTAGACGTTTTTGCAAATGAAGAAGGGAAGATTATTTGCAATGGTAACATTTTAAGTTATTTTGGCATCAGCACAAATTACCAGGGGCAGGATCAGATTCCCACACAAATATGGAAGCTCTCTAGCGAGCAAGGCAGGGATGAGAGAACAATACAGCAGATTAATTCTTGTCCAGTGACCAAAAAGAAGGGAAATCCCAGTTATTACACACTTCCAAAACTTTCATTACTTTTTCAAATAAGAAGAAAGAAAAGACTACAGATTCTATCATCCCCAAAACCAAGGGAACATTGCTAGAAAAATCTCTTTTTCCAAYGGAACCGCCCTTCAGCAGAAATAAATTCTGAGATGGAACCAAAAAAAGAAACAACAGAACCTTGGTAAGAGCCAGAAAGAGACCCACGTAATTCAAAAACAAAGTAGCAGTTCAAATGATACTGCAGGATGCACAAACTCTAGTAGATAATCTCACAGATGACTTCACAGAGCCCCTCATCGACCCAGGGAATTCTTGATTCCATTAGAAAAGAGAGAGAGAATAATACTAGAAAAGAAAATTAAGAAACATCCTTCCTCTTTTTTAAAATAAAAATSAAGATCATCTCCCCTCCCCCCTCTATCTGGAAGCAGGTTAGCTAACCTTAACAGTCTCAATTTAAAATAAAATATATATTTTTATATATATTCATATATATAATAAAAGAGAAGATATTAGTGGCAGTGTACGCAAAACAAAAAAGAAAACAAAGAAAAATTACTTTTAACAATCTCACTTTTTTTGTTTTTTTTACACAAATACTGTTGTAAATATATTAAAAAAATCAGCATTCTATCTGGTAAACGTCACTTTTGCCCCTCTATAAAATTTTGAATTAAAAAAGTCCCAAGAACTCTTTTTGTTTAATTATTATTCCCCTCCCCACCCACCCTCTATTCCTCTTTCTTCCACAAGAATAAATCCTGATGCAACTTTTTTTTTTTTTTTTGCAAAGATTGTGGGAACTAACCCTTCTCTTGTACCTAGATCCATAGGTTGCAACCTCTGATATCTTTGATTTTCCTCTGTGTTTCTCTTTGCCTTCTGTGAAAGTCCCTCTTGATTGTGCCGAGGCCCTGGGCTCAGCGAAGACACTGAATAAATTACAAAAAAGCCACCGTTGCTCGTTGTCTGAATCTTCTTGGTTTCTGCTGTAAGGTGGTGGTGGTGGTGGTATGGGAAAAGCAGCGGGGAGGGTGCGCCAGAGAGCGTGGGATGGAGCAGAATCCAGGTGAGGAACCTCTGATTCTTTTTCCTCACCCTGCAGGGACTCCATGCTATCCAAGCCACACTGCCTTGCGCTCCCCTCAGCCCTTTCGTGTGTTTGTGGATGCGTGTGTGTGTGAAAAAGCAGACACGTGGTGGAAACCAGCAGGGCCTTGTTTCCTCTGGTTGCTGCTCAACCAGAAGCAAAATATTCCACAGTTCTAACTGGATACTGTGAAGTCCAAAAGCGGTCAGCATTGTGAATTATGTCCATTGAAACACTGCGAGCGGTGTACTTATAACGACAGTAGGCCTTGTAGATTTGTAATATATTTTGTTTTGTTTCTTTTTTTTTTGTAGTGCTCTTCACAAGTGAGAAAAAAGAAATTGTTTTTTTTTTGTTTTTTATTTTTTTCTGTCTGTTTTTTGATTTTTTTTTGTGATTTTTTTTTTGTTTGTTTTTTGTAGTAAAGAAGGGTTGTATTTAGAGGCCAGTAGCTAGAGATCCAACCAGTGGAGCTCATGAAGCACTACCTGGCCTTAAGGCCACCATCCGAGGGAGGTTGGGAAAATTATTATTCACCCAGCCTCCGGAAATGTAATGTACCAGCAGGCAAAAAACAGTTCTTCATGTAGTACAAAAACAACAAAACGAAACGAACCCAAAAAAAGGAGGAAAATAAAGGTAAAAATGAAACAAAAATCATTTCTTAAATTCTAGTGCCATAGCTTTTTTTGTTGTTTCTATTTTTTTGTTCATAACAAAGAGAGAGAGAGAGATTCTACTTATCCGTCTGACACATGCATCCTCATGTGGTCGTTGAAATGCTCGATTTGGTCAAACTTAGCTGGACAGACAGAGCAGACGTACGTGGTCCCCTCCGTGCAGGCCACCACCCCAGCAGGGACAGCCCTCGCGCCAGTGCCAGTGGCTCCAGGCGTGCCGTTGGTGGCACTGTGCAGAGCCACATGCCTCTCCAGCAGGGTCTTGTGGGAGAACTTCTTCTTGCAGATGTAGCACTCGTAGGACTTCTCGCCGCGGTGGAGGCGCATGTGCACATTAAGGGAGCTCTTCTGGGTGAAGCGCTTGTTGCAGATACTGCACTGGTACGCCCTGACGCCAGTGTGCGTCACCATGTGTTTGATTAGGTAATCCTTTAAAGAGAAGGAGCGCCAACAGATGCTGCATTGGTGGGGTTTCTCACCTGCCCATTACCAACGAGAGAGAGAGGAAGAAAGAAAAACAGACAAAAAAAAGATAGTAAAATTAAACCAGCTCGGTATAACTCTTTGCGATAAACTAATGGTAAGTCCCATGGGGCTCTTTAGAAAGGTGCTCTAAGAAAGAGTAACTCTGTTAATAAGCATGTTTTGATACACAACATTTTTTGCAACCAGAGGTTTCAAAATGCTTTACAAAGGGGGCTGTAGGTATTCCCAATCCACATACAGTAAAAAGGAGCTCAGGTGATTTCTTGAAGTTCACATAGTAGGCACTGACAAAGACAGGACTAGAGTTAAAAGGTCTTGGCGTCTACCTTCAGCTTCAATGGTACAGCCTCTCCTGCCTATGCTCCTGCCTATGCTCCTGCCTTGCTCCTCGCCTCATTTCTAGACAGGTCTTAGTCAAGTTACTTTACCTTTCAAGTGCGTCCATCTCCCTACCTTTATGCAATAAAAGCATGGATAAAGCTAGTCATTACTAGATAGCTGACCTGTAACACACTCGTTTTTGTCAAATTGCTTTAAATTTCTCAGAAGAGAAATGCTAGAGATTGCCAAAGGAATCCAACGCTTTGTAAAAGGTTTACATTTGTTGCCCCTTTTTCTGGTCAAATCTCATAGCTGAAGCATGAATAAGAGTAACTGAAAAGGGAACCTCAGTACATAGAATTGCCTAGGCCAGCTGGTACCATGCAAAGGACAACCTAACAGATAAACTTCCAGTGTAACAGACATGACATTTAAATGATTTGACTGCCAATTAAATAAAACACCTTATCGGGTAAACCAGAGATATAAAATACTTATGTCATCTACCACATTGCCTTGTGCACCTAGGGCTGTTGTAAAACTGATTCTGGCAACTTGTGTAAGTCAACTCCGATCACATCCAGACAAACCAGTGACTACAGGGGTGAACTGAAAAAAATATTTAGCTGAGCACATACGATTGGTTTGTCCAGACTGCTCTTAATTCCTCCTCATGCTCAGAGTTCTTCTGGGAGGCAATGCCACTGCCTCATGTTTCATGGTATCAGGCAGTATTTTCATGATATGTTGCTGTATTGATAACGTAGACAATACCCAACACGCTGAATGCCCCTTCAAAAGCTGCTTTTTAATTTGTTTTCTGAATCACTTGTGGTATATTTCAGGTGTGGTAATTCATCATCCCCAAAGCTGTCAGGGAGGGAGATGGTACCATAGCTCTGTAACAATCAAAATGATCCTCTGTTTCACTGATTGAAAAATTATTTTCCTTTGGTCATTCCGCAATTTCCCCTCTAGCAGAGATCCTTTTTTTTTCACAGACATCCTCCTTCCTCCTTTTTACAATCTGTCTGGCACAGTTTTAAATCCTGAAGAGTCAATCTTCAGGGACCATCACACACCTGTGGTAATATATCATTTACTCTTTGTATAGTGAGATTACAATATGCTACTTATATTCAATTTTAAGAGGAGATAATTAATATGGATTGGATGGGAAGAACCTACTTTTTTATCTCCCCTGAGTCTCTGTTTCTTTTTATTTCACAGTTTGCACCTATGATGGTGACATCTGTGAATGAAATCCACACGCTGCTCCTTCTTGCACCAGTGATGAGTTTGTCCCTACTTGGTGAAAGACACTTGGTCAAAACACATTAAGTCCTTACTTTCCTGCTGGCTTTGCCGAACATAGTAGTGTGTTGAGGGTAGACAGGCCAATATGCTTGATGCGTGTTATGTGGAAAATGATAGTGTGTCAGTTATAATAATGTCTGATTAACTTACAAGAGACTGATTATATTTACAATGCTCATTTTTGCCTTAGGCAATATATGTCCCAGAGTTTGTAATAAGTCAGTCTCCTCTGCTCTAGACCCTGGTAAGACTATGCTATAAAAACACCCTAATTTTTGCCTGCACATGTTTCTAAGATACACTGAGTTCTGGCTTTCTAATCTTAGCTTCAAAACCTTCCTGGGATTTCTTCTCTCCTAAGAATCTCAAAACTTTTTAGGTTTTCTTTTTTGTATGCAAATGTATGTGCTTCCTAAGTGAGCACTGTAGATTCTTTATTCCCATGATTCTTCATCTTGAAGTCAGAGAAAACTTTGCTCAGTGAATTAAATGTGCGTGTTCTTCCTTTTGGTTCTTTATTTCATATTTGGCTGGTTTTAGACAGCAATGTGGGACAGTTATCGAATATTAATCACAGCGTGATATGTAGGAGAAGGCAATGATGGCTTATAAGGTTCACGGACACTGCATGCATTCTAGCACTGTATTTCCACAACATGGCATGTCTTGGAGAACAACATTGTGGGATACATTAAAGCCAGTCTGCAGGGAACACGGAAAAATATCCATCTCTAGAATGTTTGTGTCCATGTGAAAGAAGAAAGGGAGGTAGATTTCCATTGCATGGAAAGCTACATCAGAGTGTAGTTTTTGGAAGCATAAAAACATACAGAGATTGGGAGGCCTTTAGGTTGTTGAATTCTGGTTTATGATCAGACTCCTCCATGGCTTCTCTTGTGAGCCCTCCAAACAGCAAGACTAATTCAAACATTTGCATCTCCCAAATCTTTCCCTTTTTCCGTGGATCTTTTCCAGAGCCACTTTGTCTGGCTTCTTTTAACAGGGCTGAGGAAAGTCACCCTGACATGGAAACAGCTGTCTCCTCTCAGTTTTCGTAATGATCCTGTCCAGCACTAGACAAGGTAGCAGACATGCTTTCTCTGAGGCTGTACATATAAAGGTTATTTTCAGAAGGGTTTTCTGAAGCCCTGCCCTCTGTTGGTTAAGGTGCAGTTATTCTCCCAGACACTCCAGGAGCCAGTTTGTTCCTAAATGAACTTTGAAATCATTTATCTACCCAAATCTCTCCTTGCCACCACAGTTCATTATTTTGGGCATTCTCAGACCCACACAAATAAAATACTAATTCATGATTGGAGATGCCTATCAATTTCCTTGGTTGACTTTATGTGTAGTAGCTAGGAATATTTTAGGTCAGGTCTTCCAATATTATTCTTTATCTGACTCCAAATACCCAATGTAGTGCACAGTTGGGGGTAGGGGAAATAAAGCACCTAATCTCAGTGAAGTTATTTGTGAAAAAGCCTTTCTAGCTTTCAGAACAAGAATGCAGGCAGGTATATTTGACTGTGTTCTGAAGGGGATATTTTTCTGAATAACACAACACTATCTACATAGTATTTTAGCTACTCATCCACAACAGAAAGATGGAGAACATAAACAGACACAAAGGGTGATCTTGGGATTCAGGATTCTTGATCCTTGCAGTCATACATTTTGTACCAGTCCTGAGAAGTTGACCTTTTTCTATATGTACCTGTCTGCCTTAGATGTCTAGTGGAATTTTTCATTTAACTGATAATTATAGGTAAATAGAAGTTAAAAGTTTACATATGCACATGGAAGTGAAATCTATTGGATACAATGGGGAAGCATGACTTACATTCCTCCCATACCTTGGGCAATTTCTCCAGGTTCTACTCCATGTATCACAAACCCAGCATTTATTTTAAGATCTGATGTTAACAAAACCACTGCTTGGTGAGAGAAATATTTACTCTTTCTCTAAACTAGAATTTCTCTCCAACGTCAGAATGAGCCGAGGGCTAACGCAAGCAAAACTTAGTCCTGAACCCAGGATAGCTTCTCCATGTAAGATACATGTATCTCCTTGCTTTGAAGTCTCCTAACTTGACAAAGCTAGAAAAGGCAGTTTTGGCTCAGTGGTAAATATGGTTACTTATATAGTCTCAAAAGACCATATACTAAAGCAGTTGCATTTTTAAACAAAAAGCGTGCTGATGTTGTGTTCTACATATATTATTTTAAATTTTTCTCATTGAGCCCTATGTTTCTGTACTCAACAGCTAGTGAAACATCTGACTTACCAAGAGACAGGGGATTACAGCAATCAGCTTCAGTGAAGTACAGAAAAACTTCCTGAAAGAACTCCAAATTTACTTTCTTATAGGAAAATGTGAGATGTAGAAAATATGTGGCAGTGTGTGTAACACCCAGGCCTGGACCTACTGCTGCAACTCCACCAGGAGTGAACTTGCCCTAAACTCATGCCAATCATCATCACTTGTGCTTAAACCCCCGTAGCTGTAAAACTTACAGGGGGATGCCCTTTCTTAGTAGACAAAGTTTTTCTTTAATAACTTATTACAGATTCCTCATGCCACTTTACTTAATGTTGCCTGGTCAGCTTGCAGGGGACAACAAGTGCTTACCATTTCCTTGGATGGGTGCAGGACACATTTTATTCCAAGTAAAATGAGCTTGTTTCTGTACCATGCACAGTTAGGCCCCTATAAGGGACCTATATGTTTCTGCAGGGGCTCAACTTCAATGCAGTAAGCTCGGAAAGTGTTCAGTGATACCAGCTCCCTGGATAACCTCTCCCACCTGTTTGTGCTGGGGACTGGCTAGGTTGGGAAACAGAATCTAAGTCCATGTTTGTCAAGGACTTTCTCTGGCTTCGTGTATAAGCCAAAGGGACATACTCTTACCTGTGTGTACAAACATGTGCTTGACGTAGTTCTGTTTGGCGGTGAAAGTCTTGTTACAGAGAGTGCACTCGTAAGGCTTTTTTTCGCCTTGCCCACCTGCTGTGCTGTGGCCCGCAGATGGGGCCAAGGGCTGTGGGGCTGGCAGCTGGGCAGTAAAGGTTGACAGGCCAGGCTGGGACACTGTCACAAACTGTGTCTGTTGGCCAGCTAAAGGCTGGGGCAGGCTGAAGAGAAAAGGCTTAGGGCCACTGCCAGCAGACTGTGTGGTGAAAAGGGCAGGCAGGTAGGTGTTGCCAGCTGTGCCAATGACCTGAGTGTTGCTGGTCAGAGTCAGTGGCATCCTCAGATTGCTGGTGAGGGTTTCTGTCTGGCGTAAGTAGATCTGCGTGGTTGGCAATGGTTGGGCAACAGTTGTGTTGACAGAAGGCTGCAAAGCCCCCTTTTCGGTGCTGTTATTGACTGTGAGCACTTTGCTGTCCATTTCAACGTCATTGCTTCTCTCTGGCGAGGAAGAGTTGGCATCTACATGTTGCTGCTGCTGCTGCTGCGGCTGAGTGCCATCAGCAGGGACGTCATTTTGATCTGCTTGAGAAGGTTCTTGCTGCCCATCCCGGCCCAGACCAGCCATAAACTGCTGCTCCATGGAATCGGGCTCTGTGCCAATGGAGGAACTGACTCCCGAGTCAAAACTCTCCCCTTTGGGCTCACTCTCAGTGCCTTCTGCTTGGTCAGTGTCCTCAGTGCATTCCTCAGACTCATTGCGCTCAAGGATCTGCACCCTCTGTTGGCCATAGTAGTCATAGTCATCCTCCATCTCCTGCTTAATATGGATGTTGCCCATCAGGGTTTGAATTCGGACAGGGCGTGGTTGCTTGCGGCAGTGTGTGGTCTCTGGAGTGGTGGAGAGGTACCGCTCCATCTGCTGCGACCGTTCGTGGATCCGGGTAATCCAGCTGGGGTCTTCCATGTGATGGTCCCTGGGGAGCCCCAGGGCTGTTTCATGGTGGCTGACCACAGCTCCACTGTAAAAGGAGCGCTCCCCACTGCCATTTTGCATGGAACAGGCATAGAGGGCCGAATAGATCCTGTCCACGCTGTGCTGCGAATGGCTCTGCAGGTAGCCAGACTCTGTGTCGGTGCTCTGCCCCGAGGTGCCTGATTCGGGTGTTCCCCTGGGTGTCTCCTGGCCAGAATCCTGAATCACCGGATAGACCTCTCCCACATTTTGTGAGACAATCCTTGTGCACTCATCAATCACAGTCTTGATCTGCAGGATGCTGGCAGCTGTGAGGATTTGGAGGGCCTCCGACTGCGAGACCCGCAGCACCCCGCTGTACATGAAGTCAATGAGCTTTTGCACAGACTGGACTGACACCACTGAGGGGATCTCGATGTCACTGTAGCCCAGCAGCAGCTTGTCCTGGAAGAAGGGGCTGCCAGCCGCCAGCACACAACGGTGGGCGCGTAGCATGCTCCCGTGGATGCGGACCGTCACGTCACAGAAGTGGCCACGGTTGCGCTGCTCGTTGAGGGTCTCGAGCACAGAATTGCTGAAGTTGTGAAGGTTGATGCTATGAATGCGCTCTGTCATCCCCTTGCAACTGATGTTACCTGTAGCAAAGCAGGTGACAAAAAAAAAAAAAGAAAGAACAGATTGAGTCTTGTCCTTTGCAGAGCCACAGTCAGGGCATTGGTGAAGGTGACTGCCCACTGGGTAAACAAAACAGATTATACTGTAAAAATCACATACAAAGGCACCGGTAAGAAGACGTCGTCTCTGTAAGGCTAGAAGTAAACTTCGCTACTCATTTGCAAAAGCTCAAGTCCTGAATTTTTGGACAAAAGCAGACAAAGACAGGTGTAGCTGGGCCTAAATTCCAACCACATTCCTGGGCCTTGGATTTTCTATCAGTTTATCTGGCTTTAAAAAGCCTAGAGCCAGCCAATTGTAAACACTGAGCACATGGATTAAAGCTGGATTTTAGGCTGTTCGGATGTGGACCCATGCCAGAAAAGATCAGATTCTTACTTTAATGACCCTTTACACCAAGTTGTTAATGCAGAGACTCTATATGAAAATGTGATTTCTATCTAGATTGGTATTTTAAGGAATTTGGATCCTGTGTTTTACAGTACAGTTACTTGTGTCAAAAAAACTGGCAGTCATTTTGTAAAATCCAAATCTGGTTCAAGATTTAGGCTGTAAATGTTCCTAAAATACCACGCACAGTTTTGTCTGGGGTTGTGGTTTAGACCATTTGCTACCCAATAGTGACAAACAGTCCTCTGTAAGAACCCAAAGCAAAAAGTTAACATGAGCTGTCCCCTTCATTTTTAGCATATCCCAAGTTCTGACTGGCACCAGAATGCCATCATATAAAAACAAATGTTCCCCTGCTGTTATTTACTTGACAGAAACTGGAAAATTATAGACATATACTCTAAGGAAGACTTTGTCTTAGTTTGGCTGAATAATCTACACAGAGGATAGTTTAGAAAAGCACCTAACCAATTCTGGTACAGAGCCAACATATCCTTCAAAATTAACTTTTAGAAGTGACTAAAAAGTAACTTCTTAATCTCTCAATACACTTTTCCCTGTATCCATCTTGCTTGCTTTGGTTTTAACGCTTTTTCGTTTCCTTTCCTGTTTTTTACTCATTTTTTGTCTATTTAGATTTTGATGGGCAGAAACTATGGTTTCACCTTTCAATTATGAAGAATCAACTGCCCTTTGAGTGGTAAACAAATAAAACATTATTAATAATTTCTTTCTCTTAGCATTTGTAGTACATGCATCACCTTGGTTCCCAGAAAAGCATGCAGAGAAAAGTAATGCAAAATCACCACCGGTATTACAGGCATTTTGTCTTGAATATTCCTACCAAAGCTACAACCCCTCTTGCCACAATTACTTGTTAATGTGTGAGAATCCAAAAGTGAAATTTGGTAGAGCAGCATGAGTAAATTAAACTAGCTTATTGTCACTGTCTGTTTTAACAGAAATACAAAGAGCAAATAAATGACATTGAAAGCGGTTTCATATACATGCCTTTTAGCCCAACAATGTCCCTCTGCTCCAGCCTAAAGGGTGCTTTACATCTCATACACAGGTAGTAGAACACTACTCACTGCAATTTGCAGGAAAATATGGCGTCCTCCCAGCTCTCCCTTTTCCTTCTCATTTATCCACTCCTGACATCTCAAGCACCCTCTATTCTGGTGGTTCAAAGAGAAACCACCTTGGACACAGGTGGTTATTTTAATTCTCTGAAGTAGCTGAGTGATAAAAGGGAAGCACAAAGGTCAGGAACCGGAAATCCTGACGGGGCCAAGCTGTCTGAAGAAGTCTGATGTTAACAGATGTAAACCAGCCAGTATCAAAGGGTACTAATTTCCATGTGAGATTAGAGCACTGGGGGGATGCTCACATAGCAGAAACAAGGAGGAAACCACTAATAGTATCATGGAGGTTGTGAATTACATGTCTTGTTCATAAGCTCTGCCAGGAAACCTGAGCTTCCTCCTCTGATGAGACTGATCATAGGACTGGAAAAACATCTTAGAAACTGGGAGACTTTCCTTCAAGGGCACTGCAACTATTATTACACAAAATAATGTACAGAAGAGATGTATTCCTTCCTCCTTCCAGATAGAGTCATTCTCCAGAGGCCTCCAGGGCAGTTCCAGATGCTTCCCTTCCCAACATGCCAGAACACACGAGGACTCAAAATATATTTACATAAAAATTCAGAATCCTTGATCTGAAAGGAAGAGAACTTGGCAAAAGCTTTGTACTGGTGGGGAAACAGGAGGGTGCAAAATTAATGATAAATAAATGACACCTCTTTTCAAGACCTACTGCAGGTCATGGCAAATGATTGCATAGCTACCCATTTATCTGTATCTCCCTTGGAGTGGTTGCCTATCAGTATGCTAGAAATCTTTCCATCAGTAAGTATCGATTACTACTTGGTTTGACCCTAGGGCTCCCTTTTCACGCAAACATGTTTTTAAGATGTGCTTCTGGAAAAGGGAATGACCTCTAGTTTATGTTCTGCTTTGTCAAATGAGGTCAAAGATAATGATGTCAAATGATAATAAGAAATATGCAGCAGTCTAACTCAATAAACCAAAAATCCTGCCTTGCACATGCACAAGGTGGAATATTCCACACATACCAGAGATGCTATGGACAGGTCTCTTGACTTGAGCAGGTGCAAAGAAATCTACTTTGTTCCTACGCACCTTGGCAGATAAAATGAATTTTGTGAGTGGAACTCTGAAAAATGCATCCTCAGGAAACTCCTTTCCAAAAAGGTGTGATATGCACCACGAGATTGGATGACTTCTTGGGAAAGTGAATTCTGCCACTTATCCACAAATCATGTACAGGAAGGAGGAAGGGCAAGGTTCATCTGTGAGTTTCATCAGCCTTTCTCAGGTCCTGGCTGTGGGAAGCAAGAGTTGTGTAGCCACAATGTATTTGGTCGTTAGCTAACTTGATGAAAACAGCCAGCTGGGGTTAATCAAGGCTAAAGAAAAGAGGTTTGTATGCATTTATGAGAGTGATGTGAATAGCCCTCCTATAGGAACTGATCTAGGATGCACCTTGAGGTGTAGGAACTGGTCTGAAAGTCAATTGAGTCACTTCATAAAAGGCATGAGTACGTTTTGGTTGCTATCAGTATAACAGAGTTTTCCCTTAAAAAATCCTCTCCTCATTTCTTTACTTCTTCAAATGAAATTGGAACATCTACCACTACTTCAACYGAGAAACAACTGAAATTCACTCCTTAACAAGAGGGGTGGGTGGAAGAGACACATAAAAAATGGTAAAAAAGGCTAAATACACATTTTGAGGATGTTTCTTCTAGGCCACCTTCCTTGACATTCAACACTGAAAACCATACCTATCCAAAGTACAGGCAATCAAATAATTTGCAATAGTGTCAGAGATGCTACTACACAAACCACAGCAGTATAAAAGAGCAGCTTTAACAAATTCCAGAGACTGGTCTGTAGCAAAACCTGCCATCCCATGCAGCTCCTCTCCCTCTCTGCAGTAAACTGTGTCCAGATCCAAGTTTTGTGGTTGCCCCTTACTGTATGCTGTTTTAAGCTGAAAGTCCAAAGGCGATGCTCCCCATAAAAGTAAATGCCACATTCTGACAAAGACTACTAGAGCCTTGGACAAGCCAGAAAGTGTGTCAGCTCTTCACAAGACCCAGCTACACACGCGCACACTCACCTACTCGTCACTGCACAGAATGCCTGGCTCAGGAAAAAGACTGCTGTCTCAGGCTCTTCTCAGGCCTGCCACTCTTTTAAACTCGAGACAGTGGGAACCTTTCTGTGAAATTCAAGTGGTCTTTGTTAAGTGCCCCCCCCCCTCCCCTTTTTTGTCCAGTAAACATGATGTAGCGATCCCAATGGACTTATTCTGAGAAACTCCTGTAAAATGGTTTTGTCCCCTTTCTGTGAAGCAAGTTCTGATTGGAGGGGTATTCACAAACCATATAGGAAAGAATGGGTGTGAAAATGCAAAGGCCATTCTTACCCAGATGGGCAATGAATAGGCGTTTGCCAGTTCAAAAAAAAAAAAAAAAAAAAGAAAAAAAAAGCAGAAAAAAAGAGAAGAAAAAAAGCTCAGACAACTGCACAGATTACACACATTTGCAATCCTCCTGGGATGCAATTTGAAGCTGGCATGACATAAAGGTGAAACATATTACTGTGCAACTTTGAAAAAAGCTCCGTTTGCCCATATGCAAATGTACCGATTAAACTGTCAGGCTATTCACAGAAACATGCATGGAATTCATCCTCAACTAGTAAGAAGGAGCACAACGTGGATGGGAAAGGAAAAAACTTTTGTTGTGTAATACATGACTGAATGCTTAGATTAGTGTTTCCCTGAATCTCATCCACCCCTCCCGCTGACTTTTATGCTATGGGTATTCAAAAGAAAGTAGATTTTACCATGACAATAATGACAACCTCTCCAAGTACAGTACCAAAGGGGAAGGCAATGGCAGAAGGAAACAGCAGGCAGTGGACTCCTGGAAGATGCTATAGAAAATGTGGAAGTGCAGCAGTGAGGTACATCAAGCATGGCTTGAGGGCAGTTTTCTATTTGCCAAAGCTAACACACATAGACCTATGTAAAGCTAGAAAGGTATGGCTCACAAAGGTGATTTTTTTGTTTGTCAAAAMCATAAAAAACGATGCCAGCAAACACATGATGTAGTAGGGCTACAAAGATGTATGGAATACTGAAGACTGCAGGCCACACACAAATGACTACGTTGTACATTTTTAAATGTATTTAGTAAGGGTTTTTTTGTACAGCCACTAGATGTCCCTTTCTGCAAAGCCAATGCTTACAGCTTTAATGCTTATAACTGAAAGATATCACAGAATTTTATTTTCTCTAGTGTCCTTTAAAATCACAGTATCTCAAAGCTCATTGCACAGTAATGACTACCATTTCTAGAAACACAGTGATGATGAAATCACCACAGCTACTGTAACTCAGCAGTAGCTCAGTGCATAGCCTTCACCTGAAGCAAAACTGCCTAGGACGCTGGAATCCAAGCTCTTTTTGGAAACTTACTGTGTGGTCTTTCACAGGAATAACTAGCAGAGTGAACTCCAAAGGCTCTGTCTTGCTTTCATACTTACGGGGCAAAGAGAATAATCGTCTTATATCCTTGAGAATTGGTAGGCTTGCCGAGACAGATACAGATTGAGTTTTTGCCTCAATTTTCTGCAGTAGCATTTAGAAAATTGTTTGGCAACCCATCTCACTGATACTTAGACAAGATTAACTAGAACTAGCTTGATATTGTTGCCTAGTTTGTCTTCCTGACAAGCTTCTCAGGCCTCGCATTGAGAAGAATACACACTTTGAGAGACAGTAGAAAAGTTGGAGGCGTTGTATCTCGTATAGAATATGGTATCTTTATATTCTTATCATCAAAATGACAAGTGCCTCCCTAGGTGGGAGAACACCCTGGGCTAAGACAAAGATGTGGAAGTGAGGATTGGCAGGCTTTCTTCCTGCTTCTGGAGCTGTTTCTCTGTGCATCTGTAATCCAGCCACTAGTTCCTGGGAGCATCACAAACCTAAGTAACCTGCTGCTGCTGGAGACAAGCATTATAATCTACTCCTTACTCTCTTCCTCTATCATGCGTAGTTTTGGAAATCTCTAATCCTTGGTCTCCACACCAAGTGTTGGACCACAGCTTCCTGGCTGTATCAAAAGGATGCATTAGGTTCTTCAGACAGTCATCTAGTCTACTCCTTTTCCTCGTGGTGGGAACAATTTACGTACACTGTCTCTTCAGAAATTTGTTTAACATGTTTTCAAAAAACAACAATGATGTGGGGGATTTCCACTCCCTCCCCAGACGGACTGTCTACTATCTCTATAGCAAGAAAGTTTTCTAGTATCTAACTTTGAAACCAATTACTCATCCTTTCCTCCAGCAGACACGGAGAACTATTGACAACTTTCCTCTTTATAGCACTCTCTCATATATTGGAAGGTGCCTCACTTTTCTTCTTTAGACCTATCTTTTCTAGAAAATACAAACTCAGGTCTCCCAATCACCCTCACTGGTTATATGTATTCTCCTCGTTCTTATCTTCTTCCGTCTTCTATCCAGTTCGTCCTTTTTTCACTTAAAATGCAGTGCTCTGAAGTGGATAAAGTACTCTAGCTGAGTGAGGTGAATGAAACAGTTGCCTGAGACACTTCATATATGATACTCTTTAAAGACCTTACAGAATAAATAAAACCAAGCAAACAAAGCCCTGTTATCAAAACAAAACTCTACAGATTTTTCTTAAGAAAGGCAGGTCTCAGTAAAGAATCCTTAATTTGGAATTAAAATCTCAACTCTTGCATAAACGTGACAGTTCAGTGGAAGTACAGCATTTCCATCACAACATATGAAAGCTGCTATAGCCCCACAATTTCCATAGGAAGTTTTCTCATTTTGATACATTAGTGTCTCCTGTTCCAAACTTAGCACCATTCTTCAGCTCCAATGACCTGATTTATCCCTAGTGATGAAGTTTTATTTTCTGTTGTTCTCAAGTTAGTTACTCTAAAATAAAACTGAATTAACAGAGCAAAAATTCATATCCAGTGTTTTCATACAGAAAATTAGTCCTGCATCAGGTTCCAACTCTCTGGGACGAAATTTAGTGGAGCAACGTTTTTCCACTCAAGGAAGTGACTTGACTTCAAATCCTGAAAACCTGGTAGTGGCTGACTTCTCAGTATATCTCAGTGATGCAAGAGAGGCCGATTAAGCCAATCCTGCTCAGACTGATTCTCCTGAATATTTGGCCTCATTCTGAGCAGGGGCCTGCAAGAGGAAAAGCTTGTATGGAGTTTCTGGAACACAGAAGAACATTTGTATCCTCAGCAGGAGATCTGACCAGGAGCAGCCTTTGCTTTCTGTTGCTTTAAAGGTTTGCTGGAGTTTTCACCCAATCATCTGCTTGAACATCTTGAAAATCAGTATCTCCTTCTATAATATCTATCCAAAACAAACACCAGATGACACTACACGAATTGCCCTAACCCTACCAGATTGTTGTTAGAATCAAAATATGTAGCAGTCTACATTTAACAGGAAGTACTGTATTTTTACCAGCACAACATCTATTAATGTGTCAGTAATATACTCTATGGAAGAAAGAATCACTGTGTTCTGAAAGCTGTCAAACTTCTCTAAATTTCATAGTCTAATAACTACGTTTATTTGAAAGACAGAAATGCATGCACACACAAACACAACCTTATTCTCCAAGGAGCAAACATATCAAGTAGACAACTAATAAGAAAGAGTTTGTTTAAACTTTGTTCAGGAGACAGGCTTTTTCTGCAGACTAAAGAATGTTCAGCGAATTTCCTACGGACGATTTATTCAGTTAATTGCCCTGTCCTTTTTAGCATCTACCTAATGATGAGATATCCATTTTACATAAAACTGAAGACTAAACCATAGGTCTTCTGTACATAAAATTGCTTCTATACCCAGTGGGCATAAATCCCCAATGTCAAGCATAAAAGCCTCTATTTCAGCCTACACGCCTGGGGAGTGGGCACTGAATCACTTTCCTATGCTTCGCCTGAAAGACTGCCGGAGGAGTCCATCAGCACTAATCCTGTTTGCTCTACAATCTGCAGGTGGCAATGTCTGTGCCTCAGTTCGCCTCACATGTAGAACAAGGACAGCATCACGCACCCAATTCTGCAGAAGGCCTGCCCGCCTTAATTAATCTTAACAAATTGTTTTGCGTTCCTTGGATAAAGAACACTGCAGAAGGATCAAGAATTAACTACATAGGTCTCTTCAAATTTTGTTCTCCAGGCTTACAAAAATGAAGCTTTCCTCTCACACTGCTCTAGTGCCTTGATTCCTTTATACCTCTTTATTGGTGAGCATCCTACTTAAAACTGTAAAACACCCGGTAAAAACTAGCTCCAATTCACAGCAGTCTGGTGACCAAGGGCTTCAAAGTGTTACAGCACATTCAGCTATTTTTAAGTTAAAGAAATACTCCATTTTTAGCCAGGGTATTTACTTTTCCCACTTTCAGTCCAGTTTGTATTCTTGCTATTTTAGGAACTCCAAAGATACGTTAGAGTAAAGAGGGTATACTCAAAAGCCATTTTTATTCCCAGGCACATATTTGGGGTCTAGTCCAATATACCTCCACTGTAAACACTGGCACACGTATGCACACACTCTGTTTCTCTCAGCCCTTGGCTGCAGACCCTCTGCTGCTACAGCCATGCCATCATATCCCCCAGCATAGACATAGACTACACTGATGGGGGATGCTTCTCCTGTAGGTATCTACAACACCTCCAAGCAACATATACTACATTAACAGAAGAACCACCGAAGCTGTCATCACAGCTGCATTAACGGGGATTTCAACAGGCTGGCCATATCATTACAAGGGTGTTAATTCCTGTGCCCCGGCCAGCGGTAACCTATTTACGTTAGCAAAAGATAGGATGACCAAATAGCATTTTAATGCTCTTTTTTAAAATGTAAAGGGAAAAAACTGTTTGTAAAACTGCCCTCTTGTAATTTGAAACAGAGAAAACAACGTGGCCACATGATGGCACCATTTCCTAAGAAGAGAAACGAGGCTGTGCTCATCCCTTCTTCAGAAGGGAACATTTTCACGTTCTACATGAAAACTGTTTCAACCGTGCTCACTTGTTCCCAGAGAGCTCACGCACAATCCTGCCAAGCCCCAGCATGGCCCTGTTTTAATTGGCTATAAGTTTAAGGCAGTTTGGCTCTTTAAAAATCTAGGTACATCTATTGCTAGTTTTCCTTCACAGTGCCAGGTGCTGTTACTCAGAGGGCGTGCTGCGCTAGCAGACCTGCAGCAACAGAGCCACTGAACAGGGAAGAGGTGAGATGGGCCAGCAATGCCGGTGAAGTTACAGTGTGAACACTCCCCACTCAAACAAAGAAGAGGGGGACGCTTCTTGGAAAAAAAAGAATAAACTTTTTGGAAAATGTAGGCAAACAAGGTGATTTATTTTGCTATTCTATGGTCCTGATTAAAAGCTTACTATAGTCATTAAGAATACCTTCACCTGCTTTAAGGGCTTTTGTTTAAATCCTAATAGTGTATTTCATGCTGAATACCCATAAGGAAAGTGAACAGGGATTGCTTTTGGTTGTCTCACTGTGGTGGACCGTATAAACTTATGTCCTCTCTCAGAAGCATTGTTTAGGGAGAAGGGGCTGGGGTTGGAGGTGGGAGCTGAGTCTGGAGGAGGAATGAATTAGAAGGATAATAGGTGTAAATATATTAAAAAATGTCTCCAAAAGAGACAGTTGCTATTCCATGAACTCTTTCACGTTTGCCCTGTATTGTTAGGTTTTTCCCCCCCGGCAGAAAGACAAGGAGGAAAAGCTTATCAGTTTGAGTGTGGTTAAATACAGTAAGCCTGAAAGCCTGTGGGCTTTGGTTAAAAGGAAAATATAGATTAAAACCTCTTAAGATAATTACCTGTTTAGAAGGTTTCTATTCAAGCTAGAATCCTCTACAGGGAGTGTTTGTAGCAGTCTGTTAGGAAAAGGGTGCAGTCAGAAATGGTTGACTTCTGTGGGAGAGCTGCCGTCTGTGGAAGAGCACTGCTTATACCCTCCATGTTTCCAGAGAAAGGCCTTTCAATGTAGAAGATTTTGTTCTGGTCACAGAACTACTGGTTGATGGGAGAAACAAGGAATGGACGAAAAACTGTAAATGCCAGTCCTCAGGGCTGGGAAAAGGATTCTTTCATCTCTTCCAGTGGCTGTGTCTCAGCCCTGAGTAGAGGAAAGCTATCACATGAAAATGCTAGATTTTATTTGGTTATTTTTTCCATTTATCTTTTTTATCTATTAGTGAAAGGGTAATTGTTAACTAGTACAACTGGGGGCTTTGGTGAATATTTCAACTTAGAAATATCGTGAGACAGATATTCATACTGTTTTGGACTGTGGCTTCTTTATTTTGAGTTTATGGGATGAGTGTTCAGGCCTGCTTGTAATTCAGATTTAAATATCAGTGGGAAACAGCGCATGCTCACATCAATGACACTGAAGGCCACAGGGAGAATTTCTGTCCTCAGTGAGACCTCTGCAATCCCTGGGAGCAGACTTATTTCCAAAATCACCTACTTAGTTTTGATAGGAAGAGAAATGTATGGCAGAACGCTTTAAACTAATAAATGAAGGCAATAAACAAGAACACAGCATTCATGGGTGACTTGATGTCATCAGATGGATCTGTAGCATTAAATGTACATTGCCAGTTCCAATACTTCCCCCCACCCCAACAGCAAAAAGGCCCTGGAATTACATGTATACACAAGCACACAGACACCAACAGGTGATACTAATACAGTGCATGAGAGGTATTTCTCAGGTCTGCCTTCAGGCACATTCTACCCTCTACTTAGCCAAAAACATTAGAGATAGCATCTGGGAGTTTTACTTTTGAATACAGGGAATATGCCCTGTTTTGAAACGCTGCATAGGATCAAAGCACAAGGTATTTTTGTTAAAGTTGACATGGTTGCACACACAGGCATGAAGCTGTGGGGAGAAGTCCCTTGCTCTGTTTTTATTTCCTCTATCATACCCCTTTTCACACAAAAATTGCTACTTTGTGGTTTTTTCTCTATCTGTGTAACATCAATAAATTACACGTTATCACTCCTATCATCTAGTTATAAAGAGCCTTTCAAGATTTTTAATAGATGCACAATATTGCTACACTTACATTTTCACTGGTTAAGAACTCAAAAATAGCTGTTGTGAGATTACTCTTAATTTATACTACTTCTCTCTTGTGGGCTTTCAAGAAGAAGCATTTCACCACATGTCACAGATACAGAGTATATATTGCGCATCCCAGCCAGGCAGAGATCCTTTCAGTGTTTAACAAAACAAAGCTGGGATGAGTAGGGGTTCTAGGATTTGTTTATCCTTTTTTCATAGGCGCAGTTAATTCCTCAAGGAGCTATTTGTGCTGACAGATTAACTAGAGATCTTGATTCTCTTTGTATTCCAGTTCCTGAGTGGTAGATACATAAGACTAGATCTCATGTATATTTTAGCCTTGTAAATGACTCCATGGACAATAAAAACAGTCACAGAAAACATAAATGAAAAGATGGCGCAATGGCATTCCCTCTAGAAACAATAATAATTGGTGTCCTTGGGAACCCAAATGCACAGTGCCAGCCAGAACACGTCGCTGTGGTCTGCCGTGCACCAGGCTGTGAGGCAAACACCCTGATGCAAATGAAGGAGTTTAGTGGCACTCTGATGGCTTACAACTGACTTTCACCTATGGAGTAGATCAAACACCACATTTCTKGTGGAAATACAATGATTTTCCCCCACAACATCCCCTAGCACACTTTATAAACATTAGTAGGCGGTATTAAACAGTACCTTGGTTTTATGTTTCAGGTTCTCTCCCAGTACTACATTAAGGCTTCACTTCAAAAACGTTTTGAATGAAAGAGCTCTCTTTGTTCAGCTGAGAACAATACAAGAATTGTTTTGGTTTTCTCGCATTCGAACACTGCTCTGGCCCTAGCTTGTTCTAAAGTTATTGAGTGGGATCACAGCACAAAGATTACATGGCTACTCTACCATAGGTAAACAAGAGAAAAGAGGAGAAAGTGACTGTGGAAGCTTAGATGAGAAAAGCAAAAAGCTCCAATGCTAGACAGATCACAGTGGTGAAAAGGAACAGAAGATGACCAAGTCTATTTTTACATCTGTAACTTTGGAGTAGYGTGGTTGCAACAAACCAGGCAACTAATGCACCAGTCAGTGTTTCTCAAAGCATGGAAGGTGTCTCCCCATGGCACGCAAAGGACTAACCAAGAGAGATGTAAGCGTTGAGTTACGCAGGGTTTTAACAACACACAGTAGGACAAAAGGAGATGTAGATGCAGCTGCTTTAGTTTTCTTCAAGTAAGAGTCACCTGTCAAACACTGGAAAATCTTTTATGTTTGACTCTGCTACATGAAGTGTCCCTCTGCAGACCATATGAGGGAAATGGTACATTTGGCTTAGTCTTCTCACCCGATTAGGACAGAGGAGATGACAGCAGTAGCATGCGTGGTTAAGACATGAAATAACAATGATTGGCCTGATTATGTTTGACATCCTTCAAGCAGATCACATAAAGTGGCAGTTTTGGTATGTGCAATTTCAGGAGGAACAACTATTAAAAGAAAAAGAAGAGCAAGTTAGTCAGAAAGAGTCTGAAAGGAAAAGGTAAGGAATTAAAATCCATAAGATCAGCAGGGAGGTGGCCTTAATAATACTTTATTAGAGTCCACATGCATATTCAAGGACAACAACAAMAAAAAAAGGAAGTAGAAAACGCTACAATGGTTAAATAACAAGGTATAAGAGTTTGTTAAAGCTGAAAATGTATCCTTCCAAACATGGAAATCATGCCCAAGTGACACTAATAGAACTGAGCATAAACTGTAGCAGGCTAGATGTAAAACAAAGATTAGGTAGGGTGAAGAGGAAATGTAAAAGAAAAAACCACCTAAAGGTATAAAGACAAATACTGTAATAAAACATTATTTAAACACATCAGACAGAGAAAGCTTACAGGGCAACGACTGGTACCCAAGAAGTGCTGTAGATTATGTGGATTGATAGATTAAGTAGGCAAGTAGTAGACTCAGTGGGTTAGCTAGACTCCTGATCTATGAAAGCAGTAAAGATAATCAAAGAGGTTACACAAATTCTGCAGTGGAATTGACATTATTGCTTTAATTTTCAGAATGGAGGACGATGGAAGAAGGTAAGCTAGCTCAAGGGGGAAAAGAGGAAAGCACTGTTCTGGAGACTGTTATTAAAAAAAAAAATCAACATACAAAACCAACCAAACAAAAAAATCCCAAACAACAAAAGAGTACTAGAACATCTTAATACATTGAACAGTGATAAATAGTTGTATAGTATTCATCAGTCACTCATTTCATGAGTGAAGCAGTTGAAACACTCATCCAATATATAAAGGAAGGATTTACTAGAAGACTCACTTAAGGACTAACTTAAAGAATGGTAATAAAAATCTATGGGGGGGCAGACTGAAGATAGGAACAGGTAAACTCAGACTGCAGATATCTTACTGGACAGTTACAGTATGTCTCAGTGGCTGCAGCATGACTTACAAACAGAAATATCACAGTATTATCAACTCAGTCACCTCAAAATCTTAAGAATGGAAGCTATAGAACTGTAAAGAGCAGTAAGACTTTTTATCCTTTTCCCTGGTACTTAGAAAGAATAGATACACTGGAGACATATCTTCAAGTTCTCCCCTGAAATCATGAAAGCTAGAAACTTGCATGGCTGTTCTAAACCAAAGCTGAAATTACGCATGTTATCAATGAAAGTTCTCTAAATGGAGAGCAGTAACAAAAGCACTGAATACCGCAAGAACTGACAACCTAGCATCGAGCCAGTATTACAGGGTCATTAAATAAGAGGATCAACATTTAGGATAATTAGACAAATTTTCAAAAGCATCTATGTGTTATAAATGTGATTTATGCATCAGTGAAACTTAGGCTGCAAAGTCACACAGTTGCTTCTGAAAACATACTCACTGACTTCATAACTGAAGCACCATATGCTATTAGTCATTTCTCATGAGAACAAAAGCCCGAGAGACCAACCTGACAAAACTCACTTAGTGTATTGATTAGGAATATAGAGACCAGTTCCTATCAGTAGTACAACATTTACACCGCCAATTCTTCAGTGTATTGTGATCGCTTTTTCAACAGAGGCAGGGTGAGCTCAGCTTATAGTTTTACATACCTTATAGTTTTACATACCTTATAGTTTTACATACTTGTACTTTCTTCTGTCTCTACACAATTCAAGCAACATATATCTGCTTCTATGAAAACACAAGTCATTCTTGGCTTATATTTCTTTGATAATCTTATAAACAGAAATATAAACCTACAGGACATAGAAACCACTTATGACTGTTAAAAAGAGAAGCACTTACTAAACAAAATTTCAAATGTTCTGCAAGACGTAAGTATAATTAAGTGTTGTGACATCAGTATTTGAGAACTATGGATGTCCTCGCTTTCAGTTCAGCTTGCTACAGAAAAGGCCTGTATTATTATTATTATATCATCTAAAATAGATATCTAAACATACATCATTTCTTAGGTCACCAAAAACAATCTAAAAATATTCAGCATTAGCTAACACATACCATACATAGATTAGCAAAAATACAGATGAAATTACTATTAACATACTGCCTGCCTCTGAAAACAAGGAAGCTGCTAGAATCAGGGCCCCCCTCCTCCCCTCTGAGAGTGGAGATCATTTGAAAGCTCCAGAACAGTTCCTAGGGAATCATAGCCACAAATTTCCAGAGGCAGAGGGAAGACCATGAGGGCATGTAACTGTTCTCTTCCTGCCACAGAACCTCAAAGAGAAACACAGGAAACCTAAAACATAAAGATGAGGCCAAACCACCTTCAGATCCATCTAGCCTCTCTATATTAGCCCCAGGCAAATCAAACTTGTTGATTCATGGGAAGGGAATGGTGGGTCCCTCTAGCTGCTCAAGAAAATGAAAACCCAGTTTCCACATCCACTCTCAATGCTCTGTAGAGTTCAGGAACCTTGTGAAGTTCCCTCTCTGCCCTTCCCCATTATGCTGGAAGGCTATCAAGCTACAAAAATCAGAACTTAGAAGGAGAAAAAGAAAACAGACTGCCTCGAAGTTCCCATCCTGTGAAAGCTAAAAAATGCTGGAATTGGACCAAGTCAGCCACGTCACTTGAGCGTGTATGGACAAAGGGTTCAGATGTGGTCCATCACCGACAGTGTTAATAAAGTGCATTCTATTTAATGCATAAAAACTCCCCGGTCCCTTGCTAAAACATAACTTTAGAAAGTCCTCTCCCATCTCAATGTCTTGCCAATGATTGTTTCACGGATTTTTCAAAAATTATCCATGTCTTACTTTCCTTCTCAATTTTCATTCCCTACCAGAATCTCAGGTCTCTGCAAGAATTCCATGTTCTCTAAAATCATAAAAATTGCTTCAGCAGTTTTTCCAATGATTGTCCAACCTGCCTCTCAGTCACATGGAAACTCTTCGCAAAGATGTTGCTTTTCCCTTGTCTGGAACAAATTCCTTCACAGATGGACCATCCAATGTCTAAGAATAACTCTTTTAACTATCAATAGAGACAAAGAGATTCAGTTGCACTGTTCCCGTGGGATTCCTTTGAGTTTGGACACATCTGTTAAGATGCATACATCAGAGCTTGAATGAAGTTTTTGTCTGATTGTATCTCTGAGAACTCGTGAAAGTTTCTGCCAAAATGATCTTATCTCTTGGCACTTGCAAAACATATATAGTTATAGACGCTTTCTGAAGTGCTCCTGAAGTAAGTGGCCTATACAGACCAAATCATTTTAAATACAGCCAAGTCCTGATGACTTCCCTCCCTCTCAGCAAAATGTTTAGAAGCTTTACCTGAGGCAGTTCAGCCTTCAAACGAGGACCCTACCAACTTTACGCATTCTCTATCCATAAGCAAGAAAGTATGTGGAAAACAGCAAATAGCACCAATCTCATACGCTTTCCTTTGCTTCTTTGTAACTTTTCCAGACCCTGTGCCTCCATGCTTGTCCTTGTAGCTTTTTGCACAAACACCTTTCTTCTGGGTAAGCAGCTACATCTGTTTGTGACAGCTGAGTAGCTAGAGGTATAACTCATTTGGAGCTCTATCAGCTCACTCTATGACTTAATTCCAAATTAATTCAAAGTGGTGCTTTTTGTCTGCCAAGCCCTACATGAAAACAGTTACCTCTGAAAGCACCTCATCCTCTAACTTGTTTCTCCAATTGCATTGTGTGAGCTAGCATTTCCCAAGACTGAAAGAGATGGGAACTGGACACAATGCATCCTAGGTTCTGGATTTTGCTTCAAGGATTCATCCGTGCTGGAAGTATATCATAATTTTCAAATCCAGAAGTCTAGGACCCAGTCCTACAAGGGTCAGAARTAATGCAATTTCATTGGGAATAAGTGGCACCAGAAACAGCATGCAGAATGTACTACATTATAGAATTAAGCCCTAAATTAAGTTGTGCGTCACATATGACTTTACCCAGATTTTTTTGCTAAGTACTCATTTCAGTAAGACTGGCATTCGGACTATTGCTTAGGCTTTCTTCACCTCTGCCTCTTACAGCTGAGGAGCAAATGGCTATCATAGAGTTTTTATTTCCTATGCTTGGAAAAAATATTTTGATCTGAATAATTCCAAAAGCACCCTGATTTTTTAAAGTAGATTGGCTTCTGAATATTTCTCATAATAAATAAGTGGTAGTGTTTTCTGCCAAGCACTAGTGACTGTGCATGCAAAATGGCCAGTGAAGATTTCAAACTGATTTGAATAGGTGGCCCATAAAATCCAAGACTTTTTTCCAGATACATGAATGAGGGCTTATGGAACCATCTGTACATCAGTGCATTTTCCCAAGAATTGATATACCCTACCAAGCTGACTCTTTCTGGGTGTTTCTGACATTTTCAATGAAAATTCCTCTCAAACTTCCTGTCTAATCCTAGTTTTTAAGTATTTTTAAGTTATTTACCATCTGCTAGAAAACTCCCCACCAGAATGAAGAATGTCCTTTGAAAATGAAACATAATCTGCCCAGCTGTGGGGGTAGAGGCAGGATGGTGGTCTGGGCAAGGGAGGAGAAGCAATGTTGTAGAGTCTAGAAGGTAGAGAGAAGGACAGGAAGTGCTGCTGGCCCAAAGAAGTAAAGCATCACCACAGGTCCAAAAGTTGAGAGGAAAAAAGATGTGGCGATGTAGCTCTGAGAGGAGGGGAAGAAAAGGACAAAGGGAGGGATTCCAGGGTGAGGGCAAAGAATTAGTCCGAAAGGCAGGGGAGGCAAGAGGTAAGGAGGAGGAGTTTGTACTGACAGGGAAGCCCATTTTTAAATGTTGGGAGCCACAAATATTAACCTCTTGGGTCAATGAATGTATTCCAGCACTAAGGATTGAGGCAATATTAAAAAAAAAAACCCACATAACATGGGAGATAGCTATAGTAAATATGCAGTAAATATTTATCATGCCTTGTTTTTAATTCATGTGAGAAATCAGCATTGCTATTTTGCAAGGGCATGCCAAACACTAATTATATGCATACCACCCCAAACAAATACAGCCTGATAAAGTTTATAACCCATCATAAATAATGGGAGTTTTTCCATTGGTTTCAAAGCACATGGAATCAACTAACAGAGACCAACACCACAAGACGTCTTACCATTTCTTGAATTTTTGCAGGACTCTAACTGTATTTTGGGAACTAAATTTCAACAATTCCTGAGATAGGACAGTATTAATGCTGAAATTATTATTAAACTTCTTTTCTGAAAAAAACAACTTCAGTGTGAAAGGAGCATCTAGCCTGGGTTTGCCGTTTATTCATATTGGTATTGTGAATTTAGTAGGAATGGAAGGTGATTTGGGGACATTAAAAACTTTGGGGTCTAAAAGACTCTGTCCACAGAACAGGTAGAGCATGAAGAGCTGCAGGCTCCACCTCCCCCTACTGCCCTCTGCCAATATTTCTCACCCCTGAACTTGGCCACCTCAAGACAGCAAAAGCAGGAGTTCATTCTCCAAGTTCCCTACAATCCCTGCTGGCCTCTGTCCTAAGGTTGCTTTCATGGGTTTCCATTTGTACTGTCAAAAAACATCAGTGTGAGGTTTCAAATCCCATTTACTAATGAACCCTTTCATCTTTGTGAATGGGATAAAGAGATTCTTTGTTTGAAAATAAGGATTATTTTTTCTTGTTGTTCTGCTCATTTTTTTGCATCTTTTCACAAGCTTTTTGTTTTCAGAAAACATTACAAGACAAAACTGCACCCCAGTTTTAACAAAGAGCCTGACATCTCCAGTTTCAAGAGAATTCTTGTATATAGTAAATTGCATGTTGCCTGCTGCTCAATTGTTTCACATCACTTTCTTCTCCCCACATCACCAGGTGAGATTTAGGAAAGTCTCCCCAATGTTTACTAGCTCTGTTAAAATCAAGATCTCTAGAAGAAGCTCATAATGAATAAAGTCAGAAGCCAACAGGAATGAATTGCAGCTAAAGTGATTTTGATAGTGATGATCCCTATAACCCGGCGCTTCCAAGCTTGGCCCTGAGGCAGGATTTTTAAATTAAAAAAAGAAGAGGATATACATACTTTTTAATCTGATTTTTTATTGTCATGCCCTGATTTTTTTTTTTATAGGCCTTTGCAAAGTCTAGTTGGCTTCTGAGCTCTTGAAATCTGATGTCATCATCCTTCTTTCTCCTTTTTTCCCCTTGTAAATTTTACAATGTCCTAAAACCACCGCAGAAGAGGTAAACTATATATTCTAGAACTAGTGAATGATGAGGTTCACATCACCCTGCACATTCTTGCCCAAGAGACTTCCAGGCAGGGACCACTGTGAAATGACAATGTTTTGAAGAGCTGACAGGGTAAGTTCTGACTTTCCAAAATCAGTTTTAATCATTCCCTCCCTTATTTTTGTATTTTTTGGCAAAATGGAAAAGAACATTTTTAAAAGGCCAATTAACCCATGCTGAGTAATCTGAAAGTGAATGCACTCAAAACAGGGACCTTAAACTGCTACAACCATACAGTCTAAAAGACTTTCCAGACTCTCACAGACTGATCCTCTCCGCAAAACACTCCTCCCTTTCTTCGTGGAAATCCTTTACAATCCTGGGTGTCAGAGCCAGACACTTGTTTTCTCCCACTGCAATACAGCACAGGCTGAAAATCCCCATCAGTAGATATGCTTGGGTAACGAGAAGCATGTGACCACCTGGAGAGGAGTAACTACAGCTCTAGTTGGAAAGAGACATACTTGAGGGATCTTCCCTTTTCAATTTGTAAGAAGCAGCAACCTGACCCAACAACATGCTCTCAGCTTCCTCTGGCTGATTGCATTATCACGACCTTAATGCAAAAGCTCTCTTTCTGTGGTAATTCCCAAAGAAGGCAAAAGGTAAGCCCTGAGGAAGTCCTGCTTGTGCCATTATGGAAGGAGCATCCAACTGGAAAACCTGGTCTGCAGTAAGGAGCATGTTTTCAAGAACCCCAGTGGAACCCAGCAGCATGTTGGTGTACTCACAATCAGATGACCCTGTGTGTGCGTGCAGGTTTGTTGGTGAATGTGGTGAGTGGATGAGGACCGGGCTCAGAGACGGAACAGCTTCAAGGTTCAGGCAGGGAAGGCCCGGCTTGGCGCTGCATGCACCCGTCTGAGTAATCTCATTCTCCTCAGACGCCTTCTGGTTTTCAGCTGTCTTGGGTTTCTTCCTGAAAATAAACAAAGAGACCTTTGAAGGGACTGACTGCATATTTGGGAAAAGGCATTTTTAGAATCTGTTAAAGATAACTTTCTTCCCCCACACCCCCCACCTCTCTCCTCTCTTTTCCCTTACAGGGAGGGAGGCAGAGAAGACTTTCCTCCATGATTCTTGTTTGGAAACAAGCTGCTCCTTGTTTTGACTCTGATGCAATGGCCCTGAGACTGTGTTACAGCAAATAGGCCAAGCATGAAGCTCCTCATTCTGCCCCTACTGATGACATATAAAATGAAACTTGTCCCAGTGGTTTAGACAGTCGGAGCTCCATTTGACAAATATTAACCAAGGCTGTAGCATTCAGAATAGAGAGTTATACAGAAATGTGATAGAATTGTCTGAAAAGCAAACAAATGCGCAAGTTTCCAGTTCAAAACGAATCAGCGCAGAGACTCATTTTGTAGGGAAAAGCACTGAAGTAATTTTGAGATGCAGAGGTCATCTAAGTAAAGCATGAAGATTTGGAGCCTGAAACAACAGGCTATGAGCACAGTGCATGCGAGCTCTTAACGCCTCCCTCCATCCAGGACCTCTGAGCATTTTGTAAACACAAGGAATTAAGCCTCAGAGGAACATTAAGCAAGTAGTTAATCACCACCTTCGTTTCAGAGATGGAGAAACCGAGGCACAAAGAGAAGTGGCGGGCTTCGAATGACACAGCGAGCACTCTGTATGGGGAGGCAAGCACCAACGCCTCACTGTTTCCCCTCTGTTTTACAGGTGAAGGTGCTCCCTTCTCTGCTCCCTGAGGCAGGTAACCGCCCAGCCAGCTGGGGCCGCAGCCTCCAGCTGGGGACACCGCTGCCCTGACCCAGCATGCAGCCGTGGTGCCCGGGTAAACATCCGGCAGCTCCCGTTGCGCACCAGGGGGACCGCGGCCACGCTTGCAAGAGAGCAGCAGGAGCTGGGGAGGCCGAAGCCGTCCAAATAAAATGCCATTATCTCCTGCCAGCACCCGAGGCGCGAGCAGTGGCGGATCGCCCTGGGAGCAGGCCCTTCTCGAGGCAGCACCTTGTGCTGCCAGGCGACCATGGTTTCGGGGCAGCGTCTGGCCTGAGCAAGGGTCATCCCAGAGCATGGAGATGCTGCTGGAGCCAAGGTGGCCCTGTCCTGCGTCCACCCAGGCCCCACGCGTGTGGTCCTGGCTCCCCGTTTGCTGGCAAAGCCCCTCTCAACAGGGACAGACTCTCCTCCTGAACGACCAAGGCAGGAGCCCCTTCTCCCCACAGGCCCTGCTCTCCCGCATCCCACCTAGGACGGCGTGCAGCTGACATGCCAAAAYATGATTTTTGAGGACTGGACTGGCCCTTCAATTTTTAAACAACTCGATCTTACAGCAAGAAAAGCCCCATTCCCGAGGGGTATGGGGGACAAGGAGGAGCGGAGCAGGGCAGCCGCCTCGCACGGGAGAGCAGAGCCCGTGGCCCCGGCCGGTTACATAAAGGCATTATATAAGGGCGGCACGCCCGACCGGGGGCAGGGCCGGGACCCGGCGCCATTTCCCGGCGGCCGCCGTCGGGGGGCAGCAGCTGCCTGGGCCGGGCCCGGCCCGGCCCGGCCCGGCCGCCCACCCCCCCCCCCCCCCACCCCGGGCAAGCGGCCCTGCCCGCCCGCCGCGCCCCGGCGACGTGCCCCCTCCGCCAGAACGTGAAAGCTCTGGGTGAGGAGGGAAGAAAAATTGTAATTATAATAAAAAAATAAGTTAAACGGGCCAAAAAGAAATAAAACAAATCCTCCCCCCCCGCAAAGGCCCCCCAGGAGGTGCTGGGCCCGGTTGGCCACTGGCACCTGCCTTGGGCCAGCCAAAATGCAGAAAAAGGCTCTCGGTCCCAGACAGATGGGACTTTGGGGTGCTGCAGAGGAGCCGAGCTCCAGGGGTGAACCGCCACTGACTGAGGGTCACGCTGATAACCCGGCGGCTGCTGCCAGCTCTGATGCGTTTTGGATCACTGGGGCTAAAAATCCCCATGCCACAGGACAGGCAGAGGGTACTGCCACTGTATTCTCCACGTATCTAATCAATAGGCTCAAAACATATCAGGCTGAAGTCTAATATGATCTAAATCAATAGGAGATGACTAAATGGACCTTACTTAAAGTTGTAGCAGTATAGCAAAGGGCTGAACTGATTAACTCCATTTTAAATGGAAGGAAAATCAAACCATTTAAAAGCATATTTTTTCCCCAAAGAGTAAACAGAGCATCTCGTCATTCCAAGCTCAGGCATCCTTCCGTCTGTTCCCCGTGCTGTCATCGGGATCCATCTCTTGCTACGCAGATGAGGATGCATGAGACGCAGAGCTTGTACATGGGCACATATATTTTAAAGTATATGGACTGCATATGTTTTGTTCCTAACAGTCTGCATCAATCCTTGGTGTACGAACTTTGGCACACCTTCACACGCCTCATTTCCAGATCCCATGACTTTCCCATGTGCAGCCAGCACGCACCAGGGTCTGTGGGGAATCTGTGTACAAACCAGTGGTTTTTTTACAGCATTGCTACCCAAGAAGCTTTCAGATAGCATGGCTTTTTGTCCTGGTAGCAAAGGATGTATGTAGGTTTAGACTCTGGATGTGCAGGGTAATAAAGTCCCTTGCGCCTGGAAGCTGCACTGCCGTACTTAAGGTCTGTTTTCAGCTCAGAGTTAACCCAAATTACACGCTCGGAGTACAGCCTCTGACTCCAGCTCTGTCCACACACAAAGCCACCTCCCCTGGGCAGGACGCTGTTTTTATTTGCAGGGTGGGGGCTCAGTCTGAGTAAACACGACTTGTTGGTCGCTAGCACAGCCATAGTTGTTTTGTTAGACCAAACACTGACTGATGCTTCATTCTGTGGCTGATCCCGTGTGTGCCTCCCAGGCCTTCAAAACTCATTAGAGGGACAGGTTAAAAAATACTTTAGCAACAGGTAGTGACACCAGTGAGGCTGTGCACAGCACGCCCTGCTTCTTCCTTTCCAAACCCGTTTATTTTTCACTTCGCTCTTAAGGCTGACACTATGTTATCAAGATGCTCTTGCATCATCGCTTTTCCACATCAGAATCCTGCAGCTTGGTGACTTGTGCTCACTAGGATGGGAAGAGAAGCAATGGTGCTGACTGGCACTAGAGGCGATACCTCTCCACAGCAGTTCTTCGTTTCTCTTACACTGTTTAGACATGCCCTGCATCTCAGTACCACCTGAAAAGAATGCAGGCTTCCACATGAGGAAGGTTGAGTAAAGGAAACAGCCAAGTCAGCTAAGGATCTAAAGAAAACTTTTCAGAAAAGAAAAATCCTGGGGACACTGTGATCAAAACTACCTATGAAGAAACCTAAACAAGGTTCTTCTCCAGTCTGCAACGCCAGACTGCTTTTGCCAGCAAAGGACAATGGGCAAAGCCAGAAAAATCCTTCTGTTGCTGTAAGTATATTGCTATCCTTTTGTTCTACCTTATCGCCCATATAAAAAGCTCCTATTGCTGTGATCTTCACCTATATATTCTAATTAAAAATTCTTACATTCACTTACATAGTCTACTTCCATTGCTATCTTATTGCTATAGTGTTCACAGGGAGAGTTGTTAAGCGCTGGATCAGGTTGTGGCATCTCCATCCTTGGAGATTTTCAAAACTTAATTGAACAAGGCCCCGAGTAACCTAATCCAACTTGGAAGTCAGCCCTGCTCTGAGCAGGGAATTGGACTAGAGACCTCCAGAGGACCCTCCCAACCTAATTTTTTTTCTGATTGCACACTTCTTCTATGAACACTTCCATCAGCAAGCTCTCTAATATATCTCCAGGTTCCAGAAGGTGAAATGGCACACTAACTGTGGAAGAGTATGACTTACCTTAGCTATGTCAAAACCCCTGAATGCACAGGGGTAGGAGTGAGAATGAAACAAGTGATAAATACTGTTTGTGGAACCTTCCCAAATTATACCTATTTATGTACCATCCCTGGACTTCATTGATTGACAGTCCTGTGTCATTATTTCAACTGTGACGGTCAGTCTACCTTGCTACTTTAGTTCATGTGATTATGTTCTTCTCTACAGACTAATCCTGGAAACAAGAAGTTTGCTATTTACTTGTTGCTAAGGGCAATTGAAATTGCAACTTACTTGCAATAGGCTTGGGAATGTGCCCTTGGAGCAAGGGGCTCCAGTCTGATCTCCAGTTATCTCTGAGCTCCTTCTCCACATACACCTGTGGTTACAAGTCCTTCCAAATACTGCACTCATTTGTGAAATTATCAGAGGGCCATCATCATCTTTGCTTCTTGTGAAGGACAGCAGAAGGCCAATATAGCAGAGATGGCACTTCTGTATATGGATCTGATGCACAGACTCCCAGAAGTTGGGGACAGAAAAGATGCTGACCTTTCTAAGCTAATCTAAGTCTTGAGGATCACTGCAGAATTCATATTTACTACTGATTTATAAGAGATTTATCCAGTCTGTTTCTAAACATCCTACCTACTCCATCTTTTAAATTTTCTATCCGATGTCCAGGTACTTTTCTTTTGTACGTATTCACTTTCAGCATTCCCTTACATTTATTGTGTTACTTCTCATTATGTTCATTTAGACCACTTAGAAGATACTCTCTCCTTTCTTAATTGTATGCTCTCCGGTACCTAATATCAGGCTACGCATCCACTGTCATCCCTGAACTGAACTGTGCATATCAGCGCTTTCCAGCTCATGTGTAAAACAAGACCTACAATCACTGCCATCTTTTTATTTCTGTTTTCTGAAACTGCTCTGTCACTATCTTCATTGCAGTGAGGCATTCCCTCCTTTCCACATACCTTAACGCTACACTATCAAACAAAAAGGTCTCAGATGGTGGACAAGTCAGTGCTGCAGCTACTGCAATGATCTGGGCACTGGCTGCAAAACAGAATAGGCTCCTTTCTGTTTAATTTGAAGGCAGAACAGCTAATATTTTGGATGTCCTAACCTCAGAGCTATCTAGAAACTAATTACTATTAAAACCCCTGCTACACTTCTGCCTTCTTGCTGCCACTCACACATACATCCTTCTCTCCCCCACCCCCCCGCCTGCTCTCCACACATGATTTCTTTGCATGTATCTCCCTTGCAACCATTACTTGAGTTTGGAATGAATTTCCCCTCAATGAATTAACATGTTCTTACAGCTGGGCCACCGAATCAAGTCTCTGTCAAAAATAGGCAATGTATGTTGTTGTACTTCTCACACAGCAGCTGTAACTAATGCTTGAACCTTCCCTTACACAGGGAACAGCTCTCCGTCCTGCAGAGACACCAGGTTAGCGATGAACAAATCAGCTCAGGTATAGGAACCAGTGTAGCTGCGCAGAACCCACAGTAGCATCCTGGCTCTCAGGGGAAGCTATGATAATGTGACTGTATGAGAATAATACTACATAATGAACAATAATGAGGCAGTTTTCAGCCTCTGAATACAGGGAGGGCTGGGTCACCAACCAGACCTTTGTTCATCGCATACTAAACAGTGCAGAAGGAACATGCCAGAGGGTTGCTGATGTTGTTACAAGTGCTGCTGCTGGCTGAGTCTGCCCACCCATGTTCCAGGCATTATTTCTCCTCCTCACAAATATGGCATCACCTTCTAGTAAGTGCCCTCAGGTCAGAGATGCCTGTAGTGTCCAAGCACTGCACTTAACTCACTGGTGTACAGTTTGTCTGTAACCTCAGTAATTCACAGAGACTGTATGTAATTAAAAAAAAAACCAACCTGGCTTTTCAGATCCTAAAAATGTTAAGAGTGTGAAAATAGTTCATGTTTGATTTTAAGCGATATTTTTCCCGAGTGTTCTGCTGCACATTCTTCCTCTGCCTGTGTGCGACTAACACAGCTCCTGATATCAGTGCTTATCACTGCCAGTGTTGTGTCTCTTCCAGACATGACATTGACAATACATTTTTAGAAACTGACAAAGTGAAAGAGAGATGAGTACAATCATTGAATATAAAAAAAAAAAGCCCGAAAGAACAGTGAAAAGCACTGAAATCTGCCCAGAGACCTCACCTCAAAATTCAGGGCACACTGAACACCAGAGCTGAGGGTGAAGATTCCTGAGACAAGATCGCTTTAAACCACCTGAGCCATCCCAGTTTTTCTGCCAGAAGTGTTGCTTCAGTAGTTAAAAGTCCTGCACAGGCTGACTGCCTGAATATTCACACAGCTTCTCTGATGATTTTGCAGCCACATTGATCTTCATGCTGTTACAGCTACATGACTGGCAGTTTGTTTAAAATCTCTGATTGCAAGTTTGTGTCATACAATGGAAAACACAAACTCCTGAAAACATCGCCGTAAAATGTAATACGAAAGAGAAATCCCAGCAGAACACTGCAGAGCAAGAATGGGAGGCACGCAGAACTGACAAGAGAGGCCCAATGTTCTAGTGCAATAAAAGCCTGGAAATTTAATCAACACAGGAAAGTAAAATAACCTCCAAAATCCCTTACAGGAGACTGATTAACATAATTAAGTTAAACTCAGAGATTAAGTTAAACTAAGATTGAAATTTGCTGGGTCTGTTTCAGACCTGAAGTGGGGTTTATATGCCCCCAAATTTGTCCTTTTTTTCCATCTAAACCACAAGTCTCATGAAAGTTAGGCCCTGCCTACAAAACTTGCCTGACTTACAACCTCAGAGCATCTTGGCCTACAGCAACACTGTGACAATACTGGCAAGCACTGAAAATTGATCATAACGTATCAAAACTATGAGCTCTACAGGGGGGAAAAAAGTGCAAATAACACAACTGATAATTTCAGAGCATAATAAAACCACAACACAAAGTCAAAATTCTCTCAGGCAACTTTACCTATGTAATCTAGCCAAATCTACCAAATTGTAACGGCCTTAAATCATAAATGACTCAAGGCCCAGAAAGAACAGCATAAACCTTTAAGGACTTGCAGTAAACTCAATCTGTATTGCATGAAACACCAATGAGAGGAAAGGTGTCTCATTAAAAAGTAATAAGAATAAAAAAGAAGATAAACACTCCGAAGACAAACATGGATGAACCAACTAGAACAGCACGAACTAGAGCAGTAAGCAGGGAGAACCTGCCAAACTAAAAGATACAAGTAGATCAAACCAGCCATTGCTGAACTATGATGTGAGGCTACGACTTAAATATTTAACAGTTTTTTATTGACATATTTTTTGCCCACATATTTCCTTGCAAATTTCAAAAGCAAAACTTAGCTTACCCTCATCAGTAATGCTCACAGGTGCTGCAGTTTGTTTTTGTTTTTTAAAGATGTCTTTTTTTGCTGAAACAAGAAGTCTTTTATAAAGAGATAAAATATACTTACAGTGGTTTCCAAATGGTATCACTCTTCAGGTAAATTACTCCAAGCCTTGGACCTAGTGCAGACGTTCATTGGGGCAGGGAACAGAGAGAGGCTGTGTCTGTAACCAGAAAGAACCAAAAGGAAAGGTCAGGGGGAAATAATAATTATTTACTGAGAGCAAGAAAACTTGCTGCAACGCTAACTGGCATTCTCCGCTGTCAGTACAGCTGGCTGCAGCCTGGTAGGACCGAATTCTTCCTGCTTCAATCCCTCCAGCCCTGGCTGCAAATGACAACAGAGTCAGTCCCCGGTTACCCCAGTCTGCCCATGCAACCTATTCTGGTGAAGTGAGGAGGAGAGGGAGGATTAGCCAGCAAAGCGCTATCAGTGGGATTCATTCTGAGAAGTTGCTCACTCTAATGGCATGAGCACGGAGCAGTGATGGAGAGCTAGCACAAACTTGGCACTCAAGTGCATCTCATCAGAACAACAAGGCTAGCCCTGTTCAGAGCAGCAACAAACTCTTCCTCAGGACTGAAAGGCAGGAAAAGGAAGGCAAAATCCTCCTTCGCTTCTTTTGCTGTCTTTACATCACAAAAATGATGGCTCATATCAAAGCAGAAATCCCCCTTATCTCCCATCAGCCACCAGGTCTACTGCAGTGAGACCAGTGAAATAACTTATTGTCAGCCTTTCAGGAAAGATTCAGCTCGGCAGCAGTTTTATGTCTGAAATCTCCTGAGCTAAAGAGGGAGTTGGACTCAATGGACTAATACAGAAAAGGATCCAAAGAAAAACCTCAGCTCCAATATTTCTTAGAGGGTGATTTCACCACCCAGACCTAAGTTTTTGGGAGTATTTACATTTTGGGGGGACTTGAATCCTTCTGTAGACTAACAGAACTCCTCCTTTGCTAACTTCTTATGATCTTTGGGTGACTCGTTGTGGATGTTGGAAGTATGTCTGAAGTTAACATCCAGGGACAGAATTAAATCCTGCTCACTTCACTTATGCAAAGAACTCCTGGGACATCAGCATATTCAGTCCTACCCACAGTGAAGCCAATGGTGCTATTTCCATGAATAAATGATTTTGCCTACTCTGATCAGACAAGAAAAGCAAATATTTGCTTTATCAAAGAAATCAAGAAGGTGAACAAAAAATGATAAGAGATGTAATTGTTATTTCACAGGTAGTTAATGTCACTGTGCAAGTTGGAATTTATGTCTGTAAATGCAACACAATAAAAAAACCCCACTGTTCTTGCAGCAGGAACACTGGAATGAATGCCCGCAGACACAATGAAGGATTTTAGATGACACTGTAATAATGTACTTCACAAAATATACATTCAGTTTTATGTTCAGTTTATACATTTTGTAGTGATGACGTTTATTGGTGGCTGGGATATATGCTACATATTGATTTCAACAGGCTACATGAAATCTGGCAGCTACACTTCACAGGGGCTCAAGCAAACATTTTCTTTGATTCAAGTTTTTGTGGGTTCTCCCCTCTTGAAGTCTGCTTTGAATTGCAGATTGAGTAAATTTAAACACAAAAAAATAATCSTCAACTCAGCCTGAACCTCTGAGTTTCACCAGGGCTTGGGAGAAGAACCATATGCCAGCACCAGGTTAGCTCAAAAGAATTACATAAACAGTGACACCTCTGACCACTACCAAGGGTTGAATTTCAACGGTGCAATAATGCCCAAGGATTCTGTAGATTTAAGACCTTGCTAACACTCAGCATGGCTTACTTTCAAGCTCTCCTTCCCACTTCCATATATGCCCCACCTGTTCTGTTAATACTGACCTTGCTTCCTAGATCCACTTTGCACACATCAATCTGTCTTTTATCTGGCTATTGCTCACCTTTTTAAGGCATAAATCCTGTGTGCCTTAAAGAGTGCCCAGTACTTCAGTTAACATGCATTTTTAACTTGCACTAGAAGCAGAAAAATCACAGGATCAGGTCTTTAGTCCTTACTTCGGCAGAACTCCTGCTCACTTCACTCCTAATTTCACACAAGAGAAGCGTAAGAACTGAATGTACTAATCCTGCATATTTTGTCACCTCTCTTTTTGTGTCGTTATTGCTCTTCCAATCTCTGGGATCCCAATCCAAGTGGCTCTCTAATGTAGCACTGCCTAGCACTCAATCTGGCTTCACATCAAGGGTCAGGCAGACAAGTTGTTAGAGATGGGCTGTTCAAAGTCGTCTACAAAATCTGGGCACTAAAATCTCCGCGAAAGGCAACACTTAAAGTATCTTCATTTTTCTCCATCATTTTTGCTATGGCCTGGAAAGATACATCTCTCTTCCTCCAGCGTGATGAGCATAAAGCACTGATATCACCCGCAGTTGATAGGTACATTTTAAGTACATAAAATCAACAAAGCTGATGGTGCTTCAGAAGACATGGGGAGTACAACAGAGAAGGAACCCCCCTCCCAATTTTTATAAAAGTCTTAATCTAGCTAGGGAAAAATTAGAGGAAAAGGATTTTTGACCATGAGAAGATTGGGCAAAAAGAGAGACAAGCAGGACAACAGAGGAATGGGATATGTGACATTGGGTTAAGTCCCTTCTCCCCTCTCTACCTGGGCTCCTCTATCCAGAAAAGGACAGCATTAACATTTCTGCTCCATGAGGTACTGCGTGCTTAATTAAGATTTTGGAGGATAAGTTTTCTGCATGAATGCATTCCAGAAATGCAGACTCTTATTACTTAAATATTTCCACTAATGACAGTAACTTGGGCATTTTATATATGCTCATTTTTATTCCACCTTGATCTTCCCAAGCTTTATCTGGCAATTTAGGGGGTGTAAGAAACATTAATCATATTACTGTTTTTATTAAGGAAGGTCCGTTTTATGATAGCAGTGATGTACTACAGATTGTGATTTAAGATGTACACTTTAGGTCAATTCTATATTGGCTTCAGTGGCGTTGCAGTGGGCATAAAGTCAGGAGAAAATGTGGTACTTTACATAATAATGCTGATGAGTAATGGGCTCCTGGACTGTAACTCCATATTTTGAGGCACTGATCCTCCTTCTCCTCCCTCCTGAAATTTGTGTCTTGACCCTTTAATCTCTTGTTAGCTACCTTTCCAGAGCTGTTCATTAATCAGCACCATTGATTTGATGTGGTCTGTCATATCATATTACTTAAAATACACATAAGCAAGCATTGGCCTGACTCTGCTCTTTACACAACACACCATCACAATATTTCCTTTACAGATGACTTAAATATTACAAACATCAATTTCCTGCTGGTGCTTGGTCCTGAAATTTGCTTTTTCTAGGTTGGTTCCCCACAGGACATTTCTATCTTTCCCCCTGGCTGTACTTCTTTCTGCTCAGAGACACCATCAAACACCRTCAGTATTCCCTGTTCATTAGGGGCACTCATATGTCTGACCTGCAAGAGACAATCAGCAGAACAGCTCTTTCTCTTTGCTTGAGACCTGGTACCACAGTCTTCTATTACTTTCTCTTAGTGAGTCCTGATCAAGGGTACTCAATTTTTTAGTTAATTGCTATTTATTTTATCCCCGTAATACTCTTTCCCCTGATATCTTCAGAAGTCTGCTTCCTTCTGCCTTTTATGTGATCCCTAGTAATGAACAAATTAAAAGATGAGCTTCGTGTGAGCTTATTTCTGATTATTCTTATTTGCTGTGCTGGCACAGTGCTGTCTATCATAAGGCAATGGAAAATAAGAACTTGCTAGTGCCACAGAAGTTAGCATGTCTGATCTTAATCCACATATTGTACAGGTCTCTTGAGTAAGGTGGGGTCAGTTTTAATTGACGCTTTCACAATCATGGTGTATTTTCAGACTGAGCTGTCTAGGCTAAATGCAATTCTTTTTTGGTCACTTTTTCTCTCCAGGAGTAGCATTTTGGGTGAAATTCTTAAAGCAGCAAYGAGAAGGAGAAGATGAGAACAGCAGCGTTAGCCATCAACAAAGGTGATTCAAGAGTCAACTTGCTGCATGAAGTGGGTTATTCCAGATGTATTTTACTATTTCTTTTTCAAAAGAAGGTACATCCTCTGACTAGGGCAGACTGCAGCATTTATGTTACATGAACAAGGTTAGGCCATTGGCTACTTATAGGTAGATATCCAACCACAGTGTCTTAAACAGAGACCAAGATGGACTGTGATATAAAAAACACCTTTCCAACAGAGTCCAGAACTTGTGCCATAGAAAACATAAAAATTTAGCAGCACAGGACACGCTATCAGAAGGCCATAGCATGAATTTTTCACAATAGTGAGGGCTTCATCTAGGAGAGGAAACTGCTCATTTCTGTGTTCTACTGGGAACACTGTATGTCCACTATTAGTAATTGGGCCTGAAATTCAGAAATTAATTTGTTAATGGATTAGACATTTGCAGAAAGACTGTTAAAGAGGCTGGACTGCTCCAGCCTGGTAAAGGCCAATTTCCCACAAGGACATCTTTGCAACAGTACTAGAGAAAAAAATCTCTCGCGGAAGTCCCAGGGGTACTTACTGAAGTCTGGAATAGCAATGTAGTTTGTAGTGAAGTCTACATCATGTTCCCACTTTTTGTCTCACAAACCCTCTATTAGTTGTCTGTATCTGTTCTTTTTCCCTTTGTTCACTGCCTTTTATCTGATACTATAGAATTTCACTTCCCTTAAGCTGCAATTCTTTTCTTAAGTTTGAATTTGGCACTTGGAATAGGCATTTTCTAGTCTCACTTCTGTCTGTTGATTCTTCTGATACTTCTTTCTGTTTGCAAGCGGTATTTTCAATGCAACAGCTAACGATACCTAAGAGCTAAGGTCCAAAAGGATAACTCTTCTCCTACTGATTTTTCTTTCCACTCCCCGTGCCAAAYGGCCCCTCCTGCCCTGGGCAGTGGTACAAGGCCTCAACCCTGAACTTTTGGAAAAGTTCTCTCTCATTTAAGATATAAATTGGGGTGCTGCTTATTTTCCATTAATGAAGATCTCATCATGCATAGTGTGTTGGGTGTATAAACCCTACACTTGCAGAGAAACAGGTTAGACGGTGCCCAAGCAGAGCATAGGTTGCTCTCTTGGCTGCACCTTGCTGTGGGCAGAGCAGGGTAAAGCAATGTTAGGCAATGTTAAGCATCTGTTCAGACTTTGCACACCTGATTTGAAATGGTGAAGATAACTGGTACCTGGAAGAGGCAACTAAAAGTCAGTAGTTGGTAGGCTTAATCAGAGCAGAAGCAGATCACCGAAAGCCCTGATGTAACATTCAGCCAGACATTCAAATGAATACAAAAATCTATGATGCCAGACTGAACCATGGCAGTGTGTCAGACCATGAGTTATCTTTTCACAAGTGGTAAAGAGAAGAAACAGTATTGTACATATAGATAGATATTTACATATATGGTAACCATATATATATATGTATGTATGTATAGTTATATACACAATTATTATTTTAAAATTATTTTATTCTGGCAAAATATTGCTGGGTATAACAACACAGAATTCTCTGTATTCCTACTATGGAGCCTTCACAATCATATCTGAATGTTGAACGAAACCACACACCTTTCAAAGCAATTCATTAAAGTGGGGTGCGACTGAGGCAAATACATAAAGTCATTATTTTATTGATGCTGGTGTCAAATATGGGATAGATCTTCTGTGCTCAGTGGAACTGCACCTACATAAGCTTTCCAGGGAACAGACTGACTTGTGGGTAGTGCTTGTATACTGCTAGCGTTGTTGAGTCTTGACTGCTAGTTTTCTACAGATACTTAGTATTAATAGAAGCAGTTTGAGAGTATAAACAGCCTCAGGCACTCATGTGCTGATGCTGTAGGTTACAAGGCATCAGCATTATGGTATGAAACTCAAAAGGTTGGTGGGAGGGGAACAAGGTAAGAGGTTAAGGTTTTGAAGCCATGAACACTGAAGATGGCCAATGCAATCAGAGTATTGCCTTGTTACCAAGAAGGCAGCACTTGGACAACATGACACTGCCTTGCTACCTTAAGCAAGGTTCTCACAGAACCAAAGGTATAGTTGTGCCGCTATTACCACCAACGTTTCTGCAACTGAAATATGAGTTGCCATCACTGCAATCACCAGAGACGAAGAAAATGTGTAGAAATTAAATTGTTACAGTAATATATCYGCCTAAGCTACTGCTTTGGCTAGATGAGCCAGATTAGCTCATGACAGATGAGTTTCATGAACATTTCATTGCCAAGGAACCCTGTCAAAATATTGGTGATTTCTCCGAATCTGTTCAACATCATGGAGATGTCAAACGAAATCTGAAAGGACATTATTTTTCAGGAAGAACAAAAACAATGAAAGCATACAAAGAGAATGAGCTGAGTTTTTTCCTCCTCCCCTACACATTGCTTTGGTTTCATTGAATGCTGTCCTTGCAAATACTTWGGCAACCCTTAGTCCCATAGATGTTGGTGAATTGAAGAAAGTACTGAATGTCCTCAAAGAACAGGTCTCCATGTTTCAGCAACCAGGTTTGCAAACTGGTAACATATTTTTACCTGGGTGCAGGGACTGTATAATCTCAACACATAACACAATTTAATGAAGATTTACACTACTGGCACTGGTTCTGCCATATGCCCCTCCCTCCTGGTCACAATGGTACAGCACTTGATGCACCAATGTCCGGCCACCAAATTTGTAGTTCTCATGCTGAAAGCTGATCTCAATCATAAGTCTGAAGTACATTGTCATGAGTATGGAAGATGATACAAAATGGTAACTGACAACAATCATGAAATCCTGTTTTTTTCGTGGCTTGTTGCTTGCCGGAACTATGAGATACTGTTTACATTCATTTAAAGTATAATTCCATGTAGGACAATGGAATACCACCAGCTATAAATTTCAGTGGATTTGATCCATTTGTCATAGAACCACCCCCCTCAAGGTAAACTAGGAAATGAAACCTTCATTCATATATCTGGTTTTCTCAAGCACCAAGAGCCAGGTTATCAAATGATAAACAGAAAAATTGAACACCCTCCTCCCCTCCAAAAAAACTCAGCATCATCGTGATGGAATTCTCCCCTCTCACTGAGCTTTTATTGTGTGACTTGTTTTATGAGGAGAGGAAGAAACTTGTAGGATTTTTACCTGCCTTTACTAGAGGAAGATTTATATTAAGAGACATGGATTTGACAGATGGATCACTCAGTGGATAAGGAATTGGATGGATGGTCGCACTCAAAGAGTTGTGGTCAACGGCTCGATGTCCAAGCGGAGACCAGTGACGAGTGGCATTCCTCAGGGGTCGGTATTGGGACCGGYGCTGTTTAACATCTTGGTCGGTGATGTGGACAGTGGGATTGAGTGCACCCTCAGCAAGTTTGCAGACGACACCAAGCTGTGCGGTGCGGTCAACACGCTGGAGGGAAGGGATGCCATCCAGGGGGACCTTGACAGGCTTGAGAGGTGCGCCCATGCGAACCTCATGAAGTTCAACAAGGCCAAGTCCAAGGTACTGCACATGGGTCGGGGCAATCCCAAGCACAAATACAGGCTGGGCGGAGAATGGRTTGAGAGCAGCCCTGAGGAGAAGGACTTGGGGGTGTTGGTTGATGAGAAGCTCAACATGACCCGGTAATGTGCACTTGCAGCCCAGAAAGCCAACCGTATCCTGGGCTGCATCAAAAGAAGAGTGACCAGCGGGGCAAGGGAGGTGATTCTCCCCCTCTACTCCGCTCTCGTGAGATCCCACCTGGAGTACTGCGTTCAGCTCTGGGGCCCCCAACATAACAAGGACATGGACCTGTTGGAATGAGTCCAGAGGAAGGCCACAGAGATGATCAGAGGGCTGGAGCACCTCTCCTATGAAGACAGGCTGAGTTGGGGTTGTTCAGCCTGGAGAAGAGAAGGCTCGGGGAAGACCTTACAGCAGCCTTCCAGTACCTGAAGGGGGCCTACAAGAAAGCTGGAGAGGGACTTTTTACAAGGGCATGTAGTGATAGGACAAGGGGTAATGGCTTTAAACTGAAAGAGGGTAGACTTAGATTAGAGATAAGGAAGAAATTCTTCACTGTGAGGGTGGTGAGGCACTGGAACAGGTTGCCCAGAGAAGTTGTGGATGCCCCATCCCTGGAAGTGTTCAAGGCCAGGCTGGATGGGGCTTTGAGCAACCTGGTCTAGTGGAAGGCGTCCCTGCCCATGGCAGGGGGGTTGGAACTAGATGATCTTTAAGGTCCCTTCCAACTCAAACTATTCTATGACTCTCTGATTAAAAATCATGTTTGCATGCATTCTGAGGGGCAAGGTCTGAGACAAGGAATCTTTTCCTTAAGTTTTAAGATTCATAACACCACTGCCTGAATGCTGAGCTAAACAATGATGTTACTGACAGTCAGAAAAAACACTCAAATGATTTTGAGTAATTTTTTTTTGTTGTTTTGGATGACTGTCTCCTGTCTCTGAAGATTTCCCTTGCAAGTCAATCATTAAAGAGTCAGTAACCAACACAGTGAAAAGACTAGGTAAAAAGCACCACAAACATGTTTTCCCATACCATTCTTCCCATGTGCTTGCTGCCTCTGACCTCAAACTGTACAAATGACAGCTTGTTTGATTTATGTTAAAAACTATATATAAAATATCACACAGGATCCACAGAGAAACAGAGTCACCCTGGGCTTTGGTTTCATTATCCATTGAGGAATAACTGACTACAGCCTTGGAGTACATAGAACTGATCAAAGTGTTTGCTTCCTCACAAGCAAAGAGAAACCCACTGTAGATTTCCTGTTTCATGCTTCAGTGCCAAAACACAATGAAAAAAGTTCTAGATGAGCATGTGAATTATTCTAAAACATTGTTCAATCAAATCTGATGGTTATGCACATTTGTGAAACTCATCATTTGAAATGTCAAGTCACTGACAGCAATGTGTCCTGAGGTGTGATGTATGTTTGTGATAATTATTTGCTTTTTAAAGTTATGTATCATCTGCATCAAAACAGGATTTTTCTTAAGTGTGCCTGAAATGTAGAGATGTCAGTGCTGGCTGCGTTATACAGATCTGGGTTTTAAATACCCTGTGCCAGGAAAGCATAGAGTCAGGATATGACTACAATGCCATTTTTAAGGCGCACTGAGTTATTTTTCACTTTTCTCCTAAAACTGTATGCAGTGTGGCTGATGGAGAATGATTACTAACATTAATAGTAGCTGAAGAGATTTCTACTCTGTACAGTATATACAGTATGATGCATTAAGGAAAACAACATAGCAATGATTGTTGTTACTCTTACTCCAGTATTAGCAAATGATAAACTCTTGGGATTCATTGGAATTCAGTATTCAGCTCTCTTCTGTGGTTCTTAGAGGCTATTTCTCTGGTCATTTCAAAACTTTCTTGAATGAAACTGAAGGCAGTTGGCTCTGTTGCTGGGTAAGTTCTGCTAACGTAGGAGGGCTGTCTCCTGAGTGCTAAAAAGACCATTTCCAAATCTTCAGCATCTTCTTCCTTGACAGCAGAAGTTACTACGCAGAACGGTTTAGATGATGCTGAAATGAAATTTTACAGAGATCCACAGCCTTCCAAGAGGAGACATGATAGGGAATGGCAGTGACTTGAGGGGACCTGATAGCAACTTCCCCACCTTTTATTTCTGGAAGGTGACACTCTGTAAATAAGCACCCCACTGGTGTTCGCTTTGGTATTCTGAACATAACCCTTTTTCCTATCAGGAAAGAAATTCTGCGAGGAGGAGATTGGATCTTTGCCTGTAGACAGGCAGCTACCTTACTCCTGCTATCTCCCAACAGAAATTGTTGTAAGAAAATGGCCCAGATGAACAAAATTATGAAGGCGCTTGCAGATATCCTGATCTTTGCCACAACCGGCAAGAAGCACCGTAGGAGATAGATCAGGAATCTTAGCTGTAGGGGAGCTCAGAGCTATTCTAGTTCAATCAGATTTCACAATTTGCTCTAATGAAGAGTGCTGGCAGAAGTTCAAAGCTACTCCAGGTCTCGACTCTCCCTCCACATTACTATAAAAATGACTGTAGAAGTGTTAACTGCAGAGGAGCCAAAAGTTGTTTTGGTTCCAGCCTTTCCCAGCAGGAGTAACTGAGAAAATAGAGTAGGAGTGCTAGTTCTGCTCACAGCTCCCTCAGCCTCCTGCAGAACACCAGAGACGTTGCTGCGAACACAGCAAAGTGTGCCCAGCGCTGTCCCCCCTTGCAGCTCCTGCAGCCTCAGCCGCTCCCTGCAAACGCTGCCGATACAGATGCACCGGCTCAGTAACTCCAGAAGTCTTCAGAATTAGAATTAACCTCTGCTGCTGATAACCCAACGGCTGTTTGAGAGGCAGAAGGTATCAGGAGGATGGCGGTGTTCAGCCAGCATTGATTTCTTCAGCCTTTTGTCTGTGTCTGCTTTCTGTCTTGTTTGGAGGTGGTTACTGTTACTACAAGTAGCATGAATCACATCTCTGTTAAAAAACAGAGCTTCAATTGTCTTACATAACCCCTGGTAACTGCATGTCTAATAATAGCAAGCCATTTCCAGGTAGGGAATCTGTCTGTGTCCCAGACCCAGACACATGCACACGCACACACACACACACATATTCATATTACTTTTTACACCTCACTTCTGGGAAGGAGTGAGCTTTTAACATGCAATATGACAGTTCTGAGCTGCAGGACCTGGCAACTATTATTTTAAAATGCCATTTTTCACTTATTGCCTTGAGAAGCCAGTCCAGTACATGCAATTTGCCTCACAGCCCAAGCAGCTGAGGGAGCAAAAAGAAAACCCAACAGCACTGTTTGGTTTTGAGAGAGCATTGAATGGCAAAGGCCATGCTTCGATCCTGACCTGAAAGCTTGACTCTTTCTAGATGTGAACTCTCCTTCTGTCTCTTAGAGAAGGTCCACATTTTGACAAAGTTGGTACTTCTCATAGTTCTGACAAACCCTTATTTTTTCCACCCCTCAGTTTCCCCCTTGGAAAAGTAAAGGACAATATGCAACTCCCTCATTACTGCAAGGCTAATAGATAATGCTGCAAATCAATAATGAGGTCTTCAAATGAAACTTCTTTATAAATTGAAAATATTATTTGTATTGTAATCCATGAGTGGTCCACAGAAAGAAGGAGTTTCTATGGTGTCACAAAAATTCTGAACTTTCATTCAGTAGGTGGTCAAGGAAGAAACGCTCGCCAGTAATGTTGCTGCTGTTCTGTGAGACATTGAACTGCCTGTCCTTTTGCCAAATGGGACAAAACTTTGCTGTAGAGAAACATGCTATCAGGTCCATCAACTTTAGTATCCTGATTCTGGTTAATAACAAACACAAGACCCTTCAAAGGGAGAGAATCACAGAATATCTCAAGTTGGAAGGGACCCATAAGAATTACCAAGTCCAACTCCCTGCTCCTCGCAGGACTACCTAAAACTGAATCATATGACTAGGAGTGTTGTCCAGGCGCTCCTTGAACTCTGACAGGCTTGGTGCCATGACCACTTTCCTGGGGAGCCTGTTTGCAAATGGAGTGGTTCTAGACTGTTTTCAAGGTTTTCCAAAGAAACCGGTTCCTTCTGGCCTCTCTTACCGTCAATCAGCATACCTGGGCATCTAAGCTTGGATTATATGGTATTACCAACATAAAAGCCAGACTTCAGCCATTCCAAACTTCTATATTCTCTCGGTTTAAGAGATGAATTGGAGCCAGGGATTCAGAAAGTCAATTTGAGTTCTGGATTTGTTCAGCTTTGAGAGTTCAGTTTAGGTTCATCTCTTCACATTGTAGGAATGTAATAAACAGTTAAAAACTTAACTGATGACATAATAAAAAATGTTCTCCTCCAGCTTTTATTTCTAAATCTATTATCTTTCTCAGCTCAGATAATCTTTCTTGAAAGTTTGTTGGAAGTATTTGAAAACAATAAAGCTTAGTGGATCAGACGTCAGACTCTGGTTCTATGCCTACTTCTGACAAGTCGTACTGTATAACCAGGCAGTATCTTTGGACGAATCGTTACTTGCCTGTTTCTCAGGATCTATGGACAATAACTGGCAATTTGGTATTGTTATTATGGGATCAAGCATCTTGAGTCCCTGGATCCACAAGTCACTTTACAGTAAAGTCAGAACCGAACTAAACCTAAATTGTGTTTGAACTCACAAACTGACTGGTCTGGCCAACAATTGCAGACCGGCTTTCATGGATCCCACTATGTCCACAATACTCACATGACCTCARACAGATTTCTGTGGGTGCAACAGGGAAAAAATTGGACTGGTACTTTTATTTGTTATCAAATGACAGCCTATGGTTCAGCAGCAATAAGCCTGCTGTGAAAAGTCCAAACACCCAAGCAAGTGAAAAAAACAAATCAAACAAGAAACCTACCGAGTTGTAAACTGTAGTTTATCAGTATCATGCAGTCATGATGAGCTGGCTGTGTTACTGCCCTAGGGTAAGAAGTTCTTACCTTTTCTGTAGGAAGTCAAATTAATTTGCCTTCACTATCTAGTAATCCCCTTGTCAAGCAGTAAGAAATTCAGATATTGGCTACTCTGTGTTACAACGTACTATTTAGAAAGTTGAAAGACGGAGAGAAACTAATGGAAACCATAGATCATGCATCAGTTGCTGAACTTGCAACATTCTTTCTAGAAAAACAGTATTAATATTTTAATTGCTGATCATAATACTATGTCCCAGATTCCAGCTAAGCATCTGAGAACACAACGGATCTTCTGCTTTCAGGTTATTTTTATTAGGACTGAAACTCGTGCAGGAAACACTTTCACTGGTGGCCCAGTAAAGGGTTAAACAAAAGTTGGACTCAAGTTTACAAAGCCATCTGAACTGGCTTCCAGTAGACATGAAACATCTATGCATCTGGAAAATGGAGCTTGCAATTGACTGTTCTGTACCATCTGCTCTCAAGAACATTTTCTGCTTGGGAGTTGCATAAGCAATGAAAAAAAGCACACAAACAACTTCCTGTACCATGTTTTCGGTCACTTGTAATGACGCATTACAAAGCAAACCAGCTAAATATGCACAACTGTGCCTCACTCCAGGTGACAACATGTATTATATAAGAGCAATGCCTGACAGAAAGACACTTATTTTAAGATATCACGGCACAAAAAGCACCCAAGGGGAAATATTCACTATATGTGAGAGTTGGGGGCAAGTGCCAGGGAGAGTTTTGCCTCCATCTTGAAAGGCCAAGTGCAGTTCAGAAGATAGAAAAATCAAAAAGAGGACTTTTTTCGGTTTACAAAGTAAAATGACAGAACTTGTTGCATCTCCTTCTGTAAAGGGGAGTTTAACTTGTAGCGAATATAAGCTTTTTGTTGTTATTTAATGTCACTTTAATGCATTTTAGATTCAAAATTATTCTTATCCCAAAAGCTTTTAAAAATTTGTTTAGACTCGCTTTGTTTGCCTGTTGGGAAGCCATGGCCTGATTTAATCTCGTATTGTGGCATAAATAAAACAATATCCACAGGAATCAGAATAGGTTAACCAGAATAAAAGTATCTACCTCTCCAAACGGGTCCCAAGCCTTTAAAACTGTGTACGTACATATGTGTTGGCCTCTCTCTCTTTGCAGTGACTGCACTAATGGAATTGAATGGAGACATATGGGGAAAGCCCAGTACCCATGCAAACGCCGGGAACCGCTGAAGGCGAAAGGGGACTGAAGCCTAGACCGAAGCAGGGTGTGTAGCTAAAGGAAGGTAGTTTGCCTCTACTTCGGTGGATTTTTGACGCTGAAGTTGAGATGAGTTTCCCTGCTAATGAACAGACTCAGGCCATCAGTCCACAACTGTTACCACRGGATCACTCAGCAGTATAGATCTGACCTGGTTTGGGCACGGGCATGTGATCACATGACTATCGAATTAGCAAGAGTTTATGTCGCTGCAAGAGAACAGACGATACATAATCTAGCCTGAAGTCAGAGTAGCGCACGCAGGTGATATCTGATCTGGCATAAAGCCTGCCACATAAAGTTAATCCATTTGTTCTGAAAACATTCAAACCAGTATGTGAATTTATCCTAGATCAACACCTTGTGTTATATGGCTACAATGTTTTTGATAGGGTATTATGACCCAGATCCACTGTGCCATCAAACCACAGCTTCAGAAACTGTTTACCTCAGAGATTTTGCATGGAAACAACCAGTTCTATCAATCTACAGGGTAAATCTGGGGGTGCAAACAGCTCCAGGGGAGACAAACTCCCACCCACCTGAGAAGCAGACTGTCCTTGTAAAGACTAGCCGTGTAAGAACAAAGGGGTTCTCTTCCAAATCAGCATCTATTACTGCCCGCAGACCAAAAGGACTTAGACCACCAAATTTTATTCTTACCTTCAAAATACGGTGGCTTTGTTGTTAATATGGGCTTTTCCTAGATAATGGACCCTGTAGGCTAGAATCTGCAGGACTAGATTATTCTCAGGAGACCAGTCCATCTCCAAGAAAATATCTCAGCCTGTGGCAACAAAGTCTCAGGTTAATGAAAACTGTTTTAAGATTTCAGCTGAATTAAGCAGGTGCACAGTTCACACAGGTCACCTCTGCATGGGAAGGAACATCAATATGTTTTCTGTAGCTACAATTCATTAATAACAAAACCTGGTTCATATCCTCTTTACTACAGCATCCTTCCTCTGCCTCCCTTTGCCACCTAGCCCCCTTCCTGACTATAATGCCTTACACCTCCAGCCATCAGGACACCATATGAAATTTTGTTCATAATTACACTGGCAAGTCTCCTCTGGTTTTCGTGGAAGTTACATCCTCATAAACAAGAGCAGAATTTGGCCCTCTGTCTTTTCGAAAGGAAGACTAATGATCAAATAATTTTCTCACATCTCTGTTTGCACTTTCACAGTCTGGTTACATTGATTTGTGTCTCGTAAGTAGACATTTCCTTTGTTGGTTACAAATCAATGTTATAGACCTAGCCTGCCTGCACATTTTTCCCTTCCCTCTTACTGTGTGAAAAACAAAGTGCAGCTTCAATTCTTCTTGCTTTATAAATGTGAACTTCCTTGATGAAGCATAAGAGAGAAAAGCAGATAAAATTCCAGCTCTCCCTCAAAAAACAGGAAACGTCTGTGCTTAAATTTCTAATTACCGAGATGCTTTATGGTATGATAAACACCTTTATCATTCCAGTCCTGCCACGGCTTTGTTAGCCTAGTTATAATCCTCTCCTTCAGATATCGCAAGATTTCCCATAGCAGCCCACTGTGGTATCACAGACAGCTATGACTTCATGGCATGAGTAAGGAAAAAAGAGGCAAAGGTTTTAGTCTGCAGCAGGACTGAGCTGCCACACAAATCTCCTGGAAAGGATGGAAAAGAAAAGGGTTTGCGATTGGTGCCTGAGAGGCAACGAGCTTTTTGACCGGAGTATGAAAATACAACAGTGAAGATAGCTGGGTATTTTACTACAAATGGATACGCATGATAATAGAAAAGGAGTAGTAAGAAACAGAGCCATCAATCAGAATATATCAAGTGAAAGAAGGTACAGGTGTAAATGTGGAACATCTCAGTTTGATTTGCCTTTATTAAAAGAGAAAAAAAAAAAGTTAAAAAAAAAGAGTAAAAGCAGCCTCAACTCAAGCTCATCAATTTTATTACTATGAAGAAGTTTAGTAAGCGACAGTTCCACCAATTTGATGGAAAACTCATGGCTGCCAAAATAAAAATAGAAATAGATTAGAACCGGCATCAATAAAAATAATAATAATAAGGTTTAAAGGATGTGAGATCAAAAAGGAAAAGAAAAATTTTACAAATATGAAACAAGGYTTGCTACACTGCCATCACCACCATCAAAGAGCATCTTCAGAATTCAAAAGGGAATTTTATTTATTTTAAAGAACAGCACTAGGAATCAGGAAATCTGGGTCCTACTTACACCTCTTCTGGGGAATCTATGCTTGGCCTTGAGAAAGTATTTCAGTGCTCTGTGCTTCAGCTTCTCTGTAAGGCCAATYGAGATAATAACAGATTGACTTCACAGGCATTTTATAAAGCTTAATTCATGAGTGTTGAGAAAACACTTTGAGGTCTTTATGTAGAAACTATTATATGGAAGGAAAGACAAAAAGGAATTTGAAGATTTGGGAAACACTTGAAAAAGAGATTCCACAACTTGACCGTCTCCTGGAAATCACAGGAAAAGAACAAATCACTTCCTTTTTTTGATTTTATTTCCAAAGGAAGCTTAAAGCTTCTCAGCTAAATGGGCAAAGAAGTTGCCCCCACAAATAGTTGAAGAATCAGTGAGTAAGTGGTAATGGGGAGCCCTGGCTTTGCTGTGTGCTTGCTCAGGATCACTGCCTGCTGGACTGCAACCTTGCAACACTGTATGCATGTGCCCGTTCCCAGTGAGATAACACCATGCTGCTGGCCTGATGGGAAGAGAGATGAGGAGAAGTTATGACTACTTGGATAGCTGTCTATTTGCACAGCCTCTTGCCAGCAGCAGTTCAGGCAAGAAACCGTAACTGTTGCTATAAGACTTTGGGGACCAACCATTCGGTCTCTCTGTTCCACCAGTCCATGACCCTAGGCAACTACCTGCTTTGCTTGTTTTTAAAATGGGCCTGGCTTTCTAAAACTTCTGAGTATTGTAATAGTAGATATGGTGGAACAGTCTTTAATAGATTAAATCCATGAACTAGTTTAGAAAGAAAGAAAGAGAGATACAAAATAAGAACACGAAAATTAAGTGAATTATAAAAACAAAACAAAATTATTCTGATTTGATACAACTTTTCCAAACCATTTTACTTAGATGTAAATGACAAAAAGAAGATACCAAGCTGCCACGAGTCAGACCTGCAGAATCAAATCTATTCATCGATGTTGTTTTGGTAGCATCCATCATTGTCGTAACTCTTGTCTCTAGTAAGAGTTAATCCTAAAGAAAGAACTCAAGAGACAGAACTGTCCAAACCTGGGTTATYTTACTGATTAAGAATATAATCTACCAGAAAACCCAAGCAGTGATAAGTTACCAATTCAAAAGGACTATCACGATCACGTTCATCTATATGACAGAGAGAACTCAATATGCATTTCCACGCAAATATATTTATAACTGCTTGTTTACAGCATATGGTGCCTTCCACTGTATTTTGCATATTTTTCTTATCTTGTACTATCAAAGTTAGCAGACAGTGGAGAGGTATGTATCTTTTTCTTATCTTATCCTGAACAGGCTTCACTAACAAGGACATAAATTCTGTCTTTTCAATACCAAGCTGCAATTAGCACAGAGGTCATGACATTGCAGTTAGCACAAAGGTCACAGTAGCACAGCTACCCAGGGGGTTCCACACTAGAGCTAAGCATGAACCCAAAGCACTCTGGGCATAGGGAAATGTATAAGCTTTTTTTATGTCTGCATATATGCATGCCAGGAGTAAATATTTAAGGAACAAACAACATGATAACATGAGAATGAGAAAAACAATGATCGCAAGCATAACAGTGATCAAAATTCTAATTGCCAGATGGACAAAATAGGTTTACCTGGTGGTGAGCACTGTGGAGAGAAATGAAGTCTTGCCTTTTACATTTCATGCATTTTAAGAAGCTGCTCAGATTATTTGTTTACTTTAACCTGACATCAGTTCTGTTGACAATAAGTGCTAGAGCAAAATTTGTACTGGAATACAAACACCTTCAAAAATTCCAAGGTATCTCAAGAYGGCATTTCTTTTTGGTTCTTTTTATATAGTTGTATGTATAAACATCAAAAGGTGAAACAGCTAGGTTCAAGTCACCCAAAGACTGGGGAGAAGTGCTGAGCATTTTGCTGCAGGTTCACGTTACTTTAAAACCTTGTGTCATGAAGACTCATTACAGGACAATATGATTCATTTACCCTAACATTTTCAAAGAAGCCTTGGATGGACTTAGATCACTAAAGGTGAGTGCCAGTATTTGCTACACATTGGAGCAAGTAGCCTCAAAATCTCATCCCACAGGACTGGCTCCAAAAGCAGGTGGAGCTGAACTGTTAACTGCAGCATCCGAAACGCACATACCATGAGAGGATTATACTGAGTTCTGTGACAACTACACTTTAGCAAGAAGGGGGAGGAAAGGGGCTGAAGAAGCCTGAAAGGAAAATGAATAAATTCAGATCAATGGAACAGGCCTGGAGGCTGCTAAAGAGGCTCTTTTAAGAGCCACAGACGATGGCCACAGTCTAGACCGAACACACACAGAGAGAAAAGTCAAGACAAATCAGCACCATTAAAAGCTAAGTAATCACATCACATAACAGAGAGATACAGCAATAGTCTCTCTGTCTCTGCTCTGAGGTGAAATCACCTGGAATGTGACTTTTTTTTCTGGGCACCTCCTCATCAGAGTGATTGGAGAGAGTTCAGAGAAGAGCCACATAAATGACCAGGGTGGTGGAAAGACTGAGCTATTAGGAAAAGAAATGAAGAGCTACATCTGCATAGCCCAGTTACATGCCAATGACTAGCAGACGAAGGGAAAGGCATGAAAACAAGCTGCGTATAATTGAAAGGTGCAAATGCCAAAAAAAAGAAAAAGAAAAAAAAAAGGGAAAGAAGAGAGGGTAGCTAATAATAAATAGGTGTATGGATCAAATCAAGAGCAGTAACATGAAATTGAAATTCTAGGGAGCAAATAGCGTAAGCCTGAAGAGTAGTCTCGTTAGGGAAGGAACTGAAGGTTGACTGTGTATTTAAAACTGCCCTTGAGAAAACACTAGACATGTGATGCACACACCATCCTTCATTGGCCCTGGGGAGATGGGCTGAGCAGGTCTTGATTGTTTTTCCAGTTTGATGACTCCAAGGTACACTGTGTTTTTCTGGCCTAAAAACCATCCATAAAAATATGGAAACCCAAGAAACACACTTTGGCAGGTTAGATGATGATTAACCAGAAGGAGACTAAATTCATGTTCAGTGGATAATCCTGTGAATTAGACAGAGTTGTATATGAAGAAAGGAGTAAAACAGCAAGCAGCAAAACCTAGCGGGTTGAGGACATGGCTCTTTTAGCATCAGATGGTACAATGAGGAACAGCCACACAGCAGAGTGGATAATCCATTCCATAAAGAGAGAGCAGCATGCATGGATCAAGCAACAAGATGTGACAATGGAGTTGGGGAAATGACTTTAAAGGATACATGACCTCCTGAACCATGAATTGGCCAGCTAGTCTATGGGAAGTTTAAATGCTTGCATCACAAATCCAGAAACCTGACTGTGCTAAAGGGAGCTAGTCTCTCTCTCTACAGCATCCTAAGAAAGTCAATGACAGACAGACAGAGTGAGCCTTGCACTCTTCCATGCTATTGAACTGCGGATATAAGCCTATAAAAGAAAAAATAATACTYCCCTTACTTGAGTATTAAAACACTGCAAAAAGCTGCACACACAGACAAAAAGTATCACAGAGCCATGCCGGGGGTGGCAGTGGAGAGAGCGCAGGCATCTGGAAATGATGAGATGAAACGCTACTGTCACTTCCCATCCATAACCCCCCAGCAGCAAGGAGTCCAGACAGGAAAACCACCAGCTAAACCTGAGACATAAAAGTTATTACATAAAGCAAACCAGATCCTGACTGATTTCAACCTGCACTGGAAATAATCCTTAGCTTTTTTAACTGGAAAGTAAAGAGCTTATGGGTGAGAAGCAACGGGAAGATAGAGACAGAGGAATAAACTTATTGTTGCTGRTAGTTTTCAGCAAGAAGGACTAACTCTGTCTTTACAGCAGTGGTATTATCAAAGAGAAAAATTAGGTTAGTGGTATATTCATTTGAGTGGCGTCTGTTATTCTTTTTATAGTTTTTGGAACCAAGAAGACAAAAGACAACCTCCTTTGGTCCAAAGACAGTAACCGATTTCATTCCCCTGTGGCCCTACATAGGAGGGGCTACTTCAGATTCGGTGCTGCCATATAGCCCTGAAAATGCAGCACCTTCCTGACGCTGCTAGCTCAGCCTGAGGTCTTATGAGTACAGCTCTGCTGACAGTGGGGTCCTTCCATGATGTGAAGGAAAAACTTCTCAGGAAGTTTCAGGTGACATTATACAAAGTTCATCTTTGCTTTTGAGTTATTCTTCTGCTAACCTTCCTCATTGGTCAAGTATGACATCCAGAAGACTCTTTCCCTTTGCTCTACCTTCAGAGCACAACTTCAAGTTCAGCATTAAAATACATGTTTGGAGAAGAGCAGCTATTTGTACCAGCAATGGTGCTTCCTGAACAAAATGGTAAACATAACTGCAGTACTGATTCCTTTGCAAATCATGCCCTGAGGCTGAAGGGCCAATGAAACAATGATTTCAGAAGCAATATCAGATAAGGTATTCTCATTACTCCCCAGGCCATTGCAAAAAATTACTCCCCGATCCCTGCAAAAATCCATGATTTAGAGAAAGGTTGGTTGTCTCCGTTCATAGCCCAACTCTACAAACAGCTGTGTTGGCACGAGCCCGGGAGTTGTGCAATGTGTTGGTAAATCTGAGCAGCCAAAGAGGGAAATTTGTTCAACTGGTTTGGTCCCTGAAGCCCGTGTATCGACAAACCACAGCCTGTGCACCTTATTAGCTTTCTGCAGTTCCCTGCTAACCAATGGTATGTACCTGTCCATCTGCAGAGCCAAATATAGCTTCTTTTAAAAGAACAGAAAAGAATCCCTGCTGAGCCTGACAGAAGACAAGCCCACTGTGTGTCTGCCTGGTGCTGTGGAGTCTTGTGACAAAGGTGGCTTGAGGCTGTGTGTTTATTATCCAGCTGATGCACATTGATAACTTGACCTCTACACTTACAAGATCCRTGTATTATTTCATTGCTTACCTCAGCTTCTACAGGCCCCGTATCCTAAAACCCCATGTACGTCACAGAGGACCTTCCAAGCAGCTGACGGACAAAACACTTCTGACAGCCATTCTGGCTAGGATAACATTTAAATATGAGGAGGAAATACAGTGCTGCTCACTCCCCCAAGTGCAAGCTAATTTTAAAGTTAATACTGTAAGTTCTTATAGATAGGATGTTTTAATTACCTTCAGCCTGTCCAAACCAGCACTCCTAACCCTACGCGTACTGCTGATGTGACTGACAGCTGATAGCTTTTCTAAACACCAAGCACAGCATTGCAGTCACTAGCAACTCAAACTGCCTAAAATGGTGTGATTTTTATCACTTTGACAATACTTATGACAACTCTCTTTAAGCATAAAGGGATTTWAAAAATTTGCTAAGATTTAGAAAATAAGCCTACCTAAAAGTTTGATGTATGTAAATTGATGTTTAAAATCACATACAAAGAACAGTCTGACTTTGCCTTATACCAACATTAAAAAAGGTCTCTCAGCTCACAGAAACAAGCTTCGCCCTCCCTTCCTCAGTTTACATAGCCTCCCACTTGGTTCACCCTCACATTCTCCCTCTTCCCCAAAGCCTGGGAAAATAAATAGGGCTCCCCCCCAAAATATAATAATCTTTGACTTCCTCTGTGGAAGGGTACATGAATGTGGTAACCAGTGAGACAAGGCATGCAAGAGAATCAATGGCTGAGCTGATCAAGCTAATTCAGCTGTTAAGAAAGAGACCAAAAACCATAAAGCCCCTCAAAGGTCAAAAAGCATCTCCTAGTTTATGCCTGAGAACGACCTGGAAGTTGGTGTCATCCAGAGAGTGCAAATATATTAAATGCCGTGGCAGAAAAAATACTATGCAAGCAAGAACTTGCTCTGTATATGAGCTGAAGTTTTTAAACCGTCCCCCACAGAGATAATCATAGTAAGATCCACAATGAGAAAGATCTTGTTACAATTCCCCACCAAATACTAATGTAAACAACACCATCTTCTATATTCAGAAAGCATCTACATCTCTGACAAGTCTTCTAAGATTTCTGAGACCAGAGCAATAAAAGCCAATCAAATGCAAGTAGGTCTTAATTTCCAAATACAGGTATCTTAACATCCAAAGGGTGCATTAGGATTTTTTTCTGGCTCATAAAGTGTTAGGTACTAGAATACCTAATCTCTAATTTATGTCTGATTCAGCTCCTGCTAAAATAAGAGATGCTGGTGGATCCACATGGGAGGCTAGGACATTTCAAGAAACTGTTTAGCCATTATCAGGCCTGGCTGGCTACGATACACAAAGATGCTTTTTCAGGCAGAAGCAATGAGCATGGCTCCACCCAACGCAAACTGTGGTCCTGCTACAACGGTCCCTTTAGCAGAGATCTGCACACCCTCCCCTGTGTATCTGACCTTCTGTATACTGTCAGTGTAGGTGCACCTACTGCTGGTGCAACAGATGTTAAAGCAGGAAAACCTGACTCCCAGAGTAGAGGGATTAATGGGGCATTAACATTAAGGCCCCAGTTGTGGCCATTTAAATGCTAACAGCCTTAAGTAAGTTATCCAAAACACAAGCTTGCCGTGTGAGCCACTAGAACTTAATTATAGAACATCTGGGGCCAAAACTTGCCCCAGGATATGCATGAAGTCATCCCAATGATGCTAATGGAAACCCATGTGCTATATATTAGAAAAGCAACTGGTTCTAAAAAGGGCTATTTTACAGCAGAATGTAAAAGGTTACCTTTTTTTAACAGTCCTTTTACTATTTACATTTACAAAAATTAATCACGTCACAGATGCCCGGACTCATCAGCTGGGCTCCGATTTACATTCTTCACTAACGTTCCCACAAAATCAGTTAAAGTAAAGCTTGGTTTTAAAGCCTAGCATGTTGAATTAATGTTCTGTTAAATCTGGCAGATTTTGTCCATGGTTCTTTATTGACCCTTGTTGTAATTCTCCTTTTGATACTCTTCTGATGCACCTTTTCCCATTCAAAGTATATTTCATGGTCCAGAGATGGTTTTTGACTGAGCAGAGTGTATTTTCACCTCCTCTTCACCTCCCAGAGCAGTATTTCAGGGCCCATCATGAGGTGTGCCATTAAACCTAAAGCATGCACATGGCTCCTCTTGCATTGCARCTAACAGATCTGTTAGACTTTAAATCTGCTGGGCAGCAGCAGGTAAACACAGCTTTTGTTTTAGCAGCTCAGTTACAGCTAAGTGAGCATCTGCCCTGCTGTACACAATAAACCTTCTATTTCAGAGGAGTATAATTGTCATTGCATTTCGTTGTCCTTTGAAACTTGGAGCAAGAGGCTTCAACCTGAGGGTCCACTGCAGTCTGTGTTTAGGACGTAAAAAGCCCCATCCTTCACTGCTTGCTACCATAGGCAATTATTGATAACTATGGAAAATGAAAGGGACATATCTCACTACCTAAAGCCTCAAATGATCCACTTGGCATGGGATTCATACACAAGAGGCAAAGCAGTAGAAATACAGTATTGTTACATGGTTATGGTACTTGCTATATGCAATATACTGAGCAAAACTCTGCTGTCACTTCAAAGATTTTCCTATTCGTGTTGACAGGGTAGGGGGCTCAAGAGAAGCATGTGATCAGGCTCTGCTTTTCAGCTCTAATGAACCTTTCTGCAAAGTGGGAACTGAGCTGGCTCCATTTGCCACTTCTCTTGTAAGAATTTCACTTGTGGAAGTTATGGACCTGTTCACTCACAACCAGCCCCTTGTTTCCCCCCCAAAAGACTTTTATATCACCATTTCTTCAGGGAATGCATTACTACTTCTGTTTTATGTCTCCATGAATGGCACAAATGCGACTTTGAAAGCAAATCTGTGGTGAAATTCAAGACAGGAATGCAGCATGTATGTGTTCAGAACAGGAGTTTCCAGCGTGAAGACTGCAAAATAATCAGCAACTGAGCCAAAATCTTAGAATGGGCAATTTCAGGCAACTCATGTATGTAAAGTTATCTATAGCACGTAGGGAACACATGCATACATGCTTTTGAGAAAAAATACACGGCCTTTCAGTACACACTGACATTGCATAGTATATGCATTAGTGTTTAATGAAGTGTTTGGGGCCCATGCTAACTTTGATTTGTAGGACTTTAAGTCATGCAGCTCATGCTAATGTTACTGTATGCTGCTATGAATACAGAGAAAAATTTTTAAGACCAGCTCAGTGTGTTACACTCACAACTCTCATTTTAATTCAATGTAAATTGTGTGTTTAATCTCTTTTGAAGGTGTCAAAGATCCTATCCACATCTTTTGGGTAGAGAGTCTCATGAAAGAAGGCAGTGTAAATTATACCTACCCATTCCCTTGTGTTCCTCCCTTTTCCACACTCTTCTTTCTGGCTGTCCCTTTATCTGCCTTTTTTGGTCTCTCTTTACTCATTTCTAGTCATTCCCTTAGCCTGCCACTTGTTTTCCGCTCTCAGGTATATTTTGTAATACCCTCTAATATACATCTTTTTCCCGCTGTTCCTACTCACCTCTCCTGGCACCGTCAATGTCACATGCCACCACAGTACCTGGACTGTAATTTGTGTGTTTACCTTTACCTTGCATTTATTACGATAAACTCTCTCAGTCTCACACCCTCACCCTTCATTAACTCTGATTTCCTATCCTCTTCAGTTCCTACCACTCCAGAAAAGGCAAGAGGGGGAATGATGTGCTTGCAGAGGCAGGGCTGCTGTCACAGACTGATTGACAATGAGCACGGCGCCTGCAAGTGCCGAGATGCCGCAGTTTGTAGAGTGAAGTGAGACCTCGGTGCCCGGTACGCCCTCCTTGATTGAACAGACATTTTGAGTGTGGCTGCCGATCACTGTTAGCCCAGTGACTCCCTGCATTTTCCTCACTTGCTTCTCCCAAGCTGTCAGACTGGCAAGGCTCAGGAGAAATCACAGGTTTCCTAATTGCGTTTGTGCCTGCACAGAGAGAAAACTTACATACAGGCTGGTCAGATCTGTACAGATGATGGAGAATGTTTTGCTCTGTTCTGCGCTAGTGTGGGCTCTTTGATTTGTGCCTGGCAGCTTCCTTGCTCCTGAGGACAGAAAGATAAACTGTGGCTTTGTATGGATGGGGAAGATGACAAAGAGAAAGGAGAGAAAAGGATATTCATTACATTTATCGGTGCAAACACTTTCTCAAATGATTCTTGCAATTTCAGGTACCGAGTCCCCTCCATGGGCGCATCTACCCTGGATGGCTGTATCTTGGATTTATAGAAGCAGTTTGTTCCTTTATCTACACAGTCAGATTGGAACCCTTTATTTGGTGCTGATCAGTCTGTTCAGATTCTTCTGACTGCTCCTTGCTTAGAGGCAAGGCATCGTGCACTGTTTTCAATAGCTATTTAAGTGGCGAGCAGGCTTTGGCAGCCAGGTAATTCAGAGAGAATGCGCAGCAGCAGCCAGTCTGGACTGTGAATCTGACTCAAAAGTGGTTAAGTTTTCCTTCGACTGCACAGGACAGACCCATCTTTTAACAGGTTGCTTTCTAGCCAAACCAAACACAAAAGTTGACTAAATCAAGATGGCCCAGCAACTCTTGGGAATCCCAGTGCCTTTAATGATCTGAGAGAAAGCAGGAGCCATGGACAGTCCTTCTCCCAGGTTATGGGTGGCTCTACGGGCAGCCTTAGTTTACATAGCTCAGTGGCTCACAATTACTGAAATAACAACAAGTTGCTTTCTTCTTTTTTATCGCAAAGTCTCACGGGAAGCTTATTTTGCATACAGTGACTCAGGAAGCTGCCTGCTAATCTGCACGTACTGTATGTCTGTCTGGAACAAGTAATTTGTCCTCTTGTTTACAGCAGCCTATTTATAACAGTACAGAGATGACCCAAGGATACACCAAGTCTCCCCTCCAAACACCCAGAAAGGGGCTTTTCACACTCATCACAAAGCCATGAAAACTACAGCTCCCTCAACTCCTCCTTCCAGTGAAGATGATCTCGAAGGGCAACAGGGAGTAGAGTGGGTTAGAGCAGGTTTTGATGAAATACATCAGAAAGAACATTTGTTGTGTCATGATCACAGCAAGAACCCACCTGCCCCAGGATGATATGAGACCCAAAAGATGGAGGACAAGTGTCCTTGAATACCTAAGGATTATGGTATCCACTATTACTGTTTTACCCAGAAATAAGTTGTTTGCAAAGGGTAATGTCCTGAGGGATGCAAACAGGGGATCTGCATCTTTCAGGATTTTTGTTTAATGGCGTTCAAAGCTCAAAACTGCTAGAATGAAATCTATAAAGCCACAACCTTTCTCTGTCAGACAATTTCATCTCTTAACAGTATCTGTTTCAGAAAGCATCATATGTCATGTATGTAGAAGCGATAGGCATGTAATGAATCATACATGTGTATTCTAAATTAATTTTTCACAGGAGTAATTTTAAGTGTCCTACAATAGCAACTCCTGCTGGCTAACCTTTCCCCCCTAAGAATTAGATTAACAATTCTCCAAGCTGTGCACCTTCAAACAACTGCTTCTTCCCAGACAAGGAAACAGGTTTTTGCTCTCTGTTACAGATATAATATTCCTCCTTAGAACCGCAGAAGCCTAAGGTCCAGTCTTTATCCAAAATTTTGTCTTTACATTCATGTGCAATTTCTATTTTGCTTTAGAAGAAGGGCAACGTCACTGCTCTGGAAAAGAGAGCAGGTTTCTTAATCAGACATGTCATCCTCATTTTTGACCCTGTTACTAGACTGAAATTAGTGACTATATGAATACATTTCCCATATTTCAGATATAAATATAAACATATATGTCTGCACACACACACACACCAAACTCCAACAATGTTATACATATTCATGTATGCATATGTGTAAACAACTACTCAATCTTATTTTTACATATATATGTATTTACAGGCATGTTTGTATATATACTTATACATACATATACTCACATACATAACTTGTGAGCATTTTACACTTGTTAAATACTTTCTTCCTAAGCTTTGTGCTGTCTCTTTTGTGATATCTGAAGTATCTGGCTGAAGATGAAGGGATAAGATCAATTACCCCTGTACTTACAGAAACAGAGACCCATTATGCCTAAAGCTTACCTAAAATATTTTTCTGTAATAAGTGTATCTTTAAAGAACACAAAACCTTCTTCCTGCATCCTCCTTTATTTGGGGGCTGAGCAGCACTACTTGGAAACGGAGATTATGAATGTCCCAAGCTGATGTCAATAGAACTATCTGTATTATATCAGGAATACCCGTCTGCCATTTCTACCATAGCACTTTCCATAAGAGGAGTGCAGCAGATACTGATTCTTCTGCCTTTGCTCACAAGCTTCTCCTCCACAGTGCAATTTCTAGTATCTCAAGCTTCTTAACACTTACAAAGAAAATAACCTCTTCCCCTAATTAATTTTTCTTCTTTCTTTCTTTCTTTCTTTCTTTCTTTCTTTCTTTCTTTCTTTCCCTTTTTAGATCTTAATAATAGCATGGATTTTTTTCTTTCCCCAAATGTGGAATATCTGACCATAAATTAAAATGGTCCAAAGTTCCTGAATGGCAATTTTGATTCCTGAAGCAATGACAAATACAAGGTGTGAATTTTGCAATTCATGATGACAACAAATAAGAGAATTCTGTATCAAAGCAAGACAATTCCTTCCACTTTCAATAACGATATGCAGAACAGGGTTAGAGGTGGCTTGTAAGGTCCCGAGAGATCAGCAACTCTATTTATAGCAACACTATGTACAGAAAAGCCATATATGTAATTTTCAAATTATTCTAAAATATGTTTACAGCCATTCCCTATCTCTAGGGTTGGTCACAAAGGATCGGTAGAGTTGACTGAACAACTGATTCAGAATGGAAAAATGTACCCCCTTCTTATTTTTTGCACCCAAGTCTTAATTTTTCAAGTGATATTTTTATTCAGTTGCATGAGCTGAACAGCCTGGATAAATGGTATATATCCCTTTGGCAATATATGAAGGATTAATTTTTTTTACCATTTGTTATTTATAGCGTGCGTCTGGTCATCTAAGTCATATGCTTCCTGTTTTTAACTGAATGACAAACTTTTCAAACAGAAGAATGTATTCCAAATGATGCATAAGTACTCATAACCACAAAAGTCTTTACCTGAACATTTCTGAAATGTTCATTGGGAGAGAAATATGGCAGAATAAAATATAATCTGGACAAATATGTGCCACTTTGTGGTGTTTTGCCAGGTCTAAGATTAAAGACTCAAAATACAAATAGGTAAAATAAGGAACTCTAACATTTTTGTAAATGGTTTTAGTTTACGAAGAATTGCATGTCATGAATTAGAGAGTGATATAGAGTGGGATTAAGGCTTTACGACATTCATATGGGAAGATTTATGCTACTAACTTATCATAGACTTTTCTGCTTTCCAGGAAAGTGATCCTCCCAAACTTTAAAGAAGTTATACCAGCTGTCAAACATTCTCTAGCCACATCACAGCAGTGAGAACAGAAACCTTCCTACTAATTACTCAGTTTAGCCTGTGGCTGCATTTTGTTGTTTCCCGGCAATCCCACTTCAGGTCCTTGAGCCTTCTCCATCCAGAAGGAGTGGGAGAGAAGTGGAGGTAACAAATCTGACTATTGGTTGCAAGCAACATACAGCTCCCTCTTCCCAGAGAAAAGACTTCTACAGTAGTACGAGATGGTAGTGGCAGCAGGGAAGAGCATCTTGGAGTGCAGGGAGATTAAATGGTTATTACTTGGCCTTATAACAAGAAGCCTTGGGGCTCAGTTGTGCTATAGCCCCTCAGCATTTCAAGAACAGGGCTGGCAAACAGCAGCTTTCCCCCAAAGACCTTAGCACGACGCACAAGAGCGGCTCACCAGGGGAATACGCCGCAYGGAGCGGGGGCGGGAGGGGTGGGCAGCAGCGGCTGGCTCCCAGTACCACGGACAGAGCAGTCAGGCAAGGGTTTCTGCTTGGAGGAACACCACCAGATCCCTCAGCAACGGGAACTTGTTTCGTCTTAGCTATATAGAGGGATCAGACTATTTTCTTGCACCCACTAACGTGTTGACTGGCATTCTTGACAGTGGCTATCCTAGCCACTGGGGCTTGGAGGGAGAATAACGGAGAAAAATGTAGAAGATAAACTTCAAGCTGTCAACAATGATTTCTTCTGATTATGAGAGGTGCTGAGATCATATACCACTGACATCAATAGATGCGCGTACCTCAATGTCCATCAGATTCCAACACTCAGTTGTGTGATTAATGCATTCTGATATGAGTCACAAAACTAACTTCCTTTGCACACTCCTTTGAAAATTATACTTAAGACTGGGAGGAGAGCTGGACCGCACCATACATCTTATCATCATCCTTTTATGAGGGAAGGGCATTTTGTACAACCAAATCTACACTCCACTGCTCTCAGATTAGGTCTCGCTCCATAGATCTGCATTCCCGACATTTCTTTCTTTTCTAGATGCTTATGCAAATCATACAGCTGTAGCATCAGCTCATTGCAAGACCTTCAAAATATTTTGTCTCATAAAATCCTTGTAGATTACTGAAGTGCTAGCATTCTTATCTTACAGGGCTAGAAACTAAGCCTGGAGATGTTAAGTTACTTGCCAGGGTCACAGAAGAAAATAAGCAGAAATCTGAAAATCAGACTTCAGAATTCCAAGTCAGTGATTTAATTATTGGAATAGTCATGCTGTTCACTTCAGAATTAAAGACCCTCAAGATCCTCTTCCTCCTGCCCTCCCACATCATTAAATTGGATCTTGAAGCTTTGCCATTTCTCATCAGGTTTTGTCCTGTGCTTTTACTCACCAAGTATTTTGTTTTGAATACTTTTTCCCTTTCCAGCCACTTCCACTATTCCTGTTTTCCCCCCACTTTTCCCATTTCTCTTACCCTCCTCCCTTTCTTTCCCAGTTCTTAGTTTCCACCAGGTTCTCAAATTCAACCTTCTCCCTCCTTCTAGGCCCTTTTAGTCTTTGCTTTCATTTTGCCCTCGTTCTCCTCTAATATCCTCTGCTACAATTCTCAGAAGGATTGATAATGCTCAGAGAAGTAATTTTTGATGCTCACATGGTCTTTTAAAGGAAAAAAACCAAGCATACTAACCTCTCAACTTCTGGAAKTCAAAAGGAGGGTGAAGAAATTGTAAGTTTCAGGTAAATTTCCCTTTGTATCCTGTAATATACATGTATATTTTGGGGGTGAAATTCATGATACACAGCACATGGCTTTGGAACTCTGCTACCTGAAACTGCTTTTCCTTCTGTGACCACTTGTTGCAACTGAGATCAGCAGAGGCTGCTGTGCTAGAAGTCCCAAGAGTCAGAAAAACCCCACACAGGATTTTTAAACTTTTGAGCCTACCCTCTCCCTTTGCTTCATTGGATTGCTTAAAATTCCATGCATCGTGCAAAGCCTGAGTCTGGTTTCTCTGTGGGCAGCATAGGCTGTAATTTGTTATGGCAACATTTTCTGGGGATGTTAAGGAGAGATGCACACTTATTCCTATTGCATTGTGTATTTCTGATTTCCATTGTGGATGCTCAGAGAGCACTGGATACTTATTGAGTCTTTCATAAACCTGAACTCCTTGCCTACATCAAGATTCACTTTCACAGACCAGTTAGGAGCATGGCTGTTCCCCAGTCCCATATCTCCTTTCCTCTTTTCTCTGCCAGTATGTTCTACTGCTCCATTCAGTCTTCAAGAGGTCTCAAGATGGTGTGTTTTCCCCTCAACTCTACTGCCTTGTGCTCGGTGGCACAGACTGTCACATGCAGCCGAGATCACTCAAACCCCACAACTGAGCGATCTTGTATGCCAGCAGCAAGAGTAGGCTAAGAACATCTCAGTCAGGTGTCATAAAAGGTAAAGTGCATCTGGCAGCCACAAACTTCATTACATCCCTAGCAAAGGCCTTATACAAAATGATGCTCCCTTGGTGCAGGAACCTTGTCTTTCCATATTTCTTTACAACTTCAAGTACAGTCCTAGAGCCAAATTGATAGCAAGTGAGAAGAAGGCTGAAGGCTCTTTTCGTGATGGAGACAAATAGTGAATGCTAGCTACTTTCAATACCATGCTCACTGTGCTTTGGCATTTAGAGACATCCTTAAGCATGGATTTCTTGGTTTCTATTGTTTGTATGTTCTGCCCCAATGCTATTTCAGTGTACATTTTAATGAGTGAATTTATTATATAGCTCACTGCACAAAAACTTCAGTTACATTATAAAAAACTCCCTAGTACTGACTTTTGGATCAGATATTTCCTGCACGTATTTTGAATCCACTGTCGGTTATTGAGTAGCTTTTCTCCATTTTTTTTGTTCTTGGTCCTGTCTGGGAAGAAAGCTTAATGTGAGTCTGCCCTCAGTACTACTACCTTTTTTTTCCTCCCCTGTATCCCAGACTACAGCATAGACCTCTCTTAAACCCAGTGAGACAAGATAAGCCTTTTCTGCCTGGCAGCATTTCAGAGACATTAAGTGTAAGAGAGAAGGTAAGTAATTCACCATGCCTCCCCATTTCTGTAATGGGGGAGGACATCTTGATACATTTACAATACTCCTCTGGGGATATTTCATCAGTTATACCTAACTCTAATGGACAAGAATTGATTTGAACTTTCTACTTAGCACAGAGCTGTAAACAGCTTCACTCCAGGTTGCAGCAATGAACTGGTGTTTTGTAAAATTGAGAGAAATTTGGAAAACTTCTGCGTTGGTCTGTTAAGTAAGCTAGCAGCTGAATGATCCAGGGGTAAACTAACTTGTCTTTTTAATTTTAGTAACAGAGAGAGCAATTATTAGCCTAAATGATACGTATTTTCATTCTAACATCTCTCCTCCGTTTTTGTCAGGGGTTGGCATTTCAGCTATTTCATTTACTTTCAGTTGAGATTTGTCAGATCAGGATACAGTTTGAGAAGGTATTCTTATTGCTCTATTTAATGTCAGATACTTATTTTTGTAGTTCTCAGAGTAAAAAGTCCAGAGAACTCTTTGTCCTGCTGTAGTCATTCGATAGTATTTGCTAATGTCTAAAGTCTATCAAAAAAAAGCATCCGAGGCCCTTGGGGTATTCCCCCCACCACCAAATTTTCTATTGGTTGGTACCTTAGGCTGTTTTATTCCTGGGCATGAAAGCAAACTTCCATCATTTTTGAAAATTTGGCATATACAGCATTATATCTTTGCCAAGGTTTGCAAAGTGAAAATACAGAGTTCTTCGTAGCTCTGCTAGGGAGTAACTAAGCAGCTCCTGTTATCACATGCTGTATTTTTTAATGCCTGTTGCATTAGAGATTATCTAGAAAGGTTGCAACTGGGGCAAATGATCACATCAGTAATCCATATTTTAGGATCCCTATTTCCAACATACTGATCATCATGGTGAGCTATGAAAACACTTTTGTAAGGCATTAACAATTCTTTACAGACAATACCAACAGTCACAGAAAGCAGATAAGCAAAGGTTAGAAATCAGGCAAGCATAAGCAAGAAGAGCCAAACCAACGACCTTCCCAGTTCAGCCTTTTGTTCCTCTGAATGGCAGATGTCATTCTGCAAGACTGTGTTTCTGCACTGTTTTCTTGCGTTGAGGACAGAGAGAATTGTCTTTTTTTTTTTGGATCATAATCTGGGASTAGTGATGGAACAAGATACTGGCCTTGAAAGCTTTGCTACGGGGCTACAGAAGTGCCTCTAACACAGGCAGCGCAGAAGATGTCAGGTTACCTCTAGCTGCCACCACCGTCTGACAATTTGAACGGGATCCCAACTTATTTTCAGTTGGTATGAACACCGAGAGCCTAATCCTCACAGGCCTTTCTTATTTTGGTAGTCTCACTGACATCAGTGACACCGGCCCTCTGAGCAGGATCAGGCCTTCTGTTTCCAATTTTTCTAGTTTGCAAGAGATGACTGAAGATGTACTGAACCAAAATGGCAAAAGGCAAGACGGCCACCAGACTAACGTAACTTTAATACTGTGAATGATTGGGATGAATAATGAAAAACAGCCTATGTGCCTTCAGAAAGTTGAGACCACAGTATTGGGTATGCAGCTTCTATAGCTCTGGTATTTTAAGAGAGAAAAGCTGTTAACTTCCTGCTGGTCCCTTGTTCGAGCAGAGTTTTTGGCATTCATCCAGCACCAATTTAAGGAGTTAGTAGCAAATACTAGGTGCAAGTCTAAATTTTACTCTCTGTTTTGTACCAGTGCTACAAACATGGCAATAGGGAAACTGGACTACTGCCGTTACCAGGCTGTGTTCTCTTCTGCAGTTTGTAAATAACTGATTAAATTGTGTATTTCCATATAATGAGGGTCAGGTGAACCAACGTTGAATGCCAATATGTTTCGGCTTATTACTTTGGTGCTTTTGTTCTCTTATAATTTTTTTTATAGTTCAGTTTAATTTGATTTTATAACAAGAGGCACAGCTGTATTTTAAGTGTTTTCTAATGAGTTACTCTAAGGGACACATTTCTTGACCCAATACCTCAATTTAGCATCTTTCTTGAGACAAATTTGCAATTTGGGAATGGCAGAAGATGAAGAGAGAGAGGTGCTAGCACAAAGGATTTCATCTGAGCACTTCACATTCCAGCACATTTCAGGGAGAAACTGCTAAAAGGAACTGGCTCTTCTAATACAGTCCTTATCATGAAACCACAAAGACAGTCTGGACTGAATTATTAACTCCTGTAGTGATAACATTTGCCCCATCTCTTCTATCCTCATGGATATCCTAGGAAATGGATCTTGGATGCAATACGCAATGCTAGCTGCCAATTACTGCTTCACAGACCAGCACCTAGCTGGTAGCGGGAAGCGACAGAACCTCCTGGCATGCGGTGCTTCGAAAGGTGCCCTTCCGCAGAGACAACACCCGGGAACAGAGGGATGGCCTGTTCAGGACAGGAGGCATTAGGCATTGAAGCACTCAGGCACGGACAGATTCTTCCAAGCAAGTGGAAAGAGCCAGTGAAGACTAATAAGCCTACAAAAAATTGTTATGGTTTTAACTATAGTGGTAAACAATTTACAAACTACTGAAGCAAGGTTTGCTAAATTCATTCATAAGATGACTGCTTGGTCTTTCAAAGTAATAGAGCAACCTTTGAATCTCCTTGTTTCTCCAGCTAACTTTAAGAACAGATTGCATTTTTTTTGGCTAGGAGCACCAACACCTTCTTCTCAGTTCCCTGAATGCTCTAGGATTCATCTGCCACATGATCCTAGATGATTCGTCACTATTTATGTTTTTTTCTTTTTCTATACACCCTCTGTGAAAGTGGTCTAAAAAGGCGCTTACTCAGCTGAAAATCATAAAGGGCTCCTCCAATATATACGATGATGACAAATGAAAATAAATTCTTTACAACGTTGCAGTATTCCTATCCTTAAATGTTTCCTCTCTTCTTTCATAGTGGCCCTATCCATTTCCCCCATCAGACTCTCAAGCGCAGCTACAGAAGCTGTGTCTTTCTATGGGTTTGCTCTTTGCTTTTCCAACCGCTGTTGCATCCTTTTTTCTGTAACTTTTATCTGAGATTTATAAACCTTTCTTATGGCTTTGCTTGGCCTAGACTTGTGCTTAGTGAAAAGTATTTGTTTGGCTTGAACAACCTCTTACACCTTTGCCCATTTAGGCACACTCACCTTCCTGCTTCCCTTCTTGCGCTTTGCAATACCATGTCTCCATGACTTCTCTGGTATGCTTAAGAAGCCTTTGTGAACCTTTCAATTCTGTCACCTGAATTTTACAGTCTTCCTTGAATTTCCTCTCTCTCCCCGCCCCCCCCGCCCTTTTCTTTAAGCCAAAATAAAATAGGATACCATTATGTATCTGTTCGGGTATTCAGCAGCATCAGAAGTGTTTCCGACGCAATTCCTAAAGACTACAGTATGGCCTGGGCCAAAGAGCAGTTCTTTAAAGACATGTTATAAATGAAAACGCTCTCTATAATAAATGCTATTTGCAACGCACCAGAACCGCTTGACTTCTTCCTTCTAGCCATTCACTAATGAAAATGTTAATATTTCTAATTTACCAAAATAAATAAATATAGGTGCAACTTCTAGTTTCTGGCAATATTCTCATTCTTACTAAATCATATTAAAGGAATGTACTGAAATGCAGTGTGATGTATTTATTTTCATGAAAACAGGGAGGAAGACAATGGATCTAGTAAGACAAGATGCCAAGATCTTTATACACAACATCCTTGAAAACCTATCTCTTCCCATTAAGAAACAAATTCTGCATTGAACTGGCTTAACCCAAGGTGCTATAAACTTTGGAATTCAAACTAGATGATTACATTTTCAAATAATTCTTAGATACAAAACAATCTTACATATGGTTCCTAATCATGGACTCCAATATAATATTGCTAAAGGAAGGTATAATTTTTATTGCTCACCTCTCCAAAACTTTCCCCAAGTGGCAGCCCACACATCTGATCCTGATATTTTTCACTTGTGATTCTGGATACATGCAACAATTGTCTGGGAAATATTGCAAGGTCCCTTTACACAGGGTGAATTGGGTAAAGACTCAAAGTAAGTGGTGCCAATCCTTTATCCATCTGGTTTATGACTGTTCCAGATGGAAGGAAGCTATTAGAACACCACTCTTAACTCCCAGCAAAGGCAGAATATAGTCTCAAAATTAATGATTTACCATATGAGCGACCTAAGCTTAGTCAGAAGGCCAAGAAAGTACTTGGCCCACTCAAAAACGTTCAGATCTGTCTCGGAAAGGAAAAGACCAGATTAACAGTTCCTGAAGTCTACTAGTGAAAGGAGCTAGGACAGCTTGACAATGCCTGACAGAAGCAGGACGGAAGTCAGCCCTTCCACTCTTACGCAAGTTGAAAATACAGGTCTTCTGCCCACGACATATTTTAGGACAACTGTGCTCTCCTGCGGCATAGTTTCCAATCCAGTAATGCAGGTGCAGCCTTTGATATCCAAGTTTGCTTAAAATGAGAAAAGCTACCAAAATGAATTACTTTCATTTCTTCAACGCTGTTTAAACACCGAATCGTAATGACGTGCAACTAGTGCAGACAACCGGTGCAATCAAGAAACGAGGGAGGCAGTAGCTGGGGGGTGACCAGTGGGCCCCCAAGCTGCTGGGGCAGCTGAATGGCAGGGCAGGGCTCAGCACAAAAAGGGCTGGATGAACAGGAGGAACCCAAAGCTTCGAGTGACACCTAAAGGCAGCTGGGATAATAGAGACCTTTAAAGAGGTCTTTGAAAGAGGAATGTGGAGCGGGGATAGCAGGGGGACAGGAAAGGCATTGCTGAGGATTTTTCTGTTCGTTAAGGGAAGTAAAATACAGCCCTCGCTCATTATGGAGGCAGGCGGCCTCGCCAAGCTGATACATCTCATCAGCCTATTAATAAAGCTCTGCTCGAATCTAGTTTCACAAGGCAACCCATCGGAGTCTGTGCTTCCAACGCGAGGTACAGACACAGGGCTATGGAAAATCTCACCCTCCGGAGAGACCTGAGTGAGGCAGTCTTTTTCATTAATACCAAGTCTGCACAATGAATCAACAACAGATTCAATAAGGCCAGGAAGAGCAAAAATAGAGCTTCTGACCAAATAAAAGACATGTAATGAGATCAGAGTGAATTTAATGGGAACCTCTATTCCACTGAATAGACAAGGTCCCAGACATCCTCCTTCCTGGGTCTCAGGAGCTAAGCCAATAGACTTCGAGTTGCATCATTAAGTTCAAAATCAGACGAACTGTAATTGAAATAAAAGTCTTATTTTTGGCTTGTTGATCAAAATGGAGCTCAGATGTGCCTGAAGGCATGATTTTCATCAGGGCCTCAATGCAATCCTTGATTTCACAAGCACTGCATCTGCAATGAATCATGGGCTCAACTAGTAGCATATTAATACCCAGTTACCTGGTGTGCAGGTGGAAATAGAAAATGCAATATTTAAACGCTTTAAAAGCACCTGCCATTTATAATGAACACAATTCTTTCCAGGCACAAAATTGCATCTTAACACACATAGGCCATTATTGAAAATCATGCCCGATGATTTTGAAATAGTACATTCACATTTGTGCCTACATCCTGATAGCCCTTCATTTCCCCCCCTCCAATAATTAGTCTAAAAGACCCTCTTCCTGACTAAGGAAGTTAGTAAAGTAGAATCTCCGTATCGTGATCATAGCAGATCCATTAACCTTGTGAGAGGGTATCACAAAGCACACATCAACCGAGCGCCAAGCAGTGATCCTACACTGTAACTTGTAGTCAAAGATCACTAGTTAAATCCACGAAAACCAGCACGTGGTCCCTCCTTTAATATGTAATACAGCAGGTGATGGAGAACTGAGAGAAATGAGAAATCTCGTTCTCATGGGTGAAGGGACAGCCTGTCATCTGTCCAATTTTCCCCACGCATGAGTAGGTAATAAATACAAATTAGCATCCATTGTCCTAATGTCTTGAAGCTTGGCCTCTAACTTAGTGTCACACATGGATTCAGCAAATCCTGCGGGATACTCTGGTACCTAGGCAGAAGAGAAGATAATTTGGGGGTTTGGTGATCTGGGGCAGACAAATGAAAGAAATAAATGGCTTCTTCGTTTCACTTGTTTCCTGCAGAAGAAAGCATCTGCATCAAAATGAGTTTAAACATAAGGGAATACATTTTCAATGTGTTGCACAGGGATTTAGCCACATGACTCCCATTGATGTTTATGGGAAATGAGTGGCTAAATCCCCATGTAATAGGTTGAAATTTTAGCCCAAGGAGACTGACTGTGGAGGAACTCGTCAAGGTCTTTGCTTACAAAAATTGTGAGCATATCAACCATTCTCAAATACCATCTCTCTTTACTGGTATATAATCAAGTCGACCCCTTGAAAGGGACCGGTGAAATTACCTCTATTAAAAGGTTACTGAAAACCTTTAAACTGCTCTACTAGCGAGTGCATGAACATGATCTGTGGGTGAAAGGGCATGTCAGAGGCTGACTTTTTTGTTGATCATGTCACTTTTTACAAGCTGACGCTCTCCTGGAAGACAAAAATAAGGGGTTATTGAATGATTTAATGCTTCAGACTTCAGCAACAAAAGGTTTCTAGCAGCATGGACATCCTGCTACAAAATGCATCAAGAAGAGCTTCTAACCATAGTTAGGCTCAGTGGGTTGCAAGAAAAGAAGGAAGATGCTAAATCCCTTGGCTTTTCTCCTACCTTAAGGAGGATGGAGATAAGCGTCAGATTAAAGTGAGAGAATCTCTTCTGTTTTCCAATTACATAGATACAGGCCTACCGCAAGCCAGAAAATTTTCAGTAGCCAAAATTTATGACCAAATCAGCTATATGAAGATCAGATTAGAGGTTTAACCAGGAAATACAAGTCTAATTCTTTCCTCAAGCATATGACAGTTACTTCTCAGGGTAAATTAGCAAAGGACTAGCCTATTTCTGACTAAAATACATAGTCGGGGTAACGGTGTTTCTGTAAGACCTGCATCCCTTCTGCAGCGATGCCAATGGAATTCTGCAGCCACTTCCCTTCCCTCCCCTCCCCAAAGAGGGTGTTATGGAGCTAGTATGGACAAAAATGAAATGTCTTAAGGTAGCAGATCATTAGATTATATTCTATCATCCTAGTGCAGGTTTAGTTCAAGTACAGTGATTATAGAAAGCAGGTTCTCTACAGATGTGCAGCCAACAAAAAGATTGTTGCATTTCTGTAATTTTTTGGATATAGTCACGGAAAAAACCCCCTTCCTGTACAGGTTAGTATTCATGATTATTATATAGACCTGAGAAACCTCTGAAGGTTTTGATTACAGCAAAAGATTTTTTTTTTGCAATTATAAACCATCAGTCAGTGGCATTCCATGAAGTTAGAGCAATGTACACCTATTTTTCTTCGGCCATCACACTACAATTTCAAAAGATAAACTGCAGTCCTCTGTGTGTTTCAACTCTGAAATACTGTATATGTGAAAATTAATCTGGCAGACTTCTGAAATCGCAGGCTTCTGGGATGAGCAAATGGGTAAAGTTTTCTTTTAACTGTTTTTTGAACCCCATGTGTTGAGAGAAAACAACAGAATGGAAATTGCTCATCAAAATGTTAACTTGTGGCACGGCAGAGCCCCAAAGCAGGTGTGTGGCATGCCATTCCCTTCGCTGACATGCCTACCACATGGCACCCAGTTCTGCCACCTCCACCCCTTCCTTTTGGAATCCCTCCTCCTGCAAACACCAAAATGTGGCTTGACACCGAGTCTAGCACAGAAGCGACGTGACCTTTCAGAGAGCAGGCAGTTTGGGAAAACCTTCATTTAGGATAATCTGTCACGGAATAATCCTTTGGATTAACTGTAGCAACCACAGTTCTTCCAGCCCAAACATAACTGTGTTTCAGCTAATACTTTTGCTATTAGGAGTGTATCTAGTCAGAAAAATAATATGATCTTGCTAATTCAAGCTAACAGCTAGGATGCTGACCTATCACAAATAACTGAATTTTTCAAATTAACAAACACTTGAACAGACAACACAAAATATAAATAAATAAAGGATAAAGCATCACAGAGCATACTTTGTTCATTTATTTTGACAACTGCTTAGGTTTAATTTGTGAAAATACTTTACAGTGTACAAGTAAATGTGCTGTGATGAACTTTCTAAAAATAATGAAGACTTCATCATCTTTGAATGAATGTCTATCCCTGTAGCTTGTAGCTGGAACTGAAAGCTACTAACAGAGAAGTTACCCTATAAAGGTCACTGAGATTTTCAGAGAAAATATGGGAGAAGAAATGTTCTTTTTGACGTGTTCTTTATTCTTCACAGTGTTCTGCGTACTTGGACATCACAAGACTGCAAGAAACCAAAAACTGTTCTATGTCTCCTGGATCCTTTAGCCCTCTGCTAAACCTCGGTGAAGGATCACTCAGATTTCCCGCAAATGTCTAATGACAAACACAATATTGTGTCCTGGTCTCCAGTACCCACTCCCCATTTGCCTTGGGTAGGGCCTTGCCAGACTTTCACAGGGGTCTCAATCTGATATGCTAAATTTCAGATACCTGCTCACAACCAGCTTTCAAATAAAGAGATGGATTTGAAATAAAACTGCCCATGGGCCTAGAACAAAATTTCGCTTGCTCCAAAATCCCACATTTCTGAAGACACTACCTGGAATTTTAGAAGTCACTTTTGAAATACGAGCTTAAGGGTATAAAATGTTTATCTTCACAACCTTTTTCCCCCCTCTTAAAATGCAAGAAAATGTTCTGGTTTTCTAAGGCCTAAAGACAAATGTTGCTCCATAAACTAGAGACCAATACTCTTCTTCCAGCCGCATCGTTGTCTTTTTCTCCCACAAAATACAATGAAAGCATAGGATACCTTATTAATGTTATTTGAAGAGAAGCGATCAAGCCTGTGCTATGTGGGTACTTGTCTCAGGGCTTAATCTATTACTCCCTTCCTGTGCAAACACTGAACTAACAGTTCACCAGTTTTGTTATTGCATCTGTTCAGCGCGGCCCGGAGGTGCCAGAGATCACCCTGCTGCTCTCTTCTGGAAGACCACATGAAGTCCTAACACACTTCTCTGTAGGATCCAAGGGCCTMTGCATCCCAACCCAGGGAATGCATCTTCCCTTTGCTTCCGCTTTCATGCAACAGTGTTTCCCCATGGGCTTACATTTCCTTTTCCCAGCTAGAGGGAGATGCTACAATAATCACCTGAAATGGGGAACTTTGGTGGCCCTGGTATATTTGCTGAATTCAAGTTTTCTCTTAGAAACGGCAGTATGAACAACTACTGTTTCAGGTGGTGAAGAAGAGTTGCCACGCCAGAGCACGCATGTGTGGCACTCTTTCCAAATCTTCAAGAAAAAAAAAGATTGGAGCAAAAATCCTCACAGATTCTGTTCTTAAAGAAATTTGAACTCTCAACTATTTCGGCCGCTGGGTTCCAGCAGCTGCTGTTTATTCCTTTCATCCACAGAGTGAAAGCTGAAGAACACAAGGCTGAGGACAGAGTATTGCGAGTGAGCTGGCGCGAGTCAAAGAATTACACTGAACGTAAATAGACTAGAGATGAAGAGGGAAGTTGGTAGTAGGACACGGTATGCTGATGGCACATTTATTTACCACACTACAGGGCTGACTGAACAGGCAACAGTCAGGGGAAGCATCCATTGACTGGACTGGGCTGGAGAAAGGTGGAGGGCTTGACCAAAATGGTCGCACATTCCTAGTAAAATATAATGCAGCAGTAACCATCATTATCATATTTATTACAGAGTTAGTGTAGTTTACTACTCAGGTGTGACATAGTATTCAGAGGTGAAAAAGGGGCAGCTCTTGCTATGGGGACAGCRTTGACAGGATTTTCAGGTCTGCCATTTTCCTGTGGCCAGAGAGGTAAGTAACTCGCAGATGTAGTTTGATTTCAGCCACGGGATGGCAAAGGGAGAACCAAGTCATAGCTCCGCAGATACTCAGTTGCTCCACTGCCAGCCCCAGTCTTTCCTTTCTTCTCAGGATGGAATTTATTATCATAGCTCTGAGCTCTGACTTCATTCTTAGTGGCTGAGTTTGTGTCCAAATGTCTCTTTGCTGGCTGCTTAGACTAGGTGGGGGGTATTGCCCTAGAGGATCATGCTGTTTGAGGACAATAAACAGCTCTAAAAATTCATTATTTTTCTTTAACCCCCACCTCCTCATTATCATTTTGCAGTGGTAAATACAAAGTGCAGATAAGCAATGAAAACAGAAAATGTGAAGTACCCATGACAAAATACAGAAGCGTTAAAGTGAAGCTTCCTGCATTCTTTACTTGGAGCTGAAGTTAGCTGACATGCTAGAAACCATAAAACTAAAAAGCAAAAGTATTTTCAGCAAAAAAGTGGTTTGATCCTTTTTTAAGATTATTTATAGCCTACATTGCACTGGAGAACCTAAGTCCCCAGAAGTTGTTGGGATACGTGCTGTGTGGCTTTTGAGATGGATACCAACCTCATACTATCAGCTGAGCTGCATTAAGAGCCATCTGATGCCCTGTGGTCTAACAGCATGAGTTCTCAGGGTATGCAACGTGGATCAACCCATCCCTAAGTTTGGTGGGCATTGCCTTCCCAGTGCAAAGCTCACTCACACCTCAGCATTATCGAGGCAAAGCTCAAGAATCTTTTCTTCCCTATGACTGTTTTAAGAGAGATGTGTCCTTAGAGGAAATGCTGGGGTGAAAATGTCTTGAGTATCATTCAGTATTTTCCTGAAATTTTCCAGTGCTGCTCTTATTCAGGATTAAGTTCTACTTTATTTTGTTGTACCAACAAACAAACAAATCATCCAACCCCAAAGCATTTAGTCTAAATCCACTGGAGTTTTATTGCACTACTGCTTAAGTGGGAACAGACCTCAAATGCTACTTCTCCTTTTCTGAAAGCAGAAGACCTTAGCACTTGAGCTCAGAAGCTTGACCATTAATTGTTTGTATTGCAGAGCCTATGACATACTTAAGTAGCTGAGCACAACAATAAACACAATAGCCAGTTCATTAAATCATTCTTTGTTAAGACTTTCCAAAGCTTTGGGCTTAAGCCTCTTAAAATTGAAATCATTATGCTATTTTCTTAAACAAATGAGCAAACATAACTCACACAAAAAGGGGAAAGCACAACAGAGTCTTTGATGTATGCATCATCACTGTGATGCCTCACTGAGATTAAACTATATGTCTAACACCGCTAAGAGGTTTCAGCAGCTCTTTCCAAGGAGAAGCTGGAATCAGGAAGGGCTATAAAGTGCTGCCGTTGCTGTCACCTCTCCTGCACCAGCTTTCCTTGGCCTGTCACATCACGAGAGAGGCTATCAATAAACTTCGTAGAGTGGTGTTTGCAGTCCTTCTTGTGTCTGTAAGATCCTGTCAAAACCTTGGCTCGTTGACACACCCTGCCAGGATCTGAGGATGACTGGAGATGACAAAAGGTGGAAGGAGGAATGGAGGTTTGCTGCCTTGGGTGAGTTCGTTCTTTTAACGCAATGTGCTAATATTCCAACTTAGAAAAATGGAGCCAAACTATTCACAGCCTTGCAGGTATTAGGCAGGCATTTTACACAAGGCTATTTAGATAAGACTAAAATACCTTAATAAAATGCTACTGTGACGAGCGCATTGAATTATGCTCCCTTTTAAATAAAATCACAATCCTCACCATTTCTTTTGCCACACAGCTCCGGCTGCCTACAGCTCGTTTCTCCTCTCTGTGCCAACACTGCAGCCGCACTGCAAAAGAACTCTGTTTCTCCCTAAAACAATCCTGCACCTTTTCTCACATCATATGTTACCGGCAGAATCTCTGCCTTTCCCTTCCCGTGAATACCTTTAGTATGTGAATTCACACACTATTAGCATGACAACATGTTCTAAGGAAAGCAGAAGAGATACGCAGAGCTGAGCAAAAGACTTAAAAGAAGAAATTGCCATCTTTTTTTCCCCACTGTTGCTACTATCTGCTTTTTCCCTTCCCTCAGCTGTGTTGGTTATGATATTTGGTGTCACAGCCATGTCGGACTAAGAGCCAGCTTCTGGTGGGTGCCGAGTGCTCCCTGTTCCCGAACAGGTTAATGAAAGCTGCCAGTGCTCGGTTTCCTTTCTAGAGTTGTCCCCTAGACTATAAGCAGTTTAGGGCTGGGGAGTCTTGCTTATGGGCTTGTGAAGTGACATGTTCCTCTTTGGGAATAACAGATACAAACAATAATAGGCATGTTCAACATCCTATTCTATCAGATCATTAAATCGCTTTCTTGCATTTTTTACCATTTCTTACAATTGCTGCCACCATGAATTTTAAGAAAAAGCTTACGCTGATGTGGAAGTTACAGAATCGTGGCTCGGCAGAGGACTCCGGTGCTGTGGCATACCAGCCTCCAAGGCAGTTCTTCCTGAGAGGAGGAGGGTGAAAATAAAAAGGTGGGGGGGGAAGGAGGCAAAGCCTGATTTCCTTTTCCCCACGTAAGGTACCTCAGCCTGAGCAGAGGGCTTGCAAACTACCTGCCTAGGACAGTTGTGGCCTCAGATCTAAGACTAGGCTCGCCTTTCTGTGCAGACACAAAGCACATACAGCTTTAAAAAAAAAGCATAAATGAATTGAGAGTTAAAAACTACTAGAGAATACTCCCTGGGATTATCTGTACTAYCAAGACAGGAAAACTTTGCAGATGCTACTGTCTCTCTAGAGGAATAAATGCTTGCATTTTAATATTCTCAGCAGCTGGTTCCTGTTGAATGCCATCAGGATGATTCAGCCACCCACCAGGAACACCAGTAGCAAGTGCACACACACAGAAATCTGCAAACTTTCTGCTCCTGATGCCAATGCTGTTACTTTGGCAGAGTCTGATCTCTATTAGCTATTCTTCATTACTACTAGTAGCAGGTTTAACTTCACCCTGGGATGGTGAAAGAAAACAACTAGTCCCTGGTGCTGCCCTAATCAATCCAACTGTCTGCCTCCTATCAGTAGTGCTTCCCACAATCCACATCCTTAGCAGCTTACTCTGCGGTTACCTCATTCACCTTCAGCCTCGCCACAAGTAACGTATCTCTCCTGTGAGCTCGTCTCTTCAAAGTGATGGTTCAGGCAGTCTGATGTCCTTCCCCTTACAGTGGTCAACATCTGATGAAAGGGACATCACCTTATAACATGCTTGGTTTCTACATGAGACTCAAATGCGATAAATTACTTCCTCACCCTAGCTGATGATCAATTTATGTCTAAAAATATGAGGTCTGCTATCTCTCCCCATTTAAAAAAAAAATCAACCTCAGTGACATTCCGTCTGTGGTCTGTGGACCACTTCCAGGTGTTTTATGGAGGTGCATCTGTCTAGCAGCAATAATGAAGCATTTACTTTTCCTCAAGCGGCAATGCTTCCTGACAGTTGTTGACTGGATCAAATCACTCAAGGTTTCCTCTAATCCTACTGGGACAAATTTCTGCCTCTCTGGCATTTCTTGGAAGTAGACTAAACTGTGATGCCAATCTGCAGAACCCTACCTGGAGAGGACAGAAACTACAGAAGACAGAACTAAACAGCACAGTCACTCAGAGAGATTGGGGGACCCGTGACTATAGATCCCACAGTAGGGAAACAGTCTTTCAATTCTAATTCATGTGATGACTGACAGCCAGAGAGTGAAAATAAATAGCTCAAATGCAAAATGGTGGGAATGTAACAAAGCAGCTGCACCCATCTGGTCAGTAATGCCCCCTTAAGTTTTCCTCCTTAATATTACTGCCACTTCATTCGGCTCAATATGAAAGGTGCTACAGGTGGACAGCAATGCAGTATCAACATCTATTCTAAAATTACGGGTTTTAATTCCATCGTCACAGAGCATCCTAATTTCACCATTATTCAATGTTTTGGAAAAAAAGCATGCCTTCAACATGGGAGATAAATGTTAGCTCAGACCAAGCCAGCAGCACTGGCCTTTCAACAGGAACAACCCCCACATACTGGTGCCATACATATAGGTAACTCCTCAAGTAATCTCTCAAACAAACGAAAGAAATCTAAGTTTATTACCTGTGCCAAGTTGTCCTAATGTGGAAAACAAGCCAAAATAGAGAAATCAGAGATTGTGCATTGAGTAAGTGACAGAAACATTATGAACACAAGTGTTGTCATGTCAGATCCCTGATGTACCTGTATAGCTTGTGACACCTACTGCTGACTGCAATGATATTCATCCTGATTAGAAGTGATGCTATCATATTCCTTACTTGCGTCACAAAAAATATCTTCAAGAAGCTGTGTCATTTTCAGAATCCAGAGTGGTCCCTACCACGATCTCACCTTAAACCAACAAAGTTACGGAGCTGCCACTTGCTCATTCTAATGAGTGAAACAGTTCAGTGCCGTTCAGAGTCAGCCAGGAGTCTGCATGAATATGGAAAAGAGAGGCAGGAGGGCAGCAGAAAGTGAGAGAATAATCTTTTATACTGAATTAAAAATGAAAAAAAAAAAAATTAATGAAAATTTTAACTGCTTTCACAGTTTTCTGGTATTTCATCTCATGTAAAAAAGGAGAATTAAAATTCACAGAAATTAAAATAACTGAAAAACAGGAGTTATTTTTAATTAAACAATAAAAACAGTGTTTTCCTTTTTTTTCTGCCTTCAAAAAAGAATGAGAGGAAGGGGAAAGAGAACATCTTCATTTCTTTTACTTTTCTTTTTTTGCAATCAATAATGAGGGTTTTTTGACCAATTCTTCCAGTAAGCTATCTCATTGGATGTGATGTGGCAACAAGGATCTGTTACCCATTGTGGTTTCAGGGCCGAGAATGGATTGGATTGTCTTCTCTGTTATTTTAGCCCCAAAGTATATTTTAAATAGCCTTAAAGAGAATGGAAATTCTTCTCATACCAGCGACAGGCAGAAATGGCTTTAAAAATGACTTTCATGTTTCCAACAGTTTTTGCTTTTTTCTCCTTCCGAGTAATTTTTTTTTCTTTGCTTGCACAAATGCAAGGGGATAGCCTGGTTTGAAAGATGTTGGAATATGACACTCGGTGATTCATCAATCAACAAGAATACCCAGATACGGTTTTCTAGTAAGCAGTGAGTGTCATGGAGTTTACTTCCACGTACTTCATTCAAATCGGAGACAAGTCAGCCATACAAAGCCAGTTTGAAGGGCTGGCTTTTTTTTGCATCTTCTTAAAAGCACGTATCTTCTTAAAAGCTAGTCTGACTGGTCCAGACTGGCACCATTTCAGTGCTTGGCCTTCAATGGCAACTCAGAAATTATCTTTTGTCTCACTCTATTTTCCCAGATTGGTTAGGACTAGGCAAGTGTTTTGAAAAGAAAATCAAAGTCCTTTAGAAAAATATTTTTTATTTCTTAATAGAAACCAACCAGAATTTAGCTTAGCCAAAGGATTTTATCAAGATTTAAGAGGAGGACACGAATACCTTCAAAGCGCGAAGAACTCATTACACTCACACTCAGTGCTCTTGTAGCATCAGTAACATCAGAGTTATTTCACAGGTCAAGGAAGACAGGAGAGAAATGACACAACGTTTGAGATGAAGATGCAAGAATTCTTCATACTGAACTGCATGAAACCCAAAGATAAAGGCAACCTTGCCACTTGCGCCTAATGATTTTGTAGCGTTTTACAGGCCACGTTGATCCCATCTTCTCAGCTGCCCCTGAGAGAGGAAACCACCGGCTGGTTTTAGAGTTGTCTGGAATAATTTGAAGCAAGGGGGTTAAGTGACCATTTCCAGGCTGCACCGTGAGTGGGCAGCGGGTGAGGAACACGTCCAAATCACAATGTTCCAGCCACCAGAGCAAAGAGAGGTACCGCTCCGGAGAGGGCTGGAAGAGAAACAACTTGAGAAAACTAACAGTACACTTAACCTAAGAAAGTTTTACCCTCTTCTTTGTTCTTCTGTCGGTAGAAAAAAAAAAATAGCTATGTGTGTCAGAAGAGCTTTCTCTCGCCTAATTAGGCCTCCCTTTCGTTATGCCCTGAACACTGGAGTTTTAATCCTGAGCACAGAGGGGCCTTGGGCAGAAAATTTGGCCAGTCTTTTTCACAAAGTCTGAATCTGTTCAGACCTTTCAAAACTGTACCAGCCCCCCTCTAACCTGAAGATTAAGCAGTACATTTTCAAAGCCATAATGAGCTAAGCCCACTGGCCTCCTGTGAGATAGGAAACTACCCACTGCTTGAGAAGCCATAGTCCATACTACCCAAGGTGAATTACTGCTACTCTTTGTGTAACATCCTTAACATAATCTGATATTTCCCCGTTTGTCCTCATCTTATGGACCACTGCAGACTACGTTTGTTTCTCTTTTCTGTCCTTTAATAGCTTTATGATGCTTCTCTTTTCACACTACTTTTTGTGTCTATTCTCAAGACCTTTTCTCCTATATTCCCGTCTCTTTTCCTCTTTATAACTGGATCTTCGCCTTTACCCACATATTGCTTTCATTTCTGCCTCATCTACTCGGGAAGAAAAAGAAATCCACTGTCTCTGCATACTGCTTCTCTTCTCTATTCACCCATTTCTTCTGCCACCAGTAATTCCTCACATCTCACTTCAAATTCCACTACTCGCCTTCCCATACCCTCAAACTGTACTCTGGGTGTCAAAAATTCACCATCAATCAGCAAAGTTTATTAATGCCAAGCATGGGGAGAAGATTTCTAACAGTAGAGGGCTCCTTAATACATCAGACAAAGGCATAGCTGATGTTAGACAAATTCAGACTCAAAAGAAGTGAAATGGACTTTAAAACCTTCAGAATAATTGACTTAAATATGTGGTCATTCCTTTACTTAAAGACTTTAAGATTACCTGTCTTTCTGAAAGATATGTTCTAGCTCACCAGAAGATAAGAGCTTTAAGAAATTCAGTAGGCTTTATCACCTGAAGGAAACTAGATGGGATTACCAGAAGGGCCCTTGCTGCTTGACCATCTTCAGAGATGAAAAGGCACCAGTGTCCAATCTGTCTCTGACTCTGCTTGACAGTCTCATCTCTTGTTCCCACCTTCTAGCAGGTGTTGGATAGTTTGGGACACCTCCGCCCCTCTTCAGCTACAAGGGTGTTTCTCCCTGTTTGTGGGGGTTACCCTTTCCCAAGCCAGGGCTTCATGGCTGCCTTAAAAACAGTGATTGTGAGGATCTAAACGAATGCATTCCCCTACCACCCATCTGTACACAGAGGGAAAAACAGAGCAACTTCTACTTTTCAAGAGCCTTTTCTCATTTTACAGATCCAGTCCCTGCCCCAGCTTCTGCTCAGGGCTTTTCCAGACTGCCTCCAATAAAACTGACCTAGTTCTCCTTGGCTCACTGAGGTCCCCAGAAGCATCACTAAGAGCTCAAGATTAATACGTTTTTTCTACTACATGTTCGAAGGATCTTAGCAGCCACAGAGCTGTTAGGCCCAAGACACATGAAATTATCAATGACTCAATTTACATTAAATTACCATTTGGAAATTCATCTTCTTAATCATATCTATGAGAACATACAGTCATGTCTTAACTACGGTACAACTGACAGATATAGAACCAAACAGCATTGAATACGTGGACTTTTCAAGGTCTGTTTAAATTCATTCTAAACTGTGGGTTTATGGCATCGCAAAAATTTACTGAAAAAACATGAGTTAATATTTGTCCAGTTCTTTCACATGAGAAGTGCTGTTACTGTTGTCAAAAAGTCTACTGTGGGTTTAAGTAGCTGCGAGAATGCAAAACAGTTTAAAATGTGAATAGCTTTCGTAACTAATAGCAAGTAGGCAATATAACAGATGGCAACTCGCATGAAAGATAAACCACATCTTAATAACAATAACTTACATTCAGAGGGGTAGCGTTTCCTAGCGGTTAGAGCATGGGACTGGGATCCCGGGTTCCCAGGTTATCCTCCTGGCTCTGCCACTGACTCGCTGTGTGAACTTAGAAAAGTCACTCAAAAATCTCTGTGCCTCAGTTTCCTCATCTGCAAAATGGAGATAGTTCTTACAAATATCACCAGACTGCCGAGGGGAAGAGGCTCAACTTGTTAGTTTTTATAAGAAGCACCATTCTGAGACAAATGAAGGTACAGAAGAGCAGTGTTTGCTGGTGCCATTAGTCAGCCATTGATCAAATTGCAAAGCGGTTACTTTGCTCAACACTGAGCGTCTACAGCCATCCCCAGAGTGAGAGGTTGAGAGGTGGCTTAACTATGCTCCATACCCTTATGGTATGGTTCAAGCCAGGAAGTGAATATTGCCCTGCCCAACTGACTCTTCAGAGGGAATTCAAGGAGGCCAAATATAATTACCTTCATTGAAATTTAGCCAGGACATTATGCAATCTTTAACAGCGGTCTGAATCTCTATTTTATATCCCCGACAAAAGGGAGCACCTACAGCTCTCCAGGTTTCTGTCATCATTAGTTGGCACATTACTTCATTTTGATCAGAAACAAGATTGCTTCTCACTCTCTGACTCTGCTTTGTGCAGCTCTACAGAGTTTCACAAAGGTCCTCCAAAGCAAGCACCAGAATAGTCTTACGCTGTCTGACATGAGCATAATACAAAATGAATAGGCTGCAAAATAAATGTTCCCCTTTGCTTTCCACTATATATCAACTTTTTCTTTTTAATTTTTCTTTTTTTTTTGTATGAGTGATGGATTGAATTTTTAACTGTATGAGTAGTAGAGACTCTACTCGGAGAGGGTCCATTTTTGCCTTGCTTTCCAGACAGAGATTTCCCCCTGACTTTGGTGAGAATTTAATGAAAATGGAAGTTAGAGAATTGGACCAGGAGGGAAAAAATGGCTGGTTACAGAGAGGAAGATTCTTTGTAGGGTAYACCCTGGTGCTTCAGCAACGCGCAGGCAATGGCACAAACTAAAGCTCGAAACCAACTTGCTGGCGTGTCTCGTTGGGGGGGAAGGCTGCCTCAGATCAGCTCTGTTTTGCTCTCTCCAGCTGTATAGGGTTATTGTGGCACTGATAATTTTCTGTGGCTTCTGAAGATTGTTGGGATATATTTCAACAAGCTAAAAAAAAGTCACAAACAATATATATATATATATAAAAATATATATATATATATATAAAAAAAGAACAGCTGATCTCACTGAAGAAGACTCTGGCATCTTCCTACACAGAGTTTTCACTGGTATTTCCTGATTCTCCAGCCAAAGAAATCATCACTGAACCCTTTTTTCTGGGAGGAGGGAACAAAAATTATTTCTCACGCTAGCTCTGTAGGCTTTCTGGGATATGTAGTTGAGATTAACAGGTCAAAGAGTTTGAGGAGTCCTATTTAAAGGACTGCCTAAAGAATATTCTATGTAACTAACTTAACTGTTCTCCAGATGGTCAAAACTGAAAAGGCCATCTGAGCAAAAATCAAGTTTTGGAAAGTGCCATGAGAAATTTTACCCAGAGGATGTGGATTCTGCTTCTGCTGGCTTCAGTGGAAACAGAATTACTCTGATTTACTAATTATTTTTTTTTAAAAACCCTTAAGTTCATATAAAGAAATGTCTGGAAATTCCATGTTGTTATTTTCAAAAGAGATGAGCTCAAATCACAAAATCTGGATCTGGATGCCTAACAGTGCCAGAAGTTCAGGAGAGTTTGGACCGACAAGGCTGGCTCAGGCAAGTGTTGAGTGTTTTCCCAGGATTTTTTGAAGGCCAATACAAGGGTTTCAAAGAGGAGAGAGGCATGTGCAACATGGCAGAGTTACAAAAAAACATCGCTTGGAATTTCCTGGGTTTTGCGAGATTAAAATTGTAAGTCTAATTAGTTTAAGGAAATTAGCTCTTTATAATTTTCATTTTGTATTGAAGAAACACGAAAAATTAAAAATAGAATGAGAATGGAAAAATTAATGGGTTTCAGTAATTAGTTAATCAAAAAATGCTCCTGTCTTAGTGTGACTGCCCAACACACATTAAAAAAGAAAAAAAAGAAAAAAGTAACCATGAGTCTCCTCATACTTTCCAAAATAACATAAGCTTCACCTCTGAGCTTGGAACAACTACTTGACATTTCAACTCAGCTCATTTTTTAGCGGTAAGCCACTGAAATCGGTGTTTAGGTTGAAATATCATCTCACCATAACATTAAAACAAACATAGAACACATACATGCATCCTGGCAAAAATAAACCAGAATTTGTTCCTCCTACTGGCCACATCACATTTACATGAGTTGCATGCACTAATGAAATGTTAAATGGAAGGGAAACCTCTTCTGAGAGCAGACCTTTTCACCAAGTGCTGAACGGGGGATCTCTGACATCTGAAAGCAGCAGGACAACTTATTACGCAGTAGGAAAATGCATTTCTCTTGACAGTGGTGATCCAGTCTGAGGCCCCACAAGCCACACACTGGTGCACTGAAGAGACATGTGTTAGACAAGCTGTTTTGTCCCTTGGCTATCACCCTCCCGAGCGCTGAATAGATCCGGATTGGGCTGGCTTAGAAAAAAAGTCAGATGCAAGCAGTGAAGTTAAGCCAAGTCAAAACACAACTTTGGTGCAATTCGAGTCCAAGTTATGCTAACAAAACTTTAGCAGCGACGAGCCTGGCCTTCTCTGCCCAGCCCAGGGCCACACTTACAGACTTTAGCTGCAGCGCTTGGCTTTCAGCTTTCCGCAGCTCTTCACTATATTTATTTAATGAGGTAGCTAAATATGTATTTTATCATTATTTGAGCTTATAATAACTTTGAAATAGAATAATCTACTCTGCAGAGATGAAGTCGAAAAAGTTTGAGGAGAACGGTTTTTCCTTTAAATAAAGATGCTGAGCAACAACCCACTGAAATGGCTAAAAACTTGAAGGAAGCCTTCTACCTCACACGTACACAGCTCTCGAACTTCAGCCTTACCATTGAGCTGTTTACTGATTGTCAAAGTCAACTAAATTCACGGGCGGCTACCAGAATGAGCTCACAAATAAATACCCGCAGCTAGGACTGCTCAGAGCACTGGAGCATACGTAGAGTAACAGGGAACATCATGTACTGTGCAGGAAGAGCACGCAATTTTTAAATGTTCGTAACACTTATTTCAAAACCAAATTTCTTCCAACGAAGTCTGTAACTCCTTCCTCAGGACCATGAATGTGCCTAAGCACAAAACGTCAAAACAGAGCTGGTTTCAAGTTGCTAGAGGAAGAGAGAAAAGGAAAGAAGCCTCAAATTGTTGTCTCTGGTCGAAGAGTCTCTTACTTCCCATTGAGATGACTGGAAAAACTAAATAAAAAGAAACAGTCTGCTGTTGTGAGCGAAGAAGACATATTGATAATTTTCTGAAGGAACTGGAGGCATACGCAAATAAAGTTTCAGACCGGAGGAGTCATCTCAACTCAGCTCTTGCATCTCCACCACAGCGAGCGCACCCTGCCTGCGGATGGCTCCACCATAAGGGATGCTGTGCTGCGCAAGAACACGTTCTGGGGTGTCTGCTTTCCAACACTCATTCAAGGGGATCACCCTAAATCCTGATGTTCTAGCTCTGTTTTTCATTAACCCCTTTCTCAGGAAAACCTGCACTGACTGCAGTGGGAAGGTTAGTTCAGTTAGATGAGAAATAAGAAACACCACCACCTAGCAGGGAGACCTCGATGTGGTTCAACACACCTACAGTATGGCCGAAATACAGTTTTTTCTGGATTTGTGACAAAAAAATCCCTAATCTGTATTTGCCTCACTTACAAGACTGCTTTTGTACGCTGGCCTAAGTATACGCCAGAGAGGAAATGCTAAAACTTACAGATCTTCAGCGATGCTAATAGGAGTATCAGCACAAAATGCATATAAACCACGTGCACAAAATACGCCCGTACTTTCCCTTGGAGCGTGGCGATCGGCCCGTGCACAGCCGGCTGCTGAACAGTGCAAGTTGGTGGAAGGACTGGCTGGCCAAAGCATCTACCTCTGACGGAAAGTGTCAGTAACTCCTTTGTGTCTCTACAGTGCAAACAGGATTTCGGCTTTGATGATCTTACCAAATTCGGATGGAAAAAACACCGAGTTCCACAAAAATACAGCAGTAATTACAGAGGGAGCGAAGTTGTGTAAAAAGCTCATTTTCTGGTTTGCCTGCCGAAGTATATTACAATTCAGGTTGCACAAAACTGAAGCAAACAAACAAAAAACCAAACACTCCAAATTCCTCCCAAACAACCTAAATCTCCCCCCTTCAAACCCTCTCATTTTGGAATGTTTTTAAGGATTTTCCCCCCTTTTCCTTTAGAAATCAATTCTTAACAAGTCTCAAAATAAATCCTTAGTTCAAAAACAGAAATGAAAACATTGCACAGGAAAGTATCAAAACAAAACACTACCTCTCTTTTGGAAAGACAGACCTTTTTTCTTGCAATGATTTAATACATTTGATAGCAATTCATTGTTTCTGTTGACGTGACTTTGCATTTTCAGGCAAAAAGTTTGGCAGTGGTGTTTATCTAAATAAAGTATTGCTAAAGACAGCACAAACAGGGAAAAAAGTCATCTCCCTTAACTAAAATGCAACTCTGTATCAGAAATACTGCTGCCATAAGGCTTGTCTACTTGGCTATACACCTCCGACTGCTAGCTGCTGTCTGGCTCCCTCCATCCTATTATTAGGCACCAACGTTCTGGTGCAGGAAACTTTTATGGGTGCCGTACACAAAGCACGTCTAATTTCTACCTCGCACTTCATCCTCTATTCCTTCAGCCCAGGATGTCATTTTCTTACAGCCTTAACTTCCCCCGTTTGCTCACCTAAATGCAGAAGAGCCCAGCATATGGATCGCTACCTGACAGCTTTTCAAACTCGGTGTGGAGAAGGTGCCCAAATGAAATAAATAAATAGAGGAAAGTTTATGAAAGTGAAACAAACGGCGCGGAGTGGCAGGGGCAGCAGTAGGCAGCTCTGTACTCCTCCTCAGACTGACACAGGTGTATCCCAACTTCACCCGCTCAGGCAGGAGAGTCGGAGGGACATACACGGGTGCGTACGGACACACCGAGAGTGACGGAAAGGGCGAAGGAAGAGAGAAATAAAACTGAAAGGTGGTATTTATTTTTACAACTCGACAATGAACTTCAATTTTGGCAGAGGATTAAAAACAGCCCTGGGAAATGATTAAGGTTTTTTTTTTTCTTTTCTACAAAGCTTCAGCACAAAAAGAGAGATTATAAAAGGGATACGCTTGCACGGGCACACATAAAATAGGGGGGGAACTGGGGAGAAGGAAATGAAAGGAGAAGAAAACAAACAGCCTCCTAACAGGCCCATACTGCTAACGGGAGTCCAAATAAAGAGTCATATGATATCTGATAGTGCAGGACACGTCGCCAGGAGCTGGAGCGGATTGCCTGCAGGAAGAAAGAGCCAGTGTGTTACTGCTCAAAGAGCTTTTCTTTCCCCTTTTTTTATTTTTTTTGCCCTCTCTCTCTTTTCTCCTGTACTGCGAATGTGCTACTCTCAGGTCAGGTCTGTGAAGAGTCCCCGAAAGACAGCTATCGTCTTTCTCCCTACTTCTGGAAGCAGTGACAGCCGCTGGAAGATGCCTTCTAGTTGAGATTGAGGGGGGCTAAATCTAGGTTTCAGCTCTGTTATGTCCTCCCTCTCCTGTCACCATCTCCACGGTTGCAGATACAAAATGCTCACAAAAGCATGTTAGATTCAAAAAAAAATTGGGGGTGGGGGGGTGGGGGGGTGGGGAGAAAAAAGGTTCAGGCAGAAAAAAAATGAGACTGCTTATCCTATGGAAAACTTCAAAGACCAAGTCCCATTTCTGTGCTCTTTTGTTTACTTTTCCTGTGATTTTTTTTTTCCTTTTTGGAGAGTGAGAGAGCAAGAGAGAAAAGTCACAGAAAACATTCAGACGATGAAAAACATCAGGAGTTGGGAAAACTGTCCGGAGGAACGAGGAAAGCAAGGAATTCAAATAAAAGAAAGGCATTTGTAATTTGCCAAAAGTTCCTCTATTCGTTATGTTTGCCAACAGAACGACCAGCTCTCCGTCCATCCCTCTCCGTCAAGCATTTCACATTAAAGTGGGGAGCCGCAAAGTACTTTTGACTCGACACCGCTACTGCCGCTACCCATGGAAATGCAGAGGACCTGTATTACCTGCAGCGAAGGTACCTGGACTCAGGGCAGGGGACTTGAGCCCATCACGATCCCCCAACTTCTGCTGGGGAAGCTGTGCCCACCACAGCTTTGGAGAGGGAAGAGCCCCGGCTAACGGAGCAAGCCCCCAGTCTAGATACTGGTACGAAACCAAAACTATGTTTTAACTGGTGGTTTCACTTGTCGTGGACGGTTTCCCTTCACTTTTGCAAGGGACGGGCTGTATCCTGCAGGACTTTTTGCCGCTGTAGGGTAGCGGCGTTCCTAAAGTGGCGCAGGCAGAGCCCAAGTATGGATTTTCCCCCCTTCATCGTATGAGGATACGTAAAGGGACTAATTCTCCGCATACACTTACACAATGCATAGATGTTGCTTAAAAACAGTGCCACAGATACATATGCGATACCTACGTGGCTGTAACGGATGACCTCTTCTGAGGGAAGCCTGCAGCATGAATATAGAAATCAAGGTATTGTAGTAATAATGCCCTGCATCCAGAAACAATCGTTGTAACTATAATAATTTGATCCAGTTCTGTATATTGTGCGCTCATGATTTTTAGGGGGGGATATAATATACAGCTTCCTCTCTTGTTTTCTGTACCGCTGCTATATGATGCAGTTTTTAGGTTGGTAATTTGTCAAAGCCAGGAAAATACAAATCGATAAAGGAAGGAAGGCAGAATTTGGCTAAAGAAAGCACTTCCTTAAGCTACTGAATTTGCAACAGTATATATTCTCAAACGTCCTAACCATTGTACAGGAGACACTGTAGAGAAGATAGCCTGTATGTTATACACTACATGCAATAAAATTCCAATCTAAACATCTCCTTAAATGTGATGCATTATTCCCTTCTATATTACGTGTGCCTTTTCCACGTACAAATAGACAAAGAGTGTATCTATAAGAAATACATTCAGAAGAACAAAAAATCTACCGTGCAAGGAGGTCTATCCTGAAATCCTCAATTTGGGGCTCGATTAAAGAACTAAACTCACAAGGTGAAATGGAGCCATTTGAGAGAGGGTCCCACCGAACAGGAGGAACAAGCAAACAAACAAACAAACAAAAAAATCCCTGAGCTCCGACTAATCATTTGAGCTGCCAATGAGAGGTGACTTTTAGACAGATGGTCAGGGAAAAGCTGGGTCCGTGGACACAGACGGTAGTGCCCCATCTGTATTTTAGGATCCTAGCTTCAACAAGCCATTACCAACTTTTTTTCTAAGTGACAGAAAGTGAAAGATTTCTGTTCCCACTCATTTATTTCTTTTCCACCGAAACCACCCCATTCCCCTCTTTTTTTTCCCCCAGTAAGAATTTGTTGTTTGATTTTTTAAGTAAACAGAAACTGTTTGCAGTATAACTTTTACGCCAAAAAAAAAAAAAAAAAAAAAAGAGGCTAGGTAAGTTGGCAAAACAGCAACCGGATTTAAAGAGAGAGTTTAAAAAAAGGGAGAGAAGAACGACACATCAAACTCACTTGGTCTCGTCCCCCTTCCATTCCTGTCCTTATTAAATCCAAATTATAATTTGGAGGTAAGGGAACTGCATTTCCTTTCAATCTATTTTGTTGCTGCCACACATTCTGTGCTTTGCTTCTCTCTCTTTCTTTTTGGGAGGGGGGGGAAGAAAAAAAACCCCTAATAAAAATAGAAAAACATATCTCAGGCGTTAAGCTCGCTCTCCCCCTTCCTTTGTAAAGAACTCTTTGTTCTCTAGTGAAAATGCTGAAAAAAATCCCCGGGCTCCCTGAAACAAGTGCAAAACACTTAGAGGCTTTTGGGCTGGCGAGGAGCCAGAAACCCTCCCGCTGTCTGGTTAGGAAGAGAGGAGAGAGAGAGAGAGAGGAGAGAGAGGGAAAAAATTGGAGCTTCCTTTAATAGACATAGGAAGCAGGTCCTTTTTTTTTTTTTCTTTTTTCCTTTTTTTCAAAACTGGCGGTCAAGCGTTAAGTAACTCCCTGTCTAAATCCACCTGCTGGAAATGAACTTGGGTAACCCCCCCAGGGGTGCACAAAGAGGAGACACAGTAACACACTCCCGGCTCTTCTCCCACCCGCCCCCTCCCCGCTGCCCTGCTGCCATTCTCCCTGCTCCCCGCACACAAATGCCCACGGCTCGCGCTCCCCCTGCCACCACCACCACACGTACCAAAATAAACGCTCGCTCCGTCTCCTTAAAGAGCAGGGGGGGGGGAGGAAAAAAAAGAAAAAAGGGGGAAGAAAAAAAAAACAGCTTTTTTCCATCTCGGTTGCGACAGTGATAAGGGGTAGGGAACATCTCATACCTGGTGTGAATGCTAATCAGCCAGGAGTTCTCCTTTTTTCCCAAGACAGGGAACTGTTTCCTTCCAAATTTATTAGAACCTCCTCCACTGCCTCTTTGAAAAACCTTCTTTGTCACCCTCTTCCCAAGTCCTGATACTTCTTTAAAAAAAAAAAAATGGCTTCGGAGCTCCTTCTATTCTTGATATTGATTCTCTCTCTCTCTCTCTCTCTCTCTCTCTTTCTCCCTCTCTCTTTCTCTCTCCCCCCCACCCCCCCACCCCTCCTCCTTTCTCCTGTCTCTGTCTCTTCTGAGTGGTCTATTGATAAGTCCCTAGAGGCACTGGGTCAGCCTGCCCGTAGGAAACCAGACACAATGCACAAATCTCCGAGTGCCATTCTGCCATCAGCAAGCAGACCACGTTTAGGAGAGAGGAAAAAAAAAACCGCACACACACACACACACACAGTAGAGCAAAAGACAGAGAGAGAGAGAGAGGGAGAGTGTGAGAAAAAGACTGATTGGAACAGGAGGGAGGGAGGGAGGGAGCGAGAGAGCGAGGGAGAGAGAGCGACACTGCCAGTCAGGTTAATCATCCCTACTTTAATTAGCTGTTCGGCTTAGACATAAAACAATTGAATTTGAATGATCTGTCAGTGGGCTCGGCTGAACCAAAGGGGAAATGCGAATATTACAAAAAAGACTGTTGGTGTATTCAGATAAGCTCGCCGGGAAAATCCTCAAAGGATAACTATTAAAACTTACCACCGAACAAAAAGTACAGATTCAAATGGCATTACAGAGAGGCCCTCTCCAAAAAGCTGGGAGATCCCTTCCCTCTCTTTTTTACGCACCACCGCAGCTCTCGCCGAAACAAACATCCGCGCCTTCCCGCAGCCTTCAAACACTACCTGTCCTGCGGGGTGGGGAAGGCAGTGCAGGTTTGCCCGCTACTTCGGCTCGGTTAAAGCCAGACCGTGCTGCCCTTCAGTCGAATTTTCCCGATGGATCACTGGAATGCTACGATTCGGGAACTACACAAGCTCCGAGAGCAGATCCTTGCCATGGATGTCTGCACAGACACAGRCAAATCGAGTACCTGCCGGATACAGATGGAGATGCTGTGAAAAGGCAATGCCAGGTATTGGGATAGACAAGTCCCAGGCACTGGCGGGGGAGAAGTCATACCCCAAAATAGGTGGCAAAGCAACCTATTCCTTTTACTCTGGGTTGCCAAACGAAGTGCAGTTCAAATGGATGAATCCTGGCGATAACCAGTGCAGCGGCAGCGCTGCGTGGCGGGCAAGGCAGAGATTTATGACACTTCTGCAAAGTCTGCTTCTAAAAAGGTGAGGGGCAGGMGGCCTCTCCCCCCGAGAGGGAAGGCGGCAGGTAACACGCTGCTGTGAGAGAGAGCTGCCGGCATGCTTAGCACCGGACATGATCCCCCCTGCCCCGCCAGAACTTCCCCTTCTCAGACGCTGGGGACCTGCATTGGGTTTCAGGGCACACGGGCTCTGTTGTCCCCTCCTGAGTGAACGGCAGCAAGGGGTCGCGTGTGAATTTATTGTGCRAGGCAGGTATATTCTCTGCGTTTTAAATACATTCTCCGTTATTTCATATAAGGTTGCAGCTCCAGCAGTAAATCCCTAATTCCTGATCAGCTCTGTGAACATCTGCTGTATATAAACTTTTAAATGGGCACGGCTAACCTGCAAGCATCGCTTAAAAGCATGGGAAGAAAGTAGAGAAGGAATTCACAACTCGGCTGACTGCTGGCCTTCGAGAGGGAGCGCTGGGATTCCCCCCTCACTTCGCATTTTGGGTACAAATGCTTAAAGAAGAAGGGAAAACCAGACAGAAGCTCTTCCAACTTCTCTACATTAATTTCATCATCTTTTCTACATACATCTCCAGGCAAAGCTATCACCAGTTTTTACGTGTTTCACCGTTAAGGGAGATCTGATGGCAGGTATCAATACTATTAATTCCTTCTACCACCCTCTGCTATAGGAAAAGCTGGGTTCCTGCCCTTTTCCACCTTTTAAAATGCCACGTGCTGGGTGGCTGTGTCCCATCTCTCTCCCAGCCCGCTGGGGTCTGTTGACTCAGCACAGATTACAGGAAGAACTAACCACAGTCAACAGGAGAGGGACRCACTGCAGAAGCAAATGGGACATTGGACTTAATGAGGTCTGCTAAATGCTATTTATGAGTCGTCTCCCCAGCCTCCCCAAAATACAAATTGCTCCCATTTGAAATATTATGGGATTATGGGAGGTAAGGCACTACTGAAGAACAGAAAAGGAGATTTCCGAGAAATACAGTGCCAACAAAGGCCTCAACTCCTTTCCAGATGAGGAGATTTTGTAGAGCACAGTGACACAGACAAGTAGTTTTCTCTTCCCTGGGTCAGCACCAAACTAATAATCCAGCAGGGTGCAAAACAGCTCTGGGCTGTGTTTCTAGTGAAATATGCAGAGGACCTGACCACTTGATGCAGGGGTTCAGTGGACGAAACAGTGTGCAGCCATGTAATTACAGGCTACGGTAATGGTACAAGGGGCCCTCGGTAAGGTTGCACAGACAACGTTAACTGTGGCATTTCCTAACTTTTAAGCGCTTGACTTAGTGACATTAACATTACAGTAATGCATTTTCAATATAATTTCTCAGGGTTTTCTTTTAAAGCCAACTTAAAAATCGAATGCTGTTCCGTGTTGCTGCTGATGCTGAGGCGGGTTAGCACCTGCGGAGCTGTAATTCAGAACTTCACCACTTCAGCTGGCAGCGTCATTGGCAGCACGAGTAAAACGGTGCTTATGAGGTGATCAACCACTGGAAGAGCATGAGGATACTTCATTCAGGGGTTTGACGGTGTCTTCCTGACAATGGAAATGCTGAGAGTCAGGAGCCCCAGGCTGACTTCCAAGGAGCAGAGCAAAGTGCACTGCCATGGGAAGGGACCCTTTGGTCCCTGGACCCACAAACCTGCATCTCTTCTGTCACTGTCGGGTTTGCTTCCATCCCCTCCATTCAGTTGACTGCTGTTCCTCCTGTTTTCTAGCCTCCTCTCTCTCATGCTGTTTCTCCTTCCCTACACTACTCCTTGACACAGTCTGTTCCTCATCCCACTGCCCTAAAATGAGCATCCCCTCAAACGCCTCTTCACCTCTCCTCTACCCCAGGCATGGATGGACCCTGGGCGCACAGGAAAGCAAGCTGCTTAGCATGGTAAATTAGGCCACGTGGCGTTCCAGGCTGCCTTAACTAGACCACTTCTTGCAAGACTGTTTAAAACTAACTCGGGTATCATAATTTGCAATCCACAGTGTAGACATATCAAAATGTCCTTGTTCTCATTTCCAGTGCTTGCTGCCATAGCAACCCCTGGTCAAAAGGAAATTTCCATTGATATCAGAAGGAGCAGCATTTCACCCAGGTGAGTTTTTACTATGTGGCACATATTTTATTAGCATGTGTTCCTGATATGGTGATCCCCAAATCTCCTATAGTGCTTAATGTAGAAAGCGCTACTGTTAAGTCCTGCTCTCAGTAGGTCCCCTTCTACTAGAAGCTACACAAGTCAAAGACCTCCTGATTTCTATCTGAATATCAACCAAGAGCAGACCTGGAGTCTAAATGCAAAAGGCCAAGAGCAGCTCCAAAAAACATACAGCATCATCCCCTCCTGAGATTTTATCATGGATTTTAATTTAGATACATGATGGTGATAATCTCTCTCTTGCATCGCACCCTCTTGCTTGCTCTTCCTTCATATAAATCATTGCGTGTGTAAGGGAGGTTTAGCCAAAGAAACGAGACTTGAAAGCTCAGTCTGATCAGTTGAATAAAGTTTGCTGTTTGCTATGGAAAAGGCAGTCAGTGCTGCAGCAAGCTTTCAAGCTCTCATGTATGATACCCACTCCATAAGAAGACAGTGTGGCTACAGAATTGGAACAGATTTTTAACTACGAGAACTGTACCTGGATTTGCCACTGGCAAACGGCAAGATTTATGAAAGGAAAAGCCACCAGAACCACTCCTCGCTTTCTGACCTCTACAAGCATCACGTAATGCCAGCCAAAAGCAGGACACAAAGTAACAGCAGGCTGGGAAGGACCTGGAAATGGCACAGTACTCACTCCTTTAATGTATATGAAGTATTCTGCAGTGCAACTTGTAACACTCGGTACAGCTGATATGAGCTGACATTAATGGAAAAYCAACAGATCTGGGTGGCACAGAGAAGAATTTGGTTCCTTTGCAATGAAGGCGCTCTGTCTACCTGGAAAAACTATGTAATCTCAGGATAAGTTGTATAAATATATTCCTCTAGATTTAGTGGCTTGTCTTCATAAACAGCTGTAAGTCTGTGCTTTTTGTTCAGACATGTAAACCAGCACAGCATGTTGGAGAGGGTGAATATATGGTTATCATTCTGTACCAAAGAAATCAGAAAAAAAGCCTGGAAGGTCCACCTATTACAGAAATCTACTCCTTGCTCATCTTTCGGGTTCGCTATCATTCCTAACTTGCACCACTATGCTTGGTAGATACCTTTGTAAGCTAAGGTGAGAAAGGTACCATGCCTTGCATCTAACCTAGTTCATTTCTGTCATATATGCAATTTGATTTTCTGGGGCAAAACAAGCAAGCTTATTTCCTATTGCCTTGATTACCAGAACTAGCCCCCCTGTATATAAAACTACATCAAACGTCCAGGACTGGTTCCTAAAGCACCTGGTAGTGACACTGTGCAGTTCCCAAGGCAATTCCTTTCAGAGATTTGCTGACAATAGGGAAATCTAAACGGAAACATCAGAGGGGCTCCATGTTTTTTCTCTCTTAGACAATCCAAATACAATGGCCTATTTTGTGGAAGAGCCTCTCTTTTTTAAAAAATTAAAATATTGCAAACTGGGCTATGAGACACATTTTTGTTCTTTTTTGCACACATTACTGCAGCAATAAGATGCTGAAAAGTGAGCCATGCCCTCATGGGCACCAGTGCAATCCCCTTGCCTTCACTGGAAAAGCAACAGTGCAACCTAGGGGAACTCTATAAAACATCTGGTGGAGAAGACACAAGAAGAGCAAGAGTCCCGCCTTTCTTCCTCTTCAGCTGCATTGGGTTGAAAAGTAACATTTCAAAAGTGCGTTTTCACAATGAAATAAGGAAATCTGATCACTGGTTAAAAAGCATATAAATGAGGAGATGACTTTTGCAGGTGACATGTTTTCTGTATGTTTATATGGATGCTTACTGTGAAGGCCTCAGAAGACTTTTAAACACTGAAAACATTAACTCTCTACCTCACTCTCTACGATCTCTATCATGATCTCTATCACGATCCATACTGTTGTTAGCAGATTGCATCTCTGCTCCAAAATTAAAATGACTTAAACAGCATCGTGTGTTATATTCAGCCTATTCTACTCTGTTCGGTTATATTTTATTCTATGATTTTTGAAAGAAKCATAACTATCTCAGGGTGTCAGGAGGCTTAATTTTCTCTCATGCTTTCATGGGAAGACAACTATAATTTTGATTTGAAGAACTTTAAAGCGGACGTCTGCCCCACTTCTGTTCTAAATGCTGATGTGAAACATGCTATATATCCCTCTTGCTAACTTTGGTCCTGTCACACATTCACGAATCTTATTTCCCGCATTTGGAGGTGACAGGTATTGTGCCTCTGCTTCCAGTCTTTCTTACTGAAGATGTCTTGTTTCTGTAGGCTYTTCCATAGGCTCAATGCTGAGTAAAAATTGTAATTATTTTTATATTCCTCACTCAGGACAAAACCTTTGTAAGAACAACAGTATTACTAGCAGTCTGGGGAGTTGTACAGCCTCAGTGTACCAAAACCATGAGATTCCCACCAAAATCACCCCACTGAGGGCTTCTGGCTTCTCTGTCCAACCATTAGTTTCGTCTCAGGGACAGCTGCAAGGGTCCCTACTCTGCATATACCACTTTCTCTCTCAGACTTGGATATAAATAGAGTGGAAGCCAAAGAGCCAGAGGAGGGCGTAGAGTTCTGTCTCCTTTCTGCAGCAGATCTGATTGTCCATCTTGTCCTTGGGCTGGGTGAAGCCACGAGGAAAGAAGACACAGATAGGGTTGATCTCCACCTCCACTCTCTCCACAGACACAGCTGCAGCTTGCAAGGTGACTGGAACAAGACTGGCTCAGGAAATGAAAAGTAGTGCATCACTCATTTCTCCTGCCTGTTTGCTCCTAATTATCTTGCAATACATTTCACTGGTAGTTCTATCATGCAGAAAGACAGAAGATCCTTCTGGTTTCAGCACATAATGACTACTTTTAAAATGGCTTGCTATTCATTCTTGGGCAAGCCCCAGTCTCTTCCTCCCTCCCTCAAGTTCACTGCCTCTCATTCTGGGTTTGCTGGATTTTTTGGGGGGGCAGGGTGTCAATTCTCTGATAATGTATTCCGATAAAAGGAAAACAAGGGGCAGCAGAGGTGGCTTTCACTTTCTTTTGATGAGATTGTGGCCACACTGAAAGAAGTGTCAAAAATCTCAATAATTTCATTTTGGCCAATACAACACCTCTTACAGGCTTGAGGTATGCAACTCCTGTGTAGCCCCTAGTACAAATCAACAGAGCCTCTTCTATACTCGTCTTCTAATATTTCTCTCTGACCTTAGAGAAACGGAGAATTGCTATAGGGCAATGAACTCTCATTTTGCCCTTGACATTTCTGCAATCCATCTCCCTGAGTTGGGAGACCCTTTCACAGATCCGGAACCTCACCAGCATAAGGAAGAATTAGTATAATTAAGAATTAGACACAGGGTCTCTAAAATGGGAATCATAACAATGACTAACGTCACAAGAGTGTTTTCAGAATTAATTCATGGAAGTAAAGCACTTAGTAGATAAAAATGTAGGAGCTGCCACATCAGATTAGACCACTGCTCCATCTAGTTGAACATCCTGTGTGTAACAGAGAGCAGCAATAAATGCAGGGTAGCAGAACTGGGGTCCCCCCTCTGTGCAGGAACAAGGTTCAGTCTAAGCATAGTCAATGCCAGTCCTTGGTTACAGCATTATTTTATGACTTAGGGGACATATCTAAGCCCCTACAACCCACTGTCGCTAAACAAAGTGGTCTTGCAATTAAAGGAAAGAACCAGGCACAGCAAGAGTCTGGCACAGTGGCCGTACAGCTGTACATTCATTCCTGTGCAGGACAGCTTCTGATCAAGAGTTTCTGCTTATCAGTGAGAGAACCTAAAATTATTCTAAAAATCTCAAGTTTCAGAAACAGAGTTATTGAAAAAATGTGCAGTAGGATATAAGTACTCATAAAACGGGTACATAGAAGGACATACATGCACACACAAACAAGCTGGTTAAAAAAGCAACCTGATCCTCACTGGCTCTGCTTTGAGCAGGGGTGAGGGCTGGACCCAGATGACTTAAGGAGGTCCTTTCTGATTTTTATTATTCCAGGATTCTGTGATTCCACAATTTTCCATTGCAGAGTTCTGCCACTGAACATGAAACAACTTGTGGTAAACATAATTTTTAATGAAAATATTATTAGGGAAGTTTCTTGGGTCCAGGATAGAAACTCTAGTTCAAAGCCGGAGAAAGAGGCTGACCCTAGAGCCTGATGATTAAGGGTGTGATGAGGGAGATCTGGAAGGGAACAGACTCCCACACTCCCTCACCCACTGAAGGAGTCCTGGCCCTTGAGCCATCAGCTCTACTGAGGTGGGTCTTTTGAAAACTTGTTTCTTTATGAAAAAGTTTCATAAAGTTTCATTCTCGTACTCCAAAATTTCAAATGTTTTCACCATGGGGCATTGCTGTTTCCTGGCCAGCTCACCTATATGACTATGCATTCTGCAAGTACCTGCAGACCTTACATGACTGCTAACATCAGTTGTGACAAAGGTAATGACAATCTTTCTGTGAAATTTCATTCTCTCAGATGGTTTGGCACCTTTATTTTAATTCTTAAAAATTTTTCGCTTTATGAAACAGCCTTATCTGAAAAGTAAATGGATGGGTTCGGATGAGTTTGTCTTCATTTAAGAGTGGGTTTTTAAAATTTGTTTTTACTTTTGTATTAATCATGCAATGTTTAATAGAAACAATCCATACAATGCAAAACCCTGCTGGAAGATAGAGCCACAAGATTTTTATGTGTATGATTCTACTCTATTCTATATTCTACTTCAGGACAGAGTAATGAAAAAGAACAAATTAGAAGATAATCTGTGAAAAAACAAATCCCTCATAACTGATCGAACCATAAATAAGTCTTACATTACTGGGACTGGATAAAGTATCATCAGTGCCGGATTATTACATAAGAATATGTTAGTAATGTAGCAGGAGTCTAGTCTTTTAAGATGTGAAAGAGCGTTATCTAACCTCTCGGCAGAGTTCAGGAAGAGGAGCCATATGTCCAAATAATCATTTTCTTGCTGGTGTTTAACATGTCAGTTTTTTCAAGGGGCCTATCTCAAGTTTAAAAAAAAAGGTGTGAAATGCATTTCGACTTTTTTTTTGGCAAAAGCAGCTCATTTTCAAGCTTGCAAGGAAACAAGAAAAACAAAATCAAATGTCAAGTAGAGTTGCTCTTTGTTGTAATTAATACGCAAGCATTTGCTTGTAGATGGTCCTGAGCCTGAAAACAAGTAGTGTCAGTCATGGTGCTATTAAAAACGAGTAGCTGTCTGGGAATCAAAGGGCCAAGTGTTCAACCAGTGAAAATCCCCACTCAAATCAATGGCCCCCTAGGCCAGTTTACATCAGCTAAGGATCTGACCAGAAAGGAAGGACGGTGGAAAGCCTGATGACCAAGGACATGCCACGTGCTTGCAGTGTTGGGCCCTACATGCGATGAGACAGCAAAGAAAGGTAGGGCAGACTTCTTCAGAGCAGGAGGTGGGAAATGATTAACTGAAAATAAGGAAATTGCAAAGCCCTATGCTGCAGACTACATGCATGCTCAGCTTCTGGTCAAGGAGTTTATGTGAGATTTCTCTTTGAGTCAGAGCAATGTAGTGGATAAAAAGGCCCTGTCTAGCCAGGGGGATTTCCCGAGGCCATCGCAGACCAGCTCAACACGCTGTTAAGAGGCTCATTTTCATGAGAGTTTTTGTTGCATTTGTAACGCTGGCTCCAGGTCCCCTAGAGCTGTGTGTGCCACATCACAGCGCTACAAGCCCAGCGCTGAATGCTTGGCACAGGACCAGGCATCTTCCCTTTCTTCTCTCGGTTTCCTCAAGTCAGCAGGTGGGGCTCCAGGGCTCCATCTTGTTTTGATTTGTGGGGGGAATTTCTTTTCTCCAAGAAGGTTGAAGAAGAAATTTCCTGTTGAGAATTTGCTCTTCTCTTCCTTTCCCCCATATTGTTTTGTGGAGGTGTTCGGGGGGGGGGGGGGGGGGGGCGGAGATTTTTTTTTTCTTCAAAGGGGCTCACTATTTTTCCTGAACTGGAATGCTGGAAACACTTCATCACCAAGGTCTACTGGCCTGAGATCTGCTCGTATTTACATCAGGGTGAATCAGTAGCAATTCCACTGAGGTCACTGGGAGTGCTCTGGCAGGCAGCTCCCCTCCCCGGACACGGGGTCAGCCCTACCGAGCCAAGCTCTTCAGCGGGACCAGCCACGGGCCAAGCCCTGCACCAGGTCACAGAATGGGTGTAAATGGATGCAGGGCAAAGAAAATGTAAACCTCTATCAACTTTCCCTGTGAGATGGTCATAAAAGTGCTGGAACTCGGATGCTGGAGGGAGGAAGCAAGGGGCAAAGCCAGCACAGCAAAAAGCCCTACCAACAAAAGTGCGTGATACTGGCCAGGATAAGAGAGAACCGGGGCAACGTACATTATTTTGTTACTTATTTTCCCACACGCTTGTGTCCGATATGTAATTCTCTCCTATCATTTAGGTCACGGCTGGATTTAGCCCTATGGGTTTGAACAATTAATTATTTTCAGTGATAGAACTATTTCATTTTTGAAACTGGTTTGAACGGTAGATTAGTTCTAGATTAAATAATTTAACTACAGATCAGTAGTAGGTGTTTGCTCTATATTAAGTTGGCATATCACTGAGCAGGTATTACTTTTTAACATTTTAATATACTTAATAATTTATAATGCTACATTGTAAACTGGCTGAATAACCATCACCTTGGAACACTACAGCCAACACCTCCAAATCTAATCTCTTCTCTGAAGGGCCTTGTTCAATCTTTTAAATGATCAACTATGGGGAGAAAGGAAGGAATGTAATCACAAAAGACTACGAAAAGAAAGCTGGTAAACTCTGTGAGCATCAGCTCTCAGGTTGCATGACCTTAAGCAAATGCTATGCCTCGGTTTCCCCATCTCTACGTAACAATGGTACCTAATTAATCGATTGCTGTAAAGACCACACAGTCCTTTTTAAGACGCTTTTCAGCAGACTACTTGAGGCAGACATTTCAAATGGTTTCTCAGAAAATCTCTCAAAACAACCCTCAAATTAAAAGAAATTTGTGCTCAGGTATTCTGTTAAATCAAGAAGTGATTCATCCTGTGCCTCAGTTTCCTCTGCAGCTAAGTGCTGAAGATATGACCTCCCTACTTCACAGAAATCCAGGGAAAGTTAAGTCATTAACAGTTGCATAGTAATTGCAACTCCTCAGGCAGAAAGTCTTGGAGAATGCAGTAACATTAGATACTACGGATAACTGAGGCAGAAGAAGCCCAGAGCTCACACCGTAAGAAGTCTGGAGGTTCATCATATCAGAACCCAAAGGATCTGAAGTCGCTTTTGTGCAGAGCAGCAGCGCCTGGGAAGAGGGAGGATGTGTTGTGCTCCACTGCCAGGGGAGAGAGAAGGGCTTCAGATTGCTCCCTCCCATGCCACTTCTCATTCCAGTGAGAACCACAGGCTGCTTCTGCTCTGCTGGAAACAGGGGCACCACGCAGATGTCTGCTTTCTAAAAGGAAAAGCAAGAGTGAGAAGAAGAGGTGCATGAGAAGGGAAGAAGGGCATATTTTCAGAGGACGGAAAACCACCAAACATTCAGAAGTGGCAAAACGACTTTACAGAAAAGGAGAATACTGGAGATAGGTAACCTAAACGGCTGCTCAAATGTCATATTTAAGTTCAACCGATCATATTAAGGGTCAGGAATGACCAGTTTGGGTTACAGAAGTGTGCAATTGGCCAGCTGCACTAACTATGGCCTTTACCTTCCTGCAGTGCCTAGATGGGGACAGACCAAAATCGAGGCACTGGAGGTCACTTCTGATACACAGCAGAGAAACTTGTCCTCCCACAGATTATTATTCTGAGGTCTGAAACACTGCAGATGGAGGACTGAGCAGTTGAGAAGGTACAGTGTACATTATGGAAATAAACTGGAAGCATAGTTAAAGGTTAGCAAGTCTTTTTCCCTCCAGCTGCCATTGATATGAATGACACCCATTCTTGCACTGGCAAAGGGAAAGAAAAGATGAGTTAATGTCACTCTCCCTTCTCTAAATTCTCAGCTTTGAAGACTAACAGGCTACAATATTTCACTAAGAAAACGGCCTGTTTTTTACTTAAAAGCACAAAAAGTATACAGAGAAAGTAATTTTCAGGGTCAGAGGGTTGTTTTGACATTTAAGAAATACTAAAACAGATTTTGGCTTTTAAATTTGTAAACCAGAACTACTTCCTGACCTGAGAGACAATCTGCCAAATTTCTAGCTGACCACAGGCTTTTCAGGGTAAGCTAGAATTATCAGGTATAGTGTTGTCTAGGTGCACGCCTCTGTGACTTTAAAATGAAATGTTGATCAACCTTAAAAAAACACAGTTTCTGAGACCCTTCATACAAGTAACATGCACCCCTTCTCGCAGTAACTGAAGAGGCAATCCTCTCTTTAATAACCGTTTTGGTACAATATTTTGCTCACTACTGGAGAACTCAGTAGCCTAAGATTAATATACTAATGAAAAAAATGGAGGGAAATAGAAACATTTCAGCACACGGAAGCCAAATAACTCCTTTTATTTTATACCAAGACTTTGATCCTCCCACCAATCCTGTTGCAATACAAACCAATTTCATTTAACGTTACATCTGACAAGCCAGACTTCTCTGAGATTGCAAAACTCTGCTAAATCCCCGGGCAAACTGTAAATGGGCTGAGGGAAGGGTTCACAAATAGCACGTACATGCAGGTGGGCCACACATACATAGGTAGCACAACCTTGCTGTGCAAGCTCAACAAAACTTTGTGCATATATAGTATCAAAGGTCATACTGTTGTTAAAGACGTGCAAGAGATTGCATTGCTTCTCCTTGCAGCCTGTTTCTCTCACAACCCGTCCTGCCTACCTCCATGGCTCCATTTGTGCAAAGCGGGTTGTAAAATAGTTATGTTGTTTAAAATGGAGAGGCTGTACTTTCTGCCTTGCCTCTCACGCCAAAACAGCCAAACCAATTTTGCTGTTTCAATTAGGCAAGAAAACGAAAATTTTCATTGTTTTCTCTCCATACTTTTTTTCAGTGACAAAGCCTGAAAAACTTTCAGCCAAAACCGGCGACAGCTCAAGATGCAGTCCTGCAAAGGCAGCTACGCTGAAGAACAAAAGTCTGCTGGAGTGGAGTGGGAGCAAAGAGGATGCTGCAAAGTTTCTGTTGCTTCCTGAATGCCTCCCATATGCACCTGTGCTATTTAAATGATGCCAATCCTTGTATGGACTATAATGGGAAATACTTTCTTTCTAAGACTGCTTACTGGGTTTTAGTTTGTTTCTCCTACTTCAGTCAGAGTTGAAATGCAATTGTATTTAAAGGTCTGTTGTGGTTTTTTTGTAAGTTCTGTTCATAATAGTTAGCAGGAAAGCAGAGAATTTGCCAGCCTGCAGCTCTGTTATACTCAAACTGCCCTGGGCCTTACAGGACGTAACTCTTTCTCCAGGGAAGGATTTCTCTCCAACATACTACCCAACTCGCTGACTTGGGCCTTTTATTAATGATTCTCCTCTTTTCTCTATCCAGTCATCTCAACATATCATCCTCTACTCAACAAATACTTAAAAATCATACGATCTAAAAGATGACTCGGGAAAGCAAGAACTGATGAGCTCTGATAAAGACATCCATGAACCTGGCACTTCCTGGTGCATAGGATATATACATACAAGGAGGAGAGAGATGCATAACAACACTGCTCAGCGTTTGAATTGTTTTAGTTACGAGAATCGCAAAACACTTAAATGCAATAGTGGAGAAGTAAGTTTTGGATCAGAAAATTGTTTGTGAAGCTGAGGAAGTGATGCTGCTAGCAAAATGACAAGAGCATCATTTCCTTCTAATGCCCAGTTAAAGGCTGGCTTAGGCTGTGATTCTGGTTTCGGCAGGAGTACAAGGACAGCTTCTTGTGAGAACCGCTGGCAACGCTAGACACCTCAAAGGGGAAATGCTAAAGGGAAAACAAAACTGAGGCCCTTCATGAGCATGATGGTCAATCGTAGGGCACACAGCCAAAGCTTTCGAAAAGCTGAGAAAAGATCGATGGCACCCTGCTGTGCCAAGGCGATTTGTGGAGTTAGGTGTTCCTAGCTGGCTAAATTCAAGTTTTTTCTTCATGTGAATCCATAGTTTAGGTGCACAGATTAAATCTATCTAAATCTGGGGCTACTGAAATGTGCCTGCAAAAACGGCAAGCTGAAGTCTGTCTCATGATTACCATTTCTCAAGGAGCTCAGATCAGCTGTGCTTAGAAAATGAAATTATATTTATGTCCCACTGAAATACCAGCACCGGATTCTTAACCTGGGGTTGCTACTGAAAATCTCCTGCAGAATGCACAAGGCAGTGCCGAGTCTTGCTCTCCCTCCCAGAATCGGTGGTTCTGCCGAGCTAAAAAGAGTGAAAGCCATAAAAAGCCCGTTTAATCGGGAAAGTAAGACAATGGCACTCTGAACGTTGACAAGGAGTGGGCTTGTTAGGTTAGAAAAGCATCTCTACAAACCCTCTGATAATAACTGAACTTCAAGAGGAATGGTATTCTGGTGAGCTGGGTCATGATTGCCACTAATATAGAGAGGAAGAAACTGAGGTGCAATGACAGGAGATCAAGTTATTTCCTCAGCACCAGAGGGAGTTTTACAGCTAGGGTTAAAGTGAAAATTCATGTCTCGGTCCCGTTAGCAAACCACAAGCTCATATTGCTATTACTACAAACAGATTTCCCTTCACCATACTGGACTTTTCTTCTTGCTGACTGTTCAGTATGATCATCCAAAAATACTCCTATTTGTGTTATTTTTCACACACACCGCCCTGAAACAAAATTCAGTATGAAAGAAGAGCAGTTTCCTCCAACACAGCTCAACATCCAAACTAAGCAGCAGTAAAATCATATTTATTCACTGACTGAGGTTTCAAACAGTAAAATGATTGTTACTGAGTTATAGATTGGACCATGCCCTGAGTAAGACCCCAGAATTGGTCTCCGATGACAGCCCTCTCACCTTGACAGCCCCCGGGAGCGCTGGAGGAGAAGGAGGAGTGTATGCACGCTTGTAACTGGGGGCGACACTTGAATATAGTCAAGCTTCACGATCACAGTAGGCAGAATTTGGCAGACGTTGCCATTGGGAATGAAGTGGGAGACAGAAAGAAGGGAGTTGGGTACCTGACCCCAGCGCATGCGTGCGAGCGAGGCTCTTCACCTGCAAGCTGGGTGTGCCTAAAATGGGAGTCAGAGAGAGACGAGCCGGGAGCTCCCCAATGCCGAGCGTGCCCGAGAGCGCAGCCACGCTGCACAAGCTGAGCAATCCGAAGGCACGGGTGCTAAACATGGTCATCTTCTCTTTCTGTGTAAACTCTGGCAAGCCCTGTACCTGTACCTTTCTCTATGTCTTTGTTTTCCTGTTTGAATATGTGACATTCCAATGAAATATAAATATTAATATTTGATTAACTCACAGCTACAAAGCATAGTTCCTTAAGGTCTAGTACAGATCTTTGAAATCTTTGAAAAACTATATAAATATGAATTCTTTTATTTTTATAGCATTACATTAATGACTGTACAGTGGAAGTTGATGAATTAAATAATCTCTGTCTATATTTGCTTATACCTTTCTGAAACTGTTACCTTTTCAGCAGATATTTCTCATGCCTTGTCTTAATCCAGAAATGACATTTTTGGTAAAGCTTTGCAAAAACCCATTCAGCTGTTTTTGAGTCATCCAAGTATGTAAAAAAGAGTTTCCAGCTGTTAAGTTTTCCGTAAGCCTTTTTTCTTAAACATGCTTGTATAATTATAACACAGCTTTGTTTTAAAACATCAAATTTGACACGTACATAGTCCTGAAAGAGAAGTAGCAGCACTGCCATGTTTGAAACCATTTGGTTTTGAAATAACAAGGTTATTACCATATTAAAATATCTTTCTTTTCTCAAAGATTCTCCCAGACACTGAGCTACAGTTTTCTAACTGTAGACACTCAATTGCGTAAATGACCAGTAAAAAAAGAAAAAAAAAAAAAAACAAAGAAAAAAAGACACTATTCTTGCAATCTGTGACTGAGCTGTAACAGGGAGGACTGGGAGACACTGTTTACACTGGGAGCAGGCTCAGACCTGCCTACGGTGCACTCTCCATACGCACATGCACTCTTGAGGAGCACAGCTAAAGCTCTAGCCTCGTGTCTTCACAAGACCCAGCTCAACTTCACGCACTCTGGAGAGACTGGCAACGGCTGGACCCACGCACTCGTCAGCCCTGTCTGCTGGCGGGTGGCTCAAGGCCGCTCTCTCCAAGCCCAAGCTAGTTACCCTGAGTTTTAACAGTTGGCGGGCTAATAGCTGGCAATAAGGTCAGAAAACATGTAGATGGCATGGTCTGCTTTCAAGATCATGCTTCAACAACTAGTACAGACCTACGATTATGTACTCTCTAAAAAAACTTGGAACTGGCACTTAAGGTGGGACAAGGACAACCGCATCCTTCCCCCTTGGCCACAACACATGGCGCTCCACTGTGATGGCCGTAGCTTTCCATAAAGATTCTGAATTCAATTTGGCATTGCATACTTCTAGAGTTTTAATTATTGCATCTTTGCATTTTGGTATAGAATGGCATCAAATCAGACTGGAGATGATTCCTCACTTATATTCTGCCTAGATAGAAATGCACTGACATGATACCAAGCAGATGAGAATCAGCCATTTACTTAATTTAAACACTTCATTTAATCTGGAGTATTTCAGGTTTTGATGTCTTAGTGGAGTAAATGTTGGTTTTGAGAATATTAATGGTGGCTGAAACAGGAGCTGTAGTCTGATTGATTATTGGATTACATGGGTTTCACTCTCAGAACTATTTTTTTATATGACGACGTAAAGGCATACGTGGCTTTTATGCCTTGCATGAACCACTGGCCTCAGCAAGAACTCTTCTGTCAGGCTGGAGGAACTCTTTCTAAAGATGCAACATTTCTGGAAAAGGAAAGTCACTGCATGATTTCTATATGGGGCTCAACTGTGCTGGTTTGTACAGACGAGACTCCATAGCTGTTTCTCATTCAAAGTAAATAGCAGTACCTCCTGCTCTTGCCTTTCCTGGGACATATCCTCCTACCGTGCAGGTGTGAGTCCACAGAAACTATCAATGTCAGTGACATGACAGTGAATCTGAGAAGACAGTCTGACTCATCTGAAAGCAAAAGATACAACACTGATGGGCTTTCACACAGAGAAACGCGTGTGTGCATGTGTGTGTGCATGCATACACTCTTCCTTACCTTACACTATCTGTGCTTTTATCAGTGCACCTATAACTCAGTTGTATGTCCATTACTTTGAGATGTTTTCTGAATGTGTTTCAAACCACATCAAACAAATAGGCGGTGCCCAACAAATAAAATGTCCCTGGAATACAATTGCAGGGGAAAAACTCAGCAGTTCCTACCCACCACACTGTCTTCTCTCTGCACTATCTGTCTTGGTAAGCCCACAGCTAGGGATCATACAGTAAGAGACCTTATTGTAAGCAAGGGGCAGAGGTAAGGTTGCTGTGGGAACCTTAACTCTAAATTTCCTGAGTTTAGGGAGATTAAAATCTCAGTCTTCACATCCCATTAGCATACTTTTTGTGCATACAGAACATGGCCTAGGCAAGTGTATTGTTTCTAAAGGAAAAGGTGTACTATTGGGTAAATAGGTATCTCTGCACTTTGGCAACTCTAAGCTACATAATTCAGTTCTAATCAATGCTACTGGAATTCGAAACCCACCAATATAATAATGAAGTGGAAAAAGCAATCAAAAACATCCAAACAAGCTCTAAGTTATGCTGTAGGCTCTACTATTCTAAGCATCAGTGTCGAGACAAAAGAAGAGTTTGCCATTTGCTAGTTGTTAATAATCAAGAGAAGATCTGCCAGACACACTCTTCAAGGGCTCTGTCTGTCTGGACCAGGTAGATGCTGCAACACACAAAGGACTTCACACACAGAGAAAGCAAGAGTGTTCGTGGACAATGATGCAGCGTTCTTAATTAAGATTTTCATTACTGATACATACATTAAGGTTCTGCTAATGCAAGTGCCCAAGCACTCTCATGTGCAGGTAGATGTCTCTGATTCTATCTCTAGAAACCCTTTTGCAAATCATCGCGAACATTCACCAGCCAAGGCTCAAAATCAGCTCACCTGCCCTTTGCTATAATGACAATGAAGAATAAAAACCAATATTTTATTTGTCTGCCAGATGAGAACTTAACACTTTGCAGGCGTGAGAATGAATAGGCTTTCGCAAGGCTGTGCTACAGCGTATTGAAACTGATTCTGATCTCGCTTACACCTGTTTGATGTTGATGTAACATCAGGAGCTTCAATAGCATGAGTGCAGCAAATGTAGAAGGAAAAAATAATGAGACACACACGTAGGTAAATGGAAAATGGGATAAAACATAACATGAGCTTGCCAAAGGTAGATTGTAGTAGACTAACCTGATAACTTTCTTTGATAAGATAACTGATTATCCAGACAAAGGAAATGCAGTAAATTTAATCTATCAGTACAGCATTTGATACGGTATCACAAGGGAAATTATGAGTTAAGATGAAGATTTGCAAAAGGACTGTAAGGTGAGCAAATGCTTACCTGAAGAAGAGATGGGGCAGTGGTGAAAAAAAAATTATTGCACAAAGTGAAGGCTATGTTTCCACAATTTTTTAGTTAAACAAAATAGCATTTTCTAACTAACAAGATCTGGGGGGAGTGGGTAACATTTCTTTATGAGGCCCCTCAAAGGGAGGGGGCGTAGAGCAGGAAAAAGAGGGAGCATGCTTCACAGCCATAAAAGGATCAGTCAACTTCAATAAATTGTTCATTAACAATATTTAGGCCTCATTCACCTGTGATGTTTCCATGTTATTTCTATGGTTCTGTCCTTTGGGAAGTTCAAAGATGCTACAACTCTCTCAGCAGTTTACTTGTACAGTTGAATTAAATATCTAGTTCACTTTCGTGCTTTTAAAATATTCTTATTCCCAGAACAGGATGCCCATTCATCTACAAATCTGCTTGCTGAATGCCTTAGATCTCATCTGAACGCTGGACCCTGCCTCCCAACAAAATGCTGCTGGAATAAGATGCAGAGGAGAAATACTTGGTGAACAGAAGGACTTACAAAAGCATTGCTTCTCCCTGAACATGTTACGTGCTTTTCTTGATCTATTCAGGCTATGACATTTTGTGAATTTCTTCAAGAGGGCAAACGGGGCTGACCACTAGCAAGGCAACGATGTTGCACTGGCACGCTGTATGTACCAGGATGACATGCACCAATGACAGCCATGCCAGGATGGAAGGTGAAGACAGTGCCACAGAAGTCACAGTAGAAGGTATCGATGCGGTACCTTAATTTGCAGGCTCCAAAAGAAATGAGCTGCCAGCATATTTTCCAACAAGTTAAGAAAAAAACCAGGATTTTTGACAATATCTTCCCTGAGGCATGCCTCAGTCTACAGGTAATTCAATGACTAAAATTGTTACCTTTCCATTAAAGTTCACTGGAAGAAAAGCTGCATTTTTGTTTTAGTCTTCTGTGGCAGAATTTAATTATTTAGTGTTGTAACTAGACCACGCTAAGCATGCACGGACATTCACACAAGAAATTTGCACTAAAAAGCAAAACTTGAAGGATTTGTTAAGTGCAAAAATTGAAAAACAGTTTCTGAAACACATCATTCTTTGGGGTTGGTTATATGCTGATCACATATAGTAGGTTTCCTTCATAACCTTCAGTGCATATTGCAGAGCATCCAGAACGTAAGACATTAATTTTGTCTTTTATGTAAAAGTGGATTTACTGCAAAAAGTGAAATTCAATTAATCCCTTTTACAGACATCCAGGATAAGTGAACACAGATGAATATGAAATTTAAACACACATCCAGATCCAAATGTTGCAACTGATCCTTACTTTGGTGATTGGGTGAAGCATGAATACCTTTAAATTGTATGCTATTTGAAGTTGAGATTCCAATTTTGTCTCTGAAAAATCAAGCTGTTTAGCGTATGCTTAAGAAGCTAAAACATTAGAAAACAGCATTCAGAAAACTGATACAGCTATTCTATTAAACTTAAAACTCAATAGGATGGAATGGGAGAGAGCGAGATCTATTCAAATCCAAAAGCATTTGCTTTCGGTGGTGTGCAAAAATCTAATATTTTGGGCATGCAAACATATGAAATGAAAATATTACCTGGGGGGCTGAGTTTGTGAACCATATTCAGCATGATATTATCCAAAATGATGGAAAGAAGCAGCAGTGAACAAGAACTTCAGAGGAAGAAAACATTGTTTAACACACTGTGAATCTTTTATGCCTAAGAGTTCCCATTCCCACCAAGAGGTAAACAGCCTTCATGAAGCATGGCCTGAAGACTAATCACATGTTTTGACATGTACACCTGTGTAATGGCACATAGCTAAACTACATGGCAGATGGCTTTCACTTCTTTTTCAAGTGGGAGAGGCGGAGAGAAAAAGGAGATGGAGGAGATACTCTTACAAGCTCATTTTCGATCACAGTGTCCTACACATAGGACATTTCAGCATGAACATGGAGATGCGGTCTGGCATTTAGACCTCCGTGAGTATTCGTATTTCGGTGCCAGTTTCAATAGTCAAATCTATGATCTTTTGATCAAGAGGTGACTTTTGGGAAACCACCTATTTCTGGATATCCAGTCTTATAGTAACCACTCCTCCAGCGCTACTTGCTCTTGGTACCATTTTTACCTTTTATCTGGTGTGTACATTTTATGGAGACAGGTATGCAACATAATGTTAAAGCAGGGTGCATCAAAGAGGATTTCTGCATAAGGAGAAGGACTGACAATACATTTCAGAAAAGAAAGAGAGACATTTGGTGATACAACTGTAGAATAGCAACGTGCTTGCCAAAGTTGGAAGATAACTTACCATAACTGCAAAGGGAATATTCTGAAAAACTCTGCTACACTCTGTAGTTGTGCCATTTTGCGCAGTGATTTCAGACCTAACAAACTGGACTGTCTTAATATTTTGATGGTTGGTGTTCAAACTGCTGTAGGAAATGCTGCTACTGATTCAGCAAGGTGGTCTTTTCCATCCAAATATATTAAATTGTGCCAGTGTGGGGTAAAAGTGCACTGAACAACTGCGTTTTCTTTCTGTCCCTTTATTTTTCTAGCTAAATCTAAAATATGCTCCTAGAACTGTCTAGTTTAAAGTCCATTTTTTTTCTGCTGTAATCTGTTATATTTCAAAAAAAGCCAACACTCAATACATTATATTATGCTAATTAGATGAAAAATAACCCAGAACAAAAAGATCTCTAGTAAGCATAATGGCAGAAAGGTGTGACATTTTCAGCTGTCATGCTAGCCAATCTTAAATTCAATCTCATGCAACTTCAGTGGATACCTTGTAGGTATTGCAATTAGAAAGCAGGTTGCATACATGCCTCTGTTGTAATCCACACATCAACTTCACAGCTATGGGCAGCCATTATTATTTGTTAAATAATTTGAAGGTTAACACTTAAACTAATGCTTCAGTGAAAAACTAGTATCAAATTTTGCCTTTTTTTTTTAACCTGGCTACTTCTCTGCTTTTCTGGATATTGGGTCTTTTTATATTAAAGATGTTTTAGAACAAAAGCACGAACTTTGTCAGATTTGTTTTAAATAAGGTCTTTTTTTCCATGTAAATGTATTGCTTAAGTCCATTTGATGGTTATGTCTTCAGATAAAGAAGAAAGCTTAAAGTTGTGGCACTTGTTCAAGAACATTAATCCCGAAGCGCATTCCCAGTTACACAGTTTGATTTCTATAAACACATCAGAGCAGAATTTCTGCTCCACTGCTATTTCGAGCCTGTTTCACCATTTCTCTCATTTGCAAATGCCAAATAAAGAGCCTCTGCCCATGTTGTTCTCTTTTTTGGAACATTCCCTTCCTTCAGGAGACACATAAAAGCTGGGGAAATAATATCCCTTTCCTGTCTCAGATTACTGTGTAGGTGACCATTCCCTTCCAACAACTCCTTATTTTCAGAAGCAGATCAACTGATTCGTCTGGATAATTTGCATGTCTATTTATTACATTAATTATGATAATTCTCGAAAAATGCTAACTCTTGAAAGCTGTTGTAAACATAAGGCTTATTACATCTAGACTTTTTTGGCATTTTGCAAATGTTCATTTTTGATTCATGAATAAGCTTGACCTGGAGGTTATTATCCTCCTCTGAAGTAATGGAGAGCTTCTTAAGAAACCTGAGAAGAGAAAAGATGCCTCCTCCCTGTTCCTGATGTAGCAATCACTGTTCCTCATCTGCAAAACAATACTAAGCATACTAACCAAATAAAGGGATTCAGACGGTGCTAATTAGTTGCTATTTCACGATGATGGTTCAGAGTGCTAACAGATGACAGTTTGGTGGTGAGCAAGTACCAACAGCAGGGACACATATATAGATATCAAAGACTATTTGAGCATCATCATGTCTGATAAAGTGAATACGTATTCTCAGAAACTGGCAACTGGCAGGCTGGAATACTGCTGGGTGTCTTTTGACATACAAATCACTGACCGTATGATGGATGGTTCTCATAACTATGATGAGATCAGTAAGATGCTGCTCAGCTTCCCTTAGGTCATCATTACTTGACCAAATATGTCTTCATGAAGCTGAGGAATAAATGGCACTTCTTTCATTTCTTCTTTTTTTTTTTTTTTTTTTAATTAGGTGGCGACCACCACAAAATACACTCTTCCTTACACGACGCTCTTCCTTGCTTAGAAAGTTATTTGATGATGAGATACTTCGTTTTTTTTCTTTTTTTTTTTTTTTTTTTAAAACAGGATGTCAAATAACAAGGATTAGAATCAGTGCTGAATCTAATAGGAATGATGCTGGAGTTCAGTACAACCCGGTTACATCAGAAACCTATTTCAAGGAAATGGACAGATGTTCATGGAATTAGGTTAACGTGTCCTGCAACTTCTTTGTACCTGGATCACTTTGGTGCATTTCTGATTTGCACTTATCAAAGCTAACAGCGGATAACTCTTCAATATTTTATGGGTTCCATCTGAATGGGTAGTGCTCTGGAGGTAAAAGAAGTGTCCTACTGTAGCTGTTTATCCTATTGTAGCTACCTATCTTACTGTAAAGCACCTTAGTATTGTTGATACTGTTACATGCTGTTGACAATATGATAGAAAGGCTCAAGACTGGTTGGAAGACTCCTCTTCTATGAAAAGGTCGATTTTTGACAAAGAATCCACCTGCTTCTCTCAAACTCCTGAGGACATTCAAGTGGAGCAGAGATTAATTGTATTCCTCTCAAGTGGGAATATCGTTTGGGGGAGAGATCCATGAAATCTTTCCACCTCCAAAACCTTGATGTCATATAGTCAGACAGACACGTGTGTAACCTGTGGGAGGAGGAGGAAGAAGACTCTGAATCATCAGCAGGTTGTGGGTAGGGATATGAGAAGAGAGCCCAGCACTGGGTCCTGAGGCAGCGGGCAGAACAAATCAGTTATTACCTCTAGATCAGAAACATGCTTGACAGGTACCACTTACCCAAAAGAATTCAGAGTATCAGTGGCCTGAAGGACCTATCTTCCAGAGAGAAAGGAGAGAACCAGTACAAACAATACAAACTTTATGCACATGCCTGAAATAAAGTGAGGCTCCTACGGAGCTTGCTAAATTGGGAACGGAGGAGCACAAAGAAGCCCTTGCCTGTGGAATAAGCCTGACTTACAAGAAGCAAGAAAGTGTGTGACTCTAGTTTTACAGGTCAAGAAACAAAGGCAGACGGGAAACGACTTACGCATGGTCACACAGCAAAGCTCTGCTGGAAAGGGATTTCAGCTCTGGGTTTCCACATGCCTACCTACCATGAAGCCAGCTTGCTGATTCCACCTGAACTACCTTGTGCTGCAGAGGGAGAACAATGATAAACTGGTGCCATTGTGCAAACGTTGAAGGCTCATGGTCCCTGCCACAGACATAAATGATTTTGCCGCTGCTGCAGGAAGCGTTAACATAAGCGGTGTGTGCTTCACGTCCCTCAGTATCATTAACACTTTTTATCGATATTATGAAGTTCTGCAACAAAAATAATAGGATTTGTCAGGGGCCGTTATGAACCGCCCCTGCTGGATAAATACATAATACATGATGGCAAAGGTCTGATGGGACTTTAATCAATTGCCTTTCCGAGTCAAATAAATGTCACATTAGACGTAAGCCATGCTGCATTCTGTGGGGGCCTCTGCTCCCCTCGTCTCACGGGCCTGACACTGCCACGGGGAGCTATGCAGGCGCATCGGCTCCTACTTATTTGTAGCAAATATATCAGAGCAAAACTGGAACAGCATGTTGTAAATTACAGATTTGGGACACTTTATAATGAAAGGCAAAGGGGAAAGGGAAGAAATATGGGGACATCATAGGCATGATAGGTCAGCTCAAATACATCTCCTTGGTAGCTGGCATTGTCATACCACCTTTCGCAGTCACTGCGGCATATCTCATGTTTCTGCCCACAGGGCAGGGGAGAATGAGGTGTGCCGTTTCTTTCTGCACCGCAAAAGTAGTGAGTCAACTTTAAATGTTAAAGTTACATATTTTAGGTCTAGTATCAGGAAAAGAAAGCTCTTTGATTGTTTCAGCACGCACCTGAAAAAATTATGAATGTCCATTTGCACTTTAACATCCCTTTGAAGAAACTCCAACAATCAAAACGCAACTTGAACATAAATTTGCAAGTTTAATTCCTCTCCCAAATATGAAAGAGCTATTTTCCTTACTGTGCTATGCTTTTTTTTTTTTTTTTTAAATTCCAGGCAGCATTTTAACAGCCATCTACTTTCCTCCCTGAACGGGTAGTAGACATGAATTTAAATTGCAAAATGGATATCTAAAGTAACACAAAGTCTAGGCATATTTGGACATGGAGTTCTAAACCTAAATTTAAAAGTCCTCATTATTTTTGGCATTCACTAAATACCTCCAACTTGGACATCCCAAACAGTGGCTTAAAATGCTTGTGGACATTTGGAAAACTTTGGTCTGTCTTTACTTAACTATAGTAAATATTATGAAGTGGTAGTGCTATATTTCCCTTTATATCGCAACAAGAAGCATCATTGTTTTAAAAACACTAGATTTTACTGCCAATATGTATGAAGGAATCCCAGCAAAATGTAAACTTTTGTTCCAAATATGCAAAACCATCACATGTCAGAACCTGGCAAAATTAAAACCCAAATGAAAACAAACAAACTCTCCCAAAAGTTCCATCCCCTATCCCCCCAAAAAGGAAAAGACAAAACTTAAACTATGAAAATTTCAATTCTTCCTGTTCTAGGTCTTAAAAACACAATTATCTGGATTAATATAGTATTTTCTTCAATTAAAAAAGTCACTGAATTGACAACTTATATAGCAGCAGCCAAACTCAAGTGAATGAGACCAGGCAAGAAAAGAACCCTACATAACATTTTCCGAAGAAACCACTAACAGATTTTTAATCCCGATATTGTTAGATGTCAAAGAGAATACAGCATATTTAATCTACCCAGACAAGAAGAGTAGGTCGGTATTAGATTGGACAACACACAGGACTGCGTAAGGAAGGGTCCTATGCCACAAGGTCAGATTTCAGCAAGGACAGATTGAAATGCTAGTTGACTGTTTTCTATACTTGTTTTATGCTTGCACAGCATGGAATACTATACGCTTTATTCTGAATCAGAGCGCAACAGCGTAATGCCCATCACAACACATATATCCCCAAATATAACAGAAATCTTCCGTATTGTCATCCAGAAATGCACATATGAATTCCAAATCAATCAATYGCACAATGTCACTGAACTAAGCCTGAGTCCCATAAGCTGACACTGCATTAAAATCCTGGACTGCTGCATTAGAATAAAAACTCAGTACTGAGTCCTGTGGCCATGGCAAGCAACAGAGAAGTTCATAAGGGCTCTGGGCTGATGTGGATGGAACTTGAACAAAATGCACAACTCATATCAATGAAAAGTATAAAATGTTTGGTGTAAATACTTACACAAGAGACAGGAAAGGTTCCTTCAGAGGAAGGCCACAAACTAATCGTGAGCGATCTGAGAAGAAAAGGGAGAAAGAAAAAAGGAAATTAAGTGACAATAAACACACTAAACGATACCAATATAAAACAGGGATCGAGGCGACTCACAGATGGTAGCAGTTCCCACAGGAGAGAGAAAAAAAAAAAAAGTGTTTTAAATTCACAAACTGCATAAATCTTGGAAGTTTTGAAATTACCTGACCCCAAAACTATGTAGCTGAGAAAACTGGTAATGGCTGAGGAGCCTTTCAGTCCTCGGATTATTCCTAGCCAGCAGAGACTAAATATCCTTTGGTGGCTGTTCAACAGCCTCCGTGAAATAGGCTTGTGGCTCCTATGGACAAACGCTCTTATCACAAAAACACTGACAGATTTGAATGGCATCCTTCTTAGCAGTCATGCCAGATGATACAGGCCTCTGAAACAGAACTCGTCTTCTTGATCCTGACCTTCACAGAAGAGGGGTTAGGCATATTATTAGGGCTGAGGATGCTTACACTACGGCTGATAGCTGCACAGAAAAAATTGTGTTGTCTTAGTTCCTTCTGTCAACACAGTATCTTTTGGACTTGACAGATTTGTTACCCTGAGACCCCTAAGAAAAAAAATGGCTGTATGGAAGTGGAATGGCTAAAGGATTGCAAACTTTCGGTAGGCTACAGGTCTAGTTTCCAAAGTCTACTATGGAGTATCTAAGTTTTATTGCTGACACATTTTCCAAAACGTATGAACCTGGGATGAAGTAATAGACAAAATGAATCAAAGCCTGATGCTCTGAATTGTAACAAGAAGATACGCTCCTGTTGGACACAGAAAACAAAGGCAGATGCCCCCCAAATGTTCAAAGCTACAAATCAGTCCTGTCCTCCCTTCCCTTCACCAAGCTGAAAGAAACTCAGGTAGTCAGACCAGACAGTGCTCTCCAAAAGATTGCTATCGGGGGACCAGGAGCTTGGTGGACAAAGATCACGGGATCCATGTGGTGTATTCCAGTACTTAAGTCAAGACATGGCCCTCACTACTGTTTCCTGTCCAGTTACAGGGAGAGATTAGCTCCATCATGCCTCAAAGCAATTAAAAATATTCAGAGAAATACAAACCTAAGTTGAGATAGTGAAGGAAAAGTGAGGAGCTGTCACAGGAGAGAAAGAGGGAAGGCAGGCAGAAAATTTGTTCAGAGTTGTAGCTATTATTTGTGGGCATTATGGGCCTGGTAGAGGAGAGTGTGAGAGAAAGCATGTGTGTGTATCTAGTGGTTGGTCACCCGCAAGGGAGGTGGAAGAAATACAGCAAAGAGCAGAGAGAATCATAAAAACTGCAAGGCAGCAAACAAGATACTTATAGCATCCTTTGGAAGGGCCACCCAGAGAGGCCCTCTTTAACAGCAAATTTCTCTTCAGAGAGGCTGACTGCTCCCACATGCAAGGAAGATTTGCATGAGACAGATGACAGGATGGATTCTGCCCAGACTGAAAAGATGAAGTGCCAAAAGATGAAAGGAAGGGCAAGATCAGGGTGGTGGAGAGCAGGTCACTATTTATGTTCCTTTCAAGAATCCACTACTCTGATGAACTTTAACAGGGAAGTTCTCCTGGTGGAAAAAACTCCATTGCGAAGCATGTATCCCTTATTTTCCTTCTACGTTGCTCCTGAAGATTTAACCATGAAGCCCACAGATTCATCCGTGATAGACTATATGTGAAGGACTCTTAGCAGCTGGTAGTTGGGAAGTATTTCTTTCAGGGTTTTGGGCAGATGGGACAGTGAGCTGCACACCACGGAAGAACCTGAGACAAGAGGTCTGAGCCAAAGAATGTGCCTTGGAGCCCCAGAGTTGAAAAAAAAAAAGAAAAAAAGTAAAAAAAAAAAGCAGGAGGCATCCAGCATGGGAAAAAAAACACAGAATGGAAAATTTTAGGCTGAGTGGTTAGAGTTTGGCTCTGTTATAAGCAACATAAAACAAGTTCTCTTAAGGGAAAGAGTCAAGCAACTTTGATGACATGGATGCCAAAGAATTCTACAAATTATGGCCTGAGGCTCTGGAGGTGCTGAGTAATGACTTACACCAACACTGCCGTCGAATTTGCTACAAGAAGTGAACAAGGCTGTCGTACCTAATTAAAACTGTAGGGTAATTTCAGACAGGCACAATATACTAGAAGCTGTGAACTACAATCTGGCGAATCACCAGAACTGAAACACCATATTTTTTTAAATGATCGCAATTGGTCTGGATGCTTGATTACCAGTTTTGTTCAAAAGAAAATACATGAAAACAAAACTTTCCATGTAAAGTATTGGAAAAACAAGATGTGTCTGAGGAAACTATGATTCATTCCAGGTTAGATAACTGCAGAACACGTATGCGGGAGAGAAGTGGGCCAAATCCTGTCCTCACTGCCCTGTGTAATCGTGCTGACTTAATTGAAACCATGAGCAGAACCTGAACCATTAAAGTGCTGGGGTGAAACTTTTTATCATATGGCGCTGTTTGTCACTAGAGACATACTTAACCTAATTACATTAGATTAACACAGTAGATTTCTTCAAGATATACTATTATATAATAACATAAAAAAATGAAGTCTAAGAAAGCTGACCGTTTTCCCCAGGTCTCTGTGTTATAAGCAGAATAATTACCTGTCTCTATTTATGTCATTTGTTTTCAACCCACTATGGCTCTATTTGGTGGGGTGGACAAAGGGAATCCACTGATCTTTTTCATATTGAATTCCTAGTGTTAATTAATCATTATTATTTGGAAGCTGTTTTGGCCATTGGACAGAATAGCCAGGGGCTAATCTTAATCCTGCCCTTGCTTCATTGCGGCCRGATTCTGCTCACTTTCTCTTTCTTTGCTACGTGAAAAAATTCCATTTAGATCACAAAGACTAAGAGACAAGGCAAGACCTAAATGTTAAGGATATTTAGGAATCTATCCCCCCCTGAGTTTAATGAGAGTAAGGTTCCTAAACACTGAAGAATTTCTATTTATGGGGAGTTAAGATGGCGAAATCCAGTCATATGAGTTACATTATATAAGCAGGTAATCGATTTATGAGGCTAACTACAATTTTCAAAAGTGATTTAGGCATTCACGTCACAGTCCATTGGAAGCCAGTGAAATTTTGGCTGTAAACCACCTGGGGACTTGAGAATATTTTACCTTTGTTAGCTTAAGCACTGCTTACTTTCAACGAAATTAACCTCTTAGGTGCCGAAGTCATTTTTGCAGTTGGCATTCAGTTGCTTCTTACAATTTATTCACTAAATGGCTTGAGTTAACCTGCTCCAAGTACCTTTTTCTTAGCAGTAAATTGGGACAGCGATTCTGCTCCATTTTTGCAAAGCGATTTAGGATCTCTCTGATGTAATGCACTACCAATGTGAGAAATGTTATGCCTTCAGCCCCTAGACTGGCAAGAAGCAGGCAAATTATGAACTGCTTTAAGCAGGGAGGACTGGCAATGGATTCAGATAATCCTAAACTGACTGCTCTTGCCCCAAAACATTTTCACCCTTTACTGATACGGATCCAGCAAAGGACACAGCTTTATCACATGTAATCTACTCAGCCTATTGGATCTAAGATACAGAGTCTTGTCACCCCTCTCCTCCTGGATGCACGACACCTGCTCGGTATCTAAACTAGAATTTAATCCCGGTGGAAGATGAAGAAAATAATTTACTGGAGAATTCCTCCATTCAGAGGGGGCCAAATGGAGCCAGTGCCATGCTGGGGGAACACGGCGAAAGAGGAGACTCAGCTGAAATTCAGTGGAGCCCTGTAAATGATCAGAGGGGGCAGAGAGGCTGCACTGCATCTCTGACACAGCAGAGACGGATTACAGCAAAATTAAATTGAGGATTTTAGTGGATATAATTGTTGTTTTTATATATTAATGAACAACAATAATACGTGATTCTAAACTGAATACCAGGTTTGACATTTAATCTGAGTGCTCAGACTATCCATAAATGTTCATAAACGTCACAAGACCCCTACCCTTTGATTGAATTACAATCTAGTATGCAATTTAGGAAACACGGATTAATCTACATAGATTTATATTTCTGCAGGTTACATTGTTATTTGTTGATTTATACCCTTTTCCCCTAAGTGCCCTTTCCACTGAGAATCCAGGAAAATACATGCAAATCTTTAATAGGAGAGCAGCTCAAAATCCAGTGACTAGCAGCAGATGGAAACTTGGTTCAGTGAAACCTATGCTAATTATCATTTGCTTTTTGAAGTCACCTCTGCTAATGGCCAGCAAAATCTTAGTCCCTGTGATATCTCCTATTACCTTCACATTAACTCTTACTACAGCCAGCAATCACCTAACATGTTTCTTGGCAATGCTGTGCAATTAAACCGCCTTTCAATCAGCTTGCTGAGGGATCCAGAAATGGAAACTGCTTTAATATAATTACAAGAATGCAGAAGAAGGCAGTCAAATGTTATGTTAGCATACCAGAAATATGACAACGCCTTAGCCATAGATGTCACACGTGAGGTAAGGAGCCACATCAGGAAAAGCGACATGGCAATGTATATAGGAAAATGATCTTCAAGTTCTCCTTTTCCCTTTTTTTCCTGCGGTCATGCTACTCGAGGCGACCACCTCCTTTAAGCAGACAAAATGTCTGGAATTTCACTGTCACCTGTATTAACAGGCTTCACTGCACAATGGTGTCTGCTTGAGGACTGATAATGACACCAACTCAAACAGTGTGTCGCAGCACGGAAAACGGTCCAAAAGGCCAATCAGACAGTAGCACTTCTGCAGATCCTGACCTCTGCAGAGGCCCGATCCTGTTCCCTTTGAAATCAACCAAGTCTTCTCAAAGGGTTAATGGGGCAGGTTCCCCTTCTTCCTCTGCATCTTCACCTCTATGTGCCTACTAGAAGGACAGCTCCCCAGCACGGCCCTTGTCCTTGTGGATTCATTCGTCCATACAAGACCGAAGAGAAGGGCTGGCTGCTCTATCTAGTAAGAGAGGAAATGAACATCACTCGGCTGAGTTAGTGCTAGGAAAGGGATGAACTGAGGAGATGGTTTTACAACTGACAGCTTATTGCAGTGAGGGAGAAAGCACAAATGGGAGAGGATACTGCAAATTCAGCCTGAGAGCCAGTTATACGGCCATGTATCAACTCTTAGTCTACGGTACTGGGGAATCAAAATAAAATAATCTTTGAAAAATGACAAGGAAGTTTTGTATGTACATTAAAATTAAGGTGTGTCTGTATACACTGGAATGCACTTACACATGTATTTTGGTTATGTATCATTAAAGAATTTGAAAAAATCTACTCAACTACAGGTGCGCACGCTCTTTTTCATGAAATAAACAGCCAAATTGTGGTTCTGTAGAGAATGCAACGATGACTTGAGAACAATTTTGAATCAAAATTTATTGATAATACTTCCATCACTCATTTTCCAAAGACAGAGTTTGTTTAGAAGCTACAGTCCACAGAAGATAAAAGAAAAGGTAACTGACTTTTTTCCTCTCTCAAACTTGAAGACAGAAAACCTTGCAGTTTACCTTATCACATATCATAAAGGATTTATGATACAGCTATAGCTTATATTTTCTTTAATTATCTAACTTAGTATCATTGCTAAATTTGGACCAGAAAGTGTAGTAAAAGGAGATTTTTTTACTTTTTGTAATTAAGAATAGCTAAAATGTTAGCCTTGTCTTTTTCAAATTAAGAAATATGTACTGGGAAATGGAGACTTTAAATTTGTGCTACACAAAAATGCTTTTATAAATCAGAAACTTCACGGACCCTTAACTAGAAAATACAAAAGAAAAGTCTTGATGGAATAGATTTTTCAGCACACACTGCTTGCCAGGAAGGCTGGATAATACTATGTTTTGATAAGACAAAAGAAATTAATCCAATCAAAATTTAGACTTTCATGTATATGTAAGCTAATCTGTAAGCTGGCTCATTCCACAGGTAACTCAGCTCAAAGTAAGTCCTACCAGCTGTTCTCAGTGAAAACAATGAGATAGATGAAATAAGAAAAGGAATCTCTTACATCTGCCAACTGAACTCTAATTAACATCCATTGGAGGTCTCAAGCTCCCTAAGAAGAACTTCAGTCAAGAAAAGTCTCTATACAAAGCACCTCTGAGGAAAACATCTTTAAAAGAAGAGCAGGAGAGCTCTCTGGAAGCAACAGCACATTACAGCTTCAGCAGCAGTTGCTTTAAGGGCTCAGGGGGAGAGCAAAACCAGCAAAAAGTGGGAAAAAAAAAAGGCTAAATATATTCTTGTTTTATAATCTAAATGTAGYGTTTTGAGCATGCATCTTGACTTAAGATGGCCTGAAATGGTATTACTTTTAACTTTCAGTAACTCTAACCACTGACTACGTCTTCGAGGAATTTGTAAAAATATGTCAAACCAGGACATTTCGTTGGCAGGTGCTTGGCCACCGCAGCCTCAGGCAGCTCAGCCTACTGGCAGAAGGAAGCTGCCTACCACCACCCTTCTGGTGCCATGGCACTGCCCCTTCCCTGCTGTCCACCACAGCCCCGGAGGGGTGCATGGACAAGGAGGCCAGTGCTTCTTGGGTGCTGGGGGACTAATTCTGGGAAACAGAATACCTGGGAAGGGACGGCCGCTGCCAAAATAACTCACACTGCCTACTTCTGACTGCCCAAAGGGGCTGTGCTGTAGGCCACGATCACTGCTCTGGTGGCAGCAGCTGCCTGCTCCTGCCTGTCATCTTTCCAACGTCCCTGATCCCCTTCCCTCGTTGCCTGGCTGTGCGTGCTCCCATCAAGAGACGGTGAAGGAGCAAAGATGGCCCTGGAAAAGATGGTGGTTGCGATGTGACTGGGTTGTTCCCGTCCATCTTACAGCCTGTTCCCTGTTCACTCTTGGAAAAGAGGGAAAAAAGAAGTCAACTGTTGACCAGATGAGTTGTCTTTGTGGTCCATAAACAGTTTGGGCATTTCCATTTTATAAAATATTTTGTGTTGGCTACTCTTGGCACTTGGAACTCAGCTTTGAAACCTTAAATAGAAGAAAACAGAAAACATATCTACCTAAATATACAAGGATATATACCTAAAGGTTCTGGCTGTCTTTCAGGATCATACCCTAAAAATTAGGTCTTAGCTCTGCTCATGCCTGTAGGTGAATTTTTTGTTCTGAGGCAGTATGGTTGAACTGGCAGCTCACAAGTTAGATCTGTTGCCTTACACCATAGCCACRTCAAGTCATGCTCTCCTTATTGCAAGCTGGATAAGCAGAGAAGCGTATCTTCTGCTTCCCTGCTTGGAGGTTTGCAGCTCCATGTTCCCTGCACCCTCTCAAGTACCTGTCCTGAATTCAGCAGTGCCAAAACTGGACTACACAGCATGAGAAAGTACAATCAAATAATACTGAACTATTTAATCAGACTAAGCTTGAGTAACCAAAATGTTAAGCTGAGAAAGTACGGTACTAGGAACTAAATGCATCTGTATTAATAATAGCAATTAGTGAAGTTTGTCTACTATTAATAAGGAGATAATTGCTATGAAATCTAGTGATACATACAAATAGGTTACTGATGTGACGAAGTGACCCTGGAAAATGAGTTTAAGTTATTGGTTGGGAGCTTTCTATTGCTAATTATTATTTTCTTTCTGGGTATTAATGTTCCTCCAGGATGATCTGATAAATCTAGCGGTGTTGTGATCACTTCTCTAAATGGTATCTTTGGATCATATGTGGTCCCAAGAGCCATGACACTCCAGTGTACTTTACGTAATTTATTTCCAAAGTGAGACGTGCTGACTCTCCATAATATTTCTTTCATTTTAACATCTGACTAACATTCAATTTGGGACATAAGTACTCCAATACATCATTTTTCCCTGAAGGCACTGCAGATCAGAACTAAAGGGCACTGGCTGAGTTTGTGAGTACCACAAGGCTCAGAGAACAGGGTGGGCTGGAGTGGGGGGCACTGCTAAGCCTGAGCTGCAAGGGGACTGGAGGGCTGTGCAGGAATGTGGGGGTCTGCACCATCCACGGGTGCTGGGGGGCAAGGGGTATGAAAAGAGCTCTGGGAAGCCCCAGGCTGGGGTTACATTGGACTTTAAAAATCCAGCTTGCTCTCTTTGGTGAGAGCTGCATGGTTTAGGACTTGAATATGAGGGCGTCTGTTAAATCAGGAGCAAAGTGGCAGCAAGATCATTACAGAAAAGTGTAAGTATGTCAAATCCATAGTCACAATCATTTAAAGAAAACGTCAGAATGTTTTCCTGACTGCCTATCCAGTAAAGAAATCACAACGTGACTATATGAAGACCTACAGGAAAATGTTAACCTGACAGATACCGTACACAAGAGCAGCAAGTCCTTGAAAGGTAAGGTACCATATGGTTTGTGCTCTGTTTTTTACAGTTTGTACTGCTTCGAACATGAACTGTGTTCTTGTGACAGTACGCAACACTTGGAATGAGACTAAAAGCATTGCAGAAGTATTTCACTTGCCTTTAAACCCCTGCAGACCCACTGAAGTCACCAGGGTTATGCAGCTGCACCACCATATGCAGTGTTAAGCCCTCAGCATCTACAAAGACAGGTTAAATATGTGCTTTTTCTGAGTTTTGCAGAAGGAGGACCAACTGTTTTTTTTTCAAAAAGGCCATAATCAATACTTTGGAATTTATTTTTCACCTGTTCTTCTCACTCTATGCCTATTAAAATAAATCAAAACTACCTTATAAAGATCCACTAAAATGGCTTCTGGGAACAATACTCTCCATTTCATATTCGGTATGAGAACAGTGTACTCTATAGCATGCTGTTAGTTTTGTGACACGTGCTCTGAAAACTGAGTTTCAGGGGAACTAAATTTTTCATTGCTCTTTTAGATGGGGACAGGTGGCTGAAGAGTCAAGAACGCAGTCTCATCACTGAACCTGATCCCTCTTATCACCAAGTCTGATGCTGTTTTATAGGATCCTGTCCCTAATTCTAAGTTTTAATGCTAATATATCCAAACCACCACCCCCCTTCATTCCTTGTTTTATCAGTTTAACTTTGACGTGCCTCCCTCCATGACCCTCGCCACCAACGTGATGCTACAGGAAGGGAGTTTAAGTAGTGCGACAGCAGGGTAGCTTAGACGGCCATTTTTCACCAACTCTTCAATCTTAACCGGAGTATCCATTCGATAACATAGATAGAGGACAACACAGGGTAGTTGACTGAATCAAATTACTGCAAAACGTAATTGAAGAGAAAAGGTATATGCCCCAGTCAGACATAATATAAAAGAAACCCCATTGTAAGTCCCTGGCACCTTTTCTAGTAGCACTCACCCTCTGAAGCGACACTCTGTTCCAGTCCTGGACTTCCTCTCCTGAACAACCAAACCATCTCGGGCTATGTCAGCCTGGCAATTTCATTTGCTGAACCAGCCACCAAGTGGAAATAATATTTATAAATGAAGGGTGGAATGGGCTTCATGACTGTCTGAATTATTTCTTCGGTTTTCCAAACTTCCCAGTTTTCTCCAAAACAGTATAGTTCATCCATATCAATACAGCTCATCCAGAGAGAAACTTATGTGCCTTGAAGCTCTGGAGTTCAATATGCATAGTCTCAAGACTTTTATTTATTAAAAAAACCCGCCAATGAGCTGAACGTTACTGTTTGCTTTATAGGGGGAATTGTCCTTATTCCCATTTTATGGAATGAAAAAAGGAAAGAAGAGAAAGCTAAACTGATCTTCAAGCTAATCAATACTAAAGCAGAACTGCAAAATGAACTGACATCTTTTGATGCCCAGTTTAGCCTGAACCRCTTCAAATGAGAAGAAAAAATCCTTAAAGAAACCAGAAAAGCCACCTGCATGCTGCTTTCAATGAAGAAAAGCTGATCCCTTTGATTGCTGAAGCCAAACCAAGCAGCAGACACAGAGATTTTACAAAGTCTCTTAGTGGTGAGCCATAGTTTATGGTATTTATCAGCTTTCCTGCAAAGCATAAGTGTCCATTTCACCACAAAGACAAAACCAAAAGCAAACAATTCCAAGAACTTATCCAAACCCAGTTTACATAGTTCGCTGCATCCATTCACTTCAGAAAAGTAAACCCTTCTTTATAGGTTGGAGTTGAATATAATCATACCATTTTCCCAGCTCATCTAAAAATGCAACAAGTTACAGCGATCAAAAAGAGGTTTATAGGTGAGTCAGTTTAAGAAGCAGCACAATAAACTGGCATTATAGTCTAAGAACATGTCACTTCTATAGACGGACCCTGTCTCGTAAGCTATTGCAGAGTTATATTCAATGTTAGTTTGGGAGACAAGTGGGTTGGGGAGGGAAGACTCAGATCCAAGGGATACTGTATAGCATGAGAGCAATGCTAGCTTTATTTTGCAACCCATTATTTTCATAAGAACATGAATCAAAGAGATAAACTATGCCAATTTCTTCATAGCTGACTTGTTACAGGATATTGTTTGAGTCTTCACTAATGACTCCTTGAGGTTGGTTATTACTGTGATTAGGAGTTGGGAGGATGGAGGTCTGAGACCTTTCAAAGGAAACATTCTGTTCAGAACTGTTACAGAAAATAAAGTCAGCATTACAGTAACTTTAACAACCCAACCAGGATAATGGTCTGCACATGCAGACAATGCTTTTGCTATTTTAAATGAGGGAGATAAACTCCACATAAGATGGGAAGCTGAGATAACCAGCTACTCAGTCTTGGGGATCAGAAAGCTGTCAGCTTGAGAAATATGAGTATCTGTGGAAATGCTCTGGAAAAGGAAGGACGGCGAAGTTATTAGCAGGTGGCAAAAAAAAAAGAGCTTTAAAATTTGCTTTTGGTTTGTGGCACAGATAAATAAATTAAGGAATCTGAGATGCTTTGATACCCTTGGTAGCCTACTGAGATAATTTTGTTTTTCTTTTTATGCAAAAGCAGGCTGTATGCAATGCTATTCTGCTCTGACAGTTATCCCAAAAAGACCAGTGGCCATGCCCATCACTGAGGTTGGCATGAAAAACTCTACTGGCTTCATTAAGAATCAAGCAAAGAGATAGCTCTGCACCATGTTCATTTGTAGCAATGGCAGATAAAAAGCATTCCTTGAAGACAAAGGCAGGTTTTGACACCACCCCCCCCCAGACTCCTATCTGCTTTAGTCACAAAATCTTAGTTTCCTCATGCCATAAAACGGAGATTAAAATAACTCACTTCCTCAGAAGGTATGTTGTGAGGGGATGTATTTAAAAATTAAGAATCCTTTTCTCTCATTATCAACTCTGTCATTTATCAGCTCTAGCTCTCATCACCAGCATCTAGCACTTGCCAGTATGGCAGGATCAGCGCCAACAGTGTTTGCCCAGTCCCCTTTGGTACCTCCGATAGCGCAAGGTACCTGGCAAAAGTATCACCATACTGCAGTGAACCTTCACTGGAGCATTTTGAGTTAACCATGTATTTGAGAACAACTAGAGGGTTTCCTTATTCAAAGCACTCAACAATTTCCATTTCAGTGCAGGTGAAATGGTGAAAAATACTGCAGAGAGAAATGTCCTCTGTATCCAGAGCTTTTTAATGCACATGGACATTAACAGAGCAACCTACCTGCTCTATGAGCTAAGCTTGTGTCCTCATCCTAAAAGAGCCTTGAAGAAAAGTTATGGACTCGACTAATAAGCAGACTCTATTTACTAATRTAGCTACACAGAAAATGCCTGTGTTTCCTCAAAATATGTTTTCCTGGGGACGGGGCAGTGGAAAGATATACTATGTAACCCGGCAGATGATCACTGTTTTCTAGCTTCAAAGAAGGGAAACCCACGCAAGCAACCAACCTCCCCTGTCCGCACCATACGAAAGTGATCACTGGGAAGGATTTAATGGAATCAGCTTGTCAAAATGATGAAGCTGAAAAAGCTTTTACAGAATATGTCCATGACAAAAACTTTAGCATAACGTATATAGTGCAGAGTGGTTTTTGTCATGGCAAAAAGGAAGCAATATCATTAATTTAGACACTAAGTGTACAGTTCTGCTAAAACTCTCCATGGGATAAATCGCAGAAATACAGCCTTGACCAGACAAATGGAGCCAGGCAAGTCCCAGTTCTTGTTAGAAGTTATCGAAAGTGCCATTGAGTTTTTAAAGTCTGTCATCTCTGGTAGATGATAAGAAAAGGGTTGGGCTGTTTTCTTCAGATCTACAAGCATCTGGCTACAGTCTTGCTGAGGCACATACATGATTGGAATCGAAAATGAGCTCTTTTAAAAGTGCTTCTTAAAGGGACCCTATTCATACGCAGTACTTTCTCCCCAAATCTTTTATGGGAAAAAAGCTCATTACGGTCACACAGACAAATGCTGTATAATCTTTCACCCTGTCCACTAGCAACGTGTTCAATCCAATTTACAGCACTTCCCGCTAGTCTAGTTCTGGACTCCCCACACAGCTCTCCTAAATGCATACCCATCCCGACCCACTGCTCCCCACCCGCTGCTCTTTCAATTTCAGGCTTCCCTGGAGCACTGACTGCCATTCATGCCTAATAGCAAGGTGGAGCAACTTGATTATACAACTCTGAAAAGTGAAATTTCTGTGCCTTTTGTGCTGAAACGCCATAATTAAGACACATATTATTGTATGTTGGAATGCTCCGAGATAGGGATGAGAGTGGCCTTCGCTTCAGGAAATGACATTTTGTACCCATCACAATTTATATTCATCTAAGAAACAAAAGTTTCTGACTGAAGCTCCGTTAAACTCCTTCCCAGCTTGCTGACAGACCTGTCCCTGCTCTTTGCATCCACTTCCACATCAGCACTCAGGGAAGCAGGGGCTGGCAATTAGTAGAGAAAAATTTTCAAGGAATCATTTACTTGGCTAATTCATGTCCTTGTCTGCTTTTGGAAGGTCCACCAGCAGATTGCAATCTTTTTTCAACACAGCCTATTTTTTTAATCTACCTTGGGCAATGCTGTTCACTAAGCATATACAGTCCGCTTCAAGTACTTGACATTTGGAGCAGGGGTGCATAAGTGGGATCAAGCAATGCAATAGACCACGTCACACAACAGACGTACAGCATTGTTTTTGCCTCCTGACTGGATTAATGTTAAACCCTTGAGCCCTCAAACCATGTACTCAAGCCTGTGCTTAACTTCAAACGTGTGAATGCAATGGGACTCAAGCATGTAATTAAAATTTAACCTTTACTTCAGGTTCTATTTAACAGAAATGGACTTATGCATGTGCTTAAATGGCTTGCTTTGTAGAGACAATTTATTGAGCTGAAGTAAGAATTGGGAAGAAGAGATGAAGACATCATTGGGATTTGGATTCATTCAGGATTAGAGAGGAGAGAAATGTTACTATGGAATTACAAAAGACAGTGACTTCTTTTAGAAGACAAAAAGCATTTTTGATGCAATACTAGATTTACTCATACTCTATAGCTTCCTGGTTAGGGATGCAGTTTGATTTTCTCTCACCGTTTTTACGTATATGTAAATGTTGTATGTGTATGTCCACCGCCATTTGCAGAAGGTTGGGCCAGCTCCTGGGCTGATTCCTTTGACTGCACAAGGGAGGTGAGAACCGTGTGCCAAGCCATCTCTTGCAGCACTTACCACTTACAGGTAAGCTGATAGTTCACTACCTGAAAGCATACGAGCACGTGATTTTTGAAGTGGGCCGTTTGCTTTCACTAGAGTAAAGCCTGCCTGCTCGAATGTTTGCGCAAAGCAAACACATGAAGGGCGTGACTGCAGCCGGAGCAAACTCATTTGTAAAAGTAAGCGAATACTCATGGACTTTTTGTGTGTGTGTGCATTAATGTCCACACAGTTGTTCTTTTATTAGGTATAAATGGCCTTTCTGGTTGACACTGAGAAACAGCGCATCGGTGCTCATCCCAAGGAAATATTCACATCTGCCAGCCTTCCTCATCTGTCAATATGCCCGCGCACAGGGTAGGAGCAGGGGTGAATCAGAAGGACTGCGCAGGACTGACAATAGAGCTTGCATCAAAGGTAGTATTCCTCTGCCTCTCTGAAATGCAGACATTTTGCAAGCCTTTCTCCCTGAAGGAATTAGGATTAGACTTCAAAGCTGCAGAACAAAACAGAGTCATACAGGCACACAATTATTGGACTAAGTCCACGGACAATGATACCAAGGGGTTTAATGTCCACGAGATCTTTTCAGACTATTGTAGTATCCTCTCTGTTCTCAGAGTCCTCTTCCCAGAGAAAGCCTCCGACCCCTCTGGCAGCGCCGCTGTATTAGCTGGCATGACAGCGCCATGTGTCCCCTGCCCCACCAGTGGTATCGTATTCCCACTAGAAAGATTCAGTATACGTTGTTCACGTTTTTTAGTAAAGGAAAGGATTACAAGGTACTAAGAGTATCAGGCACGACCCCACCAGTCCCTCTTTCACCCCAATTCTCTTCTCCCAAGCTACTCATTACATCAACTCTAAATTAATTTATCTCAGGCAAACAGCACAGAAATATTATAAACAGAATCAACTCCTCTTCGACTTGCTACACTTTTTTTTCTTTCACATTCTTCACAAACAGAAGTGGAAAAAAAATAATATACATACATAACAGCAAATGTTCTCTCACTATTTTTCTTTTTTCTGTTTTTTTAAACTGTTTTTATCTTATATAAACAGTGGTGATGGAATTATAAACACCATTATTCCACCTCTATGTTAATACTCTTATTATCTTGCATAAACAGAAGTGAACGAATATGTACATGACACCAATCAATCCTTATAAAAAAAAAAGGAGAGAGAAGTTTTTATCTTTTATAAACAGCGGAGGAAGAACTTAATGAATTCAAAATGTAGTTTTCCTGTTTATATTATTATGATCTGAAAGTAGAAACCAAATGGATGTATATTCAACATCGCGTACGCAGTCAGTTATGAAATACTTTCTTTCTGCTGACTTCAAGAGTAAATGCAGTATTAGTGAAATCTGCTGGTCCGAGAGATCTGAAAACTGGTGGCCTGAGTTTAACCACAGAGCAGGCAGGCCAGGGGCTGCGCTGTCTTCTCCTACGACACTTTTGCCAAAGTTCTTCAGCCCCTTCCTTGAAGGGCCACCCAAGATAAAATAGGATAGCTCAACCTCTGTGGTGAACCGTTAGTACTTGGTCCTTCTGCTGAGATTGCCAGATATAGGGGGCCAATTAATACAGATGGATTTTGTGTAATGTGGACACCTGCCACTAGAAACTGGGCGCAGACCCCTAAGTCATTTCACAGAGGCCACCCAACAGCTGTTCGACAGTAATGACTTTGGGGCATGAGTGACCTAGGTCAGATATAAACGTGTAACTTCAAGCTGATAGGCTCCATATGTCAGTACTAATCCCCATAACCACCCACGCCTTCTGCTTTCTTATTTTTGCGTGTGTTTGTTTCTGGCTGATCTTCTAAAGCCCATCCTTGAGCTCAAAAGATTTTTCCCTATACCTCATATGTCAGCCTTAACCGGGATGAAGTGCAGTTTCAATTTTTTTTCCCCTCTACCATACTCTCCTACGGTGGATCATCTCTTCCTTTGCTTTAGTCATGCAGAGTCCACCTCTTCCGCATCCTGAATTAAGTCAGTCATGGCAACTGGGTTTCCCACAAAGGACAAGTAGAGGAGATTTTTTTTTTCAGGGCCTGTCCCTTTGCAAAAAAGGGGCTGCTCTTTGGGTTGATGATGCTCTTCCCAGCTGTTATCCTTTGCAAAAGCAACATGCATTTTGTTTCAGCTAGTCTGGGTATAAACACAAGCTGGGGGCTCCTACATAGCTGGGTGCAACTGGCAGCCCTGGTGATCAGCCTTGCATTTCTTTTAAAAGCATTTATTCTGAGGTCCCAGCCTGAAGACAGCTGCCTCAGGGGTGTAGGTGTTAACTCATCCTGCTTTCCCACTCCCCACAAAGTTGGGACCTTTGTATATGAAGAGAAGACAACTCGAAAAATTAGGACCCAATTCCACTGTACAGATTTTAACAGGATGCATGGTCTGAACCACCTGCTGAAGGGCAAAAATCTCTTCTATGAGTTATTCTATGTGCTAAGGAGATCACGAAGGAAAACCTCTCTAAGAAAATTCAGGGGAATTAGGGCCAATCAGGGAATGCAGAGTCCCTCTGTTTAGGGACTAGAAGAAAGAGTTTTGCTTGGCAGCAATCTGCTTTGCTGCATCTCAGACTGTGAAAAAATTTCCTTAAAATAATAATTGGTCAGATAATTGGGATGCACTGATCATGAATATAGAAACAATGTTGTCTCCCCTTGTTTCCCTCCTTTCTCCTCCTTGTATTCCATTTATTTTCTATATTTGTACATACTCTGAGCCCCAGTTAGTGACCCTTCTGCTTGTTATCAGAGAAGAGCCCTGAGATGCAAAGTCCTGGCCAGCAGGAACTATGTCTGAATTTTCCCTCTTCGCAGGGATGTTTAAGTCTAAATTTTGCAGCATAAGGCCCCTCTATCTAAAAAGGCTTCTTAAAGCACCAAATTAAACACACAAGGGAGAAGTAAGGCCTTTCAGAGGAGGGTAGCCAAAAATAGAAAGAAAAAAACATATTTCACCATTTGTTTTGAAAACACCAAAAATGATTAAAACATATTATAAACGAAACTAAACTTAAAAAAAAAAAAAAATCTTACCATATGAACAAATTCCCTGCCAAGTTCCATTTTTAAATCAAAGCCATTTTAGGCTCATATGTCGAAAAAGAGTCTTAAACTAACAAACTTATGTAATGGATTTTAAAAAACTGCACAGACGTGCTCAACTGAAATTGCCAAATCTGTTCGGACTACATGAGGAGAGAGGAGGAGGAAAGGAAAGGACGTACAAAGGTTTGGGATTCATCTGTGCAAGTGCCCCCAAGTTGAGACTCCCTTTGAAGTTGGTTCCAACTTTCATGGAGCCAAGAAAGATGACTCACTCCAATCTAGTTTCCCCCCCTGCCCCCTTTCAGTAGACCTCAAAATTTGAGACAAATACAACTGGGCTTCCTTACCCATAGTAAAAATTATGAACTTACATGTGGATAGCAAAGGGAAAGGAAAGGGAAGGAGGTGGGTGAGTGAGAAGAGAAATACAAATATATCCACAAAGACTCTCAAACAAGAAGCAACAAAGGTTAGGGAGCTTTCGGGGTTGGCAGAAAAATATACACTGTAAACTAGGACAAAGAGATGAATCGAGTGGTAAGCAAAACGCCATTAAGTAGCATGAACAAAAAAATGTGAAAGACAATTAAATACTTGTATATCTAACCCAGCTTTTGGATAGTTCTTTTCCACCTAAGAAATATCACGTTTTGCTTTAGCTAAGAGGCTATCATTACATTCTAAGCAAGTATAAGAAAATACAAATTATAAGAGAAAAGATTACTCAGACAGCTGTGTCACAACTGAAAAGGCAAAACTGGAGGTCTCAGCCTGTCCAGGCAAGGACTCCCTGCTCCTCTTCAAGCACTACATGTCTTCTTCCCCCCTGAAAAGCATCCTGATACTCTAATGCCACGCAGCGACAGCCCCATGACTTCCTATAACCTTCCCTCCATGAAGAATCAGGACGTGTGACCTGCCTTGTACCTGTCCCTTTGAAATTCTCCAAAGGCCAAGTGGAACACCCTCTGACCTACTCAGGTGCACCTGCTCGTCTCTCCATGTGAAATTTTGGGTGGCCCGGAAGGCCTGCTCACCCTTTCTCGGATTGCCCAAGTGATCTTCCAAGTCTTCCTAAGAGTCAATTGCATTCCTTCATCTGACATCTGCCAAGGTCAACTAGCAGGCCTCTTTCTTTCCCCTTCAACAGGTTCCCCAACCAAGTTTTGTTCCTTTAGGATTTCGGCGTTAGCAATAACAACAAAATTACTTCTGCATCTGGTGACTGCATGGCCTTGCTTCCCTGGCACGTTTCCGTGTTCGCTTCACGGTGTTCAGACAAGACTGTGTCTGGATCCAGGTTTAAACAGCCCTTTAAAGTCCATAGCTGGTGGGGTGGTTCAGGGGCAGCGTCCTGATTTAAGCCTCTCCCTGTACTAATCTGACAAGAATGCTGTGAAGACCAAAGGGTAAAGAGTAATAATTGCTTAGTATCATAATTATAGGAGGGCAAAGGGGGTTGTGTTGCTTTTTTAAAATTAAAAATGTGTGCAAGTTCAAGAATGCTTCTCTGTCAAATTTACACAGAAAAATAATCTCAGTTCATAATGATGAACAATGACTTAACTGGAAAAATAAATCACAGCCAGAAGGCAGGTCCCAGGACTGTACAGTCAGTAGAAGATATAAAATCCCTCATGATATAAGAAAAGTTACAATAGGGCCACAATAAACTATCCACGTTTGGTGGCCTAAATCATTCCCCCTGTTAACTCCTGTGCAACCCAGACAACTGCAGATGTTTCTTCCAGTCACACTTCTGCAACCACGAGGCCTAAGAAACACACCRTCAGTGATCCATGCTCTACCCCACCACCTTCGGTGAAGCAGCGTGGGTGTAACCTAGGGAGAATTTGCCCGTCTGGGATGAGGGAGTTTGGAAATCACCTCAGGAATGTCTCATTACAATCGGATTTGCAGACTGTTTATACAGGCACATGCAGCGCTATTCTTTAGACTCCTTGTTTAGATTAAGGTCTCTGCATGTGAGGAGCTGAAGCTCCGGGTTCCGAGGAGCTGTCTGTCCCAACGGCACTGAACCACCACCTTGTGCCGCCAGGCGTGCACAAAGGGCATGATGTTTTCAGTCTCATTTCCCTGAAAGCAAAGGTTGGATCAACAGTTTGTTGGAAGGCCCCAGCTGTAAGCAGCCATCAACTTGGAAGGTCCAATCTGAGCTTTAGTATCGCTTTGTGCCCATAGCTTTAATTTAGGAATTGCCAAGCGACATGCCATCATCATCCCCAAAGGGAGGAGTTGTACCAGGCCTACAGAAAACCTGTACTTGTGACTGAGCCTGGCCACTGATCTTGACCGAATCTTTAAAACAGATTGAGAATCCCTAGGTAAAGTGGCAATGAAACAAAATGCCCATGTTAAACTAATCCCTTCTCAGGGTCTTCCCACAGCAGGAAACACATGCTATGGTCAGTCATTATTTACTTAAGACATCCACAACCTAYGAACACTGTGTATCAGATCAAGCACCCATGGGATTTATTCAATACCAAAAGAGATCTGGGACATTTAAGCTACAGTTACAACTAGTAACAACTAGTTACAATAATATAAGCAAGACAAAAGGCTGAAATATGCCTTCATTTGCATTTCCAATTGTATAAAATCTTTGATGTTGTGTAGCTAGAGGCAGAATTTGGTTCAAAAGGTCTTAGATGACTGATCCGAGAAGGTCCTAAGGTTCTTGGTTTCTACCAGTGTGCTGGTTTTGGCTGGGATAGAGTTAATTTTCTTTATAGTAGCTGGTATGGGGCTATGTTTTGGATTTGTGCTGAAAACAGTGTTGATAATWCAGGGRTGTTTTYRTTACTGCTGAGCAGTGCTTACACAGAGTCAAGGCCTTTTCTGCTTCTCACACCACCCCACCAGCGAGCAGGTTGGGGGTGCACAAGAAGTTGGGAGGGGACACGGCTGGGACAGCTGACCCCAACTGACCAAAGGGATATTCCATACCATATGACGTCATGCTCAGCATGGAAAGCTGGGGGAAGAAGAAGGAAGGGGGGGACTTCCGGAGTGAKGGCGTTTGTGTTCCCAAGTAACCGCTATGCGTGATGGAGCCCTGCTTTCCCACCTGCCTGCCGATGGGAAGGAGTGAATGAATTCCTTGTTTTGCTTTGCTTGTGTGAACGGCTTTTGCTTTCCCTATTAAACTGTCTTTATCTCAACCCATGTGTTTTCTCACTTTTACCCTTCCGATTCTCTCCCCCATCCCACTGGGAGGGAGTGAGCGAGCGGCTGTGTGGGGCTTAGTTGCCGGCTGGGGTTAAACCACAACAACCAGCTTCCAAGGAAGTTGTAGGTGCTCAGCACCTTATCATAATGATGTGGAAAGAGTCATGGATATTCTGAGCTTCTAGATTTTAAATTTCAGAAAGTATCCTCACCAGTAAAAAATGGAATTACATCCACACTTTTGTTTGATAAATAAAATAATAATAATAAAAAACCAAAAGTACAACTCCCCCAGCTTCAGTTCACCTTTTATGCATGTGCGGAAGTGTCTTTCTGGGTAGAAGAGCAAGGCTGTGCTGGGAAAATGAGTAATTTCCAGCTGGAGCAATGTACAAAGAAAAAATTGTAATTTGATCAAGGGAGTGATATCTCTTCCCTTCTCAAATCAGTATTTGCTGCCAGATATGGGAAAGCTGTGACTCAAATCTGTAAATGCTTGTGAAAACATGATGGTTTGCAATAGAACACGCAAGCACTTTACTTACAACCACCTCTTTAAACACAAGCAGAGAAGGAAGCACGGTCTAGGGGCTAGTGAGGCTTTGCAAAACTATCACGCAATTCTACCAGCCCCAAGGTGAGTAGCTACTTCAGAGCAGTTAGGGTCCCACAGCTATCTGGCACCACTGGCCTGAACTGAGGGCGCACAAGAAGTTGGGAGGGGACACGGCTGGGACAGCCTGACATCACTGATAGTTCAGTGATGAACAACAGTGGAAAGTGTGAAGATCTTTTAAGCCCCCCATCAACAACCCCCCAAACCCCACCCCCCCACACTTCCCTGCACTCTAGAGAAAACTGAGATTTTGCAAGACTTGTTTAGAACAAACTGCTAAGAAACAAGAACACCTGAGCAGCTACCCCTTTTTTTCATGGGGACTCACAGTGAACCCCAGGGCAAGTAAGTTCACGCAAACACTTCAACCAGTTGGTTGCTTGGTTTTTCACAGGGCTAAAAATGCATGAAAAAGTACAGTAGGAGACTATTAAAATGCATCACCACACTACAGCAACGCTGTGTTCTTTTAATGGGCCCATTCCTTTAACAGATGTTTGAGCAGTGGGCTGCAGCCTACTATAGCTGAAACCCACAGAAAACGGACACATGCATTGTTCAGTTTTTGGAAAGTACTCTGTGGCCTTTTAGAGCTGCGGTATAAATGTAAGCCGTACCTGATCCCAACTCCCAGAAATAATTAAGAGCCAGTGCCAACAGTTATTCCAAGTCTGATTTACAGTTCTTGTCAGTATAAATACAACTGTCCTTTTCTGCCACAGGGAAGGGTGAACTGCCTTAAAAAAAAAATGCAAACCAGTCTGATCTTTTACCCAGAACGCTGCTGAGTAACTAATCCTTTAACCATGCCAGTTTGGGAATGAACAACAAAGGCAACAGGCATTTTGTTCTGGGAAGTGTTGCATATTTGGACCCTGAATCTTCTTCAAACTTTAAAAATGCTGATGGAATTACTGAGCTTTTATTACTAAATAAATACAATGAACTTTTGAAAAAACTGTTTAGACATACAATGCATTTTGCTAGGCCTATGACACCAAGTGACAAAATATTCTATTCAACACAGTCCTTAAGTAACTCGTAGTCTGGTTTTGAAAATATAAACATTCCAAGGAGTTCCTACCATTCTGCACACTTAGTTAAACTGATCTTCCTAGTCCTTTAGCTATAAGTACTCAGACAAAAGTTAAATGGACAGAAAACAGATGAATAGTCTGAAGCTACCTTCAGAAAAGCTGGTCCCATCAAAGTCAGCTTTGCCTTTGATTTCAGGAAGCCTGCATTAAATCTGGGATTTCATTCTCTGCTTTGAAACTCACTCCCTTGTATGATCTAGTCATTTTCTGCCTCAGTTTCCCCTTGCCACCAGGGAACAAATTCAGTTGTAAAATAAACTGTTGTTTATAAATGATGATATGCATTGTCAAAAAAAGAAAAAAAAGCCCTGGATCCCTGCAACACAGTTCAAAGAGGGGAGAAGACTCTGAAATTCCACCAGCCCTAAGACAGTCAATATCTCAGCAAGGTACCAAGAGCCTTAGCGTAAAGGCTGTGCCTGTAGTGAGCTTTCTTCCACCTTCTGCTCATACTTCTGAGAACCAGGAATCCTTTGGAAAAGCAAAACCAGATCAATATAGAAAAGAAGGGCTCTGAAGGGAGTTTAAAGCAATCTTGCTTGCTGCAACTCCCCTGTTGACCATTGAAGCATGAAGTTTAAATGTTTCCAGACAAGCCTTTAAAAATACTTCCACATTGTGGATCTCCTCAGAGCCTTTTGTCTTTTTTAAATCTAATAGTAAGGTAGATACACCGCATTAGGTACAGAACACCAGATCAGCATTCCTGCTCAGCAGATGGAGCACAGATGGAGGATGCAACTGACCTCAAAGCTAGAGCACAAGGAATTGGTATGACTTAGAACCAGTCCTCGGCATTGGAATGTCAAATGTTGCTGCCATCCCAGCTCTCTATCCATCACTGCTACAATGCTGCCTGAAATGCTCACAAAGCAGATTTTGAAATGCTATGGCTCACAGTTCAAGGCTATAAAGCAAATCAGAAGTGGTGATGGTTTTCTTTAAAATGTTTGGTAATAAACTGTCATGGTTCAGGGGATGCTTCAGAAGAAGCTCAGATGTTTGCAGAATTGGGATAGAGCAGATAGCTTGGGGAGGTAACTTTATTTACCACACCAGTGCAAGCTGTCCGCACTCATGAGTCAAAATTCTTGGGTTTTCTGCTCACCTGAAATGAATCTCTCCCCTTTGAGCCCCAGTGCCATAGCAGAAATTGTACAGCCAGAGAAACCTGGGCTTCCATCCCACCACCTCCCCCAGATTCTGGGCTCATTCTCTTTACCTTTTTAGGTACTTGTACAGTCCACACCAAGCGCTTCTCCTTTTTTGCCACAATTATCTTTAAAGTACCCTTTATAAATTAGAGAGATGTACATACAGGTGGGAAATGGTGGCACAAAAAACCTAAGGCTGAGGTCTAAAATGGTATTTTGATTCCCACTTCCTAGTAAATCAAACCAACTTTATCATTCATCTGCTAAGAACAGTGGAAGCTCAATTACCTGAATATCATGCAAAACCACTAATAAGTATTTGGCCAGTCAAAGGTTTAGATAATGTAGGCATTTTTCATTGGAACAAACAGACTATAAAGGACACAACCCCATCTGAGATAAATGGAAATTATTCTGTATCCTAAGCCAAAATAAAAATTGCCAAACCTAAAGCTGTAAGTGATGCTTGGACTCAAAACTGGTTATTCTGAAGTGCAAGCACAGGCCTCAGTGTCATTTCCACTATCACTTTCTTGTTTTCTTCTTTTTGTACTAAATATCACACGATGGAACATATCATGAAACTGAGTATCATCTGGGTAAATACAACTAGGACTACTTGAGATTTTTCCAATAGAACATATGGCCATTGGAAGATGTCGGTTTATCAAAAGTGAAACACTGAAAATAAAACAATTTCAATGAAATTTTGTTAGGAAAAAATGGAATGATCTGCTACAATCAAGTCAATATTGCATCTCAATATTGCACCTTCTAGAGGGTTTTTTATTCAGATGGAATTGCACGATAGGTATTAAAAATAAAAGTAGAAGTCAGAACAAATGTAGTAAGTTTTTAATGGACTATCAATTAATTTTTTGGAGCAAAACCAGGGGCAGTTATGCCAGAAAAGGAAGAAAACACACACAGCAACACCCCCCTCCCCAAAACAACCCAGAGAATACCACAGCTCTCTGAAAACCTGAAAATATTCTCTCTTAGTTCTGCGCACGTCCTAAAAGAAATAAAAATCAGTTCAGGTTTGTTATGCAAAGGAGAGTGGAATACATGGAGATAGGTCTGCATTTCCTAAATGCCACCGAGATGCAATGTTTCAGGACCATCTGGGGAGTGGCAAGAAGAGGAAATAACAGGGAAGAAATAGCATGGCTTAGTGAGCTGTGTATACAGGATGTCCGGGCTAAATCCTACACATACAGACTTAACAGTATCAGTGGAGGCTACCGGAGTCCTAGGGCTACAATAATTTCTGCAGTGCCATCAGTACGACTGTGGGCTGGGACAACAAGGTCCCTTGCAGAAGGGAATAAATGGGCTGAGTTCACGTACTCCCTCTGACTTTTTGCCTGACACTGCAAGACTGGATCTGCAAAAAAGCCTTGCCTGGACTACACAATCAAAGGACGAGAATGTCCCTCCTGACATTGATTTCAGCATGGCCCAGGCTCCTAAGTGCTGCTGCGCATCAGGCCCTGATGGGTCTGTGTTTTACAAAGCACCACTACTGAGCCCATGCCTACTTATGCAGAGTTAGCACAACGATCAAGGTAAGTACTTCAAAACATGAAGGCATGGCAGATACCATACAGAAATATAACCTGAGGTTAAACTCCCCTAACTAACCCTCAAATCTCCTTCCTGATAATATGCTAAGCCTCCAGCCCTGCGTTTGTCTAAGTATGGCTCTTGAAGAAGAAACATTACATTTTGCTCTGCCTCCATGGGGGGAGAAGAACCATCATTCCCATAGCAATCAGAAAATGAAAGACATACGAGGACATAGTTCAGGCATGAGAAAACCTTACCCTAATTGCTGATTACTAAAGTACCATAATGTGCTAGAGAAGAAAGGATTCCTGAGAACATCAGGACAGGACATTAGCAGATTAATATTAATCTCTAGAGTTCCAGATTCATTTCCTGTCCATGCTAATGTCCTCTTGATTACTGCAGAAAACAATCCCATGAAAAAGTTCAATTACAAACGGGAGAAGAGACTTAAAATATTAAAATTTTTGGAGCTTTCAACCAAATATGTATAATTAAATGAAAAGCTAGGCTAATGCAATGTTAAAGTTGAGATTTTAATTGTGCAAAGGTAATGGAGTTTAGCATCAAAGTTCATCAGTACATTTAATCATACTGGGCCAAATTCTGCTCTCAGTTCCATTGGCATAAACTTAGAACACCTTTATTTTATTAAGTAGAATTATTTTAGCGTCATGCTACACTGATGTGCACAAACACAAGAACTTCCTCACAATGTATGCAATACACAAGCTATACAATACAAAACACTACATGTGTACTAAAAAGCACATTGTAGACATGAGACAAAGCATAGTTGAATTTAATTACAAAGTCTATGCAGAAGTTCAGTGCAAAAAAAAAAAAGAAAAAAGCACTGCCTTTTCAATTGCACGAGACTTTATCATTTGTCAAATTATTTCACATTGTCCAGGACAGCATGATGAAAAATTGTATCCCATGCCTGCAAGACAGCAGAAGTATATTCATTGTACTGTTGCACAAGTAATATCTGAATCTTCACACTGAGTTAGCATCATTGTACAACTAAGGACCTATATTCAGAAGATGGCCTCATTTTGTCTATCTAACCTTGCACTGCATAGTCAGACTTGCATATGCACTCTGTCAACTATCCAYCACAACCACAAGGGATTGAGCTGTTGTTTTCCTGCAGAGAACAACATACTGAACCCCAAAAGCTTTTGCACCCATAAACAGTCCTGTTTGTCAGCTAAGCRTAGCAAACAAGTGTGCTTGCCTGCACAGAATTGCATATGAACAACCCTCGCTTGAAGCCCATCTAAAAATCCAGGATAAAATGTCCTCATTCTCTTTTAAAAGACAACATCATTTAAAACAGGAGAAAACAGAATAATAATGTACTTTATTGGAATAAGTAGGTCATCAAAAAATAAATGCGCCTACGTTTATTGGAACGTCTAGTCCTCATAAATGGCTTAATGGATTTTTTTCAAACTTACTGAAACATTATTCACCTCTGAGCTTAGAACAGGCTTGAGAAATTTCAGCCAAAAAGGTAATTGTTTCAGAAAGTTATAAACCACCAAAGATAGGGGGCTTGCAATAAAAGTGCTGTCTCAACCATAACTACAATAAATACAGCTAATGAATAAATGCGGTCTGGCAAGAACAAATAAAATTTGAAAAGTCTGATGTGGCCTGCACAAAATGCAGGAAGGTAATTGAGTGAGTAAATGTCAAATGAAGGATTATCCTGGCTTCTGAAGAATTCATCTCAGCCTAAGATTCAGTGAAGAACCTCAGGACCCAAAAGCAGGACAGCTACATTTTGAAGTGAAGGAAAACCTCTCCTTCTTTATTAACAGCAGTTGTATCCAAAGCCTGCAAGCAATAATGATGCATCAAAGATCACATAATACTACAATTCCCTGCACTGGTAATGTCTAGCTGAAATGCTGACAAGACCCTACCTTCTTTCTCTTCCACAACTTCCCGTGCTCAAACAGTACCAATCTACACATTCAAACACACAGATATTGTCTTTCCAGTGGCAACTCTTTGTGTGGCAACCCTGTAACTTAACTCCTGTCTTAGTCATCTTGGGATATATTTACKTATCTGCAGTATCATTATCTGTACGCATCATGTCTTTGTGCTCTAGAACTGTACAGGCAACAAAATGTATATTTGATAACATGGCAAACAGAAAGACAAGGAAGGTTATAATTACTTGGCTTGGGTACAAAAGAACACAGTTTTTGGAGGGTATACTTTTGCTGTAAGATGCTCAGAAAAACTTCTGGATAATGAAGACTGCCCAGCCATCCCCACTAGACTCAGACAGGCACTGCTTTCAAATAACATTAGTCCCTGTTTATATGCATGCAGATGCAGTCTCAAAAACCCTTTACAAAAGGGTAGAATTATTTTAAATTGGATTCAAATTCCCACTGTAAATAACCAGAAGGTGCGTGTTCTCTAGTGCCATCTAGATACCACTAAAATTTTCCTCTAACAATCCTTCTTGAAAAATAAAGTATAGCACAGACATCTTGGGAGAAAAGCTAATCTTACATCACTTTGGTTCAAGATATGTAGACAGAAAATTACAAGAGAAGCTTCAAAACGCCCACTGATTCTGCCTTGAAATCCAGCCACATCCATACTCCAGCATGACCTTTTTGGTTCAGCTGTGGAATGTGATATTTCAATTAAAATGTCGTTCTCCATGTCCTAAGGCGTCGTTTGAGGAGGATTTGGCAACTGACAGGCATGTTGTTTATTCCTCAACTGCCTGGATGTTATAAACTTCTCCACCAAAATAAACTAACAAAATCAAACAAATTCCCAATTGTGACAAACTATAACAAGTTGTTTCACTTGTGAAATTCTAAGTGAAAAGGAATCAGAACTCCGTTTCGCGGCTGGTATTTATGCTTTCCAGGTAGTGAAGTCAAGGGAAGATTTGAATGAGGAAAAGATGGGCAGATCCCATCACTGGAGTCCTTGTATCATCTCAATCTTAACAACAAAGATGCTATTAAGGATGCTGGACCATCATTTCTTTATACAAGTTCTGCTGAACTTCGTACATTGCAAAAAAGGAAAGAAAGCAAATAACAAAATAATCCACAATCGCCTTAATGAGTGTTACAATTGCAAACAGTGCCACAGTTATTTAGACATTAAACCAATAAAGCTTTAGTTCAGTCAAGGTCCTCCTCAAATCCTACAGCTAAGCAGCCTTCTGCAGGTGTTTTAAGAGCTAAAATCCCACAAACTTCTCCTCTTGTAATTCATTCTGTCATACATTTTGCATAGAACACCACTTTCATCTCTCTCTGAAAAATCTTTATTGGGAGTTGCTAGAGAACTGGACTAACTAACTCTGTCAAACAAAGTCTAGGAAGAAAGGTAATTCAATGCTTGTGTTGTCATTGCACTTTTTCAATTAAAATGTTCCCAAAACCTTTTTCTTGCTATTTTTAGGGGTGCTGAATTGCCATTAATCTGACTCAAGGCACGCTAAACTTGGTGGGAATTTCTCTATCAACTCCAAAGGGTTTTAGGCGGTCCTTCTGGAAAATATCATTAAATAAAAACCATATTTATGAAATCATGATATGTTATTTCAACTTTAATCTATTTCTTATAGCATGCTATCTAAAGCACTTCCAAAACACTTCCCAAGTTATAAAAATTCCCAAATTCTTACAAAATGTCAAGTGTGTTGAATTTCTCCTTGTGTAACTGCAAGTAGTTCTATTGCTATTTGGCGCAGCTGCTTTGCTAGAAAATCTCTGTACTTTTTGCTTGATTCACTAGAGTAAGGGTATCTATGGCTTTGCAATTTGTAGATTCAGGTTTGTCTCAGGTTTTTCTTTAGATGTTTTATGATTCAAAAACCCAAAGAATGAGACCTGTAACTAGAAGTGACATTTCCATTTAATTTCATTTAAAAATCTGTGTTTGAAATTTTAGAATATCAACGCCCCTATAGAAATACTTAACCACACACAGGGATAAAGCTTGTACTTGTTTAAGTACGAATTATTGCAAACAAAGGGCTGGATATTTTGCAAGTGTAACTTAGCATGTTTCAACTAAGATCTAAATAATCCTACCGATTTACAACATCTAAAAATGTGGCCAGACATTCTTTTGGCTAGTCAATATGCTATTTTAACAGCTTGGTATTTTATCGTTTCCTTCTTGCTTGATACTTAGAGCCATCTTTTCTCTATCAGTGTCACTAAATGTACCATTTGGAAGCACATAATAGTCAAAACATAATATAAAGGAGAGCTTTTCTCTATGCCTGGACTGGCGACGTTGGTATCTTCTTCTGAGAGGCTGTTTATCAAGCCAAGCTATGCTTACTGTTGAATGGCTGAAGTTCACATTGCAGCTGATTTGTCTGTTCAGTATTTCAGCGTGAATGTGAAGCCCACCAAGCCTGCCATCCTTCAAATCCATCTCCTCCCTGCTCAGCAAACATGGCACAATGACATTATTTGTGGTGTTGTGGCTTTCAGCGCAATGCTCATTGTACAAGCTTTCTCTGTCCTTTACAAAGTCAGTTGAAATTTCCCATTTTTCTAGTTCCCTCTTATTTACGCCCTCTTCTCAATACTTGTGTACTTCTCAATACTTTGAAAGAAGCAGACTGGGGCCACATCACCCCCCTCACACGCTTCATACAGGAGAAGCCTAGAGGGTAATCGCAACTCCTCTGGTGGGCGAGCTGGCAAGCCTTGGAGGTGGCAACAAAGATCTTTAGAGAAATTGTTATAATCAAACATAACAGCAGGCAGCAACCAGAATTTTAAAAGGCATCCAGTGCCAAAGGAACGACCCTAACCTGCTAACGTGCTCTTGAAAATACCTTCAGGCAATCAGTGACATCTTTAAACACCTAAATGCTTTTGATAATCTGGCATCCAACAATTAGATCCCTCCACTGCAGAGTCTCTGTAAGCAGGAAAAGTGACAACAGCATGCACGTGTAGCCAAATGCAACATATAAACCACTGCTGTAAGGCTGACGTTCACCTCTCATCCTGAATATTGCGGTACGATCCAGAGAGGCTACACTGTCTACCATGCCGCGATCCACGATCTGGTTCTAGGTATCTGATCATCCCTGCATGCTACAGAAATAACTGCAATCTATTCTGTTTCTGTACGAAGCGAGGGTGTCTGTGAAGCTCCAAACATTATTTGCCCCAGGCAAAATTTGCATTCACTTCAAGGGTTCAGAGGGTATTGTTCATTTACTTTATTAAAGCATTTGTTCCAGTTTCAAAACATAGCAAATCTGAGAATTATGCAACACGCCTAGCCAGTCAGATGTCTGGGTATCACCAACAGTCAGGATGGCAGGCCATTTTGAAGCCCTGTTTTATGGGAGAAATCGCTGTTCAGAAAATCGCTTCCTTTAGCAAATAATGTTTCCACCTCAAAGGATCTAAATAGGTTCTCCGCTTCAAAAATAAAAGACAAAGCCTAAAAACAACAATTAGGTCAGACAAGCAAATGGTTAAAAACAGTTAGAAATCAGGGTTGCTCTCCACTTAAGTTTGATTTTGCTCTCTAAAGTACCGGCACAAAGCTCTTCCCTTACAGGGAGCTAAATACCAGCTATTCCTGAAGCATTGTGAGAGCGAAGCAAGGGTTCAGGAGGGCCTTCTCCTCTGAACCTCTTTATTTATCTGACCCGGATGAGGTAAAACACTGTCATTAGCACTTGCTCAGCTCAAAAGTCCTGGGTACAGCGTGCCCACTGGCATTTCATGACTCCTGAGAGGGATGACTGTCTGTTGAAGAGCAATGCCAGCCTCCTGCTATTCCCCCGTTCCTGCTGGCACCCCGAGGCAAGCATCTGGGAGTGTATGCTGCCCCTCTCTGAAGCAGGTGCAAAGAATGGTAGTCAGTGTGTTCGCTCCCCATGAGCCTGCTGCAGGCAGACAGAAAAGCCTGGAAATCCCTCCAGTAACCCTCCCGGGGGAGAATGAGAATTTAGCCAAGTGCACTTAAGACCAAAATTGTTGCAGAAAGGAGACACATACACTTGTTAAAATCCGTCTGTAACATTCCCTCCCATCCTCCCCTTACTGTGGACTGATCTGGATTTCTAAAGAGTATAATTATGTCTTGCACAATGATTATGAGCTTTGGGAGCTCTCAGAGAAAATTTCCTCACTGCACATGTGGCCATTGGCTGACATACCAAACAAATATCACTCCATTTTTTTTAATTTTTTTTTTTTTAAACTCTGCATTTTGCTGGGAGAGAGGCCAAAGAGAAAGGACAGACACCCAAGCCCAGGGCCAGGTTCTGCACTACGCTGGTGTCCCCTGAAGGCCAAAGGGAAGAGCCATAAGAATGACCTTTGTTTGCTAACCCTCCCATTCCTCTGCCTGCCTTCCTACTACCAATAGCAGACATCTAATCTATCTGTACATCACCAACAGACCCTTTACCAAGAATGTATTGACACATTCTTGATTTGCCCCTCTTATTTTATGTTTTCCCTTAAAAGACATACGAAATAGATTTTGTCTTCCCTAAAGCAGATACTCAGAATTCACTGTATGCCCACGCAGTGACGTCAAGGTTTACAATCATTGTCAAGCTACCTGGTAGCTTTAAAAAAAACCCCACTGACTGGCAAAATGCTAACAGCAAAAATTACTATAATACACTATCCTCCTTTCTAAATGGATCACTGATGGGCTGGACATCAACTTTGTCAATGGGAGATGCCTTTGTACTGAGTACAATTAATGTTTTTGTTAAAAAAATCTTTCCTGAATGAGACAACACATTGTCCTCTCGTGAAAATGGCACCACTGTACATCACAAATGATACAGCCAGTTGAGAATAAAAGAAATTATTTCACCTGCATGCTGTGAAAATTTCAAGGCACCTGCACTTGGTAAAATGGAAGGTATGTAAGAATAGCGTCAGTCAGCTTGTACGCCTGAGGGTAACGGACGTCATCCTTTTTCCCATCCCAGTCACCATCTTTTCCAATTCCAAAGGGCCTCAAAGATGAAAATGAACTTGACAATCATTCTGCAAGGCAAACTGATCCTGATTCTTCCAGTCACTTTGTAATTCATTGCAGATGGTGAGAGTGAGATGTTTACTGGCTGGCAGGTAATGAGCCTCGTTGTAGATAATAGTGATGGACGGGCAATCTTGCCTGCTGACAAGGAGGCAACTCAACATGGGCACATGGCATTCATCCATGACTTCATGTAAAAGGATAGCTGTGACAATGTACACAGGTTATAAACTACCCTTCCCTGTTCATGTCAGCATGCAGCTATACTTAAGCCTTTCCAGTTCACATTTAAGTAGCGTAGAATTGATCCTGATTGTCCATGAAAGTAGAACAGTCTGATTTGTGACCTAATGTTTACTCTTCTATACAAAGAAACTTGATCTGTTTAAACATCTATAGATATTCCCTCTTCCCAGGTAATGCCATTCATCACAGCTGTCAGTGCTTCCTTAAAAGAGAAATGACCCTCAGGCAGAATGTAAAACTCTGTGGAAGAACTATATACACCTCTGCCAAAAGAAGAAATAGCTCCTTTTTTTCACTGGGCTTGTATACACATTGTGAAAGGCCTACACACACTGAATTATAAGTCAGTATTTCCATTTCCATCCCCACCCCCATATGAAGGAACTCGTATTAAGAGACCTACACACTGTCCTGATTTTTTTTATCTCAGACATAAGGGTAGTGGATTTGGACAAGCTCAGCCATTTGATGAGATATACTTAAGCAGCTGGTTCTGAGGAAAATCAGAGTAATTCAGAAATGCAACAGAAGGTAACAGAAAAGCCCTAACTCCATTTCTCCTCTTCTCATAACTTTATGAAGCAAAAATAAAAAATCATACACTCAACCAAATACCACCGATGTCTTTTGTTTCACCAGAATATATTCCTCTTGAAGAAAGGGGGTATGGCTAAAATTCATAAAATATGCATTTTAAAAATGTATGTGTTCATATATATATATGTGTGTGTATATACACACATTTAAACATGGATATTGTTATTCCACAGATAGACAACACTTGGTCTTAGTTTTCCTATTCTGAATCAAATATCCTTTCCCTCCTTCCCTGGTGAAATCTGATCATTTGTACCGTACCCGGGCTTCAAGACTTGATAAACGATCCCAGTGCTATGAAAGTTTCATCCAAAACCTGTCTCTTCATAGATTCGCTCCAGATATTCTTTCTACTTTAAAGACTCATGTGATCATCGCTTTGATCCTTTCTCCCTCAGCTCTATTAGGGGCACCATCTCTTCAGGGCTTGCAGCTTATAAAAAGACCACCATATTTTGATATGCCTTTGATGTTGTCTTCCAAAGTATCTTTGATTTTTAAGTTCTGTTCAACTCTTTCACCATTAACCTTGATTTCACTTAGGAATTAATAGATCTGTAGTTTTATTGGAAGGCTAATTTAGAAATTCTGCTTTCTGTGGCACTATTTTTCCCCTCTTAGCTGGAAAGGTAGGTGAAACGGTACAAAAAACTGACCAGTGTTTGCAAAAAAATGAAACTATAGATAAACTAATACCTTTTTTGAGCTTTGACTCTGAATCATTAAGCTGCCAGCAAATGAAGTGGTTCTGCAGGATGATAATGAGCCACACAGACCTTCCACAAGGCCACTGATGACCGAGAGCTGTTACTAATGGATGACTCCTCAGTAGGACTGTGGTCTCAGTCCTGTGCTTGAAGACTAAGTCTCCCCCACATATGACACTTGCATTCCCCCTTCTTTTGACACTCAGCAAAGAGGCTGAAGCTGTAAAGGCCAAAGGAACTATATTGTTTGAAGTAAACTAAACATAGAGCAGTAAAACATTTCCTCAAGAGGAGAAACTGGCACTGTCTTTCAAGTCTCTTTAGTAGGTATTTTCAATTTTTAGCTTATGATATTTGAGATTTATTCACCCTCCTCAGGCACCACTAAGTGCGACTGAAGATTCATCTTTGCTGGTATAAAAAGACAGATGAAGGCTAAAACCAGGTCAGCCATATATGTGCACACACCCCCCACAGGATTTATTTACACACCCTAACTACATTCAGGTGACATTCAGATACACTTCAGGTTCTTGGGGAAAAAAAAAAAAGTTCCATCTATAGAAGCTGCATCTCAGTCTGCTTTTCCTTTATTTAAAACTATCCTGCTTTTCCCCCACGACACTATTTATTTCCTATTCTTTAGAGGAACAACTTACAAGACCTTATCCCCTCTCCCCACTTAAATGAAACTGCTACTAATGGAGATGAACACACTTAGTCCTTGCAGCAACCGGCATGTGCATACCCATCCTTTTCAGTATCTGCATGGGGCCATCACTGCAGCCTGTTGCCTTTGCTAAGGCACCGCCAGCACAGTTTAAGGGTTCCTTCCCAAGAGCGCTCGTAATGCTACCACAATTATCATGCTGGGCTAACACTCTAACACCTAACCCTTGGGACACTCGGAGCTTCTGGTAAGACATCACGATGAGAGAATTCAAACGCAGCTCATCAGATACGTGCCCTTTCCAATGATCCTTCCTATCACTCATCGCACTCGCTATCTAAAACATCTTTGGCAGAGAAGCACAGGCTGGGTGCTACGTGACCTGTTCACAGCACTTCTCACCCTCCACCGCTTAAGTGCACAGTCTAACGTCATAGCTTGAGAGTCCCACCCGGGGCTCTCTGCGTACCCCCATGGCCAGGCACGGTTCCTACTGTATCACGCCTTTCCTAGAATCTTAGCCCTGCTGGAAAGCATTCAGCATTGAGAGGACCCGTCTTTATGCTGATAACACTAAAATATAAAATAATGCCAACAGCTGGTGCTACAAATGGCTTTTAAAAACGATGTTCATTCACTAAAATTCCTCTTGCTACTTTTGACATGAAACACGCAGTCTCTAATTATTCTGATCAAGACGGTGAAATACAAAAACAAACTTTAATTGTGTTTAACAGATATTTAATCAGGACTCACTGAACTACAGATTAAAGCTGAAATTCATAAACCATAATTACCCAATTGTCGCAAGCTTTTTGGTCCACATTCTGCTTCCGTCTGGGCGTCTGGCACTTTGCCCCGAATTTCTTTTAGTGTCTTCTCAGTTTCATTGCTGTTCATGTTTTCCAGCAGAGATTTAGCACAGATTATAAAATATCTGTTCTTGGCAACTTTATTAGTTGTTTTTTCTTACAAAGATTATATCCCACCTATCCCCATCCAGGGGCTGAATGAACAGGCGTACACTGTGGGTTATTTTTTGCCACAAGCTACCCTTTCCTCCTGCCAGGGTCCATGGTATTCACCTATCCTACTCAGGTTCCGATTCCCTGACCACTGCTGTGCTACCAGAGCATCATCCGGATAATGCTTTGAGTATGCCATCCGACATACCTACCATGAATTATTCCTTCCTTTCTCCAGAGATAGAAGCGGGTGCAATATGGTTTCCTGTTTTGGTAGGGCTTTTTTATGTGCTTGATGCCCTGTGTTTGTATTTAAGAAGACATGATGAAAGAAATACACTTCCCATGGGTATCAGAGAGTGGTGAGGTATACGCTAACCACCAGTTCCTCAGGGAATTAACTGCACGGGCTCAGAACGCCTCTCGAGAAAATTACAGATTGTACTTTAGCATGGAGAGACTGATCGTGCCAGAGAAGCATGGCTGTTGACAGCAGTTTTCTGGGGACCTCCATACATTGTGTGCAGGTTATGTGGGTACTCTGAAAGCAAGGATTTGATTTAACATATACGGGAAAGTGGTATTGACATCATTTTACAGTGATCCGTGCTCCCAGTGTTCTCTGCCAGGCAGAGTTTTCTAGGTCCCAAAGTTTTCATGCCTAGCTACACTATATTGTACTCCAGCAGAAAAGGCACGAACCTCAAAGGTGAAAGCACTGTAGGATGAGGTAGATAATACAGGAGAGGTTAGAAAACACTACTCCAATAGGCTTTGTGAGACCTCATCTATTGCTCCACAAAGATGTCTAAACTACAGATCAAGTGCCTTTGACGCAACTTTCCTTGTTATTTTCACTGTGGACTTCCAGGATTTGGGGAGGAGTAAGTGGAAGAAACGCTATTCAAAAATTTCAGAGAACTGACAGTCAGAAGGTAAAACTAGGAATATAGAAGCTCTGTTTTACTGCCATTGTACAGCATTAGAAGCGGGTCCTGCACAAGGACAATGCTGAACTTGCTGGGAATGGATGGGAGTTTAGTTACATCTTGCTTATTTGCTTAAGTGATCTTTCCACAAAAGTGCTCACATTGCCTTGAAAATTTAAGACTCTTCAAACTCCTCCTGTTAGAAGATGATTCCTTGAAACAACATCCTTCAAAGTCTCCACTGAAGAACCTCCCTCACCAAGAATCATTCTCAGGACTTTGCAAGGGAAGGTTATGATGTGGCCTTTCAGACACAGGAAAAGCAGCTTACCAAGCTGCAGGTCAAGCTGGTGAACAGCAAAGACACTTCACTCTACCAGAACGGTGAAGTAGGTTCCCATGCTGGCACCAGGCCCACACAGCCAGCCTGCTCAGCTGTGGGGAAACACAGAACTCCTGTCAGCCTTAACCCCTCTTAAATTCGGGGCACGAGACAGGGCAGGGCGAGATACGGAAAGATGACACTGTGGAAGCATGGGATCTCAGCTCTCTGTTGAAGATATAAAAAAGAGTGAGCTTGATTAAAAAATGGGATGGCCTTCCATGAGTATCTGCTATTGCTTTTTCTCTTAAGAGCTGGAGTTTTTCTTGATGAACTCCGAGTCTGGGTGAAGATATATGGAACCACATACTGAAGTTCTGCCAGAGGTATTTGTCCTTCATGGTCGTTCATAAAGTTCAAACAATTTCCTTTATTATCCTGACAAGAAGTATGAGAATACAAGCTAAACCTTTACCTATTTCCTTGGACCTGTTCTCAGCTAACATGCAAAACATACATGAATTTTTTCTGCATCTTTCAGACATTTTTCATCATCAAAAATAGTATTTCACACATTTATTTCTATCATGGTCATTTTGCCCACTTCCACTTCTTTTGAAGAGCCAGGCAGTTCTATTCCCACTGAATCAGTCACATACCTTCCTCATCAGCTCCTTTAGAGCAAGTCTTAAACGAGCAGCAGTGCATCACCTTAGCAGTCAATGCTGCACCTRTATCAAACTGCCTTTTTGTTTGTTTGCTTTTGAAACCTTCTCTGAAGCTTTCATGACTTGACTGACTTGAAGGTCTCTGCAAGAACCCGTATCTTGCATTTCACAGCAGTCAGATACCAGACTGGGAAGACAGAGAGACAAGGAGAAATATGCTATTTCTTCTGTTTCCCTGTTTCTTTTCCTACCTAACAGAGATTTGATTCTTTTTGTCAGCCACACAGTCTGAAGTCCAGTCACAGTTAGGTCTTTGCATCCTATGCAGAAGTCTGACGAGAACACACGCTATAGGACRGTGGATGGCTTGCCATACAAGACAAGCCTGATTTTTCACAAACAAATTGTTTTCCAGTTTGGCACAATTGTTTGTCCAAGGGTTTCAAGCTCCGTATTTAAACAGTGATAAAGAAATTGCTATCCGGTGTTAGTGTCATTCTTCATTCAGACTGTTCCTCTGAAAACAGCCTACAGCCTTTGAGATGCAAAATGTATCGTTTTAATGTAGTCAAGGTCCCTGCTTGCTACATTGCTAAATCTATTTAGCAGATTCTTCTTGGTATAATCTGTCCCCAGACCTGAGGAAGCTCAGTGATTTTAAGTGTTTTAAGCTAATGATAATGGTTAGTGCTGAGAACAGATGTACCTGGCTGTGGTGTGATCTATTCTATTAGGCTGTTAGGAGCTGTGTATTCATATTGACTTACCATTTTATGTCTATTTTCAAGGTGTGATGGCTGCATGGGGTGTAGTCTGTTTTTTTCCCCTGACATATGATGTATCATCATAGCTGTGTTTTTTGATACATGGTAACTGCACAGAGAGAGAGATGGAGAACATCTGCATGTTTGTTTTCATGCCTTCCCATGATTTTCTATGTCTATTCTTGCTGTCCACTGGCAAGATTATGGGAAGCAGTGATGTATACCTGTATGCATACTAGACCATAACCCAGGAAACGGTTGCACAGATTAGATGTGCATGCAGAGAGTTTGACGACTATGCTAGCTATTGGAGAAGTTTACTTTCCCTGGTGTGAAGGCATTGTGGATGAGTGAATTCCCTGTAATTGGTGGCTGCACTGATAACATGCTAATTGGAAGCTGTTTTACTACTCTTCTCTATCCATAACACAACAGCGTGTAAAACTTTTCAGTCGTATCAATAAATGGTGCTTCACTTCCCTTCAGCATGTTCTGGTTTAACCCCAGCTGGCAACCAAGCCCCACACAGCCGCTCGCTCACTCCCCCCTGGTGGGATGGGGGAGAGAATCGGAAGGGTAAAAGTGAGAAAACTCGTGGGTTGAGATAAAGACAGTTTAATAGGGAAAGCAAAAGCCGCGCACGCAAACAAAGCAAAACAAGGAATTCATTCACTCCTTCCCATCGGCAGGCAGGTGTTCACCCATCGCCAGGAAAGCAGGGCTCCATCACATGTAACGGTGACTTGGGAACACAAATGCCATTACTCCAAACGTCCCCCCCTTCCTTCTTCTTCCTCCAGCTTTATGTGGTGAGCATAACGCCATATGGTACAGAATATCCCTTTGGTCAGTTGGGGTCAGCTGTCCCAGCCGTGTCCCCTCCCAACTTCTTGTGCACCCCCAGCCTGCTCGCTGGTGGGGTGGTGTGAGGAGCAGAAAAGGCCTTGACTCTGTGTAAGCACTGCTCAGCAGTAACGAAAACATCCCTGTATTATCAACACTGTTTTCAGCACAAATCCAAAACATAGCCCCATACCAGCTACTATAAAGAAAATTAACTCTATCCCAGCCAAAACCAGCACACAGCTCAATGACCTGAAATTTCCACTGAGAATTATTTTCCTGATCATATTGCAGGTTTGGTCTTGCCATTCAAAAACATCTGCTATTGCCACCCTCTGGCGACGATACACTATTTGGGTTGTGCTGTAGAGGAGGCCTTGTATCTTAAGGCCTCACTTCAGTCCTCCAACACATAAGCAAATCCTTCCTAACATGGACTATACCACTGACGTCCTGCCAGCAGGAGTTACAGAATTAAGCTCTTGCAGAACAAATGCAACCTTAAATGGTCTGCGTTATCGCAGTGCAACAGGAGACATGCCTACTGAAAATGAATGTAGCCTCCTTAAACAAATCTCATGCATGCAACCTCTTCCCTCTGAGAATTCAAAAAGCAGAAGCAAATGAAAAACCACGTGGGGCTCTAGCAAAGACACCGTCTCCACCCTGACTAAATGAATGGAACTTATAACAGGAAGATCCAACAAGGTTAAAATCCAAGACCATTTAAACTACTATAACCACGGACAAGCTGAGAGATACGCAAACACAAGACAGACACTAGATTTCAACAGAGACATGTAAATTACTATCCTGATCTGGAAAGATTAACTGAAGGTTTCACAGTGCAGCTCTGGGCCAGCACACCAGCAGTTCAAGTTCTGAACCATACTTTGAGCACGGAACTCAGTTCTTGTGCTACAGGGAAGTGCAGTGATGTGCTGCAATGCTAGAAACAAGAGGTTAAAAGGTTAAATTCAGGAGCCTCTTTTTCTCTGATGGTTTGGCCAACTTGACTAAAGCAGAGCTCAACTAAATGACAGGCACTATAAGCTTAATTCTATAGCTTCAGGTCTCTTAATCAAAGAACAACACCAGTATCATGAATTTAATTTTCATTTCAATACGAAGAAAATACAACTCAGATGTTAACAGATATACATTCTCTCCGTTCCCTAAACCATGTTCTGGGCACTTTGTCTCTTTGGAAATGGAAATGCATTCTTATGAAAACACTACAGGTTAAATACCTAGGACATTGCTTCATAAAGCAGATAATTTTACTATGAAAAGAAAGAATATATAAAGATAAATTCTAATCTATTTCTCACCTTTGAGGTTCTGCCTATACATGAATTTCTCATTTTCTTCTCCCGTTACTCCGTTTCCTTCCGAAGTCCATCTGCCACAGAAGTCAATTTGCCCTCCATAGCCCCTCAGAACATGTGCTATAAACATCCTCACCTTTTCCCAAATCCTTCTTTGTCCTGTCAGGATTTTAAACAGATGCATAGGGAAAAAGGCATGGTATCTGATGTTTAATAAGAATCTCAAAGAGAATACACACAAAGTGCATTAAGATTTTCTCCCTGGTACTCAGAACGGAGTGAAGGCTGTTTGCCCACTGCTAGGAGATTGGCCTGTATCTGAAGCTGGGATATCTGTTTCTGCAGCTGGTACAGCCATTTCTCTCTTACATTTTACATTCCAGCTAATAAGGTCCATTTTTTAGCCTGGGAAGAAACCATCTTTGTTGGAAATCATGTTGGTAGAATCAGGTATTCCTCAATAAAAAAMCAATTTAAGTGGCAGTAATCTGCGATCTTACACATTGGGACATGATATTGTACCAGCTATGCTTGGCTCACATTTTTAAAGCATGTTTCTCAGCTACGATATTGAGAAATTTCTGTGGCTTTGGTTTTAAATGAAAATTGCTGTTGATAGAATTTAAACTAAAGCTCGTGATGCAAAATACAATATGAGAAGCTCTAAAAATGCTTCCTTACCTTACATCACTCTAGTGATCCTACTCATCTCCCATTTGTTACCGTTATGTATTCATGTTATCTGTATGTACTGGACTGTGGGTCTTTGCAAGAGGCAGCCTGGACTCAGCCAACGGTGCTTTTTAAACTTCAAGTAATAATAGTGACAAGAAGTAACATCTAGAAATTACAAAATTCATGACCATAACCTCCCAGACTAGGCAAGGAGAATAGCGGATTCCAAAGCGATTCAGGTGTTTATCCAGATATTGAGAATATATGAGAAAACCCCCCCAAGTTTCCAACACAAATCAGCCACTTGGGTAATTCTGGCATTGATCACTGCTGGGCTGCTTGCTCTTCTCTCTGACATATATATCATAAGGCACTGTGAAGGACAGGGTGTAAGGCTGGGGAAGGGGCACAGAGCCGATGGCCAGCAGTAGCAGTACGACTCAGCATGAGCACACCACTGCTCTCCTTCACACAGCCACTGAAGCAGTGGTCTTYGTCTGGCCAACACCGGTCTCCTCCACCCCTGCCGCTGCCTGCACCCTGCGGCACCTCCTGCCGCACAGGCACAGCGGGACCGCCCGTGGGCGAGGGGCGGCACAGGGGCATTTCGGGCAGGACAGCAGCTAAGGGGACATGTGGGGGCAGTGGGAAGGGAGCGGGCAAGGAGGTGAGGGGGCTGCTGAGTGACAAGAGGCCTCAAGGCAAAATCAAAAGACACATAGAGGCACCCTGCTACACCTCCCAGCACAGAGCCCCTGCAACGGCAGYGGTTTCACCAGCGTAGACAGGCAGAGGACTGAGACCCTCCTCACCCCAACGACCACAGCCCCCAGGGGAGGAGTGACGAGCACGAGGCGCAACAAGGGCGACAGAAGAGACACGAGACAGATGGATGTTTTCTACCACAAAGTCTCTAACGTGAAAGAGGGCAAATATTTCTTACAGTTTCTTTAAACGTCATTAGACATGAGTTCTCACCAGCAGGCAATGAGGCCAGAACCGCTCTCACACTGACAGGGGCAAGCGGCAAAGGTGGCATCACAGCCAGCTGCATCAGGACCTGGTCACGAACGACAAATAAGCACTGCGTGGCATGTAAGGTATACCATGGCTTGCAAGATACCTGAACATCTGCCTTCTTCCCCTTTGGGAAGTACTTGTGCCAACTACCACACCGATGGCAACTCATGGCCCAGAACTTAACTGAACCGGACGGACCCCAGGGAAGGGTGCAAGGGCCTGGGGAAGATGGTGATACACCCGCAGTGTAGGACGGGGAGGATGATGCTATTCCGTTAAGCAAACAATAATCGTTTCTATAACCAGAAAGGAAACGGGAAGATGGCAAAAACTTATTTTGACATGATGCAGAGGAAAGCATTCATTAATTTTCAGTAACAGTCTTTATTCTGGTAGCAATCTTTATAAACTGACCAGAGGTATTACTTGTAATTTGCTTGTCAACCCTACGCTTCTGAAGAAACTTCTCACGAGGGAGGGGAAAAATCCCTAATTATTAAAAACAACCCCCAGCTGTGCCTTCAGGTTTTGGTCTGAATGCAGTACCCGCAACAGAAACCTTTCAACAGAAGGCAGCAAGGACTTCTCAGGGGAAAGCTGCAGGATCAGGCCATGCGTTCCCAGTAAAAACTGGCCTTTTTTCCCCCTCCTCCCAATCTTATTATTCCCAAAAGATACAAAGAAAATACAAGATTGTTGGGATTTCTATAAGAAGATTTGGCAGGTTTTTCATATTTGTTTAGACTGCAAGATATAATTTGAATTTGGGGCTTGCCTCTTTCTCTCTCTCACTAAGAAGAATGAGTTATTTGTTCTCTGAATAAGTATTTGTTATTAGTGGATCAGACATGGATAAGGTATATTATTACAACCATGTTTGTTAGGTATGATTTACATTGTTTGCTGCATATCATCTTAGGCTGTCTTTAATTTTGTTATACTTTAGGGGGGTTTTGTTTGGTTTTATGCATTTAGTCACAGTTGGTTGCGTTTTGAACTTTGAAAAAAATTAATACAAAGGAAATTAAAAAAAGAAAAAGAAAATATTTTCAAAATTATGTGGAAATCAAATCTATCCCTCAGTAATTTGATTTGTAGGAAATGGAGAGCAAAGCATTACAAAGCATTACAAACAGAATGCCTTGAAGTGCATCATAATTACTTACATGTGCAAATACATTGTCTAAGTTTAGGCATTCAGTTAATAATAGTCATAATAATTCTGTGCCCTTACAGAGGGTCTTTCACGCAAGCTTCTCCAGGTTTGCGTAAGCAATCATTAACTAATGCTTGGGCACCCATGAGTACTCTGCTGCTTGTAAGGATGGAGAAATAGGGGCAAAAGCTCTCCAAGGTCAAGGACAAATTATGATTTGGTGTTAAGGTAGGAGAGAATTGCAGATGATGGTTTTCTAACTACAGGCAGATCAGAGATGCAGAAGTTTGTAGCTGATCTACGTTTCTACAACTTAATGGTTCTGTAAGAATGAAGGAGTACAACAAATGTGCATCTTAGACCTTCTGTTCCACAAACTTTAAAGGCTGAAAACTGACATAAATCAGATCCATGGCTAATCTTTGGTGGAACTCTGCTATATACAAAAATATACCAATATTTTGTATCAAAGCACAGAGACTGACAAATTTGCCTTCTTTGGAACTCTTTACCAGTGTGAATGGCTCTCATCTGAGGCTCCATAAATGGTTTTCAGACCACGCATCTTTTGTGGAAATCTGGGCTGAATGTCGCAGGAATCTGGAAAAAGGTACCCTATAAAGTTCAGTTGTTACAGAAAGTCCCAAACGCCAATTTCATGCTTGTAGATTATTCTCACATTGATCTCTTAAGTTTTAAGTACCTGAAACTCGTAACAAAACTCTGAGCGTGCCATATTAGCCAAAAGCTTTTCCACAATTCCTGCCAGGGAAGAAATGCTGTGTTTTATACTCTTCTACTGTTTACTTCCATGCCACTTCCTAACTGCACACCTGCGTTGCTCTCTCTCCCAAGCCGAGAGAGGAACCCATGGTTTCTGCAGTCCAGGCCCTTTGCTCCTTGCTAGCCAAAACTCCATCCCTAATTTACTAGAATATATGTTTTCATGCTTCACTAGATGACCAAAACCCAAGACCGCCAAATTATTTTTGCTGTTTCATCTAGCCATGCAATAATGCTAATGTTTTATACTACTACTCGCGGAAATAGCAATAAGTGCTGCACTGCAGTTACTGACCCACGCAGGTATACAGCTGCCTGTTCGAAGGATTTGACATTAACACATGCCATTTTCGTTTAGCCTACATTTCTGTGCTCCACGTAGCTGCGACAAGAAAGCGTTTCTCTATACATTTCCATTACCTGTTATACTTTACACTAATAAAAACACTGGGTATTATTTATTTGGCTGGCTGACTGACAAAGCCAGGCATCAAAGCATCATTCCGGTGTCACATACTTCAACACTCTTATCTTTCAGAACTTGTAAAGCAATCTCTTACGGCGCTTTGTGGGCTGTGAGATCACCCTGACAAACTGTGATAATGTTGGCAATCTCCAAATGGGTGTTCATTTGCAATCTTACTACAGAGGAATTGCTACGTTTCCAAATTTGAGGGCTTGACATAATCTGTCTCCACAAAGCTATCGGGGTCTGTCATAAGGCTGTCTGTGACCCAGGGATTTTATGGGGTTAATATCTATGCCCAGTGCAACTTCATTGTAAGCAGTGGAGTTACCTAGAGCATGACTTCATCTATCTATTTGCTTTCTTTCTCTTTATTTAAAATACCCCTTATTTGTATTTTTTTTTTTTAAGTGCAAACAGCACCTAGTAATAACATCTGAGTCAGGTAGGGGAGATGGCTCCTCCAAATCATGACCAGTTTCTTACAGTTCATGCCAAACCCTCTGCTCCCCTCACCACACTTAGCGACTGAGAAACAATGCAAATGTCAGGTCAAGCTACAAAGCTACTGCCATCATCTCTTCCCTTCCGTATGCTCCCAGTACTGGCAGTCTCTGGGCTGCAGTCCACAGGATATCCACAATTATGGCCCAGATTGAGGGAGGGGTAGAAAAACGATGGTACTCTGCCAAGTATGTCAGAACCTGAACTTGATCCATTTTCAAATTGAAGCTGGGTACTGTGGGACAGCACTATGTTCTCTATAATCCAGCTAAAGGAAGGAAAATAACTTATCATTTCCAAAAAAAAAAAAGTCAGAGTTAGTGTAGACCTAACATAAATAACTATTTTCTATTTGCCTCTGAACCTTATCTTTAACTAAAGAAATATGCTGTCTTGACGTAGAAGGAAGATTTTTAAAATGCCATAAGACTGTTAAGCACCACAAGAAAAAGTGAGACAGAGGGAGAGTCAGTCTTCATCATATTTATGAGGGCCACAAAACTGCTAGTGAAGTCATTTAATTTTGAAATTACTTAGGAGTCCTTTAGAAAAGCTGGGAACACAGGATGGAAATAGAAAACTAAAAAAAGTGCATCCAGTGTTTCAAAATAAGTTCCCTGCACAACACCCTTTCCCTGCTATCATCCCCTTAGGCAAATTTACCAGCTCGGCAGTTCCTCACAGTTAAYGAAAGATCCTCCCCAAATCCTGCTCGGGTGTGGGTGAGCTGCTGGGACCTGGCCACGGTCGGGTCAAAAAGCCCGTGCCAGGGCACCGGCGCTCCACGTCAGCGCAGCACTGGAGCACAAGCTTAACTTTAAGCACTGGCTTGGGTATTCTGCTGAACTAATGCTGGGATGTTTTGCTATGTTCAGTACATTTTTACAAAAGAAGTTCCCTTCCTTGGATTATTCCATCTAATCAAAACAAAATTTGTTAAAGATGCACTGTACTTCCTTCTATCCCCATTAAAGCTATTTTCTGCATTTCATTCTCTATGGAAAAGGAAACTCAGTGTCACTATCCGACCTCAGGAATAAGCACCTAGCTGCAATGCTACYGGAAAATTTTTGAATCCAAATAAATTCCAAACTTCTACTTTGGCCCGAAATGACAGCAAACTTGCTCCTGCTCTTGTTGTTAGTAAAATGCCTACTGCTTTTACCAGGAGCAGCAATTATCCCTCGTGTCTCTTCAATCCTTCAGAAAAGCGTGTGGAGCCTTGGAAGCCCACAGTAAACGTTTCAATGTGTGTATTATCTTACTGAAGTCAGTAGATTGCATGGATATAAAAAAAGGCTGCATGAAAAGACAGCACAAAGATCTGTGGGCTTCAAAAGGTTAAACGGCATCACTAATACAAACACTGCAGATGGGACGGTCCTGAACACAGCAATGAAAACAGTATGTGCTTTTCCTTCCTACAACTCCCTTCTTGAGGGCTAATGTTTTTATTTTACTGTAAGCYGAGAATTGGTGCATAGACTTGTATACTAGTTATTATTTGACTCTTTTCTACATAAATCTATTTTTAAGGAAGAAAAAGTCAAAGGAAAGAGCCGTACATCTCAGCTAGTGCCACTTCAGAAGCTTTTTGCTAACCACAGCCGAATTATAATAAAGTTTCTCCTTTTTCCTTTGTATTTTTTATTATTTTTAATACTGACAATAAGTCACTATGCAACCAAAATTTTCTGAAAAATAAAGAAAACAAACTATCACTGGTAGATCACTATTTATAGAGGGAAAGAATATGGAAACATATTAAATTTACCATAAACAAGGGGTTTCATACCATGACAGCAACTTTTAATGTAATTCATTTGTCATATAAATTACGTCCCTGAGGATATCCCATAAAATTAATTAGGTCAGAGAGAGAGGGAAAACAAATCGAGAACTTCTCAAAACTCCAGCAACCAATATGTTTTAAACATAGCAGTATCAATAATCTCACTGTAAAGTTCTTCCCTCCTCTTCCTCTATTCTTCTTTCCAGGAGACCAAGACCATCAGATTGAGAATCATCTTGGCCCACCAAGATCAAGGAAATCATATAGGTTCAAGTACACAACATTTCTGAAATTGAAAATTTTGCAAGCAGCTATGTCTTTCCAAACTATGAACTCCCTGGAAGAATTCTGAAGTATAATTTAGTAAAGACATTCATTGTGTCAATGTGGTTTTTAAGCACAAAGCTACAATTGCAAAATCTGGGCATGCTACATTCATCACACAACACAGAAAAGCAAAGGGGAGGAGGGCAGAAGAAAACAATAAGAATTTTAGCCAAACTTTAATACTGGCCAAACTCATCCTCAACTCAAAACTCTGAAGCTTTGCCTGTTCATTAGCTTCTCTAGAGTTTAGCCAAAAAGGAGTTTGCCCGTGTACTCTTCCTGTACCAGTCTGGCTTCATTTCGTGCAAGAAACAAGACTTTGCTTTTTTCACTCTTCTCAACACAGCTCACTGAATTGGAAGTGTTGATACACATATACAAAATCCAACACAGTTTCTGATCCCATTCAGAACACAGATCAAATTTCGCTCTTCCTGATGCCTGTGCCACCTTCCAGTGTAGACTTGAGTAATAAGGGCGGAATAGGAAGACAACAAAATTCAGGGGAGTAACTGAGTTGATGGTGCTTGATCATTAACGACATTAACGGACTGCACTAATGGGTAACTCCACAGTACAAATTTCATCTGGGTCATGTGAGGGCATGAGATCACATTTCTGCCAGCCTTATATGTATTACTGTTAGCAGCAGGGAATAAAAGATACAGATAAGGCATGGAGCTTGCTGGTAAAAGTCAACACATCAAAATATGTTTTAAAAACTGCATCAGAAGAATGAATTTATAATGGATCCGTGCTTTGCGTTTTGAGGTGACAGAGTTCTCGATCTGGTGGAAAGTTCCCAAAGCTTGATTTACTACATTGTCAAAATATAGCCTGAGGGGACAATCTGACTTACAGCATCTTTATGACTGGTGATGAAAGAACCTTGCTTGGCTTTTAGATCCCAAGATTGGCTCAAGATAGTGCGGTAGAGAACAGAACATCTTTTATTTTATGCTGGGAGTTCACAGTGTTCCTCTTCAGCACAGAATTAGGTTTTACTGTATAGAATTCTCACACACAGCTCGCTGATGGGTTAGAATTCACACCTTCGGATTTTGGGGCTATACTTCACACCCTTCATTGTTACTGCTACTACAGATATGGATTACAGTGTCCTCACGTCATTGTAGCATCTGTAACAGAAATCTTTAGAAAATTTGGGAAAAAATTGTGTCCTTTACCAGGCCACAGCATGTCTTATTCAGCCTTGGAAAGGCTTCAGAGTGCAGTAACCACATTAATTGGACATTATATGGACAGCCAAGGGTAGCTCAGTTACTGTGCAGCTTTTACTGTTCCTTGTCACGTTGTTTCAAAACACATTTCGTGTTTTAAACAGTCATATATACATATGAAAGCATTGCACAACACTGGACAATGCTACAGATCCACAGAAAATAATTGTTTCACAAATACGAAGCAATCTGCACAAATATAAATAGCGTAGCCCAAATCTGTTCTAAATTATGCTTATGCAAATCCATGGAAGTCAACTAGTACCACTAACAGAATAGAACAGATAAGAGTATGTAAAAATATAAAATATGGCTCTACTGTACAGCTATCCACGGGCCAGAGCCTGCCAGCCTGCCATCACTTACATTCTCCTACTTTCCCAGCATGGCTTTACAAGAAATAAGAAAAATAAGAGAATCTGGGATTTCTAGTTCTCTCATGCACTGGAGGACACATGTCCAAGAACATATGGACTTAAATGTGTCAGCATCCTACATCACTCTTATTTCAAGAATGTTATTAATTTTTGTGGGTGGAGTCCAAAATTTTAATGCCATATTAGCACACAGTGGCTGTTTCTGTAACGCACATGTCACAGGGAGCATATGTGTAGCAGTCCAAGGATAGCATTTTAGCTTAATTTCAAATGATTTTCTGAATTGTAATACTCTCAAAAGATGAATTATTGATGCTACTAGCAGGGTATTTCACAACTTTTGTCTTCATAGTTTCATCCATCCACCTCAGTTCTGACCTCCAGGATATTATGCTATTGCAGATCTGGACTCTCCACACACAGCTGTTTCAACAAATCTCATTTTGCTCTATAACGCACAGCATGTGACTTCAGGATTGGTATTTTCAACACTGAACCAAGTTATACAAGTGATGTATGCTACTCTAGGCAAAAAGCAAGACTAAGATCAGAAAATTCTTTGCCCTGCTAACTTTACCTAAATTTCAATCCAAATCTTCTCAAATGAATTAGCCTCTTTACCAAACTYGCAGGTGCAGACAGATATACTGTGGGTATCAGCCATGCAACCACTCCAACTGGATACAGTGAAAAACGTATTGCCAAAGGCTTTTCGGCTGTAAATCAACAGGTGGTTTGGCACCAAGATTTCTACCTGTTTGTGGTTTTCATCTTTGGTTTCAAGACAGAAAATGAGATGATACCTTTCAATGCTGCATCTCAAGCAGGCTGTACGGAGAGCAAGGTTTCATTCCAACCAAATCTCTCTCTCTCTTGCAAGGTTGAGGAAAACTGCCAACCACTGCTGCTCTTGCCATCAACACGGCGATGTAGATGTTAGGAAAAGGCAAAGTAAAGGAAGAGAAGAAAAAGGAAAAGAAAAATGTAAGTTTTACATAAACAACAAACTGTACATAATGACTACATCTGAGGACAACAAAATAAAAAGTACTGGCTTTAGTATAAGGAAACAAATAAACAAAACCTTGGAACAGCTTAATCTAAGAGGTTTTTTTAGTTTATTGGATACAGAGAATTTTTGTTTAAATTTAGTTCCAAGGGATACAATACTTTGAAAACATATGATAAAGGGACAACATTAAAGAAACAAACCTATCATAGCATCAAAATGAACTACACCATTACTCAGAGAGCAGCCTAAGCCCCTTCAACAAACACCCTGCAAAGCAGCAGAAGCACTTACAACATATGTTCTTGCCTGCAAATAGCCCAGGGTGCAAGAGGTGGGTTTCGTTTTTCTGGTTTTAAAGCCTTCTGCATGGGCCTAACTCTGCCTTTGTTGAAGGTAGTGTTAACACACATCGAATGCAGTGGGAACCGAATGTGGATAACTGCATACTTTGAAATATCACACCCAATATGTTCAACTGATGCCATCATTCTCTCAGGACAAGTGTAAGCTATGGAATACTACAAGTAATAGAGAGCAGTAGTCTAAAGTAAGCTTTTCAGAACCAAGGCAGCATATTTTGATACTTTTTCACAGATAATTGGGAATGTGCATCTTCAAAATAGTAGTCAAGAGTAGGTAGAGACTGTCTAGAGATCCTTACTGTGAAAGAAGTCTCAATGCCTTTTCATAAAATAAGAATTCTTCAAAGCAACTCTCCACAACCAGTAAGAGAACAGCCAGCGAAACTACGCTTTTTGGATTAAAGTAAGAAAATGAAAGTCAGTGCCTCTCCACAGACGTAGACGTAATGAGAATGACTTCAACACATCTGCTAGTAATCAAAATGGGTCCACATTCACCAGTACACAGGACAGTGGAATCCTAATGATCAGCGAGAAACTTTGTTTTGCCCCAACAACTGTAAAGTCGTTCCAGGAAGTTGTATGTACTAATTTACCTACAGAAGACGAGAACTGCATGACTAGATTGTATTAAATCATCTATACTAATACAGACTGAGCTGAACAGAAAAAGGAACTACCTTATCATGAAGATATAAACACCTGGGGGGAAAGGGGCCCCAAAATGTTCTATTCCTGAGTTGGAATAAAAAAACCATCCAAGTGGGTCTTTTTTCCCCATGAGAAGGTGTTTCCACAAAAATTCATCTCTGAGAAAACCAAAATGGAAATTTCCCACCAACTAGCTAGAGAAAGGAGAAAAAAAAAAGAGTAAAGAGTCTTCCAGAACCAGCAGTTGGGAAATATTTGTTTTGACTTTTCTTGGGTAAAACAGTTATTCCCAAGGAAAAATTTTATTTCAAGAAAAAGAGTTGCCACTGAAAAATCATTCCAACGGAAAACGCCTGGCCATGGCTACAAAGGATAGGACCACTGGCCTCAGCCAGGGGAAGGGGAATGCCAAGGTCAGTGGACTGGGTCTGCCACAGTTCTCTTGCACAATCACGGGCAAACTGCTTCCATTCTCCACGATGCTGTTTCTCCGCCAGCCTTTCTGCCTACGTAGACCATCCACTCTTCAGGGCAGGGACTGTCTCTCACTGTATGTTGTATGCAGCCTACTGTAACACGCGTGTGTAATGACTTTCAGCACTGCAGTAACAACAGTATTTTTCCCTCCTAGAGCAGCTAGTTCCCAATACCGAGGTGAAGAGAAAAACACAACCTATGGCTGCAACACACTGCTAATCAAACACTATTGTATACCATGGGGATGTGGGGGGGGATGCCTTTTCATCGTAGAACTAATCAGAGTTTATACACACAAAATCAGACAACTCTACAGACCAGTCTTGTGATCTGTGTTCCAAGCTGCCAGAAATAAGGCAGGAAAGGAGCGGGGGGGAGGGGAGCATCTCCTGTGTTCATAATGAAAGAAGAGAGATGACTGGACTAAGAGCTGATGAGGTTACAAGGCAACAGCAGTGCCATGAGTTGTTTGGGCTTAAAGCCAGATGTCTTGTATTTCCTTTGATTGTTTCTAAATAATTAATGGTATTAATTTAATCATGTGACACCCCCCCCCCCCCTTTTAGTATTTGGCTCTGTGTACTAACACTAAATATAAAGCAGAAAAATGGGACTGTCTGTAGCATACTGAATATTGATGCTGTGTGTTTGGACTGCAACGACAGCTGATACTCATATCCATAAGACACTATATCTACAGCACTTGCACAGTGTTTGCACAAAGTAGATCAGGTAGTAGCCTTCATACTCCATCCATAAACCAGCTCAACTATGGCATATGGACACTGCATGTTTGAAGTAGTAAAATAGCGGGTACAGCTCTCTCTCCGCCCACACTAAGATGAACCTGCCACTACTATTTCACGTAACATTTTCTGGCAAGCTCCCAGTTTTCAGTCATGCTGGTTTGCTTGAAAGAAACACTCAGAGGAGACTCTGCTTGTCTTGCTGTTCGAACAAACAAAATAATCATGCATCTTGAGCTAATGGTCCAAAGCTTAATGAAGATCACAGAAAAGGGGTTACCCATGATGTGAGCATTCCCTTCTGACTTATCCACATAAGCCACCGCTGTTAGCAAAAGGAAATGGATTATGAGGATAGTAAGTAACTCTGAGCCCTGGTCTAGACAAACCTTTGCTTGGTACAGTAGCAGTCAGCACACAAAGAAAACAGCAACCATCAGCAGTAAAAATTTAACTTCTCCAAAATTTTCGACACCAGGGCACTGGCGGCAACAGCAGGAGGACCTGTGCTCCTGCACCTCTCTTGTTGAGGCTGCAACTCTCAGAGGCACCAAGTAATCCCATGGGAATATTCTCAGCATTAGTGTTGAGTACTAGGACTGCTGAAATATAACAGCAGAAATCCTGAACAAATGAAGACTAATGAAGGCAGCTCCCTACTCCCTAAATGCATATGTACTCAGTAAAAATGTTTGCCCATTCTCCTACATACAACAGCCTACTCTCAGCTCCCCTAGTCAAGAGTCCAGTCCCACCCATCTTATCTACCTTTTTTCCTACCACATTTCCACTTATCTTGAATCCCATGGCACCTACCATCAGATAGTATTAAATGGGGTAGCTGTGAGGTAATGGAAGGGAGAAAGAAATCTGACAGCTTGGAGCAGACCCTTGCTTTGTCCAGCAATGCCCCAGACTTCTGGAGGTAAGGACAAAGTGATACAAGGCCTTCACAGATGTCAAAAGAAATTTCCAAAAATGTGCACAAAGCTAACCTCATCAAAAAGTACCTGTGGGGAGTCAGAGAGGGCTTGGTCAAGTCTCATTTCTTACATTTTATCCATGGCTCCCTATTTGGTTGTCATTCTGCAGCTAGACTATCAGATCAAGACTGGCATTAGTGCTTTCTACAGTTATGATTCTTCAGTCAAGGGAAGTGAACGCTGAAGAGTTCTCCACTAGAAAGTCTGGTCCTAATCTTCAAGGACTTAGCAGTCAAGGCCTAGCAATCCTACAGGAATCTTCTCCACCACTAACTCACCAAGCCAGTTGGGTTCATAGGAAGAAGTCTGTTTCATTACAGAAAGATCATATGGGATGTACACCCAAGCCTTTCAACTGGGACTGGGGCAGAGCCAAAAACTGCATCGGCCCTGCACACTGCAGAGAACATCACCTGGAGGGATCACCATGACCGCCAAATTGCAGGCTGCGGCACTGCAGAGCGAGTGGCAGAGTGCTCTGGGTACCAGAGCTCCGGCTATGGGGTTCTTCTGCAAGAAAGGAGCAGAATGAATATCAGACTGAAACATCTCACCCTGTCCTATAAGTGCTCCTCTAGCAAGGTTATAAGGTTGAATAACATCACGGTTTTCTTTCTCATGGACACATGTAAAGGGAGAAAACACTAAATAATATTGGTTAAAACAAGAAGAGGAAGAGTAACATACAGAGAAACTTCAAGTGACTCCTTCAGTTCCTACTAGCTACCAACAAAGAGTGGCAACACCTACACCTGCCACAAGCACTTCAGGAATACCTGATGCCAGAGTACCCCCCCTTGGAAGTCGTTCACAGAAAATGGGCACTGTGGTTTTGAACGGGAACGAGAGTAAACTGCTTCAACATAGGAATGATCATGTAGAAATGACTAAATTGTTTGTAAGGTAGACAGTGGAAACAGCCAGCAATACAGTTGAACAGCATTTGAGTCTCAGCACTTTACGAACAGCCCCTGTGCTTATTTGCTTGTTTTTCAGGATTTTGGGGGGTGGTGCTAGAGTGAGAAGACGGCATTTTTCCTGTGGCGACAAGGATCTCTGAAAGTGTCTACATGTCAGACTTTGCTGAGAATGTATCTTTTGTTCCTTCTTCTGCTTTATTTCCCTTTAATGATAGCTTTGCAGTGAATCCCATTTGTGAGTTGCTCAAATAAATGCAAATTTTATCTTGTAAGCAATACCCTCCAAAATACTACTACCACTGAAAATGAAAATGTTAAGAGCTAAAAGCCACTGGGTCTTCCCCAGTGCCCTCATCTCCCCAGTGCACTGGACTGCTTGCTATTATTATATATGGAGTACCAGGCAGGGTACTTGGTATTATAAATATGTACTGTATTGAAATATATAGCCCAAGTCCCCAGGGCCCAACATTCTAATTAGAATTACAGTTGTGCAAATAACTGATTTATTTGGCTAGCTGACCAAACTGAGAACACGGAAAGGAAAAAAAACAAAAACCACCTAGGTGTTTAACAAAACAGTCTAGTTTTCTGTTTGTGTTTGATACATTTCAATTAAAATAGACTTTGTTTCAAAACAAAACCAGAAACCTTGTTCAAAAATATCAAAACAAAACCTTTCCGTTTTCCAAAACATTTCTTTTAAATTTTTTCTCAGTTTATTTTTTTCCATAGTTTTGGCTAACCTGTATCTGAGGCAAGCAGTTTTCAGCAAATAAAATATTCAACTGAACAGTTTTACCCAGATCGCAACCTAAGGGCTGAACTGTGAGTCGACCAGCTCTCGCCTTAATGAAAGAAGAGCAGGGAGGCAGGGGATTTGCATTCTCTTCCTGGTTCAGCCCCCGTCTTTGCATCCAAGGTGAGTTATTATTTCGTTTCTTTATGGTTGTCTCTCTGTCCATGCTTTGTCTCTGCTGTCTCTAAGCTCGTCGGGGTTAGATGCACCTCCTATGGCGTGTCTGTGCAGCGCCTACCACAATAGATTGCTCATCTCAACTGGGGCCTATATGATATACTACAATATAAATAACTGCATGACTGCAGTCAAATCTCTTTTTAATGCCAATAGTTTCACTTGCATATATTTAGCGGCCCGTCATGGGAACATCAGCTTCTTTTTAATTAATTACTTATTAATAGAGGTAAAATACAAATGGACAACAAGTCTAGATTTTTCCTGCTTCATCAATTTCAGCGCTCAAAGAAAGCATCTCGTTTACAGCTACCAGGAACCAACAGGGACGTGTACTGAATGAAGCCTGAAACCCAAGATCCCCTCAGCACTTTTGTACCCCCATTATTTGGGGACAAATCCTCTCATCCCTCCAGGGAAGGAAAGGTAGCTGGATTGAAAGAGCTGCTTAGTGGAAAGCCTCATGGGCAACCCCCAAATTCTCTGAGCAGGGCTTTAGCCACAGAATTGTCACCGGTAGGAATGGCAAATGCAAGTTCAATGTCTGCAAAGAGGCGGAAACAGCCTGTGGGGCTGAAGGGAAAAGGTCTGCCTGCCTCTGTTTTGGAGACCCCTTGCACCTCGCAAGGCCAACTTGCTTAATCAAAAGACAACTTCAGAGCTCGTTAGAAAATAAACAACGCAGAAATAGAAACGAATGCAACGTTACGAACTCTTCAACTTCGACGTGCAGCACTTGGGGCTGGGGGTGGGGAGGTTTCTCAGAGCACACATGGCTGTCACTGACAATAAAATCAGTCACGTTTTTAAAACACTGGGGACAGAGCTGCAAATGTGCCCCATTATGTCTTGAGATGTACTCCCTGGGTACAAAAGGTGCGTGGGTAACTGTAAGCTCGTGTGTTACTTTGCTGAGACCATAAAAGGCAGCACAAAGCACAGGCTGAGAAAGAGCAACTGCAGAGTATACGGGGTGATACCCCCCAGAGTACGGGCCTGATCCTGGGTGCCCCAGGTATCCTGGAATCCCACCGTAGCTTTAACCCCACGCTATTTTCCTCCATCCTTGGGGCTGCTGCTCAGCTCTAGGAGACACCACTGCCATTTCACAGCCCCTGCGGCTGCGCCTAGCCCCCCGCCTCCTGCTAGGGGGACTGCCAGAGGCGTACAGACTGCACCGGTCGCTGCCAAGGGCATCATTTGCAGTCGGCCATTCCCCTCCGCATATGAGTGCCCCCACGCCATGCTAAAGGAGCAATTATTATAATTAAAAATAAATCCTCCTCCCTGTCGATTGTCTGTACTTATTGGCCATTGCTGCCATCTAGCCAGACGCATCTCCGATATTCACAGAAGCCTTCAGCCTGTTTATTTTCCCTTTGCTGCTTGGCCTGAAGCAGGGATAAATGCACCCCTTGTTACTCACTGCCTCTGCAGAGACATTTGTAAACTTTCACAGGGTTTTCCTTTTTTTCCAACAGGTGACAAAATACAACTGCAGGTGCTCTGGGGACACAAACAGGAAAATGGAGATCAGATGCAGCTGTAGTTGGAGAAAGGGAAAAATCAAGATAAAGGCAGCAGATAAGAGAGTGCTAAAAAGAGCAAAGAAATGAATGAGAAGGGGTAGTTAGTTAGCTATTTCTATTGCTGACTTACTCCTGCAAGGTAGCTCTAGCAGAATAATTTTGTCTATTTTGTTATCATGCCAAATTTTGGCAGGTGTTACCAGGGAAAGGTTGGAAGTTTATTGAAAAAAAAGTTTCTGAACGTTATTGGAAAAGGATTAAGAAGTTGTTGACTCAAGCTAGCACCGAAGGATGTGTGAGGTCACAGCTGAGGGGTGCTGGCTGCTGTTACTGGACTTGTGAAGTAGGAATGATAAGGAAGTGGTTTCAGAGACCTTCCGAGTTCAGATTTATTCTTCTAAGAATTTGTTCCCAAAATTTGGTCAGGAGAATGTTTGTAATGGAGGGCTCACTCTGCACCCATCCCTTCATCTCCTTTTGGTACATATGGCATGAAAGAGGATGAAAAAAGAATATTCTAAGGAGACTGAGAAATGGAAACATTCAGATGGAGTTTCATGGCCTGCTTTCTGCCTACAATTCAGCTCTAAAAAGCCAATTTAAACTTCCAGACACCGTGGCCATTCACTTCTCTAGACAACCTGGTTTCAGAGCCATAGATCCAGCAACATAATAAGCTAGAGGTGAAGCACAACAGGTAAAGAGAAAATAAACTTGATAAAAGACACCGACTGCTCTCTGGTCATAACGTTTCAAGGGGGGGGAGGACAGCAATAAAAGTCTGTGAATCTGAATTTCTGTTACTGTACTTCCTATTCCACCAGGGGAATGAAGAAAAAGTTGTATTTTGTTTCACTGATTTTTTTTCCACTGAAAAGGGAGGTTTCGTGGGTAATCTAGAGTAATATTCAGCTGCGAATCCAATTTATGCAGTGGGATAGGATTAAAAAAGGAACAGAAGGTCTGGATTCTGAACCTGCTCTAACAGTTTTGATTTGAATACAACCCAAGTCTTGAAATGGCTTGTTTTCCACTTCTGGTTTGGAGCTGGTTGAAATATTGCCACAGTAGCACTTCCTGTAAAATTTTTGTCCAAGATTCTCATTATTTGGAACTAAACTCTAAAGATTTTGGCACCGTGAAATCCAAACAAAACTCTGTTCCTGACTCAACTGGCCCAGGAGTCAACCCAAGCTTAATCTGGTTCTGGGTCCAAATCCAGCTTCAGCCCATTTCCATTGTTATATAGATTATGCCATAATACCACCTCTAGCCTCAGGATTTATGATGCCTCCTTGCAGGATGCATATTTGTGTGTAAATACATAAATCACATCAGATAAACAAAGAAGACATGCCAGAAAACAGGAGGGGAGGGAAGAGGAGAGATACCTACCAAGCAGTTTGTCTCTAAAGTGTTGCCAGTTGTGAAAGGACTTGATGTGCTAATATCCGCTCATTCAGACTCTTACAGACATGCTAAGAGCGTGACGGCTGGCAGGCAGTGCATTTAAGTGCTGTTACTGAGGCCCCCAAATATTGACAGAGTGCCAGACTCTGAGAAACTATTGATGTATGCAGCCGGCCGCTGCTCCAGACACCTCTCAGACAGAGTCTTTAAATGTCACAGATTAATGAATTTTCATGAAACGGAGAATGAGAGAAAGAATTAAAAAAAAAAAATATCCCACAGCACCAACATGAAAGCATCTTTTATCCCTACACAAAATTCTGCCCTCAAGCCTCAAGATTCCTAATAGATTATAACAGATCATAAGTCAGCAGGAGATACGGGGTGGAGGAGGTTAGACCCTCTAGATCATGCAGAGCATCCTCAAGCAAAGCCAACACGCGAGATGTCCATTTTTACAAAAAACAATGAAGGTCAAGGGCCACTCAGATCTCAGTTTCATTTTAACCAAACCCACGAGTTACAAAGCTTAAGGGGTAGAATTGGTTAAATGTTTTTTATCTGAGGTACAAATGGGGCCAAATTGCAAAGTTCAGATGGTGACTTTGAACGACCCTAACTTTAGAGCCATTCAGATAGACAGCTGTACTTGGACCCTCTCTTAGTACTTGATGTTGTGCTTGATCTTATCCAAGAAATTGCCAAAGTTATGATATAACATTTTTATGCCATCAGATAAACCAAGTATGCTGATTATTTCTCTTTTTTCATTTATATCAGTGAACTCAAATATGTATGAAAGAACTTCAAATATCATTAAAATGTAATAATGCAAAATGCAGTTGGAGCATAAATGACAAATCTATGCATAAGACATCACTTAAAGAGGAAGGAAGTGAAGGGATGATGTAGATGATGTATGCAGAGGTAAAAATGGGCCATTTATACCCAACTGTGTTAAAAATACGGCTTCAGTGAGCCCCTCTGCACACAGCCACTTGGAAGCGGGGCTCCACGAGCCATTTGCTCCCTTGTTCCCAGAGGCACAGGCACTGACTCCCACGAGACTCAACTGCCCCCACCGCCCCCGGGCTGTCCCATAGGATTTCTCTTCAATGCAATGGGTGAGCACCAACACGCCCAGCTCCTGGCCGGCTGCTTCCTTCCCCCTCAAAAGCATAGCTGTTTGACAATGCTGACAGAGAAAGGGAGGCTGCCATCACCACGACGGCCAGGCCTGCTGCAGGAAAATCTGGAGAAGCTGAGAGCATCCTGACAGACAAAGGGAGTGCTGTACAAAAAGCCAAGCAGCGAGACCCTGTGGTTCTCCACTTACATTTTCACTGCAGAAAAGTCAACATTCTTCGCTAAAAACTGTTCTCCTAAGTCCTCTCTGTCTCTGGCCACATGAGGCTTTGCGGACCACAGCAGCTATTACATCTCACTGTAAGAATGGGGACTAGCATGAGCCATGTTCAAGAGGAGCTTGTTTTCACATTATCTTGTCTGTCAGGTTATTTGTGACTACCTTTGCCAAAGGAAAAAAAAAAATTTTTTTTCAAAAAACGAAGCTACCTTTCTGACTAGAAACAATGGGAAACAAATGCAAGGACTCTGACACTAAGCTCCAGCTCCTGACGACATAGAAGCCTTTGGTTTTCGAAAGCCAACACACTTCTGTAGGTTGGCACATGCGGCAATCAACTGTATCATGGACTATGACAGTCAGCAATTTGTGTTATTCACTCTTGTCACCACCCAAAGCATGTCTTCCCTACCACCACATATCCCATGTCTGCCAGAGTTGCAGCAGGGTCTCCAACACCATTATCCATTACCCATAGCTCTACAAAAGATCTGGATGAAGTAGCAAGTAGCCATCCTCTGCCAACAGCCAGAGAGAAGACAGAACACATGTGTGTGCAAGAGTGGATGACACAAATGACTGATTAAGTACATGAGAAGGCAAAATGTCAAAGCCTTTCTATTCTGAGAACAATCTCTATACAAACAAAGAAAAAACATCACTATAGATTTTCACACAGGGAACTATTTTACACATCATTGCAAACTTACTTTAAAACACTCTGTTTTTTCTTTAGGGTTTTTAATGAGCCTGTCTAACATTACTGCCCCTTCTGGCCTGCTGTTTCTCCTCACACGCTCCTTTTCCTTTCTCCTTTCTTCCTCTCTCTTTTTAAAAAATAGTAACTGAGGACCTATCACAAAACCCTAACCCAGCGATTCATTCAGTCCAGTAGCACACCTTCAACAAAGGCCAGCACTGGTCGTATTGAAGGAAGATGTAAAAAACTCTCAGTATTCCTCTTCTACAAAAGCCTTCTCCTATACCTCAGCAGAGATTGACTTCAGTCTGAAGACTGAAGCGGAGCACCGGGCAATCCCTGAAGCACACAGAGAAGCCCATGTGCCCGAGCTATGAAGCTGTCCCTCCCAAGGGCTGACGACCCAGACTCTCTGCGATACCAACATGACGGTGCCTCTTTGGGTCATTTCATGTCCTGAGTACGTGCTAGGGCATGGCAGGCTTGTCGCAGAGCCCACCTGACACCGTCTCTCCCCAGGAGCTTGGYGTGTATCCCCGGGCAATGCAAACACTGCCTCCTCCAAGACCGCCTCACACGACAGCCAGTAACAAAACTTTCTTGGGAGAATGTCTCTTTTCTGGAGGAATAGAAAAAGGAAGCTAAAATTTCTGAAACGTAGCAAAACTCTAAATGAGCGTGTTGGGAAGGGAGCAAGCTGGGCAATTTTCTAACTCGCTGCAGGGCTAGGACACTTTTTTTTCAGTGAGCCTTTGGCATTTTAACTAAACGAAGGGACTGCATTAGAAGACACAACAAAGTCTTACGACTTGTCCAAAGGTATGCAATAGCCTTCTCTCCCTGTCGCCTTTCACAAATACTAGAATAGCTAAGTCTTGTCCCTGTTCTCTTTGTATGCCAACGTTACAACAGCCATTTCGGTTCCATAAATTCTGCACCATCTCCAAGACTGGGATAACAGAGGTGTGCAAAAATTTGGAAGAACTGGAAGTATTAATGGTTACACAAAATTTATCATAGAACAGAATAGAATAAAATAGGATAGACTAGAATATACACACAAAATAGCAATTGCAAGGGAGTGAATAAGAACAAAGGTGTTACAGAATTAAAATTATTAGGTCTGAAAAGCACCTTGGAAGTTCCTGAGTTCAACCTCCTTCACCTGGTTTAGGATAGTATCAAAGGCCATCTCCTTTGTCTCATCTAGTCTCTTTGATTTTCACCATATACTTTCCATCAACTAATTAATTTCCTGTAGTCATTTCTGATTACTGTTGTCTAACTTCCATCTTTTTCTTTCCTTTCCTCCATGTGCGTGTGTGTGCATACATCACAGATCACAACCAGCCTGCACACCCCCCTGCTTGTAAAAAGTCCCACCTCTTCTGCTGACTTACTGCACTCTTAATCAAAAGGGCAGGAGGAAGCCGCCAGGATTCATTCTTCCCCCTCTCTCCTCTCTCCCTCTCTTTTTTCAAACAGCACAAATGTCAAACTTTCTAAAAGGATGTTTGGCATAGCTGAGTTCAGTCATGTAACGTACAAAGTCGGTATGATCAAAAGGTTGCAGTGCTGCCCACTGCTAAAGAAGAGGGGAAAAAAAAAGGGAAACGGGGATCTCTTCTGAAGTGTGAAAGAATGCGTGAGCCAACTGTTGCCACTGGAAACACCATGTCTATTAGCAGCAGCGGTGGGTCTGAAACACGAAAACCTAGGTCCGGATTCCAGCTTCTCCGAAATTCAGGGCTGTTCCGATCCAATTTTCCTCCCGTGAAGAAACAGGGATAGACACAGCTACGGAACTGAAGACTTTTATGGTCTGTGCTTTGCATCGTTATATGGAAAATGACCGTATCTACGTGGAAAAAGTAGCAGTTGTTTTTGCAGTCAAAGTTGCTGAAACTAATCAGACAGAACACAGATCAAAAATACACGGTCTCTCTGGGGTTTTTATACTGCCACCTCTCACCACAGTATTTTCATTCTTATTCTACCCACTGCTGAAAAGGAGGACAGATTATTCCTCCCTTCTACATAACTAAGATTGTTATGATTTTGTGTGGCAGCTGGTTTGCAACTGTAGGGCACTTCACGACTGCTAAACTGCACGCTCGCATCTTCCTCTACATTTCTGACGCAATGCTTCTGGTTTTATTCAGCCATCCTATTTGCTCCACTTTGCTGAGTCCTTGTGAAAATGTTTGCATCTTCTTACCCAACGTCAACATTAAAGAACACCCCAGCTATGCCACCAGCTCCTGCAAAACGCCTGTACTCACAGTGGCCTAAAAATCGGTGGTCAGAATACTCAGCATGAAGAATCTCTCCATGAGCTGAGACGGAGTTTCCCTGCCAGATGATAACCCCAAAAATGTAGACAGAAAAGCTCCTCGTCAATATCCATTTAATAGAAAAATCTTAATTATAGATAGCTTTCAGTCCCAGAACAGTAGACGGGAACTTGAGATTAATTCCCCCTATGACAAAGTATGTGAACAATAACCAGAATTTGTAATCAATACCCAGAGGAGAGAGCATCCAAATTGTAACAGGGATTTGGGATTCATTCCCAGAGGGCGTAATATATGATTTGGAACAGGTAGACTGGGATTAATTTTTGATTATGAAGTATTTGAACAGCAATTTTCAACTTTTAATGAAGAGAGGATGTGGACACCACAGTTAATATAATTTCTAAGTCTCTCCATCATCTTTCAAGACACAGATGACAGATCACAAACAGTTGTTCGGGTCGTACACAAGTTAATGTGGGAGTGCCACCTAAAGGAAAGTGCACTAGGATAGGACTCTGGAGGGAGGCAGGCAAAGACCAGAGTTGCACTTTCTCCATTTCTAATAAAACTTGCTTATTGAAAATTCTGCATTAGAAGTAATTATTCTGTGTTTGCTGACTTTACACAGATAATCCTAAGTCAGAAAACATCAGTATGGAAAACATGGCTTTTCTCTTACACAGGGAAAAAATTTAAAGGTGTTCAAATGAGAAATAATTTTTGCTCTGAAGGAAAACTTCAAAATAGGAGTGCGCAAAGCAAAATATACAGAACCTCAGCACGTCCTGAGGGGGGAATACAACCCAAGTTTCTGAAGTTCCTTAGAATATAATAGAACAGCTAATTATTTGCCTAGAATAAAGATAACAAATGAGCTGTGAATCTTAGCCTTTTCTGTTAGTTTCTACGAAATAATTTTCTTTATGTTTTCCGCACAGGCCAATGAGTAATTGTAATGATTATGAGCTGCATCTGTAGCCATGTAAGACAAGGGAAATTTCCTCTATCTGCATATTTTGCCATTTACGAGTTAATCTAACAAACTTATGTTTCAGGATGCAGGTTGATCGTCACAGGGGTCAGAAAACCTGGCCTCCGTATCCAGCGTTCAGTATTGCTCAGTTGGGTAGATGCAGTATCCAGACGGAAAACATCTTGCCCTGAAACAACTGCTAGGAGTTGCTTCAGAAGCAGGACTACAGATGAGATGAACCAAAAGCCTGTTTCAGCTGAACAAATACTTTATTCCTAATTTATCTTTTCGACCTTGTAAAATATTTTAAAAGGTGCTGTGAATTTCTGAAATTGAAGATTTAACTCTTCCATTTTACTCCTGCTGCATAAAACTTTTGGGTCTTTCACTGAAAAGAGACAAGCCAGCTGGGGTTCCCCGTGGGGCCACCCATCTCCCCTAAAACCTCAGGCCCACATCTATCCAAGGATCATTTCCTAAGCCTCCAAAATTATATATAAGTATGCTGTCTCTGCCAGACCCTATTAATCATAAACTTCTTCGTTTCATTTCAGTATTAAACTCATCTTGTTCAAATCTCTAATTTTCCACACTGACAGAGGAGTTCTCTATACATCATTCAGCTCTATTTCCTAGATACGTTCAGAATTACAAAATTCATTCAAGCCCATCTGATCTCTTCTCACTAAACCTTCTGCCTTCCACTGACTGACAGAGAAGAATTAGCCTTCCTCCTGTCAAGTATACATCTTTTCCCCACAAAAGTATGTGAAAACACATCCAAATACGGCCAATGACTCAGCTTGCCCTTGTACTTATGTCTTTGCTCTACAGAGCAGTCGATTTTATGGAGCAGCAAGTCCCATTGATATAATATCAGACAGACTACTAATATTTCTAAAGTCAAAACAGCTGTAGCATTCCCTACACAGCAGGGTACCACACGCTGAAAGCAGCGGTATGGATGAAGTGGTACCGTCGGCACCTCTCATTCTAGTGGAGGCAGGAAGTCTCACAATGAAGTCATGCTACGGAGCGACACTGCTGAGCCTAATACATCACAGGTCATTTTAAGTCATTAAAAAGTAAAAATTGCCAACCACAATTATCCTCAGTGATCCTATCTAATATTAAACCCAGATGCAGATCTCAGGGTTGGGAAGAAAGAGCTTGTCAGATATTCTCTGTTCTCTCCCTGCTGCAGCAATGTCATCCATCTCATTTCTAACCCAGTGCCACAGCTTCTCTCCAGTTTTACAAAGACACTGCAGCGCTATGCCAGCAAAACAAACGATGGTACTGCTGTAGCAAACAGGAGACGGGACCAAAAGAGCACTCAAGCCTCTCCTTGTGTCTTTTGGTGAGCCAGGCATTCAGCAGAAACGATGATGCCTCCCCCGGAAGGTAAGTGCCACAAGAAGTTTGGTGCTCGACAGCTGGGAACAGCCCCTTTTCTCATCTAAGGCCAGGTACCATTGCTCTAAGAGGCTCTGGCTCCCAAGCAGCAAGCTTCATCCCCACAACATGACTCGGGGACCTGCAGAGCCCTCCACTCCCACATCCACATACAGGCTACACCAGCTCTTTTGGTAAGTTAATCAAAGCAGCTATGGCAGGGGACTCAGAGTCAGACAGGCTCCATCAGGGCATGGTGCTAGATTAGTCATCTCACCAATTTCTGCCTCAGTATCACCAAGTGTGAATTAGTTTTTGGCACCTACAAGTTAAGAGGTCGGTAGCTTTAGAAGCACTGTATGTTAGACAGACAGATCGATATTTCATTTTAAAGAACACTCTCTATTCTACTATACTTTTGCTGGTTTGAAAGAAAACAGACTCTGTTGCAGTATTTTTTGACTAAAAACCTGTAGAAGAAATTAAGTTACAGCCTTTTACAACCAGAATCTGGAAGGGTGTCCCATTGTAATATTTTCAAAGAGAAGTTGTGCATGCAGTATGTATGTGCATATGGTGTTTATGAATTGTTTTTTAACTTTAGATATTTTATTCATTTTTCCACATGGTACAAGTAGAACACACATCTTTGTTGGACAGACACCAATACAGTAACATAACTTTAGATTTCAGGCACTCAAGATTCAGTGGGACAAAAGGCTACCCTATCTTCATGCCAGGACATCACGTCCTGAAATTAGGACGCATGCCATCAGGCAGTCGATATCTCACTGAAGATACCCAGCCCTCGATACATTCAGTTACACTAAATGAAGGAAACTGTAACCACTTCCAGTTATTCCATACAGAGATAAGGACCATGAGAACTCTATGTCTTGGCATACAACATCCTATTTTGATTTCACTGTATTGTGGGATCTGCTGTTATCCACAGTTTGTGGACTTTTTCTCACTTGCAGTACGCACACAGCCAGCATAGCAGCTTCAGTCATAACAAGGTTCAGAAGTCCATAAAGCGGAGGGAGGGAAGTGGGTAAGGAATGGCACAAAAGGACCTGGCTAGAGCTTTTTAGGACAGAAGCAGAAAAAGCAGAGATGCTACTGATACCTGCATCCCCAGTCCCCACAGTCAGGAACACGGAGTTCAAAATTCACTTCTCCCATTTATGCTGCGTGCGTGTATGTAAGCTGCTCTCACGGATTCATGGAGAATATTGAACGCATATGCTGTAGGGTAACTGCCTATCCAGACTAAGAAGTGTAGTTTATTGCTCAAAGTCAGATGAAATTCAAGCGTGAACAGCTTACCTTCAGACCAGAAAAGTCTGCCCTGCTACTGCAGACTGCCATGTCTAATAACTATATAAGCTTTGTTTATTTAATTTCAAAGCTGCTGTTTCATTTAAGCTGTACCACGGTCTCAGGAATCACAGGACGGTGGCATTTAAGAGGGAGAGGCAACGATTTAATTGATTTTCCAGGAAAAAGCTAGCTCCAAAAGCAAAATAAAGTTTCCTTTATAAAGAATGGAAATACTAATAATATAACTGAGTGCTTTTTATAATTTAACATGGTGAACCATCATTCTGTTAAATGAAATGTAAGAATGGACAAACTGGTTCAGAGAAAATAAATAAATATTAATTCTGTTCCCACTGGTAATTTAACAGCTATCTTGCACCCCAACGTCTTGGAAACACCGAGTACAAAAAATCCTTCTTTCTCACTATCTGGAAAAAAGTGAGGATAAAGGAAACAAAGATTAACGTTTACGTGAACTTGAGATGCTTTGGTTTTCAGACAGTCAAATTAAAATGCCTGCACTGGGTATCTACAGCATGCAAAACTAATGATTCTTGTCCATTGTCCTACTGAAAGTCTCTTCCTGTGCCCGGTTTAAACGTGAGGTTTCCTGACAAGCTCTAATGAATGGTTAACCTCGCTTTCCTGATAAAAAGCAAATGCTCCCTGACTTCACTCTCTTCTTGAAACAAGCCCATACGGATGGAATATATGAACTTCTGTCAACACGACTGCTGCTCTGCACATTACTTAAATGTTAAAATAAAAAAGGGGGAATTTTTTTTCGCTCAGGTGTGGCAGGTCCCACTGTGGGGGATTTCGGCTCTGCTCTCCTGGGCACGGATGTGGGGCAGCGCCGAGCCCTCTCCCTGCACCCGTCCCCTCTCCCGCTCTCCCAGCAGCCGGGCAGTCCTGGGGCTGCAGGGAGCAATTTCGGCGAGGCGCGGTATAAATAGATGTGCTGTAGCCTTGTGGATCACAGGTGGCATAGCGCATTTATCTTCACATGCGCCAGGGTGGATATCTACAGCTTACGAGTGGGAAAGGTCAGGTATGTCAGCTATGATGGCAACAAACAGCCTCACTAGCGAGCACAGGCATATTCACCTTTCGCTGCTCACAGCCAGCGGACACCTCCCGAGCCGGAGCGAAGCAGCAGCCCCGGAGCACCGGCTACCTCCGGACATGGTCCCACCTCGGCTTGGGGCTCCGGCTCCTTCCCCTGCCTGTTGGGAAGGCACCACCGACGGCAAGGGTGGCGGATAATGCCAGTATTTTGGAACCGCTCTCTTCCGAAGCCACTGAAGAGATTTATTATTTATAGACAGAGGGATGAAAACATGAAGTACGTATGTGGGGGCCCGTGGGGGGAGGGCTGGTTACTGCCAGGCAGTAATTTCAGTCTGAAGTTCTATGACTTAAATAGCCACTTGAGCTCTGCTCTCACAGTTTACGATGTCAATAGAACCCCTAAATGAAATTACAGCCTTCTGATACGCAGCGGGGTAGCTTTTCTTCACCGTGTAATATACGCGGCCGGGAGAAATTGCACTATACGTGGAGTTTCACTAAAGCAGAGTTTATCATAAGAATGTTCCCACTAAAATATGATTAGGCTTCTTGTTTGCCAGATAACACATCTAATGAATCAGGGTGTGTGTGATAGCCATGTTTTGTGAACGCAGACATATACCCTGAGGTGAACTGGGCACTCCACCGCCTCAAAGCACCAGCTATTTCATTTCTACCGTAATTTGCACCTGCTTTGTTTTGCCAGCAGCACAGACCCATGCTAGCTCTGGAACTCGCCTTGGTTCCAGGAACTCGAAGCATGCACAGAGGAAAAAACAAACAAGGCAGCGACGGGGGGATCTATGCACTGTATTTACAGGGTTTTTTTTAAGCATGCCTGAGCCTGGCTAAATCTGATCACATTTTCCTTTCCGGTAGCCCTGTGAGGGCAGGAAAAAATATTTCCATTTTACATGCGGGCAAGTGAGACATAGATAGAGGTACAGATCACACAGCAATGGATCTGGGATACGGATTCAGGTCTCCTAAAGCCTATTCCGTTTCCCTCCATTCTCATTACATTATTAATCCATCACCCTTCCCAGCCCAGGACAGGAAGAAAAACCTTCATTTTACCATTCATGCACCTTGCTATTTCTTTATCCTTTAGCTGAGGACATGAGTCAATTGTTCAAATGTTCCATGGCACAACACAACTCTGCAGTTGACAATCAGCGATCTGTGGTTAGCGGTTGCTTTACCTCAGTAACTTGTAGATCCCTTTTACTTTCATAACTTTCCCTGTCATACACTTAATTCAAAATCAAGTTTTACTTTCTTTTCTGATTTACAGGAACGGAAATTAGTGCTGTTTCAATGTTGTGACCCTGGAAAACAAGCTATTGTTCAACTTCTGGAAAAGACAGGCTTAGAATATAAAATAAGAAAAAAAAATCAGTATACCCTAAAATGGGCAATGCACTCAAAACGAGGCAGTTGCTTTTATGTACTTTTACTGCAAAAATTGTCTCTGGATATAGCTTAAGTTCTTGTACTTCTGAAGTGTCCCAGTACCTCTGAATCTGCATATCTTTATCATTACATCCTTTTCTGTGCTTTGTTCTTGTCTGATGCAGTTAACAGTCACAGACCAACAAGCATATCACATCAAAAAAATTGTTGTGCAGAAAACAGTGGTTTTGATTCTACTACATAAATATATATTCTCTTCCCCAAAAGTATAAACTGGTGGTTTGAACACGAGCGAAAGACTACCATTTTCTCTTTGCTTGTGTCAGGCAAGAGATGATACCCTTCCACTTTATCTATGGGTAGAACAGGGAGGTTGAATTCAGCAGAGCGTGTAAAGCACTTCCGAGATTACCAGTTGGAAGGGACGATGTAACTAAAATGGCTACTGCTAGAAGCAAACAGCGCATCTATAAAAAAAAGACCATATGTATTCTTCTCCATTTTTTAAAGGAACTATGGTAAACTATTACACAGTAGACGAAGAAGCTACTACTAATGAGACAGTTTATCATCTCACCATCCCAGAGTGTTTAAACAGACGGTTAAAATATGATTTGAAATTGCAGATTTTCACCCTAATGATTTTAGACCATAGACAAACCATTATAACCTTAGACTACATTCAATAAGCAGCTTATACCATAATAAGAAAGGCTGCCGATTTTCTCCACATTGCTGTACATAAATACCAGCAAAGACAAGTTCCCCCGCTACTGCAGAGACCTGCAGAATAAATACATTAATTAAATAATTTAAACATCGAGAGGTTTAGAGCACCACAGAGACTCTTAAAGAAGAGATTAAACATTGTTTTGCCTTCTTGGTGAAAGTTGCCAGAGTGACAGCCCTTGACTTCAAGTATAGCCAGAGAACAAGTGTTATACAGGCAGAAGTTTGAAGTTTCAGACATTTAGCACTGTGCTTTGAGAACTTTCCATTTCAGAAGTACTTATGTCTTTCAGACTTACACTGCCTGGAGGGAGAAAGTAAATCAGAGATAAGCTTCAAAGATCAGACCCGAAAGTGTGTGTGGGCGTTCAGTATAGCCCATTTAGAGAAAAGAAAAAAATCCATTATGTTTCTATCTGTGATGTGAACTGCCTGAAAGTTTGGGATGTTCTGATCTGTCAGCCGCTTTGAGTACACTGCAGAAAGGTGATGCAACAGCCAAGTCAGGATCTTAACATCAATTTAGTCAAAAGCTGGGACCGTTTGGACCGGGGCTTTGATGTACGTAAAAGTTATTTCTATGTGTATGTAAGACTCTTTACTGAGGGGATCAGCCAACTTAATTGCGGGTTTTGTTAAGAGCTGGTGATTTAGGTTAGGTTCAGAGAGACGTTCCACAGCACCAGGGAACTAAGAGAGAGAGCTAACCCTCGCTGCTCAGTGCTGAAAAACATCTACGGTCAACTTACGGTTTTGTATATGAAAAAAAGAGGAGTTCACAGTTCTTTATGGTTCTAATGCAAAACCAGATGAAACTCAAGAGGTTTTGCCTATCTTCCACTTGAAGTTTTCAGGCTTAGTCAAACTTCAGGCTGAAACTGAAGCAGGGGGAGGGACTGAGAACCCCACATGGATTGCAACCAAGGAAAATATTTGCAAAAACTGCCAAGCAGTAAAACCACTGAGTCTTGCATGACTTTACTTACTGGTTATAAGAAATAGCAAGTACTTTAATTTGGGTTGGATGTGATTTAATATTGAGCTCAGTTCTGAAGTCAATGTCAAAGCCTCCGATAACTCCAGTGAAAGATCATTCAAAGGCAGCCTTTACGTACTGTCCTCATGACTTATACTGGGCATGAAACCAGGGAAAAGGTGACTGGACTTGTATATCCAGTTTGTCTCTATGTCACAGGTGACCAGCAGCATTTGGAGAGGAGCTGTCTCCCTGGGGGTCAGAGAGACATGCTTGTTGATACACCTGCTGAATGAATCCAACTCAAAAGCAAGACAAGGGTGAGAAGAATGCTTCCTAGTTAATATCCCATGGGAGATACATTGGTGCCATTGAACACCTTGTTCTTTTGCCAGGGACACATTTCAAAGAACAGGATAATACCTCAAATTACAAATATTTTGACTGCTACCCTGTGTTTCTTATATGCCTGCTTTGTTAAGAGTAGAAAATGTTAGTCAAGAAATGATTCATTTCTTCAAGTCAGATAATATGGGAGATGATGAAGGATGAATGGAACAGCCCACGCACTGCCCTAGCCTTCTTTAGCACTACAGCAGTAAAAGATTAACAGAAGTGATACATTCAGCAGGGCAGGAGAGGACAAAAGGAGACCCTGAGCAATCTGGGCCTGGAGCTAAAGATGTACAACCTACTCCTTTTTCTTTCCCTGGCTTTCCCATGCGGCCTTGAGCAAATCGCTGCAGCTTTCTATGCCTCAGCTTCCCTATCCAACAGCTGGAAATAACTGTGCGTAAGTACCTTGATGTTGGCTGAGACGCCCAATTCTTTAGCACCCAAGATTTTGTATATGAAGTTCTCCAAAGTACAATTTTTTTCTGATTGCCAGTTCCCCACACAGACACAAAGAGAACAGAAGGGGAGTGAGAGAGTTAAAAAAATTTAAAAAAAAAAAATAATTAAAAAAATTCAACCATTCCCTCCCCCCTCAAATGGACCAGCAGCCGATAAACCAACTAGTTCTTCCTATTCCCAGAGGTGGCTTCCACAGAAGCATTTTCTTTTACTATGCATCCACTGTCGAGTTTCTTTTCTGCTTGGCTGGGCAATCAGGTATTCAGAGCATAATGCAAATGCTCAGAACACAGAGGCATGAAAACTTGCCAGACAGAAACTCCAAGCGAAGGATTAACATTTTTCTCCCCCTCTCCCATGCCCCCCCGCCCCGGCTCACCCAGCCCCCTTGCTCCCCCCAGACCGGCAGCCCGGGTGCGGCCGCCGAGCCTGACCCCCGCTGGTGGCGGCGGGGACGCCAGGCCGGGCGCAGCCCCCCTGCCCTCAGCTCGGCAGCCTCTGCTCCAAGCTCCGTATTCCTCTGTGCTTCTTGCCGATTTTGTTTTTATTAGGGGGAAAAAAAAAAAAAAAAAAAAAAAAAAAGGCCAAAAAAAAAAAAAGGCAAAACACAACAAAAAAACCTTTATTTCCTGCTTCGCCGCGGCGGCCCCGAGAATAGAAGCCTTGACACATCAAATTCTGGGAGCTCACCACTCACCAGGGCTGTGGTTCCTGGTCCAAGCGGTGACGAAGGAGAATCACCTCACAGTCTCTGGAGAGTGGCAGGGCTTGGCTGTGAAGCGCGCCCTGCGCCGATGGGCTTTTTGAGTTCGCTCTGTTCCAGAGCGAGTGCCGAGGCAGAGAAAATTAGGGAGGGGAGAGGTGGGAAGGAAAATCACTGGAGCCTCTTACGATCAAACTTCCACTAAGCAAGAGGAAATGTCTTATAAATAAACAACAGCAAGAGAAACAAAAAAATCCATCCCGTCCTGCCAGAGGAATGTACATTATTGTCTCTCGACGGAAAACTTTACACCACACCAGAAAGCAAGAAAGCAGCCATGTCTCCTGAAGCTACCCTCCCTTATGGGGGGGGGGAAGGAGGAGGAGAAGGAGGAGGAGGAGGGCAACGTGAACTTAAAAAAAAAATAATTGGGAAGTTCATGCGATTTCCCAGTAGACAAACAAAACTGTCCAAATTCAACAGATGTCACTATTCCAAGGTTTCACGCAGTCCTAAATTTCTTCAGATCTGATCATCGCTCCGCCATTAAGACACATTCAGGGAGGAAGTTCAAGGCAAGGGGAAGGAGGAGAAGGTTACAGTAGATACGTGTGTGTGCATCCATCTGTATGTATGTATGTGTGTATTTATTTATGCATAATATGAACATTTTATGCATTTTATGATGCATATTTATAATAATATTTTTATACATGTATTTTAAAAAAAGAGGGTACACGAACCTCTCTTCTTCCGTACCTCCCCAGAATTTCTGACATTTATGGGCCGGAGTTCCAACACCTTTGTTCTCATCTCACAAGGCTGCAACTGTAGTCTACTTAAAGCTAACATTTTAATGTACTGCAGTTCACAAGTGACATGAGCTTGGTGATTTCAGTACAGTCCCTAGCTTTGCAAAAAACTATTGCATGATTTGGCACAACGCGCGGCAAATAGCAGTCTCTTTATGAGGAACTACAGATGGCAATTGAAAGAGTAATTCAAATAATTTATCAAGCACATTTGGAGACCTAGAATGGGGGATGGCCTGAGTCTACAAGAAACCAGTATGCTACAAGTCATTATTAGGGAGCTTATTAAACCCGCCTCACGTGTACAGCATTGGAAGATCACAGATTGCTGATCAGAACCGAGGTGCTTGGCAATGCTGTGTTTTGGGTCATGACTAGGAAAGCAGAGAACAGGAGGTGAGGACCTACTTCAGAGAAGTGGGGCAAAAGACTAAAAGATCATGAGATAACTGAAAATGTCCTGGCAGTCTCAATCTGCACTTCGTTTCTAGGGGACTCTTCCATTTGAGACAGAACTGCAATGCCGAATGTGTATAGTGCCCATCCCAAAACTCAGCTGCCCAAATCTCAAAAAAATTGCCTAATCTGTCGAATTCCTGAGGACTACCGTATTCGCAAAACACAAATGAAAACATGTTTTTTAAACTAATTAGTTTTACATCTGTGTGTTCTCGCTGGCGAAGCAATGCTGTCATAGACTCTTGTTAGCAACAATCAGTCTACGATGCAGGTGGATAACGCAGAGACAAGCTTAAGATTGAAATATGGTTGAAAATAAAAGCGGAGAGTCTTTAATGCAAAATTTATAGTAAATCACAGCTCCTTCAGGCTCAGATCTTTTGGGGAAGCTATTGTTAAAGCATTTCTAGATCTAAAATACCAAGGTGATCTTAATAAAATAAAAGAAGGAAGCATTTTCAAGAGACTTCTTAAGATGGAGCAGTAGAAGTGACATCACCGATACAGCACCAGGGGAGCTATGGGAAGGAGGGGCGTCTAATCAATTTTACCAGACCAATTGGCAAATTGTAAATCTGACCATCTAGCTCATACATGCTGATACCAAAGGGGTCACAAGCCTGAAAGGACTTTTGGCAACAGAGAGAAGCTATCGGCTGATCTGATCTCACGAAACTGCTTTGCTCACTTGCGGAGCAGCTCATCATTCACCTCTCACTACCTGCATGTTTACTAGCATTGCCAGAAATACTTATGAAAATTGAGACAAATTTGAGCTCTTTCAAGTGAAACCTTATTACTGAGAGGTGTCCAGAGAGCCAGGTGCTYGGAGAACAGTAGTGCGCAAGGGATAATGGAACGGAATTTGAAAAAATAATTCCTGACCATGCTGAGGAAAACCTTCAACATTTCTAAGCAGGCAACACGATTAGCAGGCTGATCAACTGACCTTAGGTTCCCAATACCCTAGCTGCCTTTAGGGGATTTACTTACATGGAAGTCAGGGCAGTATATGGCCCTCTGTCTTTAATAAGTCATTTGCTAAACAGTCCAGAGATCAATAGCAGACATTAAATTAAGCACTCTGGCATTCTTATTATTTAGTATCATTAAGCATTAGGGATGGCTGTACTATAAAAACAGGGAGCAGAGAACCAAATGAAATCTTCTATTTAAAAAAAAAGCCTACAAAGTTTCTGAAAATTAGACTAAACAAAAAACCACATGCAGCGAACAGATCACGCAATTGTGATCAAAATCTCAGCAAATTCCAACTGTCTGCCTGTCAGCGCAGACTATTTCCATTACAGATTTCAGGAGACTGAATTGTGCCGTTCTTGTTTCAATACCGTTAACAGTGGCTGCAGCCTCAGAACTGCAAAATAATAAGAGCCAGGAGGACAATAATTTTCCTCCAATTTTTTGACATTTCCCATTTGTGCCCTTTTTCAAAGTTTTAATTTGGTAAAGGCACCCTTCAGCCTGTCTTTTAACAGGTCACTAATAACTTGGGATGCAAGATCTCATATTTCATTTTTTGCTGCTGCCACCACTAAGTATTTCATTTACTTTGAGTACAGCAGACCACTCTGGACGTTTTTTTTTTTTTTGCTTCTTTCCACAATACTGTTTACAGACTAGTTTTTGCGTTTCATTATTTTGCATTAGGCTAGTTTGATCCCACCTGTTAGAGTAAAAGTAATAGACTGCCTACCGAAATATTTTCATTGTTTATGTAGCTTGGTGAGGCAACTGTACTGACGTTCCTTCTTCTTGGGACCTATATTCAAATAACTCAGAGGTGGTGCCTAATTAAAACACGTTTTCTCTATGTAATATTTGGTAATATTCGTAACGCAGTGTTACATGCACAAATACATACATCTGTACACACACACACACACACATATAAATAAAATCATCAGAGTTTTATTTCTACCTCCTGACTTGGCTGCTAGCTCTTGAACTAGAATGCTAAATGCGTTTGGCTGCAATTCTACATACACACACACAAAATACAGAGCTAAAAGAAATCCTTTTAAAAACAACAGTAAAACCTAAGGGTTTCTCTGCCTGCCTTGTATCAATCTAAGGACAAACCTCAAAGCGGCTGATGCTCTGCCCCACCTCAGCAAAGAAAGGGGGAAGAAACCCAGCAGAGGCAGGACAGCGCTTGGAGACCCTGACTTTTCTCTCCTCCCCTCCATGCGTCCCTCCACGCAGCAAAGGCTCTGCGCTTAGAGAAAGGCCATGCTGCGACCAGACCTCGGGAGCAGCTGCAGATAAGCACATGGAGGTTAATTCTGCTTTTTGCTCCATTAACCTCTGCTCCACCTTTGTGACGCCCTCGAGGAGGAAAGACAGCAAGGCGGTACAGGCAGGAGAGCCAGGCACGTGCGGCAGGCCAGGCAGCACTACAAGGGGAGTCATACCATGATTAGGCTGTCTCTGGATCCTGGGCTTCACAGGATTTGGAGACTGGTTTCCTTCGCTCCTGCGAATCCTGCGCTCAGCACTGAACACTTGCAGGATCTCTGCAAGGGAAGCTTCATGGCAGTTCCCTGCAGCTTTCCCCTCTGCTGTATGTTCCTCTATATAGGAGGAGGTACACAGCCTTTGGCAGTGGGTGCAAACAGATGAGATAAACAGAGAGAGATGAGATAAACCTAGTGGAAAAGTCGTCTCCAGATGTAGTGTTGCTATCTATATATAGAGATTCTCCTAGTGTCCTCCAGATGCAAACACAGAGTTGAGATTTCTGTTGTTTTCTTGTTTAGTACAAAGCAATTAAAATGTTACAACCTCTCAAAATCTTCCTTTATTAAAAAAAATAGGTCACGGACACAGAAGCAGTCAGTCCTGGTTTGGTGTGGGCAAGCAAACAATTTTCATTTGATTGTGCCCTTGTTTTTGTAACTAGCTTTTCTGCTGTGACCCGCTATACTTACCCTGTCTGCTGCACTAACCAGCAACATGCCTTTTTAATCTGCCTTCCTGGGGTCTGCATTTGATTACAGCATTCATGTTCTATTTAGATTCTTTTGAATCATGCCCTGTGGTGCTAGCACGAAAGGTGTTATTTATAAAATGAAATTCTGTTGTATTGCAACTTGGATTCAAAGAGGACAAGTAATATTAAATACTTACTTTATTTAATAATATCTTGGATTTATTAACTCAATTTCATTACAAGATTAGAGACGGTAACTGGAGGGGGTTATTAACTAATAAACAGGCTTCAGGCAACTTTGCCCCATATAAAATAAAATAAATAAAAATACATATATATGCATTTAAATTACTTCTATTTTGAGGGCCCAGACACACACCTCTAGCTCAAAAGAATGGCTTTCTTGATAAATAGCATTGTAGAGAGCTCTTGGCTGGAACCCGCGAAGCTCACAGTGCCTTTAGGACAACAGGCATCCATACACAACTGCTATCCCAAGTGACCGACCCTATTTAGTTGGTTGCATCCCACGTGGGATGAAGTCTACCACGCAGCTTTGACAGAACTGATGCAGGCTGCAGTTACTTCAAACCACTGTGGGCAGCACACCAGAAACCATGAAATTCTGCCAACCCGTCTGACCCTCCTTGACTTACCCAGCACCGCAAGGCTCATATTTGTGAGCTATTCCACAGCTCTTACTCTCCCAGCATCACTCCTGCACATTGCAGGATGTACCACAGGAGACGCACCTCAAGCATGTGGGGAAAACTGTAGGCAACATGCTGTTTCTCCCCAAAACAAGCTCCTAAGCTATCGAAGAGCTTGTCTTTCCAGAAGGAGGGGGCACAGGAAGTTCCTGACTTTGTACATAGTATGATATGACTGTATTCTGATACTTAGCTCTTCATGGTAACTTACACTACATTTAAAACCAGTGCATATTCTGTTCAGCCAGATACCGCACAACTAGCAGTTGAATTTAACTGCAATCTCTTCACCCAGCAAGCTGAAGCTCGTTTGCTAGCATCCCAGCCTAGGGATTAGGTCCAAGTTAGAAAATTCACAGAAGGTTCAAAGCTCCCAAAGAGTACAAGAATATTGAGATGCAATTTTCTGTCCATTTCCTAAATAAAACTAATAAATGCTAATACACTTAAATCCCTCTTCTCTGAAACACTCTAGGACAAGATGTAGCTTATGTGACTTTGAACCTGTCAGGTCCACAATAAAGCCTGAGTCTGACATGGGAAAATGGCGCAGTATCAATGTCACAGATACTACAGGCTGGGAATTCCCACTTGGAGGTGCATGGCTGCTAAAAGCTTTCACCCCACATCTGTTGCACAGCTAGCTGTGAGTCACCTGCAGTCAGCTTCATCAGACCCGAGGTGTCACTCAAATAAGACAAGCTATTGCTAGAACAAGAGAAATCAGATTTTTAAGCATTTGATAGATTAAAAGGAAAGTGTCACGATATGTTAAATGGATATTCAAATACTTTAGGTCTCAGTTTTCAGCTACTTACAGATTGTATGCCTTTGCTTAAAGCTGGATGATAGGCAGAGACCAAAAATAAAGGGGCGAATTATTTTTTTCACTCATGTGGTGTTGTTCATTGCAATGACTCAGTGAAATATAAAAGCCAGTGCATGAAGATCATGAAAAGAGAGAAATACTTAATGAATTAAATCTGTCCAGAAACAGTTCTGAATTCAGAGTCATCTCTAACATTCAGGAGAGAACACCTACAGCATGGTGGTGCACAGATATTCCCAAGAGAAACTGAGGTTAAGTAACAGAACTGTATGGAGAAGAGGTTAATTTGGGTCAAAAATGAAGGGAGATTGAGAAACAAATTTATGGTGAAACTTTCAAAGGCAGAAGCAATAATTGCACCCGCAAAAGGCATGTGCATCATTGCTACAAACAAAAACACATGCTTGGACTCTCTACAGGCAATCTGGCATCTGTCTCCCATTCCCTCCCTCCTCCTGACCCTGAGACCTCTCTCTCTGGAATTTTGTTCCATGAATATTCCATAATGCTCTGCTCGGCTCCTATTTTCATGAAAAGCCAGTGAAAATGCATTAGCTAATAAGTGGAAGTTCACAGCATTACCGTCAATCAGTGGTTGGTTTCCATGAGAATGGAGACAGATCTCAACTGAGAAAAATAGTGAAGTTCAGGCACAAGTGATACTCAGTCTACATATGTTACGTATACACACCACTTTGAAACTACTGAACTAACTTGTTTGGCATTTGATTTATTACCAGGCTCTCAAGGGTATCTACAAAATAAGCCAAGTTTAAACAACATTCATTTGGGTCACTTTGAAGTGAGGCAGAAACAAAATATATTATTAGCTATGTTAGGAATACTGCAAATTATTCTCATTCTCTTTCCTCACTTCTTTCTATATGCAAAAAAACACCGTTAAAAAAAAAAAAAGACTGAAGCTTTTTTCTACCTTTTTTTTTTTTTTAATTTCATCCCCCCAGGTCTTAAAGTATAACAATTTCTATCCTAAAATAATTAGTGAGAGAAAATTGTAACTGATACTGTGGATTATAAAGGGAAACTATCTCTGTATTATCGATAAGAGCATGCTACTATTCCTGAATTAATGCAGTCTGTTTACAATGAACAGGCTAGGAGAGTATACTCCATGATGCAAGGGCACAGGGTATGCACRGGGTAGAGCTTTACAAAGGCACCTTTACCTTCTACTATTTTTACCCACTCATCAAAGGTTCTAGCATCTTGTCCTCTAGAACTAAACAAAGTAAAAAGTGCAAGAAAAAAAAAAAAAGCCAGTTATTTCCTTTTTTAAGGGGCTATCAAAACCAGCAATGCTGTAAAATGTAGATCCATTTCTAAATTTCAAATGTCTTCAAAATTTAATACAGTTGGGTCAATAGCTTATGAGGACGTGCTATGAAAAGAAGGTAGTTTCGTAACTTAAATAGAAAGAAGGATTCAGTTTTAAAATACAGCCCAAATTTAAGACTACTCAGATAAAAGCTCTTGGTTTTACTTCTGATTAAATTCATGGAGAATGAGCTCACAGGCGGTGGCAGAGAAACACCAGAAAACCCAAAACTAGTTAGCAGACACAGTTAAAAAGCCTAATTCTATACAATTGCTTCAGTGCGACTGATCTCAAGAAGAACAAACTAGTTCTGCAGGGACAGATGGTCTGAACAGTGGATGGAAAAACAGGAAGAGACCTCAGGGAGAGAACGTCACTGGGCGAAGCCTGCACGAGGTAGAAATCACTTGGCCTCTCAAAGACCCACCAAGACCTAAGAAGGATAAATGAAATGCCATTTGTATGCATTCTTCCACATCTCCACTTTCTTTCCACTCTCCTCAACCAAGAATCTCTCTGAATGTATCTACCTAATGAAAAATTTATCTTCTTTTCCTCAATGAAAGTTTAAAAAGTTTCTGGGACAGACCTGTTTCCAAGGCAAACAAGAATCACACTATAGCCACACAGTGTGAGAATTTTCTCCTTCTTGGGATGCTCTCTTTTTACCCATGTGAGGTCAGCCTTTGAAGCCCACTCACGTAGCTCTTTAATATATTGAAAGAGCTCTTTAATTAACCAGTCACTAATATAAAATTGAGACTTAGTTTCCATACTGAGATTCAGGTGCGTGCTGTAGAAAGCCGAAGGACCTGGTTCCAACACAGCTGTAATCCTGTTTTGCAGTATCCAGTGAAACCACAACTTAAAATTTTTATTCTAGTGTGTTTTCATCCAGCACTCTGTGGAAGGACTGAGGCCCGCTACAGCCACATTACGTGGTAGAACAAACCAGTCTGACCCCAGGCAAAGGCTTTATCCTCTCTGTATCTCAGTTTCCCCAGGTGTCAGGCTGGAAGAGTCATTCTTTTTCACTTAATAGGGATGCCTTGGGAATTACCTACTTAACATCCAGATTAAAAAAAGTCTCAGAATGGCAAAGTACTGTGGGACTGAGTGAGTAGGCTGGCTGCAGTAACATGGCTGTTGACAGTAGGCAGCAGGTAGCACAGATCTCATGAAAGATCACTCATGTCGATTTTAAGTTACGTTCGTTCTTCTGCCTGTTCCGTAGGCCCCTGGAGATTAAATACAGCTGAGTGCTATTAAACAGTTAGCTCCAGCGAATGAAAAATACACTCTTTTAGCAGTTTTATTCCTTTATCAATTACTACTTTAAGAGACTTGTACTGTATTATTTTATATTGGCCAGTTGTAAAAATAATTTATTCCCTGAAGAGTTTTATTCCTTTAACATTTCAAATTTTTGTTCAATGTTTACCATGTGACCATTTTTGACAGACACTGAAAGGAATACTTTATTAAAGGAGCTAATACAGCTCCTTTTCTTAGGTACATTTTGACCATGTTTTAAATAAAAGTCCTGGATAGGATTTCTAGTAATGCAGAAAGTCTAGTAAGATTTTTCTGCTTGCACGTTTGTTTTTGTTAGTGCATCTTCACCATGGAAAAAAAAAGACATCCCGCCCAGATTTCTGGTAAAGCACCAGACCTACCTATTAAGGACCAAAACCACCTTCCTCCCTTCTTCTAGGTATATTTTCTTTTCTTAAGCTTGCTCCTACCAAGGGCTGTATAGAATAAAAATAAGTTCCTTACAGACTTGAAATGCAGTACAAGAGCCATTGGGATGAAAACCTTTCAAGCGAGCATACAGCCACTACATAGCTAGCTGAAAAGCATGCCCAAACACTGTTCAATGACTCTGACATTGTCAGGCAGCTCTGTGACTTAGTTCTCTCTGTAAGTAGCTCAAACCACAATGAAAATAGCTGTCGTGATGAGGAAGATGTCCAGCTGGATTGAAAGGGCAAACTTACGTTGCATTTGAGAACATGGTATCATGGATGCAGGAACCCAGATCATGTTCAGCAGAAGCCTGTGATATCACAGAACAGGGTGACATCATTATGCATGCCTCAGTTGTGGTCATATACAGTCCAGAATCAATTAAGGATGAAGCCATCTGGGATGAAGTTCATCTAAGGATGAACAGGAGAATGAACAGGGTGTGCAGCAGAGCAGAGCTGGCGTTTGAGCGCTGCCGAAAGAGAACTAAGCTTTTGTGGAGACAGTGTTGCACAGACTCATAAAACCTTTGCTGCTCAACAGAAGATCTTGATTTCATTGCCAATTCATAATTCAGATCAGAYGATGAAGGATTTCCTGAGGTTCACAAACCCTGTTAACGATGGGGGGCCCAGCTCAGGCTAACCCTGGAGCTGTTAAAATGAAAACACGCCATATTCAAGGTTTTGTACAACTTCAGCACAAACCCTGGAGGCCCTAAAGACTCACCTGAGTTTTGCTTTAGGCTACTATACTCAAGCAAACTTTGGCAGAAAAGACTGGCAAAGCTCCTAGCCAGCACCTTTCATCAGCAGTTCTCAAAGTAGTTTACAAAGGGATTTCCTATTTTGCGAGGGCAAAACTAGTACAACAGGGAGGAATGCCTTGTTCAAGATCATTTAGCATACGAGTGGCAGAGCAGGGACAGAACTCAGGTTACTCGTGGTCTAGGCCACCATACTTCCCACCAGACACAGTGCCTGAAGAAAATGGATAATGCAAATTAGCAGCAAAGTCTTGTACAACTCTAATCAGCAGCTGTAGACACACCAGTCCCCCCAAACACCTCCTCCTGCTCAGTCACATAAGATTATTCACTGGATCTGAATGAAAAGAAGTCCTTTACTAACCGGAATGACTTGTGTCAATCTTTAGCCCTTTAAAACACTGACTAATTTTAGGCTTTCTGTGGTTAAAGACATTTGTAAACTATTAAAACAGTCTCCTGCTACATGGAAAACATATGGTTTCAACAATGTTACTCCTTCATGAAGGCCTGTTTCTTCAAAGTTTCCTTTAGTTGTACACTAAGCTTGTTTGTTGTTCAGAACACTTATTTTTACAACTATTTCTCCTCCTTTCCACAGCTGTTTACTTAAATGATATATATGTACATGTGTGTGTATATATATATTAAAAACACATACGTCTGTTGACTGAAGATGTAACTATATGGTGCTGGTCAGAAGAGAGGATAAAAACTGCATATCCCCAGGAACGCATACCCTCTCACAGCTGGTGCACTGCAAGTTTGCAGAGAGCAAATGCTGCCCGTTGCGTGGTTTTAATTTCTTACACATTTGGTTAACACATTAAAAAACAGGGAACAAGACAGCCTGCCCAGTCTGAGACCTACATATACATTCAGAAAGGATCCCTACATTTTATTGAGCCAACAGTCTACTAATGAAGAATATCCATTGTTTCCCCACCACTCCCAAAATATTAAGCTGTAGCTGCTCTCAGTTTTAACTGTTTTTCCTGGGACTGTTTTCTGTGTCAGACTGTAATCACCATTTCTGGCTAACTCTACAGCCACCCTGCATTTGCCTTCCCTCTCCGAACTGATCCCAGCAAACCTGCACTGCTCCAATCTCAAGTCAGTTTGTGAACTTGAAGGAAACTCTGTTTATCTTGGGTATCTTGCTTGGCAATGCAGACTGCTGTTGGGTAAGCAGTTAATCTTAACCTTGTTTTGCACTTGATGATTGAAAGGGAGAAGTATAGCAGACAAGACCAGACTAGTGTTAAGTGGGAAAGAGTCATCCTTGACCAACGTTCGGAGCAGGGTGCAAAACCAGGAACTTCCCAAATTCCATCAGCCTTTGGAGAAAAATTAAGCAGGAGGCAATTTTTCAGCAGCCGAGTGGACTACAATGAGCATCACTTACTCAGTTCTGAAGAACAACGGGTCTGGCCTAACACCAGGCCTGAATACAGTGGACAAGGAGAATATTGCTTATACCAGAGCAGAAAGGTTGCTTTAAAGAAATTGAGAACCGTGTCTCTAGGAAACACACTAGACCTATATTCACTGAATTAGAGAAAACAGCTGAGAGAAGTGAGTAAACAGAACAGACCAGAAACAGAATTGGAAAAGGCATGGTAACAAAAATGCAGGGTATAAGTTGGGTACCATATTGTATTGCTGGATGAGGAAAAACAAAAGCCAAACAAGACCGTAAATTCATGTCAGATATTAGCTGCATTGCTTAATGAACTTTTGGGACATGCTCAGATACTATGACTGCAGAATGATAAGCTATAAAATAGAATTGAGTATTTTTCTTTTCACGCATGGTTTTTTTCCTTGCATTTTACTGTTCTTTAGATTGAAAATTTTTTTTCTGTGTGAATTTATGCTACCAAGGTTGGAACTGACTGATGTGTATGCATCTTGTTTGCACAAAGAAATCCAAAATATTGCTCATGCAAAAGCCTGGATGCAACTCCAGAGGTCAGAAGGAAACATTTGTCCATGGAATCAAAATGAATAAATTAATAGATTTATGGCTCAAACAGTCTGCCCAAGTAGCACAGTTTTACCTCCTAAAGTAATGTAAGCCATAGAATTTCACTTGGTTATGTCTGCATTCAATCCATAAAGTGAGAGACTTCTTTGAATTGTGAGAACAGAAAGGAAAAAATCGGTAAGAGAGAGATCAAGGAAATGAGAGCTTGACCTGGCATGGGAGAATAACTGTCAGTTAAGGAGACGTAATGAAGGGAGAGAAACACTTGAAGGAATAGATGTCTGTACACTGAGTGGAGGTACTTGCAAAAGACCTGATAAATCTGTAATGCAAATACAGAGAAGACAGCACTAGGACAGCAAGGGAATAAGGGAAGATAAAGATAAAGATAAATTCCCTTTATGCCTAAAAATGACCAAGGACGTAGTAACTATAATACATACTTGTTAGGTGAGCACATCTGAACTATCATGCTTGAATTTTGACCTCTTGCTTGGTGTAAAATTAAGTTTCAAAAAGAGAGAAAGGAAAAATGAACTTGGCCTCCAGACGGGATGCTGAAAGAAGCGCTGTTTGCTTTGTTTGTCCACGCAGTTTTTTGCCACTCCTGCTGGAACAGTGTGAAGGACAACTACTTTAAGTGTAATGAAATGAGTGACCTAACATGAACACTTCCAAACATGAGATCCATCATGCCTCGACAAACTGTAATGCCAGAACCCTGTGCCATCACTGCTCTGTCCGGAAACTGCCCTCAAATATTTGAGACATTCCTGGAATTAACAAATAAGTGCTGATTTGGCCTGGCTGGTTGCTGCCTGGTATCCCTGGCTGGTACTGCCTTACAATGGATGGCATTGTTATGCTGCAGCAATTCTTTTGCTTTTCTTCTAAAATTTCCCAGCACCAGCAACAGGAAGACTGATTCATTTCAACTGATGTGACTCTTGAATCAAAGATATGACTCATTTTAAGGAAGCTTTTGTTGGATGCTTAGTCTATCAAACCATGCATACTTTAGATTATTTGGCTTCTATAGATGATATAATCAGGCAGACACAACCACTTTTGTTGAACTCAGGTACACATTATTTTTGTACTGAAAAGCTGGACATGAACAAACAGTTATAGTGTAGCCTCATTTAAAGCGTATGACCAAGCCTTTCTGTGCTCTCTGGAAAGAGCTGCATAGCACAGTATGTTTAACATCTTAGAAAATTACAAAAAGCAAGTAAAAAGGACAAAAAATCTTTGTCAGTTCCCAAGTCAGTGAAGCTGCAGTGTTCAGAATTTGCTTTATGCAATATACATAAATGTTAGGTCACAATGCAAAAACTGGAAAAGGAAAATAGAGTATTTTCTCCTGTTGTGCTTTCGTCCCATGAAGCAGCTCATAACACATCACTTAACTTGGGGCTGCTCGCTGGACTAAACAGAATAATGTATTTCAAACATCTCTTTAATGAATAAAACTAAATGTAATACTACAGATACTGTCTCTGCTTTTTAAAGCTCACAGATACAGAGCTAAGTTTCAGGTAAAGTTCCTCAGGATGCCTGTGGAAAACACCAGTCTAGGATCATCCTGTTTGCTTTTCTATTCATGCATTTTCACAACTAGCTTTCATTTGCAAAAATCCTTCCAAGTGTTACTTAGTCAAGGCTCACAATGGCTCTGGGAGATGGGAAAACAGTGGCAAAGGGGTGATGTGGTCTACTCAAGGCCACAAAAGGAAAACATTGTCAGAGACAGCACTATTAGAAACCAGGATTAGCAGAACTCTTTCTTGTATCTGAAACATGCTTTCATTATCATAGAAATAACTGCTCAGATCACCCACACTTCTTTAAGACAAATACAGTCCTGATCCTATTATTCAAAAGTGTCTGGAAAGAACAAATTTGCAAGGCGGATATGTAACACGCATGGTCCTTTTACACAGAAGAAAGAAGGACTGCTATGGATATTCAAATTACCTTCAAGCCTTAACTCCCAGGTCATTCGAAGTGAAGCTGCTAAATGCAGTGCTTCCCTTGGGTGCATGTAGGTACACTTGTATACTTTCATATATTTATACATAAACTATACATACAATACATCTACATATATTTGAGCACACACACACAATATAAAGTGACTAACGTACAATTATTTGGCATGGTAGCAGCACTGCATACTTGGGACTTGTTCCATGAGCAGGCTCAACTCTTTCTCTACTGGACTTGCAAAGAACAACTGGAAAGCATGGAAGTAGCACTCCTGCCGTCTGGGCAGGAAGACTAGCAATTACATGCCCTACTCTCACATTAATGCCTTAACAGTCCCATATAGCGGTCTAGTCCCATATAGTGGTCAAAGAAACCCATACAGGGTTTCTTTGAGAGAACTATCCTTTTCCATCTCCTGGCTAGACAGTTCAAGTTGCCCCTATGATGTATACTGAAGCGTTCAAGCAGAAGGATGTGTGTGGAGGTAAGAGGAACTGAACTAGAACCTGAACTAGGAACCAAGAGGCTCTGGGTTCTCAATCCATATGTTCCTGGGACCTGCTACCCATGTCATAGGAAAAGTCTGTGTTTCCACTTACCTATTTATTAGAAAAGGGATGAAAATAATTACCCACAGCACCTGGGAGACTGAAAAGCTTGGGTGCATGTGTGTGTGTGTATATTTGCGTACATACATAAAGTCTCCTGAATAACATGGGGATATATGGGGGCAGATGCCCCATTTAGCCCAGTCCTTCCTCTCCAGTGGAGGCCAAGAGTATGCATCTAGAAGGAAAAGTATAAAACCAAAGGAAGCCTCTTGTCATACCTTCCCAGAATATTCTCCTTCCCTTCAGTGATTTAGTTGAAGGGCTTGTATCACAGAATCATAGAATATCTCCACTTGGAAGGGATTCATAAAGGTCATCAAGTCCAACTCCCTGCTCCACGCAGGACTACCTAAAACTAAACTGTGGGCTCCATTAAACCTGGAGGTGGGGTTAAATTCAACCAGTAAAGCTAGTAACCAAAACAATAAACAATATCCCTAAGTGGTAACAAAATGCAAGCAGAACTGTAAATATATTGCAATGTCATATTGAAAAACTGCTTTGTGAACTACAACTACCTAATTGAACTGTTTCTTTGAGGCAATGCTATTTCTCGTTTCCACAGGTAGCCCCAATGGCAATCAGAAAAGGGTTGTATAACCAACCAGCTGAGCACAGCACAATATAGATGATCAAACCTAGATCTGAAAAGCAGAACAGCATCATGGTGCACCCGAACAAATAAATACTTTGAAGAGGCAGTGCTTATTAGCTTGGGTAGACTGCCATGCTGTCATACCTACACCGCTTCTCATTTCTCAAGGTGGTTTGTTCACCGCTAACTTGGGTTCTCCGCACTGTGCTGAACTGTGCAGGTAGTGCCCAGTTTTCTAATCTCTCCTGGACTAACTTCCCCAACAGTAGGACTAGATTGGTACTGCAATATCTAATGGCAACACACATATGCATTACTGCAGCCTGGTGTCTTTTGCTTAAATGTTTTCTGAGATACCAGAGATATTTCTGAGATATTTTGGGAATAAAAGGTGACAAAAAAAATTAAAACACTCTGGAAATGTGGAGGAATTCCCTGCATTCAAAACTGTGCACTGAGTTAAAAGTCCATTTCAGTCGATCAGTGTCAGCTCATGGAAAACCCAACAGGAAAGCTCAAATTAAAAATGAAGACGACCTGCTATCATTTTTCTGAACACATGCAAGTGTGGCAATGTTGGGTAGAATTCAACTCACTTATTTTAGCTATCTGTAAAGTCTGCATTTAGCCAGGTACCCTTGCTAACGAGTGGATAGAAACAAGAACCTGTAAAGAGAAATTTGTCCCATCATAACAGGTCTATCAAAGGAGAAGAATAAATCAGGCTCTGGAAGGGCCCATTTCTCTTCAGTTATTTTAGAGAAAAATCTAAAGTTCTGACTTTCAGATTTCCAAGGTTAAGCAGGAAGGATTTTTACCCTTAGCTGCGACTTTGACCCTGTCAGCTCACAAAGTAGCGATGGGTTGGATCCAAACACTGGATTCCAGCACTTCAGAGCTTGGAGGAAGCTTAAATCGCAGCTCACACCAAACTTGACAGACTTTTCGTGTACGCACATGCTTCTGTTTTGCTGCAGGGGAGGTGTGTGTTGGGGGAATTCCTCTAATACTTTTCTGCTGTAAACTGGTACTCTTTTCTTCCTTCTCATCTGATGGCACTCCCAATATACAGATGGGAAGAATAAAACATTTGGGATCCCTTCCTCTATATCTACAAAAAGGATTTATGTATGAATCCCATTAATATTAGCAGAAGTGTTGTGAAGAAATCTGCCCTAAGAAGAGAATATGATCCTGAGTTGAAAAAAATTTCAAAGCTCAGACATCTGGGGACCCCTGTCAAGAAGACAAACAAAGAAGCAAGGAAYGTAGCACAGCTTATTTCCCCAACAACAGGACATTTAGCCTGATAAACTCAAGTTGCCTTGATTCAGAAGCAGAAACGATTACAAATTAAGTATTTTCAAGGTGGTTTCGCTTTCACTTATCATTTGTTTGGATATTYAAAAAACAAAACCGGAATAACCGACAGATGCTCATATAGGAGGGAAAGCAAATCAACTCCATTCATTGTTTTAAATACAACAGAAGGTAATGTTATTCCCATTAGCAGAAATGGATCGTGATGCTACTCTTCAGTCAGTCCAATCTCTGCTGTACTCGGAAGAAAGGTACGGAGAGGATCCCTAAGCATACTTTCCTGTTTTGCTCATTCCACCTGGAGAAGCAGAAAGAGCCTGTGCACAAGTTACTCCCAGTGCATCCAAAGGCACTGCCTGTGGGGTTCTGCAGCGAATTGTCTGCCTACAGGGAAACCTTAGGAAAAGCTTTTAACAGATTCCTGCAAGAAGAATTAAATAGTTCTTCAGAGAACAGATGGGAGGAGAAAAGAACATTTTTCCCTACCCTGCACCTGCTTCAGCCTCATATAACTAGATGATTATAGCATTCCTGTCTTAAATCATTCTCAAAAGGGGACCAAGTTTAAGCTTTACAAACCGCAAACCCCAATTTAACCAAATAAAATACCACTCAACCCTGTCAAATGCTTTATATGAATTCTTAAATAAATGAGGTAAGTTCTTCTTAAGTGAGGTAGCATATTTATTTTGACTTTAGACCTAACTCAAATCCTGCAACTCTTCATGAATAAGAAAGAAAGAAAAAGAAGTATTTCAGGTGCGCTTGCCAGATTCCAAACTGGGTAAATACAATTTTCTCATTTCAGTCCATTTTGCAGTTTCAACAGTTGAAGTTTTCTCCCTCTCTACTTTAGGTTAGTGAATAATGTTCTTGTTTCGTATTCCAAAAGTGGTCCTGTTTTTTTGAAGTAGATGATAAGATTCCTGTGCAGTTTCTTTAAAAATTTAAAACCCTGATTATGAAAACATGCACTCATATACTCCGCTTACATCTGGTTAACTCTTCTCCTGAATTTTTAGTCCTACAGGACTAGTCAAACACTTAAATAGTAAGTAGTGATAAGTATTCACAAGAGCAAGACCTAAGTTTGTAAGTTCCGTTAGAATTTTTTCAGGTAAAGAAACCTACCAAAATTCAAAATACTAATACCAGTGTTTATATTATTGTCACTGCTCTGAAAATATAACAAATATATAACATAAAATGCATATGTAATGTAAATATTGCAATATTTACAAATGCAGTTCCCTGTAGAACCGAGATGTTCCAAAATCAGTGACGTTCTCAAATTCCAGGAGAAACAAATCTCCTTTCTGAGCCATATTGCAAATTGCAGTATCCATCATTTAATTTTTGTAATCCTTATGGGTAGCTTTTCCTGTTGTTACTACTTTTGACATCGAAAAAGTACTATTGATCAGAGAATTTAATTTGTTTTATATCCTTTAAACAAGAGCATGGACTACCTTCAGTAGTACTCAGCTCAGAAGTACCTGCATATACAGCCCAGACCAGCATACAGATGTTACTGGAAGCACTCCCACTTAGCTAAATGGTCTTCAGTGCAGGCTTATTGGGAAAGTTCCCGGAGCTGTAAGAATAATTGCACTGAAGCCAATGGAAGTTCTGGGTGTGCCATTAAATGAGAAAGGAATAGGTCCACATGGGCTTGTACAAATTAGAAATATTCTAAACAGACTGCAAATCTCCTGCTGATACCTTAATTTGGATTTTTAAACCAGAAATTCCTTCCTCTGCTTTTCACATAACAACATCTTCATTTTGTCCTGCCTTTCACTCAGAAATCTGGTCACATACATGGTCAAGACCAGGAACATAAAAATCCAGCATTGAATCCTGAAGCACTATTCACTTCTTTCTTGGGCAAAAATTCCCTCTGAGATCAATAAAAGAGTATGGGCTAAAAAAGCAGCTGAGAATTTATCTAACTCGAATAACGGATGACATATGATGACATGGTCCTGTGACAGTCTGCCCAAACTGGGAGAACTGACATGCTATAGGATTTTTTCCATGCCCTGCCAAATGCCCTTTGACCTCTTTTTAGAGATTTCCTTAGGCTTTTTGCTGGAATTCAAAACAGTTCTAAAGTCCATTGTCAAAAATGCAGACACCTTACAGTGCTTCACTTTTAAATCTCAGAAAGACACCCGTGTACCTAAACTGTTCTCACTTTGCCAAATGCTTTCTCCTGTAAAATGACAAAAAAGGACTGATTTGTCAGCCTAKGCACTGCATTCTACTGCTGAAATTATGTATTTCTAAATGACCATAAGAAACAGTAAGACTAACCTAAAATTGGAGCACATTACTTATTTCAGYTTCTTTAAGAAAAGGTACACTTCACAGAAATGTTTGTACGTCCCAACAAGCTCTTAAAGTAGGAATTCTCCCCCAGGTTTGCACACTAAGAATGCCACAACATTTTGTTGATGTGTATATTGCACTTTTCATTAGGYGCCACAGAAACAGCCCAGGCTGAAAAACATTTGTGTGGATAGTTTATACCTGTTAACAGACCAGTAAAACCAATTGCATGACGAACAGAAAATCATGTTTACAACAAATAATTCATGCTAGGTATACAGTCAGCTGTCACTGGATGAATGGATTAATATATATACTGAAAAGTTAGATGGCTTAGTCTCCAGCCCATGATGGAGTAGGCACAAAGTGGTACTAGTGTTTACACATAGGAAGTAAAAAAGCGTATTTAAATGAGTATAGTTCTACATAAACTTCATAATGTCAAACATAATACACCCTCCTTGCTAAGGGACAAGAAGAGCTGCCATCAAGGAAAGCTTGTTGAATGGCACTCATCTTCTGTCATCCGAAGTGCAGTTCTGAAAATTAGAGTGACGTCTAATCTGCAAAGGGAAAGGGCCTGAAGTAAACAGAAAATTTCTACATACAGTCTTATTTCTCTATATCAGAATGAAGATATATTAGGCTATGGAAAAGAGTTTCTGGGAACAAAGTGTCTCTAAATTGTGAAGCAAATTCTCTAGAATAAGATAATAGGGTTTCCACTGTTTGTCTCTTTGGAGCTTTCCTGTACACAGTTAAAAGCAAGTCTACCAGGACCTGGAAGCTATGCTACCTGCAGAAAATTCCATGCAGCAAAAAAATCACAGAATCATAGACTCATTTAGGTTGGAAAAGACCCTTAAAATCATCAAGCCCAACTGTTAACCTAACACTACCACCACTAAACCATGTCCCTAAGCACCACATCTACACCTCTTTAAATACCTCCAGGGAGGGTGACTCAACCACCTCCCTCAGCGGCCTGTTCCAATGCTTGACACCCCTTTTGGTGAAGAAATTTTTCCTAATATCCAATCTAAACCTCCCCTGGCGCAACTTGAGGCCGTTTCCTCTCATCCTATCGCTTGTTACTTGGGAGAAGAGACCAACACCCACTTTGCTACAACCTCCTTTCACGTAGTTGTAGAGCGCGATAAGGTCTCCCCTCAGCCTCCTCTTCTCCAGACTAAACAGTCCCAGTTCCSTCAGCCGCTCCTCGTAAGACTTGTGCTCTAGCCCCTTCACCAGCTTTGCTGCCCTCCTCTGGACATGCTCCAGCACCTCAATATCCTTCTTGTAGTGAGGGGCCCAAAACTGAACACAGTATTCAGGGTGCGGCCTCACCAGTGCCGAGTACAGGGGCACAATCACTTCCCTACTCCTGCTGGCCACACTATTTCTGATACAGACCAGGATGCCATTGGCCTTCTTGGCCACCTGGGCACACTGCCAGCTCATATTCAGCCGGATGTTGACCAACACCCCCAGGTCCTTTTCTGCTGGGCAGCTTTCCAGCCACTCTTCCCCAAGCCTGTAACGTTGCATGGGGTTGTTGTGACCCAAGTGCAGGACCCATCACTTGGCCTTCTTGAACCTCATACAGTTGGCCTCAGCCCATCGATCCAGCCTGTCCAGGTCCCTCTGCAGAGCCTTCCTACCCTTGAGCAGATCAACACTCCCACCCAACTTGGTGATGTCTGCAAACTTACTGAGGGAGCACTCAATCCCCTCRTCCAGATCATTGATAAAGATATTGAACAGAACTGGCCCCAATACTGAGCCCTGGGGAACACCACTTGTGACCGGCTGCCAACTGGACTTAACTCCATTCACCACAACTCTTTGGGCCCGGCCAGCCAGCCAGGTTTTTACCCAGCAAAGAGTATGCCTGTCCAAGCCATGAGCAGCCAGTTTCTCCAGGAGAATGCTGTGGGAAACAGTGTCAAAGGCTTTACTRAAGTCTAGGTAGACCACATCCACAGCCTTTCCCTCATCCACTAAGTGGTCACCTTGTCATAGAAGGAGATCAGGTTAGTCAAGCAGGACCTGCCTTTCATAAACCTATGCTGACTGGGCCTGATCACGTGGTTGTCCTGTATGAGCTGCGTGATGGCACTCAAGATGATCTGCTCCATAACCTTCCCCAGCACTGAGGTCAGGCTGACAGGCCTGTAGTTCCCCGGATCCTCTTTCCGTCCCTTCTTGTAGATGGGCGTCACATTTGCTAACTGCCAGTCAACTGGGACCTCCCCGGTTAGCCAGGACTGTTAAATGATTGCAAGTGGCTTGGTGAGCACTTCTGCCAGCTCCCTCGGTACTCTTGGGTGGATCCCATCTGGCCCCATAGACTTGTGTGTGTCTAAGTGGTGTAGCAGGTCGCTAACCATTTCCCCTTGGATTATGAGGGCTTCATTCTGCTCCCCACCCCTGTCTTCCAGCCCACAGGACTGGGTACCCTGAGAACAACTGGTCTTACCATTAAAGACTGAGGCAAAGCTCTAACACTGCATCCAGTCAGCCAAACAAGGATTCTTTGCTTCCATGGGAATCAGCATCTTCTTCACCATAACCTAGAACCCTGAATCATTGTTTGCTGTCACCTTACACCCATTTATATGTGCAGCTGTCATCTGTTTGCTCAGCAGAAAGGGCAATGAGAAGAGATGCAAATAAATCGATGCACATAACATAAAACTATTAATCGTATCCTCAAATCAGTGCCAGGCTCATGAATCTGTGTACCACCTTCTGAAAATACAAGCATTCCTGACAGAAATACCACCTTTCTTTGGAAATCCTAATGCTCCAAATATGACCTCGCAATAAAAAGCTCACAGCCCTTTTCAGGTCAGTACTATTCTGACCTCCTCCCTTACACAAGCAGAAATAGTCTTGGAGGGCTGTCACAAGTACTACCTTACTTCAGACTCTATCAAATAACAAAAAATATAATAAGGACCTTGTGAATGTTCCCCAACAAATAAAAAGAAGCAGCAGCGACTGAACGCCAGCTCTCCTGATCCCCAGTACTGTGTTTTCATCCAGTAAAACGTTCTAGGTTTCATGCCTAGTCTGAAAATACCATCACAACTTCTGGATAAATACAGGATCTGTATGACGATGTTGATCTCGGGGAAGTGACTAATACAGACTTCGCAGGTCCTCAACACAATGGCCGGAGCAAAACCGTCAAAAGTTTCCTTCTGTACATTGCCCCTTTAGCGTGCAATGCTGGGAGTGCTCGTGGCGTCTATCAGCTGCACTCGTGAGCTACCGCAGGAAAAAACCTCAAGCAAGTCAGAAGTCCACGGAGCACAAGCAAAACCTGTGGTTTGGAAAGGTAGGCCTCACTGAACCTGAGAAGTATTACAGCATCTTGCTTTCCTGAGTAGGAAGCCCTTCACCTCCATTTTAAGCAAGACACAGCAAACAAAAGTCTATTCTGTCTCCTACGACATGGCAGCATGCGACGGTTCAAGTATTTGCTTGTCTCTCCTCAGAGTAGGTGCTGCAGATTAGACATGCCTGTAGGGGAGAAGAGTGGCTGAGAGCTTCAGGCTTGTTTCAGGGGTGACCCGCAGAAGATGCGAGTTTGCTTATGCACCCCCTCACCCCCTTGGTCTGATGAAAGCCTCCGCACCTCCCCTCCCTCCCCTCTCCTTTAATCTCTGCATGCTGCTATGCGGAAGGTGCCAACTTGAGAACAGACAGTTCTGAAAAGAAGGCAATTAAAAAAAAAAGCACAGTACTTTAGAAATTTAAACAACAAGCCCTGTGATCAAAATAATTCATAAAGGGAAGGATTTTATGAAGTCATTTCACGAGCACACAATGCTTTTTTTTTTGCTTTGTTTTTTAAATAAATCCGTCAGTACACATGCCAAGGCAACACATCTGAATACAATATCAGCAGACACACCCTGAATCCCTGCGCCTGTGCTCTCCCAAGTTACAGCAAAAGCTAGAAGCTGGGCTTTTTGCCTACATTTTAACAATTATCAATTTATTTCTTTTCGTTTTGGTGCATTAGCTAAACCCCTTTTTTTCCCCTCTCTCCCTCTCTCTTTCTCTCTCCTCCTTTACAAGCGTTTCTTTTCTCCTGCCCTCACAAAAAAACATTATCTGAAAAACGGATTTTTCTCTTACTGACGGTGTGTCTGTTTAAAAAAAAACCATAAAGAGATCTAACTTATAATGAATCCCTCTGGCATAAGGAAGCCTGTTCTAATCTCCCTTTATCGAGCTTGAGTGATAGTTTTGCTCAACGAGTATTGACAGGGCCGTCCTGTTTCTCAGGCTTTCATTTTCCCCGAGTTGGAAAAAGGATACAGTGCATTTTCACATTCTCCAAGTCTGCAGTTGTTTTTATATAAGAAGCAATTTGCTTGGGTCACATCAGGTCAAATGGGAAGCCTGCCCAGCTCTTGGTTTTAAAGGAAAAACATACAGAAAGACACAAAAACACAGCAGTTTCCTTCATTAAATTCCACTCTACCTGCCATGGGCTTGCAGCCACAATGGAATTTCCCACCCTGGCTGACCATAGCTAAACTTTTATTTTTAGGGTTTTTTTCCCCCCTTTAAATAAAAAGTCGTATTAGTTTTCTTTCAAGTGAACTTTGAGGTAGAGGTTATTAAAGTCAACGCAATTGTCCATTTTTTAAAATAAATAAATTAAAAAAGGCCTACACAGGAGTGGGGCCAAATGCCGAAGTCATTATTGAAGCCCAGATTCTGATCTCTGTTACAATGCTGTAAGTCAAAAGCAACTCTTCTAAAGTTGTTGGAGTTGTGCCTGGGTGAAAGATCAGGATCTTGCCTCAGTTTTTAACTCATTTCTCACAYGGGGAAAACCTCAGCTGACTCCGGTGCGAGTTTGCCTGAGTTAAGACTGCCTGTGAAGCACAGCGTGAAGCCTGTCTCTGCAATGTGTTAGGCGTTCTGCTGAGCTCTTCCAAACTTGCAGTGGCTTCAACACTTGAAAAGAATGGCACCCGAATAACTGCCTTTCTTATTACTTAGTAATTGCAAAGGTTACCAGCACTAGGAAAGCTTACTCCCAAGGAAAAGGAAAGCAGCCACAATCCTCCCCCAGCCTCCCAAACAATCACTGAAACCCGAGGTGAAATTCTACCCTGAACTGCAAGAAGATGATGCTGAGGGAGTGACTCAGCGTGTACATTTTTAAGAACAATAGATCACGAAGATGCTTCATTGATTTCAATATAGCCCTAAGGAGAACCATACATAGTTGCTTGCTTTGCTTTGACTATGATTTCATTGTACACACAGGCAAGGGGGGAAAAAAGAGAAAGAAAAAAGAAAGGGATACATCCTGAACCAGAGGTGAGACTGTTTCTTTTAAGATGCTAAAAAGGTGTTTAATTTGAATTTGGATCTATCTAACTATCAAAGCATTTGTACCTGGCTTCTCTCTGCTGAACGCCCAGCTAATCCCACTGCTTTGCTACTAGTTTGCATTTAACTGCAAATGCTATAATTAAGTTTGCAGAGCAGTTTCCATTCAGACTGTTTGCCCATAACTTTTGCAAAGTTCTTCTTTTGGGCTGAAAGACTGGCCTCAAATGAATGATGCAAAGTATAAGGCAAACTGGGGGCAGGTGGAAGGAGAGTAGTGGAGGATCTACTCAGCCTTGAATTACAAATGGGTGGCCCCCTCCCTTTCTCACCATTTCCTCCACCCTGAAAAGCCATTCAGCTTTTTTTCTACAATAAATTAAAAAAAAAAAAAAAGGAAAAAAAAGGAGGGGAAAAAAAAAGAACAGTTGGCTCAATGCCCCTGTATCCTCTGTTTTCCAGATACTCATGTGTGAAACAATGGCCGTTTTGCCTGAATCAGGGCTGAGGACTGCTGGACTTGGCCTTTGAACGATTTTTTGGACTTACTATCGTGACTTTCATGCAGAGATCACAAAGGGCTTTGCACTATTTATCACACTGGGCAGACCTTTGAAGCAGTTTGATCCGTATGATAGCAGAGACACTTCTTCCCTTGCAGTCTCCTTTCCCCGGCAGTCTAAGAAACAAATGAGTTTTTTAAAATTTCATGTACTCTCTTCAGTTTCAAAGGCTGGCTAGTAGGAAACTGCAAAGTTCTCTTCATTTTATTTTCCTACGGTCAAATGGTTCTTTTCTTTTTCTTTTCTCCCTGCTCTCTCTGGTGTCTGTTTTTCTAGTTGATTCATCTATTATCCCTCTTTATATAATCAAATTTCTCTACTCAGTGTGTCATTGTGCTCAGGCCGTATAGGGCTCTGTCACCTCCAACTCCTTTCCTTCAGAAACTCCACACCCCAATTCCTCTTTAAAGTTGCTTGCTGAAGCATTTGTTCTTTCAGCATCGCCATACGTTTATAAACTGGAGATTAGTTCACTTTGTCTGCCTTCCAAAGCCATTTGCTGCTTGAGACCATTTCATGAGCTTGTCTATTCATGTGGATAAACAAAAAAACCTCAGCTATAATGTGAATTATGAAGAGGAAACAGCAGTTACATGGAACAAATACCAGTGAGGGTGAATTTAGTAACAATCACAGTTTTTGTTGGTGCTGCCCCTGCCTGAACTATTCTACTCCGACACACCTTTAGACAGTAGGATTTTGCAAGTTAAAAGGATGATACTCCTTTTTCGTAGAACCGAGTGACCTACCATAACATTTTGCTCGTGATTCCAGCATTTCTGTACTGAACAGTCCCTAGACTCACAAACTTCTGTCTAGATGATTAATCTGAATACTCTGCAGTTCCCCAGAGCAGTCCATTATTTCCCACAAAGCCTTTAAAACTTTCTACTAAACTCCGGATTTTGAAGTGACGTCTGGCTAGCAGATGTGCTTACTCTGGAACATTTAGATATCTTCCCTCAAAACAAGAGCCCTTTTAACAACTTAAATTCAAGTCAATGGAAAAATTCCTCTTGATTTAAAAAGATATGCTCAACTCTTGAAATAGGGAACAGAGCCTGAGTGTCAGACACTTTGTATGTAACATCAGAATATATAAGGAAATTCCAGTCTCCGAATGTATTAATCAAATTGTGTTGATTGTTTGCAACTTAAAAACATGGTAGGAGGCAAAAAAAAGGAGTTTTCAAATGGTTTACAGGAGAAATGATGGCTAAAATTAGATGTAGCCCAAGTAGCTACCTTGAGCAGCAGAAGGCCTGCAAGACGACCCCTTTCCCTTGAGGTCATTCAAGGCGCGTCGTTTACAGCAGAGTTTCCTCAGCGCACTTCCACTCCTCTGGAAGGGTCTCATCCAATTTGCAAGACATCGTGCGCCCCATTTCTCTGCCCTTGGACCTGCAGTTCCCCTTGCAGCGATGTGGAGTGCTGAAACCCTGCAGGCTTCAGGGTCTAGATTCCCATCTGCAAGACTCAGAGGAAAATCAGATCCTCTCTATGCAATCATAAATGGTATGAAGTGGATAGAGGTGAGAACCAGAACTTTTTGCGTATCTGGTGCAAACCTCTACGCGGTAAATGGCTTGTCACAGACTAATGACCTATTGGAGAGAGAAGGAGGAGACCAGGTGTGCCGCTGAAATCTTAAAGAAATATTCACCAATAGAGCTTCGATTCTGGTCAGGGAAACTTCGTAGCCTTAAACACCACAACCGACTAAATAAATGTCTTATAATTTTATAAATGACAGCAGGAATGACTGTAATTATGCTTATTAGCAGATAAAAATGTCTCCAAAGGATTGGATTGGGGGGGCTTATAAAGCAAAACAGGAAACAGGCTCATTGAACGCATCTGTGGCGCATGGTTAATCTAAACTGAAGCCTTGCGTACATTCATTTTCCATGCCAAGCATGATCATCGTAAGACATGATTATATTCTATCACTTCTAGGTGTTATAGCTTGAACTACTATAGAAAACTAGCTTAAAATTATAATCATGTTAAGATATTACATGTATTTTCTTAAAGATGTGCTTAGCAATTCTGTCTTTTGAGTGCTTCAACAATATTCCCAGAATCAAGCCTTTAAAATGAACTACTACATTATTTGTGTTGCTTAGGAGTTTTCTGAAGGCAGAGTAGGAAAAAAATTTCAAATGTTACAAGTTCTTCTCTATAACCTGCTTGTGCTGCATACATTTTGATTGAAATTCCACATAATTTATGATTTTTATAGCCCTCAAGAGAGTGGTAAGCACTGGAAGGAGAAAGTAAGAGATATTAATCAATCCTACCTCAATGATTTGAATATTTAGGATGAAATCACGGACCCAGAAAGAAAACATTTACCATTGATTTCAATATATCTGGGATTTCAGTGTTCTTATTTGCTTAAATTGTAGATAATTTAATTACTAAAGTACCTAATTGATAAAATAACTGGGCAGAGGTAAAAGCTCACTAACGATAAGTTAACCACCAACAAAACCAATATTTACCCTTTTAATTCTCTTACATCAAGAGCAACTAGCCTTCCTGCCTTTAAAGCCATGCACCATACCTAACCTCTATACAGCTGAAAGCCACAAGACACATTCCACAGACGAAGAAAGATATGAGGTACGGGACCTCCAAAAGCGATTCACAGGTTGGAGATCACAAACTCTCTCAAGAGTCCTGCTGTTTTACTGCACAACTGGGCTGAGCTGAGCTTGCAGCTGGGATGCTGGGTGAGCTGCTAATGTTGGCCTCCCTGGTCCCCCCAGCAAGGGACGGAAATGATTCAGCAGTGCCCTGTGCCAGCACAGCCCTGCTGTGCATCATAGATCATCCCTCCTCAGCCCTGCAACTGGGTTGAACTCAAAGCGCTCGCATGCCTGAGTACAGCTAAAACCAAAAATCTTTGCTATCTCTATTAGGAGACCTGTAGATTAAAGGTCTGTGGGTCTATACTGCTTGCTGTGCTGAAGGGTAGATATACCTGGGCCAGCTCAGGGCAAGCAGAAATAAGCCCCATCGGGGTCTTTAACAGGGGAGCTCAATTAGCTGCCTAATAGGAATATTTGAAGATTTTATGAAAAACAAAAAAATTCAGTGCAAGGCTGACCTTGTAAGGTAGGTGAGGACACCCAGACTTCTAATTTAAATTTCATCAGAGTCACCACAACTGAAATACTTATATTTTTGTTCACATTCCAGAACCTGCCAAGACCGTACTTTTTATTATTTTAGTATTATTATCATAATTCTCCCAAAATGTGCAATTCCTGCATCAAAAAGAGCTAGCTGGGTACTATGTTCGAGATGCTACCGCTGTATGAATTCTCTAGAAATATTCACCATTCACTTGCTCAGAATGGCAAGTTTCAATGAGATTTTCCTTGCTTTAATCGGTTTGAGCTAGCTCTTTGGCATTCTCTTATAAATAATAGAAGCTACACACTGCACTTTTATAACATCATTCATCTAAGGATCTCATAACTTAATTAAGAGGGACATTGTCAGGTTAAAAATCATATATTTTTTATTAAGTAATTTCCTTATCTATGTTACTAATAACATTTTAGGCTATTAAGCTGAAACAAATTCTTAAAATCTAATTTAACATCTACTACTAGCGTGTATATATTATATATACACACAGCTGGTTTACTTTCTGAGATATTAAAACAGATGTGCTAGCTTTACTTTTGTTTCAAGTTGGTTTCATTTACAGATTTTCATGTGTGAACAATGCTCTTCCTTCAGAGTGGTATAAACACTCCACAAGAACATTTAAATGCAAACAAAAAACTATATTAACGTGTAAGAAAATAAAACATATGTTTTTGTTAATATAAGACTTGCAAAGATTCAACAACAATAAAACTTTAATTTTGGGGAAAACTGTCTGACATTGTATGGTGGTTATTTTCACTTCCTCTAAAGGGAAGGTGACAAGTACTACTTCTGTATTGCTTAATCATGGGAGAGCACAAATCTGTTTGCTGTGAGGGAATACATCATTAATAAATTCATTCAGCTATATTTGAGCCTTTTCAGATATCCAGAAATGTGCTGTTATTTCACTGAGGCTTACAGCAGAGGTTTGCTTTTGATGGGAGAAGTTAGCTGTGTGGAAAGTTAGCATAATGAAGTTTCTATCTGTCACAGTTTAGTTAACCTGTAAGTTGTTGAAGTCTACACGGCACTTCCATAATAGCCGGACATGCGGGGTCTCTTGGAACCTATATAAATAAAGTGTAACATCAAAAACTACAGTACATATTTTTCCAACCTTCACTTAATACAGGGGAAAATGAAGACAAATGATCAAAGTCACACAGTGAGCTGATGATAAAACCAAAATAAAATCCATAGCCTGCACCACTCACTCCTCACTAAACTACTTAGTTTCTTCCTGACGTTTCAATGTATTTTATATGAAGAACAAAAAAAAGCTATTTTTCACTTGTACTCTTACTAGCTAATACAGCAAGGAAGATGGGATTTTGACTTCCAGTAGGTCATTTTGCTTAGAAAGAGATTCCTTCTCTTTCCACCGTTCTCCAGGTTCAGTGATCAGCAAAGCAGGTGTTCACTTGCAGATCCAGAGCTCCCGCCACACAAGCCAAAAGGAGTTTTACCTTTCATTTTGCTTTTTAATGGTCCATTGCTCAGACATCAGTCCCAGGAGACATACTGCCAACTGCTAAACTTTTTAAGCAGGTGGGGGTTGAAATGGGAAGCGGATCATGGAGTCAACAGCAGTGAGTCAGCTCTGGCTACTGTTAAAGAAAACTGCAATAAGACTGAAAATAATAAATACAAACAATAAAACATACAGCCAAAAGGCCTCTCAGGAGCCGGTGAGGAGCCATGGAAGTGTGCTAAAGCCAACTCTGAAGAATGGTGGTGCAGCCTGATACTCAAAACCAAACACAACACTGTTGTGCAGAAGAATCCTTTAGATGAGAAACACTAGYGTTCTTCAGCATTAAATGAGATTGTCTTCAAACTCGGCTGCAAATGCTACCTGCTCAAGGTTAATCAGTTTTGTAGCTCAGAGACAACGTGAAATTAGGCCAAGGACCACCTTCCACCACAGGAAGAGTTAAAGAAACGCTTCATTATTCTGCCTGAAAACGTGTTTTACCTAATAAATGTGTGAGCTTTCAGAGGTACCCTTTTGTGGCCAACTGCAGTAGTGGAACTTGAATGTATATTTGTTTGTTCATAGCCAAACCTCTGATAACCTCTGGTAAACTCCGATTCTCTGATAAAACTTTCATTATTTCATCTTAACATCATCTTATGTCAGTGTCAAATACACCTGCATGAGAGCCCTAGTTCTCATAAAGAGCAGGAAAGTGTATCCAGGATGCTGCAAAACATGGATCCCTAAGCCAGGACAAAATTTTTTGGTTACAGACTTTCCATGTTGCACCTATTCAGGATCCAGGACATAACAGCTGAGAACCCAAGGCCTGGGTCTGAACGGCAGCATTCCTGTGTCAGCTGCCGACCAGACAGAAAGTTGCTTCATGGGCTTGGTTAAGTCTTTCAAATTATCGGTGTTTCATTTTCTTAATTTGTCACGCGCAAGACATGTCTTGAGAGATAGTGCTTTAGTACTTTGAAGTCCAACTGTCATTACGTACATCTCAGCCAAACTAGCCAGTGACAACTACAGATAGGATAATGCTTTTCAAAAATGTATTTGTGTCTTTCTGTTGGTGTCTTAAAAGTATGAGGTCTGATTACTCTGGTATTAATGTGTATAACTGTCTCATTAATCAGCACAGACCTTTTTCAACTGTATGTACGCTTCAGCAGTGAATAAATCGTAACAGTGATGGTATTTTTCAAGTAATACAATTTTTAAATGTCACACACACGTATGTCTGAAGATATCTGCCTTCCTCACTGGCCATTCCTAAGACCAGAATACTGAATTTAAAACGTAACTTGTCTAATACAGCAAAATCAATCCTGAGAGCTGTCGCTCTCCATGCCCGCTTTTCCCACTTTAAGCCTATGTTAATGCCCAGAAAGCAAATTTAGTCCTGTATTTCTGTGCCTAGGGGGTTTTCTCTTAAAATTTAAAAACAAATCCCTATAGTTCACTGATTTAAAAAACTGCTGAAGCCAAAGTAAAAAAAACCCAACACACTGAGACCTGATATAACTTAGAGTACATTTTTACTGTAATTACCGAGGAAAAAATAATAGCAAACCAGCTGTACCTATTTACAAAGGAATTTAAGACAGACTCCGGGGTCTGCTATCCTTATCTCATGGATAGGCTGAGCACACAAGGAAGATGCTCACAGTACAGCACTCTTATACTGCTAAAAAGATTAGCCAGAGCAACCATGAGCCAATGGCCTCATYCCTTTCCACATAAAGGCTAAAAAATTCCAGTTGACCATTATCCTAAAATAATCCTGTTAGGCCACCGCATGGTGATACTTATTATGTGTGTCCAGTTCACAGGTGTTGCAAAACACAGGTAGAGAACTTGGTTTTTCAGAGCTGAGCATTAACAACAAAATACTTGGTTTCGCAGTGCTGATTACACGGGAAACGAAATGAGTTTCTATGTTCCAGTAGCTGAAAGCAAGTATGATTGTATTCTACATCTTCCTCTCCTTTGCCCATTATTTTTTGGGCTCACACATGCATCAGCCCCCCCCCCGCCCAAACACGCACAGTCTCATTTACTTCCTCCCTCACCCCTGCATTCCTCCACCCTCTCCCTCCATAACCAGCTATCTACCCATGGTTTTATAAGGCGTTCATGTTCTTCCTTCTCTCTTCAGCCATCACATGAGCCCCTGGCAGGGCTTTCTCCCCCCAGAGCCACCCTCCTGTCAGGTCGTGGAGAGCGCCAGTAAGGCAGTAGTTGCTTTAGGAATTCCCTGCTGACCACAGGCCCCTCTAGGGTTCATGCAAAGGACTAAAAACGCAGAGTCTTTTGGTCTGTGTTTGACTGAGATCATCATCAGACAATATAGCCACTAATTATAACTTTGCCTCGTCCCTCACCTCTCCCTGGACCAGTTTCCTCTCTTCCCTATGAAGAGAGCTAGCAGCAGTGAAGTACATCCTTCGGGTATGTAAGGAAGGCCTCCTTCATTAAATGCTATGAAGTGTTTTGATATCCTCAGAAGCGTGGTGTTATTTAAGTGCTAATCACTCTAGTCTTCAGTATGTCCAAAATGATTTCACTTGTTACCAAAAAGCTCCGTTGTCACACATTACATTGCCATTGCACTGAAAAATAATTAACAGCCTACATTTTGGGGTCCATTATTTGAGCTGTCTGACTGACTAGGGAATTATCCAGAATTCCCAAGTTTTCAACGGAGAAATTAGAAAACATTAAAAAGGTAGGCCAGGGAACAGCTCTATGAAACAACTCGTAGAAAGAATGAGAAAAGAGACCATTCCTTCCAAGCACTACGACAAAGCAGTAGGTAAAAGTCAAAGTAATCTGTTGTAACAAGCAATCTATATGATAATTTAAGAAGGTAATCTTTTAGATGGAGTCCCAAAGATTATGAAACTCAAGTATTCAGTAAACCATTCTTAAACATCTAGAAAGCCCAAAAGTTATGAAGAACAGCACACAGTGCTCAAAACAGAAGGTGTAACATACAATATACCATTTTATATTTCAAACAACACATAAAACCTGATGTATACAAGGGAAGCAGTCTCTAGTACTTGGAACACTAGGAAATGAGGAATTCACTGTCTCCCCTCTTGCTTGTTCAGAACCTCTTCACCTCCTTGCCTCTCTGGATGCAACCAACTTTACCAGCTTGAAGTCTAGCTAATACAAACACTGTTATACACTGTTTTATATATGTAAGCCAGAGAGTCAATATCCTTGGCTGACCCCAGCAAAAGGTGGGACTGAAACTCTGCATCCAAACAAACCTCAGACTTCAGGGCCCAGCAGATTATGACCTGCATCACTTCCTTACCCTTCAGAGCTCCCAGATTCAGTTAGCTAACATTGGGCAAGTACTTCGATTACCAAAGAACCCCATCACTCCTCCCCCCCACCACAACAACAAACCTAAACCACAAAAAACCCTAGGTAAAGTACCAGTGGTACAGAAAATTCAATAAATAGATAAATAAAGAAATAAACCCCCAAGCTTTCAACAGATATATAAGCGAGCTGCAAATTTGCACAAGACCAAACCCTTAGCTGGAGGTAGAGGAGCAAATGTCTTGTAAAGCAGTACAGGTATGTTAAGAACCTGAATCCCAAGATCAAACTCAGTCTCTGAGGAGCAGCAGTCTGGGAAGGGGCATCTTTCAAAGACTCTTTCCTCACATTCCAAAACTGTTTTTTCTTACAGTCTCAAAGCTGTAGAAAGTCATCTTTCTTTTCTTTCCAGTTTCAGCTCCTGTCTTCCAGCACTGCTGGCCAGGCCGGCACCCAATGCACTCAGCCTCTAGCCGCTGTGGAATTTCTCACCCTGGCACCACATGCCCAGCTGTGCTCATGGAAGTGGAAAATCTGACAGCATTGTCTGAAAGACACAGCTTGGGATAATTGTTCCTCATAGTTCCTCTGTCAGTGAATATTATCATATTCCTCTCACAAGAAGGCTACTATACCTTTCCTATTCCTCTGCTCCCAGCCACAGAATTCCTCTTTGCCTTTAAAGCAGCAGCTAAATATGTTATGATGTGAGAAAAGGTTTAAAAATCTTGTGCAGATTAAAGCTAAAATCTCCGTAACTGTACCTGCTTTAATAAGTTCTTTGTGCGGCATAAACATGGGAAGAGGAGGAAAAGGAAACCAAAAGGTACCTATGTTTATGTAATGCAGATGGATGGCCTTCATGCCTGTAAAATCCTTATTTTATAAATACAATATATAGATTACACTTATTTAATGCAGGAAAGAAAAATCACTATTACGCTACAAAAACTTCCGTTTAAATTTTAAACGAAACACAGAAAGAAAAGCTGTGCAGCAGCTCACAGCCAGGCACATACCTGGCGCACACACAACAGATCCCAGTATGAGGAACCATTTTCATCACAGATCCACGCTTTCTACCTTCAGTTCAATTAACATCATTCATCACATTGAACTTTGGTATCTACCTACCCTCCTTGGAAGGATACTGTTACCATTGTGCCTGAGCTCCTCTTGACCTCCAGTGCCTCCATCTCCCTGCCCCGGGGAAGCAGAGCGCGGTGCTTCCCCAGGGTCCTCTGGGAGAGCGGTGGCAAAGCACGGGAAACAGTGCAGGGCTTATGTGTTTCAGGTTAGTACCCTGACAACTTCACCGTCCACTTTTTCTCTCAAATGYATGCTGCGTGTTTTTTTTTTTAGGGACACAGAACTGAAAAAAAGATGCCAACGAAAATCCCACTCACTCCAGCGGGACAAGGGCTGCACTTTCTAACATTCTCCACTGATTTTCCTCCCCTTCTCCCTGTCCCCCACCCCAACCAGTGATGTTGTATCTGATTACTTGCAAGTCATCACCTTTTTTCAGAATGTTAGCCAATGCTTAAACATTCCTTTCACTGGAGACTGTCAAACCCAAAGTCGTAACTGGAAGGACATTCCTTCTGCTGCTTCCTTCCATTTCTTTTGCTACAGGTAAAGGTGCCATTGTTATTCAGAGGAGAAGAAACAACATTCCTACTTTACCCAGAGAACTTGAATGACAGTTTCTCTGAGCAATTTTCCACCCTCATATTTGTGCACGCTGCTGTAATGGCAAGCCTTGTGCTGATCTCATCTTAACACTTTAGGTGAAAGCTTATGTTAATAGAGCAAGTTATGCTACGCAGTTTCACACCACCTTGGGCTGGTTCCATGCCAGGCCTGATCTCCCATCTGAAATGGAGATGAGTCAAAATCAAACTAATTTAACCAAAGCCACTCAAGTGTTACACTGATACCTCAAAGTCACTTTGGTGATCCAGAAAACATAAATAAATAGTTGATGCCCAGGTGTGGGAAGCAATGCTGTTGGTAATATATTAAGTGATATTCTTTCTTTTGATTAAGTAGAACAGTATCCATAGTCTCTCTCTCTTTCAGTAGTCCCAGCAAGTCTCCCCTCCGTTTGTTTCTACACAGAAGTAGGTGTAGCCTAGCTATTCACGTATCAGTGTGTCTCTTCCAAAAATTAGTCATGTATGAGGTGATTAAGAGATACCTTAAAGACTGTAATAGAGCACTTAAAATGGAGGCACACAAAATCCCGAGGCATTTAATGAAATTTAGGCTAAAGTATATCTAAAACATGCATAAATAATACATGTATTCAGTGCAATGGATGCCTTTTCCTATATATTTTGTATGTTATGAATTGAAAGAAATGAAAAAACATGAAGTAGATACAAATACATGCACACACAGAGAGAAAATTATGTGGCCCTTTCTAGCATGAAAAGGAAATTATTAAAAGTTGGATAAACAACAACAGAGGATATGACAGGGGCAGCTGGAGAACCACACTGGGGGACAGAACTTCTAAGTGAATCCACACAAAAAAATGTCTCCCCTGACAATCCGTTGTTCTTCAAAGAGAATAATGATTCTAGAGATGAGTTTGCATTTGTATTCGGATGTCACAATAAATGCTAGGAAAGCAGCTGAATGAGAGTTATTATTTCCTCTGAGCAACGAAGGATTTGGGTAGACTGTCAGAACACCAGCACCCGCAATCTGAGGGCAGATACAAAGCAACAGCAAGCTAGCAGGAAGCTCAGAATCTGTCCCGGGCCCTGGGAAAGGAAGATGAAAGAGGCCATGGGGCAAACTGGAGATCTAAGAAAGGTAGATCTAAGAACCACAACTGCAAGGCAGCTGTTAAATCATGAGGGAAGTAGGAGCATTGTTTGAGAAAGCGATCACAGGAGGCATAATGTTTTCCAAGACCAACAGAACATAAATGCATGCGAATCGGAGGAGAATGTGCTCCACAGAGGTCTATGCTACTTCATTGGAATAACTCAGCCGGTTTGGGGGTACTGGGGCTGCATCCAAGTCCTTACCCTATTCACACGCTCGCTACCCTGAGCACAGCAGAAAGGCCTAGTAACCCCTCAGTGCTCAAGAGTATCAACAGCTATATTATGGGCTATCTAATCCTCCCTCTCTAAATGAGCGTGCTGGGCAGAACATAAATCCAGCCCTACCTCTGAGTAACAAGATGCTTTTCCAACTGGCCTGATGGAGTACTTGGCCTGATGATGACTCTCACAGTCAGATGTGCAATCTACCCTCTGGCTCCCTGTGGGTTTGGACTCATTGCCTATATACTCTAACACCCAAGACTGCAAGAGATAAAAGAGAGATTCCTGTTTGACTGTATAAGACAGTATGTTACAGACAATAGGTAAGCCATGTCCTTGCACCTGCTGTTTGCAGAACCGGCCCTTTCCACTGCACACTCTTCCCTGCAGTGCTCCTATATGGAAGAAGACAACTGTCAATGACACAAGAACTAACCTTTAAAGCCACTCTATAGCAGCTGGAAAAAAAAATCACAAACTGACCCAAGAAAGTAGGGTGTCTCCTGTCCCACTTGGTTGGGCTGGTTTGGAGTGTTGGTGTCACAATGCTAAGGAACCTGTTTCATTATTTGCTAACTGCCACGGCACATCTGAATATCTTTGTTTAATCAGAACTAAGTCTAAAATGGACTATGGATTGTGTTACGAAAGCATAAAAATATTTTTTAAATCCACAGCCCTGCCCCCCGCCCCCATACCATTCTATCAAAACATACACAGGAAAATGTTTACAAGTTATAATGTTCTCAGCTAGGCTTAGTTTCCTGTATATATTTCAAATGCAATGTCTCAAGAACACACACATACAAAAATCTAAGAATGCACACACAGACCCGAGCTCCAAATTTTAGACGTGAACCATGTTACCTTCTTATATGTTGGCTTTGGTCTTTCAGTTTGCCCCATTATAGTTGGGTTATGAGATGAAGTTCAGACCGAAGCTGAACGAAGGGGAACCACGCTGGAGTGCTGCTTTTTCTGTACGTGAAGTTGCTCACAATTAAGGGGAACTCAGAATCACAGTTTAATTTGGCATTTTCAGAGCTGAGATTTCTTCATTTCAAAGACTGAGCTAAGTCTGCAAATTTCAAAGTATCTAGCACACTATAAAAAACAAGAAAATGGAGCAATCACCAGAAGAGAGTCAAGTGCTTAAACTAGGGCAAAGTAATAACTGACATGGAACTGGGACTTTCCCCCTGTTTTCACTCTCACAATCCTGTGGTAAACCATTTCACTTCGTCTTTGGTTTAATTTAGGAAAAAATTATTGAAAACTCTCATGCTCCGAATGAGTATATATTAATCTTTTGTTCTGAGTAATAAGGTGCAAAGAAATGTAGTCCTGGCAGGATACTAATTTCTGATGTTGTCAATTAAAAAACTTCTCCTGGTGTTTTGAATGGAAAAATCTCTCAGAAAGTGGTTTTATCGAAGCACCCAGTTCCAAGTCCTGGATTATTAGGTTAAGCTCAGTCAGCAGAGAGACCAATATAAATGCTTTTCATACCATCTGCCTTGATGCCTTGACAAAAAAGTAAAGAGGAGGAGAAAATACGTAGGTCCAAACCTTTCTGATTTTAACCTGTTTCCCTTTAATATAAAGCTGGGAAATTCAGGTCCTAAAAATATAAAATGAAAAACGTGATTACTTTCTTTTCTTTTTATCTTTCCTCAAAACCTCACAGAACATCCAAAATCACCCAGTAATCCCAGGACCTGATTTCTTTTTATATTTTAAAATCAAGAAAAGCAGCTTTAAGTAAGTGTAGGCACTAGCAAATTATTTTCTCCACTCCCTTTTGCTGTTCTGGAAAGGGCTTGTTACAGTGCATGCATTTTTACCTGATGTTTAGTAGGAGGCTCTAATAATTACCAAGGTTTTGATTTTCCTGTTTAAAAACAAATTAGGGTAGTGTGCAGGGCCTTGCAATATTAGGAGGCAACTCCAACAGCTAATGATGGAGGACAGTGCCTCAGTGAAGGCGTTAGCGATCCATCTGGCCAATTAAAGAGTGACTTAGGCAGAGCTCGATACTATTTCTCAATTATGGTGGCTGTGACATCGAGAGTTGAGAAGCAGTGAGATTTGGTGTGAAACAATAAAGTGAATCCATACAGAGAAAAAGCAGGGAAAAGCTGCTGTAACCCCACCGCAGAGAGGAAAGGGAAAACACTATTAGCCAGAGACGTACCCTGACTTACCAACGAGAAAGGGGGCTGGACTTTAAAGAAAACAAAGCTCAGACATGAAACAAATACCGATAAAGTCTGTCTTCCTACAGATTTGCGATCAGAGCCTGCGAGTGCTACACAATACGAGTACAATTATCGTAGGTCTCCTCTCCCACAACAAAGATAAAATTCTCGGTGAGCAAAAGACAGCATGTGCTGTGGCTCTTCTGGAGCAAAGCCTGTGCTGGCCAGCCACTGAACATGCTTAGCTGATAAGTTCTGCTTGTCTTTCCCTCAGCAGGGGCACTAATTTGAGTTTTTCTCCTCTCCTTAGATACTCGTTTTGTAGAAAACGAATTATCTTTTAAGTTCTTTCCGACTTGGCTGAAAGCGATCGGCATGCTCAACAGCTACGTATGGGTGTGACAGACAGCCATAGGGACAGACAGTCCCACAAACTTAGATGAGATAACTTGGCAACAAGTACTCCAGAAATCTGGGGTGTTTAAAACCTGGAACTGGATCCAAACTTTAGCTTAAGCCATGCCTAAGGTAGAGAGAGACCAAGGCCTTGTTCTGTTTGCTGCCTTCCCATGCGGACCTCTGTGAGGTCTGACCGTGCGCTATTTTCTCTTGTGGCCATGACTGCAGAAGCAGGCCAGCAGGGTCTCCCATCGCAGAATTTGGACACGGACACCCCACAGGACTACCTAATGTATTTCATATCATAGACGATTTTAAAACTTTTTTTCTTTTTTCTTGTCTTGCATCTTCAAAAGCATCTAACTTGAACTCAGAAGTCAATAATAGCATTTCTTCCTGTCCTTTCCCACCTGAGAGACTTCTTCTGCCCCCACTTCTAGGAGGTTAGCACGTCCCCTCCTTCCCATAGCCAGTCTCCCATGCCGGCTTCTACTCCTTTCTCTCATCTTCCAACCATGACAGGAGAAGGAGTTAAAACCTCATACTGGTTTCTGGCCAGTACCTTCTCAAGTACGTCACCCCTCCCCACGCATGCACGAGTTGTGCTGCCCTCCCTCTGGATGGTTCCACATATCTGTCCTCTGAAGTTATAGAGATGGGAATGATTTTCCTCAACATGAAATGCTGTATAAAGAGTGTGGGTGGGAAATATGCAGTGTAATGGAACTGAAACCCCATAAGGGAAATCAATGCAGGCAGCTGCTGATACACTATTTACTTGGATAAACCATCCACTTTTCTCCCGGGCAAGATGACTTGAGGTCTCACCTACCCAGGATGGCAAGTGCAAATATAAATAATAAATAAGACTATCTGAGGAAGAATTCTCACTGTAATGGGTTTTGTAGAGAACTAAGTTTCAGTTAAACTTAATCCTTGCTGTCTTCTGTGTCTCCAGCAGCAGAAACATCTGGTCGGTTTTAGATTCCCCTTGGATTCCCAACTTCAAAGGGAGTTATAAAGAATAACAAATACATGTACTGGCACTGAAAAAAAAAATTAGAGCAGCAGGAGAGAATGGTAAAATTGTCCTTATTTGACTGCTAGTGACAGGCGCCACAGGCAGAACTGTGAGAAAAAATCTTAACGGCTCAGGCAAATAAGCTTTTTTTTTTTAATGACTGGCTCTCTCTACTAATGACGCAGAAAATCTATGGGATCTGCCCCATAATGGCAAGAAGCACATGTGCCAAGGAATATGCACGCAAGGGTATCCAGAAAACAGATTTCAAATCAGATATATCCTAAATAATAGGCAGGAAACCAGGAACTAAGTTCTGTTCCCAGCCCTTTCACTGAGAGTGCCCTGTGTATATCGTTGGTTAAATTACAGAGGTCCAAATTTTGGCTCTTTAAAGTCACTAGGACGTTGTAAAGTATGGTCAAAAACAATGACTGTCATATGCGCTTTTCAAATCCTACTTCAAAACCTCTAGGAACAGGGGTAGGTAAGCAAACACAATAACAGATGTCTGCGGCTCTCTGTCTTTCCTCCACTCTCTGGTGGCTGGAAAGTGAATGCCATGCTCCCTTTATGAATGCAGCACTACCAGCAACAACTTCTGACATGTTTCTGCCCTTGTGTGCAGTGAACAGAAGCATCTAGCGTCACGTGATGCTGATCTTCTGAATCAGTGCACTCATGAAATAATCACACCCCATTCCTCACTTCACTCATGCAGCATCAGGATCTCCTTTATCCTCTTTTGTTCCTCATGTTTTACCATTTCAGTATAAATGTAATGTGAAGGATGGGTGAGGATTCATGAACCTGTGTGAAGCCTCCTCTCTGCTAAACATTAACTCTTGTTGTATGAACATTAACTCTTGCTGTATGAACACTAAACTTGTTACCCTCTTTCATCAAAACTATAGACTCCTAAATGCCTGGCATCATGTAATGCAAATTTACAAGATGGATGCCAGAGAGGAAAATTACAGAATAGGCTTTTGCAAATAGTGTTAAAACCACAGCCATACCTCTTTCACCTCCATTTACAGAGAGTCCATAGAATATAAGTTTTGAAGGTAGTCATCAAATAAATTCCAACGATTTCTGAATCAAAGAGACTGATCAACTTGTGGATATTTGACGGGACAAGAAAAGCTGTATTTGGCAACTAAATTATTTGTTGTAAATAATTCATTCAGCTCTGTTGCTGGAGTTGCAACCATGACTTTTTACATGACCTTATTTTGCCTTATTATGTCATGAGGTAAGCAGCTTCCCATTGTTTCATCTTTAAAGATATTTCAGGATCTCTTAAACGCCCCACATAAGAGCAAGATCATATCAAGATTTTCCCATAAATACAGCAATCTCGTATTTGTATCAGAACTTTCAATCATAAAAATCCTAAGTTCTTGTACAATGTAATGCTCAAAGGACTTCTGCAACAGGCTCCTTACTGAAGGACCCTATTCCCAAATTGATTTCTCACTGAATATTAGAAAACTGTAAGTGAAGATGCTTTACGAACTGCTATAGAAGTAGGAATTGAAGAATATACTGTGAAATTTGTCATCACCAGGACAGAAATCAGCAATTTCTGAAGCTCACAGTGCAGCACTATTAAACAGTTGGATCTGAAAAGGGGATCCAAAATTAACCTCTGCACAGCAGAGACAGGATGAGCCAATTCTATGGCTGGTGTACTGCTAATGGTTTTGTGGGAGCCATGGCGGGATAAACTCATCCCTCTTGCCCAGGAACTACCACTGGAAGCAACGCTACGTGCAGCAGGATCTCTAGTGACATCAGACTGTCGGGACCTGTGAAAGATAATACTTTTGGAAGCGCTACAATCCACGACGTACTGATGCAAAATTAACTTCTGGGAAAGTCTCTTTGACTTCTTGACCCGAAGACCTTTGACTCTTGAAAGGGGGCCTGCCTTCTTAGTAGGGCTCTATTACCTGTCTTGCCAATACCCTCCTATTAGGAACCCCTTTGGATTAATGCTTACAGTCTCAATTTTCCAGCAAAATGGCCCATTTACCTCTAGAGACGGTAAGGGAAGATAAAAAAGCAGATCAGGAAATCTCAGGGTTCCCAAAACTCATACTCCAAGAGGGGATTTCTTCAAGTAACACTTAGTATCAAGGTAACAGCAGAAGTTTTCTGATTTCTGTATTTGCAGTCAGAGCAGCCGTACTGCCGGTGTTGATTCTGGGCTGAGGGCAGTACAGGCTGCAACAGCTTGAACGACAGTCACGGGTTCTGACTGCATCCAGCAGTTTGAGTGGAGAATTTCCAATATGGACTTGATCCCCAGCCTGCTAAACCCAAGGAGGGAACTTAGATCAGGCTTGACACACGTTCCAAGGAAACTTCATTTTTTTTCTACAGGAAATGCTATATACAGCAAAACACAGTTCATTCGAAAACCACACAGTCATACCTCCTGCCTACACCCCTGAATCTTCACTCCTATACCCTGCAGAAATGGCCTTGACTTTCTGAAGACAGACTGGCAAGTGAGTATCAGGTAGAAGTGAAGGCTTAGAGAGGTGTGTCAGCATTCGACTATTACACATAGAGAGGGAAATAAAAGGTACTGAATGAGAAGGGGAGGCAGAATAGCTTTCTCTTTACATTTGCTACAAGTTTTTAGTGATACAAATCTTCCTAGTTAAATCCTATCTCTGAGTTTGATGTGTTATTTATTAAAGGCAGCAGCACAACAAAAGGGACATAAGCTATCAATCCTGGGACACCATCTAACAAACACTTCAGTTACATCCCAGGATTTCTCCAAAAACCTTTATAAATGTTTCTTTACATCCTGTTTATAGCACATTCTCCTGTGACTAGAGCTGGTAGACCAGATCCTGCATGGTCTAACAGTTTCTTGAGTACCTTCCCTGTCCTCTTACATATCTGTAGGCATTCAGGCACAATGCAGCAATTGAATATAACCATTATAAAGACAGTTCAACTCCTGGCCAACCCTCAGCATGCACATATACATTTGCAAAGCATTAATGGCATGGTAAGCTAAAAACAACCATCCCAATAATATTAGCCAGCCAGGCAAGATCTACAGATGCTTTCTGTGTGCTTGGGATATTTTACTGCTTATATTATTATCTTTTTGATGTGTGCTGCTCCACTAGCATGCAGGAAATATTGTGAGCATGTCCACAACATAAACTATTTTATTTATTTATTTATAGAGCTCTGAGGTGGGGAAGCTTTTATTTTTATATTTTTTAAGGCCTAAACACATCAATATTCCAGCTCTTCATGTCCAAGACCAGCGCAAAATATATTCTTCCGATTAAATCAGCCTTCTTAAGACTAAATTCAATTTATACTGAAATAACAGGTTACATGCTTAGTCACGTAAAAAAATTCTGATGAATACAGGAGACAGCTGTTGGACAAAGCATATCTTCCTGCCTGTCTTGTCACAGGCCTGTAACCGAGAAATACTGAACCAGCTACACTATTGTCCAGATACATATTTATTTAAAAACAGCTTTTCTGTATCACAAAATACCCCTTTCCAGGTTTGAAAAACAGAAACAAAAAGGTTAGGTGGTCTAACAAATGGAAAAGCTTTTCAATTCATATTACTGTGTCATCTTGTGTTTACCTCCGACCGGAGTGAGAACTCCAAAGTTTGCAGAGCCACAATTTCCCCTGAATGGGTGATCGGACGTTGACTGCTGTATCCCTAACTTACAAAAGGCGCAGTGCTGACATTCTTAAGGAATAAGACATTGTTGTATCTAGCCAAATTTAAGGAAGCCAGATCTGAATAACCAAGGTATCACAGGAGCAGGTTAGCATCTCAGTCCTTCTTCAGAAAATAAGGATCATCACACTGTTAAGACAAGGTCAGGTGCTTTACATTTTCCAGCAATAGAGCAATCCTTAACTATGTTCTTTGCTTTTAATTTTCACCCTTGCCCTACTTGTCCAAAATACCCCCCTTAAATTAATGTTTTTCTTTTGTAGGGTGCTCCCACTGAGATAGATTTAGGCCAATCCTGAAGAATTTAAACTTGGCCAAAACCATAAGCTAAAGTAATATGCCTCCAAGGCATATACCATATTGTGGCCCTGGACAAGACTGCTGCCAGGAGAACTTTACTATTTAAGTATACAGATCCTACATGAAAATGGAGAGGAAAAAACATCCAACATATTAGGAAGAAAAACAATGTTCTGGGTGTTATACAGGACAAGGAAAGACTCAAAGCAGTAACTGGAAAGCGCTCTACTAAGGGAAGGTCCCTTTTAAATCAAATCTAAGAAGCAACAAATGGAAGTCAATACGCTAATATTAACTGTATAGGCTTTACACTCACACTATCATTACATTCAACTGTTTGCTGGCTTTGCAAGCAATTGCACCAAGATAGGCACCCAGAATTTGAAAGGTTTGGTCCATGACCAGCCCACAGAGAAGGAAGCCAGGAGAGCTGAAATGGTATCAAAGGCTTCCCAATTCACTGAGCAGAAACACAGAATATGTTTCCATATTACATATAGTTGCAGAGACAGATTCTGATTAACTGTTACAGAGATACAAAGTCCCATTATAACATCAATACAAGAAGACCTCAGCATAGTCTAAGCGTCCTCACACGTTTTAAAATTTTTGTTGATTTAACAGAGTATGACAGATTTAATAGATTTTTTAAAACACATTTAGTAGAATTCTGATGAAGTACTGCCCTAAGTGCCACCTAGAAGAGCCCAAACACAACCCAACATTCCTGCTTTACAGGATAGCTACAGACTTTGAAATTTGCTTTTGTTTCACAGTTGAATTAAACACTGCATTGCAAAGTTGTCCATGAAACAAAAATAAAAAATCATTTCAATCAATTGAATGTTTTGTTTTGACAAAATAATTTTGTTTTGATTGTTACTTTCAGTTTTGATTTAAATTTTATATTAGAACATAGAATACATTTTTGAAAGAAAAGTTTGAAACAAAAGCATTTCTGTTCCAGAAATGCCAAAAAGCTTTATCTGGAAATATGAATAATGAAAATAAATAAGAGCCCTGGAAGTTGTTGGTTTTTTTTTTTTTTTCCTTCTAATGAACCAGTACTTCCACAAGAAGAGAATACCACTAAGTATTTTTTTTAGTGCTTCTAGTCCTGACCTTCAGTACTCTTTAGTGAGCCTCAGAAGCTTGTAATACCTCTGCAGCTCTATCAATATATCAGTGACAATCTAATTATTATTAATAATCCAGCTGGTATGTTGTTCTTGTCCAAGAACCAGTGGAGCTTACCGATGTATGAAAGGTAAGAGGCTTTTTCAGACAGTCATTTATGTAACAACTAACATACGTCTTGTTGGGTGAAGTACCCTTAACTACTATTGCCATTTGGGGAAATATCAAAACCAGTTCCGAGCAGGATAAAGCAGCAGACTGAAAGTCACAGAGAGTCCTACAGAAGAATCTGGAGCGAGAAGTGAGGGGAATGCTAGTTGTTTCTGCTCTGTCCCTGTAACCTTAAACTTAACCAGTAGAGAAATGTAAGAGCAGTTGAGATTAATAAGATGTTTAACATCTAAGAATTCCTTTTTCTTTAACCATTTGCTCCAACCGCTAAGAAGGCTCTTGATCACTGCTCATACATTTCCAAATGAATAAAACGCAAAATACCATGAAGTCATGTGAAGCTTGACTGAAGCTGGGAGACAAATCCTGGCCTAAACCAGGAAGAATTCAGGGATTTCACCTAGATCAGGTAGCAGCAAGAGTGCCAACGTATGAAACTATTCACTTAGGAAGACCAGAAGGACAGCTGAAGTACAGGTAGGCCTTTAACCGTGACAGCACATAATTCCCACTGATTGGCATACCCTAGCTAATTCAGTGTTGAGATGCTTATGAGAAGTGGGTGTCTCCCATTCCATTTGGTGATGGGTTTTTTGTAACATGGACAGAATCTCAGTAAGAACCAAATAATTTTTGTTTCTTATAAAGTGAATTTCTGAACGCAGTGCTTGGAGCAGAAGTCCAAGGATTCAAACAACTGTACCGCTTAGTCCCCCACGAAAGCACTTTCTAAGTGAAACGTGAACCTACCTACTACAACATTGGATGCCACGCTTCGCAAAGCAGAGATGGGGAAAGTCTTGGGGAGAACTGTTGGGATTACCTCACCTGTGGGTTTTTTAAAGTATTATATTCGGGGAGGGGTATTTGGGAAGAGATAGGGTGGCTAAAATAAAAGGAGTTTGGATTGCATATCTTTACAAATAGGTTATTACCATATAAGAAAAATATAAAGGCTTGTTCAAAAGCCTGAACTACAGTTACCCCTAACAGAGCTTTTCCTGCTGCACACCAAGCAGACTGTTGAATTTGTGTTCTGGGCCCATTTGCGTACTGGGCCCATGTGCTGACATCTTCCACAACCTGAAGGGAGTTGAACACTCTCTCCTTCATCTCGCATGTGCCTTCAGCTAAGGCTGTCTGTAACCCCTTCCTAGCAGTAAGATTTCAGAGCCTAACTGTCCAAGGAAGATGACTGACTCCCTCACTCTTCACAAAATAAAAATACAGATTTAGAGATCAGAGAAAACAGAAAATACCCAAATGCACTTCCATGCCTCAGCATCCTCAGCACCAGCAGGGAATGATCCTCGGACTTAGATCCACCTTACGCAAAAAGTTTCCCTTTCCTAAACACAGTGCCTCTTCCAAATGAGGGACTCTCAATCCTCTACTACCAGTTTCCCTCTCCCTTAGCTGGTCTTAGTCATTAAAACAAACAAACGAAAAAAGCCCTCCCTCTGCTAAGCATCCCTCCCCTCTCCTCTCTCAACTTTCCTTGCGTCTCCCTTCACGCCTCCCAGGGTTTGTTGTTTTTAAGCCCCTGCACTAATACCTGGTCTCTTTGTTCTTTTTTCTGTTTGCTTAAAACTTCAGCCCCCAGAAGCGAATTTGGAGAAAACTGGCTTTTTCTAGTTGCCCCATTGTTCTTCTCAGGCAAGATCTATTTCAGATGTTTCTATTTCAAATATTTAATGACAGACCTATTCATGCAAAGATATGCCAACACCACTCCCCTGTCTCTTTGGCATGATGCAGAGCACAGAAAAAGATTGTCACAAGATACAAGGATTCCGTTAGTCAATAAAATCAAGTTCTAACTTATAAACAGTACGTAGCAGATTCCATACATTGCCACACTTCCCAGAGACAAAAGCCTGACAAAGAGCAGTTTCAAGGGAGACCCCATGGGACAGACACATCCAGTTAGCACTACCACAGTGACCCTGGCTGGCTTCCCTTCCAACAGGACCTGAAGAGAAGCCAAAGACTGTATTGTGCCTTGGAGAGTTAACTTACTTTTGGGGTCTTGTCTTGACTGCAATGTCGCTTGAAAGTACAATGCTAATGTTGCCCCCAGCATGACTCCCACCCACAACAGAAGCCTCTTGATCAAACTAAGTGCTATTTTAACTTGACTCTTTGGCCTAAAAAAAGATTGTAAGTGGCAGACCATGTGTTGTAGTTACTAGTGTCAGTAACACAGTGGGAAYTCAGCAGTTCTCTGGTTATGGGTTTAAAGCGTTGATCTAAGGCCCTGTCTTGCAACTGGGATCTAGACTAAAAACACACAGCCCTTATATCCAGTTACCTACATTAAGCTCATACAGATAGCAGGTGACAGTCTGATGTTAACAATCTGCTTCTCCTCTCTGCAGTCTCTGCAGTACATTGCTGACAAATAAATACTCCAAATTTGCAGAAGAAACCACATGTGTACAAATGGGTTTAGGACAGAGAACCCTTACCAACACCAGCCTGTAACACTGTTCCAATAAACTGATTCAACGCATGTAAGACTAGGCTGGTTTTAAGCATTTTTACCCACTACCTCTCCCTACCCACTGGGAATGAGAGGGGCTTTTTGCAAGTACCTTAGAGTCACTGCCTGTGAAACACAGCACAGCTGCATCAGATTTTAGCTCCGTGTGAACTGCAGACCTTGTATGTATGGACAAAAGTATTGCAAGGCACATTGGGGCATGTGAGAGCAAGCTAAGGTGTCCATATAGACCAGTGCCTGTGTGGCAAATCCAGCCTCTTGCATCTTGACTGTTACCTACATAAACCCTCTCTTCACTCTAATAAGCTGGCATGAGATGAGCAAATCTGAGTACAGGCAACTAATACAAACCACCACAAAAGTGGCCATGTTGTCATCTGAACATCTCATGCTCTAGTTTATTTACAGTCTCCAGGGCTGTAATCCCAGCTGGTAGTTTTAATTAGTAAGGAATGTACTTTCACAACAAATTGGACCTTCTCCTTCTTCGGCATCAGAGATCCCTTCCACAGATGACTGTGGAATAGGAAGAGACAAATTTGGGGGACGTGGGCAGGCAGTTTTCTCATATCATGTATCTGAAAAACTACCATCACTCTCTGGCTCATAAGACGACTTGGCAGCAAGTCAGACTATTTTGACTATCCAGAGGACTCTTCCCCCAGTGCCAGAGTAGTAAGATACAGGCATCACGGAAGCTTGTAACAAAGCATAAACTAATGCTGTTTAGAAGTCAATACAAAATTGTGGACTACAAGGCCAGCTGCAGGGGCTGTCTTTTGCTTATGGGTTTTAAGCCAAAGCATGGGATAACATGGCAAGCATCAACAGAGTATGCACCTATCTACTCTTTTGCTGTTATTGTACAAGGGTAGCTTTGCCCATTCTGTAGCCGTTAGTAAATGCCTTACTATAAAACTGCAAGTGTAGCAGGGTTTTAACAGTCTTTTTCCTCTAGCTGCTCTGGGATTTTTCCTTTCTTGGCTGTAACCAGTTGCAACCAGTTGTGAATAAGTCGTTATCCCTCTGTGCAACTAACAGCAACTAAAAGAAACCAGTGTCATTATGCAAGTTTCAAAAAAAAAAAAAAAGAAAAAAAAGTTTTGTTTTATGGTTAATTATCCATGGTCTATTTACAAAATAAATCAACCCATTGTGCACCACCAGGATTTGTGGCCTCATTTGAACTTTGCTTTTCATTAATCACTTTAAAAATAAAAGCTAACTAGATTTTTTTTTTCCTTTTTGGTTTATTACTTGCATCTGGGTATAAATTGTAAAAATGGTGAGAGAACAAAGTATGGATTATTCACCCTCAGTTTCATGACTTACATGATCTCAGTCTTGTCTTTCTCCACGTGCCTAAACAGATGCACAGTCCAAAAATTCCAACATTCTGTAAGAAATGCAATCACAAGAAGATTGAAATATTTTTTAAACTCAAACTTTGACTTATTCCAAAAAAAAAAATTGTAAAAAGCTTCCCTTAAGAAACTAAAAGGTGGGCAAACATTTACAAACATATTTAAGCTACTATAAGAGGCCAATAAAATTACTCATGTAGATACCTAAGTAATACACAAATGTTTGTGAGCTCTGAGTGCAAGGCTATTTTCTTTAGACAAAACCTACTTGCAGGCAGGCAGGAGAAGGCAGAAAATGGATATCTGATTTCTTTATAGCGCTAACAATTTATACAAGAAACCAGAAATATTTTTTTTTCTGAAAATGTTTTAATTATATAAGATGTTTAGATCTTGTCCCCACGTGATGACAGAGAACTACTGAATTTCTGAAAACTAGCCAATGGAGAGGCAGGCAAAGGACATTTTTAGCTGCTCTGTTAAAAAACTGACTGTATTCCCATTTATTTCACTCTGATAGGGAATAAAATATGTATTTGCATAAAACTGAAATTCTCCTCAGCTTCAATTAAGAAAGCTCGAACAATCTATTTGTTTCCACTATGGACTCTTCAAGTAAAACTGAAAAATAAGAAAGGCTGATAAACCACCACAATAAAAGCATATATAACACCACGATATCAAAATGCTGCCCCCCCCCCATTTACCAGTCACCCTTAAGCATTCTTTGCCTTTACTATGAGGAACAGAAAGTCACAGTGCTCCACGTAATCGCTAGTGAAATGCTACGGAAAAAGCTGTGCTGTCAGTAGGTCAAAAAATGTGGTTCTGCTGCACTCAAGATTACAACTTTTTACTTCAAAGCTCCTGAGCTGGATGCATGTATAAAGAAGACTGAACACAGCCAACAGGTATCTTTTAGAAACCGCAATGAAGAGTTGAAGCTAAGACATTAGAACATTAATACTACATATTATTACTAACAGGAGCTCAGGAAGGTAATTTCTGCTTGCCTGTTGGTGCGAAATAGAATCGTAGAGATTTGAAAAGTTAAAGAAACCCACTGCCTCCTCCTCCACTTTGCAGATGGCTGAGCTGCTTTAACTTTCACTTCCAAAAGTAAATTAGCTCCTACTTAAATGAAAGTAAAAATTTAAAGCTGCCTCCACCTGACTGCAAAGCACAGCAGCCGGGCTGGGAGAGGGATGGATAGGCCTTCAAAAAAAATAAAAGCCTTTCTAAGCGACTCCTAAYGTGAACGCCTGCCCTTGCAGCAGCGAGCTGTGGCCCTACAGCCGCTTTCCATTATAAATGCTAAATTGGGAAATGTTTAACATTCTTTGTTTAATCTTTGCAGTATAAAGAAAAAACAGCTGATTCTCAGAAACACGACAGCCCGAACAACCATTATGGATCTGCCCCTCCCTTCCTCACAGCAGAACAGACCATTTCCAGCCTCAGCGGCGACTGACACTTTTTAATCAGAAATGTATATTTAGATGGATCCCAGAAGACGAGACTGAAACTTTGACATGTTTTTTTTAAGTCATGCAAGGGGCCTAAGGCAACCAGGATATTTAATAAAAACTGTAAGCAGAAAAATAGTTTAAGAAATATATGTAGTGAGAACTATGGGCAAAGATGGTTTCAGATGTTTTCTGCACTGTTCTCTGTCAATATCTTTCCACAGTCTTTCCATGAAGAGCATTATTATTTGTTTTGATTTAAAACATTATCAACTGAGTGTGTTTTTCTCTTGTTCACTGCACAGTCAAAGCAGTGAGTCCATCTATTCTGCTGCAACCAGTCACAAATAAATCAGCAGAAACTCGGGAGCGAACAATCCTCTCTGCTGCTTACACAGGCGAGCTCTCCTTGTATCTTGTCTCTGCAAGAACTTCCCTAAAGGGGTGAGTTTCATCATGCGTCCTAAAAGCCAAATAAGTCAGAGGTTTCTTCAGTCGAAATTATGAAATAATACCCCAAATCAAGTCCCCGCAGAAACTGAACTGTTTACAGTTAGTTTTCTTACAAGATTTTACCCTGAAGCACACTTTCCGGATTATCAAGTCTAGTTCCCTGCTCTCTTTTACTACAGGTATAAAGGTCATGTCCTGAAGAGTTGTTTTTAAGCCTCCACATCCATAAGGTGAAGAGAGCTTACCCGTCCTCCCCACCCTAGCCACCAGCATTCAGTAGCCGGCAGCGACGAGACCAGCCGTCCAGGAAACAAACCCACAAGTAAATGAGGATGTGCTCCTTCCCCAAAGTGGGTATGACAGACTGCACGGTGCATCCTCTCGCGGGGCTCACACTGATGTAGGCACTCCATCCAAACAGAGCCCTCTTCTTTTAGCGACAAGAGGAAAATACTAACCACCGTGCAGAAGAAAGAGCAAGGAATATCCAGGCATCGACCCTGCCCTAAGCATTGCGCCCATCCCGACAACTCCTCTACACCGCTGGACTTCAGTGATCCTTCCCTGCGGGTGTCATGGCTCACCTGCACACATCGGATTTAACAGCAAAGAATGGAATATACAGATTCTCGGATGGGAGAAATGAACCCTCTGCTTCATCTGCTGTGAATGTGTAAGATAATTTCGAAAAGGAGGAGGGCAGGAACATGCAGTGCAGCTAGGCCTGATACTTTTGTTACAACTGCTCTAAATACACTGCTTCTTGCTTCATTTCTTACAGACTTCTGCAAGTCAAAAAGACCCGTGAAACTATTGAAGGCACTAGCAATGAATTACTGATAGTGAAGGTCACAAAATTGTCATAAACTTCAACCAAAGTGTCAGAGTTGCAAAAACCACTGTTCTGAGGAAGGGAGGGAGGGAGGAAACCTTGCAGAATAATACTAGATAAAAAAAGACTACTGTAGCTAATTCAGCACGTTGCTGGATACAGCAAAATCACATTAGCTAGCTATTTTTCCAATATACCCAACCCCAAGCATGTGTCAGGGAAGAAAAATAATGAAATTTAGAAATAAAAATTAATGTAGAGCTCTTTTCATTTTTGCTGTTGTTTTTAAACCTTTAGGGTTCATATTTAACCTTTTCTCTAAAATAACAAACTTGAATTTAAGAAAACTAAGGCACAGATCTTCATAGTGGCAGGACTCAAACAGCTTATGTTTAAAAATAAAATACCAGAGTCTTTTCAAGTTGTGAAATGAAGTCTTATTCATTAAAACTGAATATTAACATCTCATTTCAGAAACTGTTCAAACCATCACTTTTGCCTACTTTGCCTATGAATTTAGGAAGACTGAAGTTTCACAGGTTGCATGTCTAGCATCTGGTCAAGTCAAATGACCCTCTCCTCCATAAATAAAAATTAGGCTTCCATTCTGCAGAAGGCACAAAATTCCATCATTCTTGTCGCTGTTCAGCTGTGTATATATAACCAGACTTTTAGCAGCAGGCATTTCCAAGGTTTTTCTTCTTGTTTAATTCGTAAATACTCAGAAAATAATTAAATGTGTGTTTGACCAAGGAAGGTTAGTGCCTTGTTACAACTCCACGTAAGCGTACAAAGCAACGCTGGGGACTGAAGACTCCGGAGGTTAAAGATAACCTAGTGACATGCAAAGAAACTTCTCAGTAACTGAAAAGCATGCAAGTGCCTTTAAGAGGGGAAATTTGCTTGTCTACTGTCAGAAGTTATCAGGTTTTGTGCACCTATTCCATATAAGTCTTCCATTGTAATTAGTGCAGACAAAAAACTTACGAGACTAAAACTCTGAGAAGACGGGCAGAAAGTAATTTTCATTCAAAGACATATGACCACTCTTTTGATTAAGTTAAACACTGGAATCGTTATTTATCATGTTCTCTGTAAAGCTACACAGCCTACATCTCCCAAGCATTTTATAAAGGGTTGACAGCTATTAGGGACACCAGGATAAGGGATTTAAAGGAGATTACTCTCCTCCACTGCATGCAACCATCTCATAAACTGCTATTGATAACGTTGATTCAGCCCCCCCTTACAACTACATAGGTTTCCAGGCCCCATAATTCCTATAGGATAGTCTTCCAGAATTTAATCCTCTGATGACTAGGGTCATCTTCTGATTTCCAGCTAACATTTATATATGGTTGGTGCCCACAATTTGGTCTTTATGCCAACACTGGCCTGAAGTTTAAATGATTTTTTAACCTCTCCAAATTATTTCAACACCTTCTCCCTGTGCATTTAAATCCACTTTATAAACATTAATAAAATAGCTTTAGAATATTTCTGTAGGGCACAATAAACCAAGTATCTACTACTATAATCCCTAAGAGATCCTGTACTGAGACAGAAATGGAGGCAGAAGAAGTTTTCGTTGCCCAGAGCCAAAGCAAGGGCTGGTTTCAGAATCAGACAGGGAATCCATGTGTTCCAAAACGCTTTTGAATATATATGCACTCCCCAGCAATTTGGTGAAATATCCTTATACAGCTTATCATATACTTATAGAGCTTAAAATATTCCACTTCCTGTTTTCACAAAACGCTGTTTCATTTAAAGCTGGTCTCAGGGATCACTGTTGAAAGATGTCAGCTTTAACTATTTTTTCTATTATGCCTGAAGTGGGCATAATTCACACTCAGGCTCATTTTATGACTCCTTTCCAATGCCAGAAAAACACTTTAAAATAACTGAGAATCGAGCCCTATAACTTTATAATTGACCTAATAGACTCCTGACATAATATCAACAGAATTAGCAGCATTACACTAGGGAAGAATCTGTCCAAGAATGTGCACGCAGACAAGAACGGTTTGTAAAGGGCAAAAGAAAACAAACCCCGACACAATGCTCGCAACCACAAACAGGTCAGATCCTCAGAGGATACAACCAGGAATAAATTGGTTGCAAGAAGTACAGGAATATTTTCTTCCTGTGATCAAAAAGTATGAAGTTTTCTTAGTATTGACCCTTTTCTTCCCTTTTTTGAACCCCCAAATCCCTCAATTTTTATTATTTTAGCAGGGTTATACGTTTTTCACTTGCATTTGACAGAAATCAATTAAAATATCCCAACCAATCCTAATCAAAAGAATCTCTGGATCTCTACGGACACATTTCACTTAAATGAAATAAAAATGAATAAATAAAGTTCAGTGCAACCTAAAATTTCACTATGCTTCTGCACTTGCTGCTGTTACACAGAGACTGACCTGACGCTCGCATTAAAGTCACGAGAGGAAAGGGAAAAAGCTCTCATTGTATACATCCAAAGTTTGGGGGGCGGGGGGGAAGAGAGAGGAGAAGAGAGACAGAAACACTGTGCAGAAGCCAGGGATGTTCCAGAGCGCACTGTGACAGGAAAATACTCAATAAGAATTCCTCCAGCCAAAAACAGATCTTAAATAGATCCATTGTCTTCCAGCCTGAAGCCCTTAAAAAGGCTTGAAATTAAAGTCTGTGCTGTGGGCACCCAGTCGTTCTTTCCTTTCATCAGGATTTGCAGGTTTTAATACAATCTGTCGTGAGGAAAAACAGTAGAGCTGTACAGTCCAGAGAGGTAACAAAAGCGAAAGGCAGGCGAGAGTTACATAACTGGCGCTTTACATAAATAATACATTGAGAGATATTTTGCTTTTCAGAAAGGAAGAAAGATTAAAAAAAGAAGAAGCACAAAACCACGCCAGAGTATTCAATCCAACCTCCCTTACTCCTTGTCCCTCTTTCGCTTTGTAACATGTATCGAGTAGTTAAAGTGAGGTTTTTCTTTTCCTTTTTCCATTAAGACTAAACAAATAACCAATTCAGCCTTAAACACTTCATAATAGTTTTTCTCGTATTACCTGAAAAGTGCACCACATCATGGAAGCTGGAAGAAAGTCTTATTTTAAAGCACAAGCAAGTCTGCCTTGCTTATCTGCAGCACAGGGCAATTAGAAATGACCATGGATGTTAAACTAACTCCCCTCTGTACAGTCTGAGAAAAGGGAAAAAAAACTGCAAGTCTCCCCATCTGTTATTTCCTTTTTTTTTCTTTTTTTTTTTTTCTTTTGGCTGTAGAAAAGCAAAATTATGCAAGAGCTTTTGAATGTAAAGCCTGTGTGTGCTTTTTCCCTTTTTGTCTCTGTGTACACGGTATGTGATATTGCGTAACCGAGTACAGAGTGGGCGGTTAGCATTTACTATTGATTTACACTACTCCACATAATGAATTCAGAGCTCTAAGAGAGAGAGACAGACGAAGAAATGCAGAGGGGTGAGATGCGGGTTTAAGGAACACATGACAAGGGGTGCCATGGAAAGAGGGGAGCAAAGCATTTAGAAACAGAATTATGCCTTTCTGAACCAAACACATGCTTTTCCCAACCTTTTCATTTTTGTGCCCTTTGCTAGAAGAATGGATGCTTAACAAAACCCACGAACCCCTCGGTCCAAAAGCAAGGTTTCCCTCCCACACCCACTGCCCAAATCCTATTAGAAACTACAGAAGATACGTATTAAGGCTACTGTGGCACTTCTTGTGCTAGGTATAAAGGTGCACAGGAAGCTCATATTCAGCCATGAGGGTTCATTAAGGTTACTAAGAGAAATCTTTCTTTAGTAATACCATACATCAACTTTTGACTTACTCCTTCAGGACCTGCAGGCTTGTAGGAGCAGTGAAATCATAGGCACTATGCACAGTATGCAATACAAAGCCCTGCATTTTTTGAGATGGTAGGGTGACATGGAAATATGGGAATTAGAGACTGGAAACAAGGAACACTTGACCTATTTTGCTCACTCATTAGGCCTGCGAAAATATCCCCATTGTTCTCTCATGTACACAAGCACACACCTGGAGTCCTCAATTTAGACACAGACGGGCCCCTAGCTCTGTAACGGGAATAATTTTGAGTCAATAAGGTGAAATTCTCTCATTCCCACAGGYGAATGCCCACCGCATTGCTGAATCCTTTGCCTCCAAGGCGGGACTTGGGTTTCCAAATTCTGCCTCCTCCCACTTGACACTAGGTCCTACAAAGCAAGGAAGCACCACCAGGCTGGCACAACAAATACATAGACTGCTGGGCATCCATTTATTTATTCATATTGGGCTGGGGATTTTGTTAATAACATCAATGCGATTCTAAAGCCTGTTAACACAGTTTCTAAAGCACACTGAAAGACTGAAGACTAAAAGGAGGTTTATTACAAGCCACAGCAGACACCTAGCCTAGTACCAGAAATGAAAGTGAGTATGCTAATAACACACACACAAAAAATCAACAATCAATGCTCTTAAAGCTTCTTTTGCATTATCTTTACTGGAAGACATGTATTCTCCATATTGTTTTCTTCAAATTCTGTGTAATGGGCAACATGCTTTTTCTTTACAAGTCTGGCATCAGGCATTTTTACAGGTCCTAAATTAGCAAAGCAACCAAACAAAAAACCCCGTGTTAGAAGAAAGGTAAACGCTATGTTAAGGAAATTCCACAGATATGCAATGTTTCTGACTATTCTGTTGATTTTTTTCTTTTCCCCAGATCCACATCTACTAACATTAACTATGATACTACCAGCCAGCATGCAGTCAGGATCTCCGTCAGGATGTTAGAAAAAGAAAACAGTAATTCACTGTCTTGCACGTGCTTATTCATTTCGTTTGCACAAAACTGGAATTGCATTGAAACTACCAGAAAAGTTTTACACAAAAAGTCATGTGCAGCCTAACTAGTCTGATTTGTCTTAAAATGAAACTGATCCTTAAAGGAAAAGATTAAGGTATTCATAAAGAGGGACCTAGGTGTGCAATCTGGATTAAGCACTCATTAATACAGACGGGGCCAACTCAAAACGTGCTCAGGTATGTTTTCTTTGTTGACCAGAAGAACACTGGGGGAAAGAAATGAGACACAGAAGACACAAACTTTACATCACTGTCATGCCGTCACTAGAAATTATGCTTCACAATCAAACTTTGAGTGACGCTATGCAAGGTGAGTATCGCAGGAAGATTGGACCATAGGACCAGCTTATCAAACAATGAGAACCTGCACTCTTCTGAATAGACTGCATCTGAAGAGGAACGTATTTTTCAGCACCATTCATACACTTAAAGCTAATCTGGAAGTTTAGTATGTCCTCATCTTACGGGAGGCAGTGTAGAAGCTTAAAATGCATTAGTCTTACAGGATGTTATATAAAAGAGATACAGAGGGACACTAAAGAAATACCAGCTAAGGGAAACCAAGCTCGGATATCAGTAAGAGCAGCTCCAAGACTGCTATGCTTGCTTTATCATTGTCCAGAGTGCATGTATATTTAAGCGCTTCTTTGCATGTTAGATTATAAGCAACTGGCTGTGGATTGTACATACTGGGTTCAACCAGAGATCTGAATCCCCTAAAAATATGCGGAGACAAATTAGGGAGTTCAGTTCTGATATATTTTGTACTTGAGGGGCTATCAAGTGAAGCTGACAAAAGTTTCCATTATAATCAACTTGCCTTCAATCACTCAAAAATTTTGGAAACTTCACGATGTAAATTTTCTCTTCTTAATGTTTACCTAATCTGAAATTTCATGAAAACTCAAATAAACAAAAGTTCATCTGTTTTGCACGTAGGGAATGTGAAAAAAAGAACATCCAGAGATTTAAGAGAAAGGGAAAAAAAGAGACAGATTAAACTATCTATAGTAAAAAGCGTTAACAACTGAAAATATGAATGGACTCATAGCTTACAAAGTCAATGCTGGCTAGATTCATGTTTCAAGAAAAAGCTTTCTACTATGATGAAAATACTGAAGTTTTTAAAAGTCCACACAGCTACAAAATCCTACCAAATATTTTACAAAGAGCATCTTGGATACACCCTTAGGTCAGAAAATCCTAAAAAAAACCTTTGTGTGTGCTAACAAACTGCCCCTTTTGTATGTAACTGTATGTTACAGTCTTTAACTTCTCTGATATATGTTGTCCCTACAGGACAACATACCTGCAAAGTAGCATTATTTTTCAATATGCTAGACAGCTGGTTTGGGGCTTGGGGTTGGTTTTTTTTTGGTTGGTTCGTTGTTTTTTGGTTTTTTTGATTAGCGAAACACATTAATAGTAGATGCCATTTGCACGTATCAAAGATTCTATAGCTCTGTATTTGCAGAAAAAGTGTCACTTCTCAGTAAAGACTGTATCATAAGGGAGAGACTAAGGTTATAAACAAGTTATTACTCTAGGATTTCATGATTTTGCAAGTAAGCTTAATGTTTCTCAATACAGTTTCTCTCTTTTTAATGACTGTAGGAGGAGATAAGCACAGTGCTAGGTTGCCATGGGCTTTTAATGGCAAAATGAATAATAAAAAAATATTAAAATGATAGAAACAAAAAATAAGTACATTAGAGATGCTTGCCAACTCTTCTTGCTAGTTAAAGAATCAATAAACCTTTTGCAGACCTCCCGCAACATGATTTTCCTTGCAGTGAAAGTAACTCACAACAAATACGCTTTTCTTGGCAATTTACCTTCATTTTTCTCCTACCGACTTCTCTTTCACAGGAACCTTTTGGAATCCACCATTTTGGAATGACCATGACACAGCAGAAATTGCTAAACTTTCCCCACCCCTCAACCAACCTATTAAACATGTGTAACAGTGTCATTTCCTAATGGTTCTTACAGACTGACATATTTCCAAGACAGTTTTAGTCAAAATGAATGGCAGTAAGATTGGCAAAGACTCAGAAAGCAAAGTCCAAGGAGACTAGCAAAGAACTCAGAGTCAGAAAAAAACGTCTCTGGATATTTTTGCCATGTCTGCCAGAACCAAAAGAATTGAGGTTATGTCAGTGTTTCCATAATAAACCTCAGTTTTCAAGACTGTAACTCAGCTGCAATGATCTGATTCAGACTGAAATCAACACATGCAAGGTTTTAGATCAAGCAACGAGCAAATCTTTTTTTTTTTTTTTTTAAAAATGTATTTCCCCTACAGCAAATACAATCTAATGTTATAATTTAATCCGGTAAGGAATTATTGATTTATCAGAATTAGGGAGAGAAAGGAGCAGGGAGCAGAAAACAAAATTCAGAATTCACAGTGAATGCTTTCTGGGATAGCGTAACTTCCCTTCCAGATACTGCCTATCAGATTTTGAAAGGGCCGTATTTCTATAGTAATTCGGGGCTCAGTATAATCCCTGTCCAACAAACCTTAGTATTTGTTTTGGTCCCCAAAAGCAAAATCTTATTTTGAAGCAAGTGTGGCTGTTGTTATATGCAGCAGACTCGGAAGAGACTAGGAGGGACTCAGAAGAATTTACTGGATAGGCCAGGTAATTTTTGAAGTACTGTAATTTATCATATTCATTCACCTTATACCTCTCAAATATCACTCTTGCACCACACAGGTTTCATCCTGCGGGAGTCCGAGTAACTCAGGGATATTCAGACAAGAGGTAGCTCGCACAGCTGAGGAGCCCCAAGCCGCAGTGGGCAAGGTACTCCTGCGAGGCATGTGAAAGCTGTGCCCAGAGCTGAGCGCATCCTCCAGCCCAGAGGTGAGAGATGCTGCTGCTGCCACCGTCACCACGAGCAGCAGCACCTGAACAAAGTCTGCAGGTCCCTCTTTCATAGAACTTTTCCACTAGCTCAAGGACAAGCGGAAGTGCCAACGCCTCCTGTATCAGTTAGAGATTTCCCCATAGCTTCTTGTTGTTCATATACATATGACTTCAGACTCCTCTCTGTGTTTAATTCAGGTATCTCAATAGATGTAGTAAAAAATAAGCACCTTCACAGGGTACTTCATGTGACTCAAAGATCAAATTTTTAGAAAGCACCTAGGTGATTGGAAATTGGGGTCTAACCTGAATAACATGTTAAAATATACCTTGAAGAGCTTATTTTCAGGTATCAAAATAAGAAAAATAAGCAAAAAATGGCTTGTGCCAAACCAGGTAACGAGTTCAGGAGCAGAACCCAGATGTTCTGAGCTGCCTTTCTCTTTTTATCTGCAGAGGAAAATTAGCTTAGACTAGGTATTTTAAGAAAACTAGTGTTACATGAGCTGAATACCCCAGCAAGGGTTCCACCACTTGGCATTTTAATTTTCTGTCTTTGGTTACGTTTTGTCATATCGAGTACTGTTGGTCTGAGTATGAATATATACATGCTGGTGTTTACCTTTCTTCTGCTTTGCTGTGAGTTTCTCAGAATACAGAAACTTCACAATACTCATCAGCTAGCGGCATATTTTGAAAACAATTAAATAAATTAAAAATAAGTGAATTGTTTGTAACACAATACAGAACATCAGCAGTAGTATTTTCTACTGTTATTTCTTCATTTTTCCTCAAGACTGTCAGAGCACTTTGTAAAAAGAGATATACTCTTATTGAACACCTTGCTCCATGAGCAGTTCCAATGAAATCATGAGACCTATTAACAAAACAAGGTATTATTCAATTACCCAACTCTGTGACATAATTATTACCAATTCTACTCACAAATGGGGAAATAAGTACATAAGACTTTAAACAATTTGTGCAAGATCTCCCTCTAAGTGAGTAGCCAAGCTAGAAAGAGAATGCCAAACTCTCGGCTGCTAGCCTTTTGTTGTAAACACCTCAATACTACCTGTATTATACAAAGGAAAATAAAACACAGTATTGACAATTTTCTGGCATTTTCCAGCAATCTTGATTTATCTGAACACCCTCATCAAAATGTTACAGAATAAGAAAAATTTGACTTTTCAGGCCCCCCTGAATAGCTGCAATGTTTTCTTTACATCTAGTAAGATTAAGACCTTTTTGACTTTAACTGCCTATATTACAGCTATGGATTAGCCAAAGCTATATTGCTACAACAGAGAGAAAGCTGACTGTTAAAACTGGCATCAAAGATTTGCAAACAGAAGGCTAAGATACACACATATACACACACTCACAACATTATTTCTGAAAGTTAATTTTGTCATGAACTTAAATGTTTTTCCCCAATACTCTGCCACCCAAGTTCATTTGGAGAGACCGCAGGACCTGAAGCAAAGAAGATCTGTTGTGCAGCAGAAGCAGAAAGTTGACAAACACAGTGCATGAGGCTTATTGTAAAATAGAAACTAGACGTTGCACTTTCTCAGACTGTGGGTCAGGATCTTTATTTTATTTACTTATTGTAAGGTAAAATTACAAATGTTATGCTTTGTTTCCATCCTCTGACTTCGACCCCAGAAGAAACTACACAATTACTTGTATTAAGCAAATGATTAGAGATAGTAAATCTTCTGTCATAATTGCTGCTCATATTGGAAAGACGTTTTCTTACCTTTTTACTACATTTGCTRAGAGCCAACAGTGTCATCTCCTCAGTCATTTCAGTGTCAGCTACTCTTTTATTATACAGAATGCAAGTAATAATGAAACCATGCTGATCAGCTTGCTTTCACTCTATATAGTGTCTATATTTATAGGCTTATGCTTCTATTTGAATCTATATTTATCTGCTTTATCTGCCTACAGTGCATCTGTTTCTCATACGCACAGACATATATACATACACACGTGTGCATGCACACAAATATACAGACATATATAAACACACATACGGGCATACCCAAGAATATGCATACTCACAGTAGGCTTCTGTTCAACAGTAAGATTTGTATAAATATAAACATATGCGGTATACACAATATAAATGAAGACAAATGCACAAAGAAAATCATAAACAATTACATGAATATGCCTTGCTGGCTTTAGGAAGGTTTATTATTCAGCGGGCTGCCTAGTCAAGAGGATTGTATACATTTAGTTTCCTTTACATTACTCTGCTGCAGTAGCTTTGCAAGCAGTAGCAATTTTGCTGTTATTTTGCCTGGAGTTTTTTCTGCATAAGCTTACTTGGCACAGTTGTGAAATCACTGCCGTCCTGTCTGTAGACTGATTCCCTGTTGGTACCACTAGCAGCTTCCCTCAGGCTAGTCATTAAAAAGCCCAGAGTTAAGCCACCCTCTGCCAGTTCAGGAGACCATCCCCTAGAGGGAAAGAACAAGGTACAACTCCAGATCCAGGTCAATCTGGCAATTTTAAGACCAAACATTCCCTAGGCCTTAAGAATAAACAACATTTTCCCAAATTACCAGAGGATAAACAGGGGTATTCACCTTCACATGAGCAGAAACCAGCATGCCACACTTCCCTGTATCACCAGAGTTGCAGGTATTCTGCCCCATCACTTAGATCAGACCTAGGTCTGCCTCAACCTTTCTTCTTGCTAGCTAGGCTTCTGTTAAGTCTGTCAGAACTGCCAGAGGAGATGACTGAAATGAAGTCTGTGACACTAAGGTCTCTATGGTGCCATCATGTGATAAAGCCCGCCTTAGGCCGGTTATGTAAACAGATTATAGCATGTCTCCACTGGACGATCTTAATTCAGTACTTGATTCCTTCACATCCTACCATCTGAAAGGGATGTTGGAGGAGGAGGTTCCACAAGATAAGAGCAAAGCTAAGCAACAAAGTCACTGGGGATTTCTTTCTGCGTCCCTCATTGCAGAAGCTATATTTTGCCTTCCCAGTTGCTCATAAGGCAGTGAAAATGAACTGCTGATTCGATATAGGACCTCTGGGCTCTTCTGAAAGGAGCAGGAATCCCTAAGCCAAAAACTACTGGGTATATAGGCTAAGAAATAAGATACAAAGAACCCACCGGGTATCAAGGGCAGCTGAAAAAGACAGCCTTACCCAACATCTTTTTGAAATCCTGCAAAACTTCAAATATGACCAAACAACATATCTTGGCATTTTACAGGAGTAAAAAACTATACTCAAGTCTAAAAAAGTCTACTCTGAAATCCAGGTAATAAGTGTATTAACTAGTAACTTAATGGACAAACAAATTATTAGGGTATATTTAAAAACCCCAAAGAAGTTCTAAAATATCCTGTAACTCAAAATCAGGAAAAAAAAAACCTTAAGACAACTTTTTATGTCAAGATTGGGTTGGATAACTAAACCAGAAATACTACTTCCTAAATCAAAGACTTCTGGATAATTCTTTCATTCACTTGATCATACTGAGGAACTGCTCCTGTAGTAATTTTGTGCTTATCTGGCATTAGATGGTCCATTTGAAAGAGTTTTCAGAAAATCTACAGACAAGAAGGCATTTAAATATAGTATGTATATACTTTCCATGTAGACAAATTTTCTACGTATCTTCATTTAATTTCTTTTTGGCCTTAATATTCCCAGTCCTCGATCTTTATACTGAACTGCAGCTATTGAACAAAACTCCGTTCATACTTTCCTCACTGTTAAAGTTACCCCTTACCCCCTGATGTCTGACACAACCATTTCAAAACTTAAAAAATATAATTCCATCCTCTTAACTTACTAATTTTTTTTAACTGCTCAGCGTAACTTACATAGTAACACAGGATCCACACTACTTGAAAAGTTTTGCCATCTAGAAATAAAATAGCAATTTGAAAGAGGGAAGAGAAAGGATTTTTCGGTTAACTTCCATATTATCTGAGCACCATCAATCTGGTAGGGTCTATTATGGCAATACTACCATAATGCTAAAAATGACAGTTTTGTGATAACTGTAATGACTCTGCATTTATGTTATCTTTAGCAGTGACCATTTAGCAACCAGTCCATTCATTTTTTTCTCAGCAGGGTATTTTATAGTTTTAGTGTGTTTAAGAGCATTTCTAAATTGAAAAACATTATTTAATTATTCAGGTGGCAACAGATTGATTACAGAATATGGTTTCTCTTTGAGGGTGCCCTACAATGTACGTTTATACATATAAGAAACTATTTAAGCATTTCTTTGATGCACAAATGTACAAACTCCTACCTCATTTGTTTGGCATTCTTTGAAATTCTGTAGGTAGAACATAAAAGGAATCTGTTTAATGCAAACTCTCTCCTTTCTTATGACAAAGAGAGTGAATATTACTGGAGTTCAAGAAATGCATCCTTTTCTCTGTATACAACGCACTGAAAAATATAGGCTGGGACAAACGTCTAATACATCTTATATTGCTTGAAGGAGAACAGCTATGTTAATACATAAATACCTCTCAATTCTTGGCACATTGTCTGCCAATATATCTTAATATCTGACATACATCTATCCCTCCTTAGGAATCCTTCTATTAGATTTGCTAACTGATATCTATGGTCTTAAACACACTATATTATTTCTTGGAGAAGATTTAATGGTATGTTAAAATTCAAATTAGATAAAGTAACCCTCTATTTCCAAATAAATTAAAATATAAAAACTTAAGCCCTATCCTTGCCTCAACAAAAGAGTCATGTCATTTTACGCTGATGCAACTGTACGGGTTTATAACTCAATCTTATATTAGTATAAGTATATGCATGCATGAAGTTGATCTAGTATAATTACTTCAGTACAAACATCAATCCTTTCAAATAGAACAATTATGTTAGTATAAAATCTATGCACTTACTAGGCCTTACTAGATGTCTGAGACCTCCTAAGACAAAATGGTAAAGACCAGCTGTCCATTTCAAAGGTCACAATTCCTTATAAATCTCAACAAAGCTGAAACTGCCCCAAATGTATCAGACTTAAAGCAAGTAAACCATGTGGGCCATGCACTAATGTGTAGAATCAGAATTTCAGAGACCAACAATGAGCATTTAAAGATTAAAAGAAAATATTTGTCCAATTTATCAACAGACAAACAGTAATGAGAAATTATAAAAGGGAATTCTTTTGTTRGGTTTAGTGGGACAAATTCAAAGAATGACATGGACATTGTAAACCAAACAAGTCTGTTCAGCAGCTCTTCTTGGAACAGGCTGAAATCTCATGAGCAACAACTGATCAATGCTGCTTCCTAACAAACAGAAACCTAAGCTGTAGATATACAAGTACAACTTGGCACCATTATCATCTCTCCACGCAGTACAAGCTTTCATATGGCCAACAACACTTAAAATTTGGAAACAGGGTAGGCAGTATGCTTTCTGAAATATGCCATTCCACCACTATCTCAACTCTTTTACCCATAACCATTACAGAAGACTAGAAGTGTGACTTAGCAAAGTCAGTAACAGAAACAATAGAGCTGTACTAAAGTTTGAATGCTGCAGGAATGCCTAGGTTAGCACAGTGCATAGTTTTTTCTTTTTTAAAGCACCTCCAAGTAGTATAGATGACTTAAGAACAAAATACACTCTTGAAACTGAGATATCAACAGATGAATTTTAAACCATTATAAAGGACCTTCCCAAACGGCAATGCTCCAGAGCTTTAGCACCGAGTTTGATGTATCTTTTCAGAAGCTCCTAGTTCTTTATAACCCTCAAATACTCTTTGATTCTCTGAACACAGAAAACAGTCTTATTCCTCCTTGGAAGCCAGCAGAAACATGTTCTTAAGAGGAAAGAGGAAAAAAAAAAAAAAAAAAGAGAAGAAAAAAGTGTTTAACTACGTAGATCATCTTGAACAAAATAATGAATTACCTCAACAAATAAAATGCTGGCAAAAACCTAAGGAACAGACTATCTTAATTCTGTCACTATTACCTTGAATTGATCATCCCAGCTTTCCTGAAGAACTGTTACAAATCACTTGTCTCCTTACACAATGAAAGAAAAGTATCCTCCTCCCGCCAGTAAGCACTGAAAAGGTATTGACTAAGAGTTTTGTAGATAATTATCTCGGGAAGTTATCTTGAAGGCTCAGGGGGACCCTAAGCAATAAAAACCTGACATGGGGCAGTAAAGAAGACYGAGCTAGGCTGTTCTCCGTGTTATCCTGTGAAAGGACAACAGAGAACAGGCACAAATGGAAATACAGGAAATTCAATTTAAACATGAGAAAAAAAAATTTGATGGTGAGGGTGCTCAAACACCGGAATGGTTGCTCAGAGAGACTGTGCAATCTCCAATCTTGGAGATACTCAAAACCTAACCCAACACAGCACTGACCAACCTGCTCTAGGTGACACTGCTTTGAGCAATCTCCATTGACCCCTTCCGACCTCAATGATTCTGTGAAATTTTCTTTTCAGATATGAATTTAAGAGCTACACCAAAACGTATTAAAGTATCTTCCTGTGCATGGCTTTATTTGACTTGGTCCTGCTCAGAAATATAAAGCTTGACTCCAGGGTGTATAAGATTAACAGAAAAGATGGTGGAAGTATCAGTATGCTTTTATAACGCCTTCGGGAGCAGCAAAAGGCGCATCCTTTATCATGTACTTTGTTTATGATAGCTGCTGGAGACTGATAGAGACTCAGGTAACCATATCTATACACTATCAGATCTCCCTATCTCTGCATGACACCTTGCTTTAGAAATCAAATCTTCATTCTGCATCTCAACAAAGCCTAAAGACTCTTTCATCCATCTGATGTAAATATGTCCAAGAAATAAGTAATCATCTTCTGTACACATTCAACCAGATACATTTTTCTAGGCTAACAGACACTTCTGAAATTCCAACATGTGAATGAACAGACCCAACCCAACTGATTTACATCATTAATACTAATCTGCAAGCTCTCTTACCTACCCTAAATTAAATTTCCAAAAAGTGTGATTATTTACAAGACAAGATAAAATAGTGATATAATTCCTAAGAGTCTTAAAAGTCTTTCCATCATTTCTCTTTATTTGGTACAAATAAGAACTAGGAAGAGTCACAGCAATTGCAGCACAGAAAGAGACGAAATAATAATCATTCCGCTGAGGTTTCAAAGCCAGAAAAACACAGGCAGATACTAACCACCCCAACTAGAAAACCTAAATGTGGAGAGCCCCAGTTGGATGCATATAGAGCTACCTATATTCTTAAGAATTAAAACCAATCAAACATGCCACAGCAATGAAGAAAAATACAGTAAAGGCCAGTTTCCTCTCTCACTCATGACCTCTGGTCCTCTGATCTCCTCAGAAATATGGGGAAAAGCACTAAATGGTAAATATAATAACAGTCAGGCTTTTCTACCAGTCTAAAAAATGCTAATTTTAAATGACAGTGTTCTCAGGCATATCAATCTTTGCAAGTTTTTTACTAGAGCACAGTGCTACTGAATTTTCAGCTGCTCAGAATTAAAATTAATTTACCTTCTTGGGATTTCTGTAAGTATCTACAAGTGAGAATCTTTTCAGATGTGATTGCTAAGAGATGTGATATGCTCTACAACAATTGATTAGACAAAAGGCTTGGACAGCAGTGTAATTTAAAAAGAGTTTCTATCGTTACTGTCCAATTCTATTTTAAGAAGAATTTGCATTTGGACTGTCCATCTCCTACTTTCAACTCAGAACCTTTAAATTCCTTACATGGCCAGGAGGTCATACTTTTACGAGGGCTACTTTTGAAGGTTTAGAAAGTCATTAATAAAGGGTTCAATAAACACTTATTACCTGTTATAAAGGATTGGGTGGAACAAGCCAGTTGATGTTTATAATAACCTATAGATAGATCTCTGATGTGCTTACAAAATGTGTAATACATATTATCCATCTCAAAAATGTTTTTAGAATACTGATAAATCACATATAAACTTTTATGAATTGTTTATAAAGTGCATCATCAATGTAAGTGTAGCTGGATAAACAATGCAAGAAAGAACTTGCAAGGAGGCTATTTACAGCACCTGTAAACACACATAATACTTCATTGTGCAAAGACTTGAGTAATAGTCTACTGGTTTCACAAGGATTAATCCTTCTCATCCCTCAGCTGGTGATCCAAATCTTATCTCCCCCTCCTGCATAGTACCTGCAGATATCTCAAACAACCAGGAAAACTGAGTAAATTGCACCCATAGTGACATATGGACCATCAACTCCCACAGCATCAGTAGGGAGCCATACGGCTTCAGATTTTCAAAACCTTGTAGGAAATTCCATCCCTAAGGAACTGTCCTGGTTTCAGCTGGGATAGAGTTAATTTTTTTCCTAGTAGCTGGTATAGTGCTATGTTTTGGATTTAGTATGAGAATAATGTTGATAACACACTGATGTTTTTAGTTGTTGCTAAGTAGTCTACYAGTCAAGGACTTTTCAGCTTCCCATGCTCTGCCAGGTGCACAAGAAGCTGGGAGGGAGCATAGCCAGGACAGCTGACCCAAACTGGTCAACGGGTTATTCCATACCATGTGATGTCATGCTCAGCATATAGAGCTGGGGGAAGAAGAAGGAAGGGGGGACGTTCGGAGTGATGGCGTTTGTCTTCCCAAGTAACCGCTACGCGTGATGGAGCCCTGCTTTCCTGGAGATGGCTGAACACCTGCCTGCCGATGGAAAGTAGTGAAGGAATTCCTTGTTTTGCTTTGCTTGCATGTGCGGCTTTTGCTTTMCCTATTAAACTGTCTTTATCTCAACCCATGAGTTTTCTCACTTTTACCCTTCCGATTCTCTCCCCCATCCCACCAGGGGGGAGTGAGCTAGCGGCTCTGTGGGGCTTAGATGCTGGCTGGGGTTAAACCACGACAGGAACACCAGAGAGTATATATGTAGGGGGAATTTGTGAATCTCCTTAAGAAACTTAACCAATGAATGGATTACTGCTATGAACACATGCAAGTTTTACCTATGTAACAATTATAATATTGACAGTATTTCTCTCTTTACCCTTGTGTAGTCATAAATTACACATTCCACTGTTAAATCAGTAAAAATCCTTTAATGTCAGTCAAATGACCTCACATTTCATTGAAAGCAGAATCTGGTCCTGAATGTCACAGCAGTGAGAACATAACAAAATGGAAGTCTCTTGGGAGAAGGCATTGCAGAATTTCATGGCACATTAATTTATCTTTTCTGATTGCAGTAAGGCTTTCACTTCATTGACATATGCTAAATAAGCACAGACAACTACCAGCCCTTACTGTCTTTTTTTCAAAAGAAGTTTYCTTGTGACAACGAATGCCCATCCAAGAAGTTATATACTGTCAGGAAGTTCACTGGAAGAAACGAAACACACTAGATATTATCTACTGAAAAATATAAAGAATGAGGCTTATACCTCTAACTATGTAATTTTATCAACATTAAGACTAGAGTGTAACTTCAATGACTCCATTCTTGGTTCATGTTTCTGCATGAATCATAGTTCTGCTTTAACAGTAGTATCATATATTGACTGTTTTCAGTAGAAAGCATCAAGATTATCATGCTCCAACAAGAAGTCTATGTTTGTAGATCTATGACGAGAACAGGATTGTCCATTTTTTATTATTTAGCCCCTAATTCTATTATTTTAGGTGGCCAAGTGAACTATACTATCTGAAATTCAAGCACAACTTCCCATCTAACACCGCTGACTGAACCAGTGTGCTGCAGTTCCATAGGTTTTCCCAGAAGCACAACTACAAAGCACAGTCCTGCACTGTGATGGTTATGCACAAGAAAATATGGATAACGTACCCGGTTTGGGAAACGTTGTCAGGTGAATACATTGCCCCACTTCAGCTCCGACCACATCAGAGTAGCACATCAGAAACACATTATGGTTCTGATGGGAGAGTATGTGAATACAGAAACATATTACATTGAGTACAGGAAAAATCTAAGGGCATCGTAGAAAAGCTGGAGAGAGTGATTATATAGGCTCAGGGGGATACCAGCAATTATGAAAAGGACATTGCCAGCCACAACTGAAAAGCAAAGAACAAAGCCAACAATATGGTATTAATCACATGCCCTGTCCGCGTATGATGCCAAACTATTCAAAGCACAGAATGTTCTTTATTCACCTCACTTTATATTGCTGAATAAATATAGCATTTATGAAAATGAGAGATTAAAAACATTGATATTAACCAACCTTGGGCCAAATCCTACTTATCTTATTGATGCAAGTAGTTCCACTGATTTTAATAGATGTGATTACTATTGACTTCAATAGAGCTACTCACAGAGTTAGGAGGGCAGGATGTGGCTCATTGCATAACCAAGCTTCCCTTACCACCATGAATGGTGCCAACTCATCATTTCTGACACAACTCTCCCTGCTTTTCCGGTAATGGATCCCTTGAGCAGAAACACCAAACTCTGTGGTACTTTTGATGTGAGCACAGTACTAACTTGAATGAAATGACTGATTTTATTTTTACTCACCTCTTCAGAAGCAATAGACACAACCCTCTGACACAGAGAACTTCATAGCACGGTTTTATTGTTCATTTCTTCAATTCCTTATGAATGAAACACCTGGGTGGGGCTGGAATTAAACTTCTGCAAGGACTGCCTATCCTCTGATGATTATAGTATATTTGAAAAGGATAATACAAACTAAACTGATCTACAGTAAATCTCTTGGGTACAGGAATAGAATGTTTCCAGCAACAGGTTTCAAGCAGTGGATAGCCCTTCTGAAGGAGATTAGATTCATCCCATTCTCCCTACTTTCAGGTTTAAATGCAGAGTCTCATTTATGACCACACCTATTTTCTTCTGCAGTATCCCTTAGGACCATGCCAGAATGGAGGAGATTTGAGACACAAAAGGAGAGAATGCAACAAACAACATGAGGGAGAAAAGAGAAGGGAATCACCTTGTTTTTTGACAGCTTAAGAGTGATGCTAAGGATGCTGCCTTTTAGAGGCTCAGTCCTTGTTCTTCAGTCATACTACTTCAATGCCTCAGAGGTAGGGGCTGTTAAACTTGTAAGATGGCATGATGCACACGCAAAGCAGAGGAAGGCAGAAGTCTGGAACTCTTTTTTCAATTACTTATAATTGAAGAGGCAGCAAACCAGTGCTTTATGGCAGTTAAACCCATTGGAATACACTATAATCCAAGAACGTCTGTCTTCAATCCCAGCCTTCCACAATCCACTTGCTACAGCATATTCTGAATGGGTATTTATGGTGGGGACCAATTCTAATCTCTTTATTTCGTTATAAAATTTAAGTTATCTCCATCAATCTCAAATTCCTTTGTGGACAGCTGAGATAAGAACCAGTCTGAAGATGTTCAACTGCACTGGTTCTTACTCCTCTCGGTGAGGGGTTATTCACTGCCCTCTGAAATTCCTCACTGGCTTCTGAACGTAGTTATAGATTCAAAGCTGACACAGATCTATATATTTAAGAACACAGATTTCTGACACTTAAAAAAAAAAAAGTGATCTTTTCTTGCAGAGCAATTCTTTGCATGTAGGACATTATGAAATTCTTCCTCGTTTTGTAGAAATAATACAACTAGGCTCAGATCCTGTTATAACTAGGCTTAGATCCTGTTATGTGCACATTTTTTAAACGATTATTATCTCAAGCACACAGAATAATGGTTAATATTTCAGATTTTAAAATACAGTGGAGCCTCAATTATCCAAATTCAGTGAACCCAGACAAGGTTTTGCCCCTTGTCATTTATTAATTAAATGGTAAATTGCTTCTATTACTAATTATTTCCACAGATCCATGGGCAAGCAGGGCATTTTGGTTACTGGTAAACGCGATTATCGAGCTCTATTCAGTGTTCTTCCCATGTTCTTCAGATAATTGAGATTCTGATGTACTCTGAAAACCATTTAAAGCATTTTTTACAATGTATTACTGGGAGAGCTTCCAGGTCTTGTAGGTCCTCTGGGGTAGCGGCATCCCCAAGATTGTGGGAGGCAGCACTCTTGACAAGCCAAAAGACAGGAAAGTGTGTCAGCCAATACGTAAAACAAAAGCAAAACTATTTCTTGAGCACAATCTGACAATTTCTAATCCCACCAGTATATTAGTTTGAATGAGTGACTGATTGTCTGAATAGGATGCTAGCAAGTCAGACATTACATTAAATTTACTCCTTTTTGTGGCTGGTCTCTCTTCAAGGGAAGAGAAGTTTAGCTGAAGAATCCTTTATATGTGAGGGATCCTACAAAGGAGAAATGGTTCCAACTAGAGCAAAACGGACCAGACTTAAGACRACTATCTGAGAGACTTTAAGGCTAGAGGTACAGAACTGTACACAGGCCAGAAGGATGCATCATCTGTGGGTGAAACCATGAGAACTCTGTATCTCTGTAAAAAAGAATAGGACATAAGTTGATAAAATTCAGGTACCGAATTCAGCAAAGAGCTGCCTCAACAGACAAAGTCTGTTGTCACTTTGAGCAGAGTATCTAAACAGATAGCCAGGTCAAAAGTGTAAGCACTTCAGTACAAAACCTAAAGTCTAAGGACTAAGATAAGAGAAGTGCAATGTGTTTTTCTGAAGAAAATACTTATATAAGACACAACTTCAGCAGCTGGAGAAGATGTTGTATGTTGCAATACTAGGGGGCGTTTCATAATAATCACAGAGTAGAATGCACAGGTGAGGGACTGCTGCTGTGAATTAAAGCATATATAAATAAAATGAATAAATGAAAACTAAAAAGTACCATAAAATCTCCATGGTTTTTAATTCCAGGCCTAAAAAGAAAGAGAATGGTGTTAGAATCATACTACACAACATCCTACCAAAATGCTGACAGTGACTATGACATGCAAAATGGAAGACTTGAGAGGCAGCAGCTAGCCAGAAAACCTATGAAAGAAGGAGCAACTTTGCTTTAGTGCTAAGATCACTGAACCTACTTTAATATGTGCATATTAAAGAATCACTTTGTAATAATGAACATAATGCACATAAATTCAGTTCTCTATAGGACTGAAAAAATACCAACAAAATCCACTACAGCAGTATGTAATTTCAGAAAAAAATCCTATTTAAAATAAGGAACATAGGAAAAGAAAATTAAAAAGAAGCAGCTAAGGGTAAAATGCTTTAAGACGCTACTATTAGAAGATAATGTTATCAGAGATTCACGTCTTACAAGGAACAGGAAAGCCTTACCTTAGAATAGCTGTAATAATCCTGACCCCCAGTTGTCTGCCTCAATCATTTTGAGGAACATCTCAGCAGTTTGTCTGGCAGACACAGCACATTACAGCCTGAGGTACTAAAGAAATCCCTAAACAGTTCTGATTTACCTGAATATGCTAGGTTGTAAACTGTCATAATTCGGTTGCCACTTTAGATGAAAATCCTTTGCAAGAGGGCAAAAATCTCCATGAGAAAAGCATGATATGGTTCCTTTAGATACAGGAACCTTTAAAGTTGTCCTACAGTAATTCACTTCTACTCATTACTCAGATGTATAAAACAAATGTATAACCACATGTGAAAAAAGAAAATAATAGGATTTTTAAAAAGTGAGCCAAGTGAAGGGATTTACTAGAAGTAAAAAGAAACCATCCAAAAAGAGGAAGTCATATCTAAATGCAGGAAGCAGAAAAAGACGTACATTTTGATGATTTTTTTTTTTAAGAAAGTAAATGTAGGATAAGGCGGGCCCATCAAAATGTTGAGGAACAACTTTTAAAATCCATAAATAACCTTTCTAAACAGCTTACACAGAATCTGTTTCTGCCAACAGATGAGGTGTAAAAAGAGTGTTCAAAGAACAAAACCCCCAAGTTAATTCTTTGTACTTGTGTTCACTACGGAGAAGTTTAAAAAGGTTTGCAAGTGAAACCCCTTCTCTGGAAGGTCAAGTCTGAGAAAACGTATAATGGAAAGAATAAATGGTTCCCATCTAACAGTTATAAAGAAACTCAGACATGAAAGAGCTTAACTAATAACTCTTGCACATCATCAGGGTGGGCAACAAAAGAATGGAAAGTGATTTAATGGCAATAGTAAAAAAAGGGCTTTAGGAAGACCCACATAGATCAGTTAGTCTATATTCTGTGCCACAGAAACTGGCAGAAAATACAATAAATAATAACAGACACTTGGGTAGACAAAACAGGGAAGATTCAACATGAGTTTTTTGCAGAGGCAAATTTTGATTCACAAATCTACCAGAGTTCTCCGAAGGAGTCAATGGGCATCTCTGTGAGAGATTCAAGTAGTACTAGTTGCTACAAAAAAAAAAAAAAAAANGCTAAAAGAAAGTTATCATGACATAAGAGAAAAGAGACTAAATATTCATACAACACAATAGGATTTAATTTAGCTATTACTACACAGGAAAGACAGTGTGGAATCCTTGTGGATATACCTATGAAAGCACCGCTCAATACTCAGCATTAAAAAAAGGCAAAAAAAAAAAAAAAAAAAGGTTGGGAATTATTAAGAAAGAACTAGAAAATAAAACTAAAACCATAATTATATCCATAGTAGACTCACATACTGAATACTATACGTAAGTTTGAACTCTCAATGCAAAAGAGGATATAAGCAGCCTAAAAAGATGCAGAAAAGGGCACAAAGATGTTCAAAGCATGGAATAACTTCTGTGCAAGCAGAGATTAAGAGTTGGGTTCTTTGCCCTGGAAAATAAACGATTGAGAAAAATATAAAGGAGTTTTATAAAAACATAACAAACAAGGACAAGGTGAACTGTTAATAATTGCTCCCTATTTCTCATTACATATTTCTAGGAAGCATCCAAAGAAGTTATCAAGCACCAGGTTTAAAGCAAACAAAGGGAAGTACGTTTTCACACAATATGTAATTCAATTGTGGAATTCACTTGCACAGRATGTTTTCGATGCCAAAAGCAAAAATGGTTTCAAAAAGCAATCGGACAAAATCAGAAAAGAAAGCTTGGGCTTTAATACCCGCTTCTATTAAGGGCTATTAAACACAATGATGCAAAAGCAGAAAACATTACCCCACACTAAGAAATGGGAAGGCCCATCTGCACATTTCTGAAGAGCAGAATGAACGAATCTGATGTGTATCAGACAGCAGCTAAGCTTCAACATAGCTAACACGTAGATCACAGAGATTCTGGCTTTAAAATGAATTTATGGAGCACACGGATTATGGCTGCAACTGATAATTTACTATTGCACTGTCAACCTACTGGATGTTGATTAATATCCTTCCCCAGGTACAACCATAGTTAAAGTGTATGTTAAGGACAAAGAGTTAAGAGTGAAACAGAGAAATGTTTTGAGAACAAGGTATTCTTTCAGGAGACTTGTGATATATAGATACAGCAGGTTTTCCTAACTGGCTGAGATTCCAATAGGTGATATTAATTCCCGGGATGAAAACCATCTACCTGATGTAGTTACCAGTGATGATACCCCCTTTGGTTCTAATGGGTGTTCAACATTCACACTATGGAGTGATTTCTGTGGGAGCTGCAGTTAGTCTATTGTGCACGTTACACTCAAAACTGCCTTTTAAAAACTAAGTAAAAACATTAAGGTCACAAAGCAAAGCACGCTAAAGTATGAAAATATCAAAATGAAGTCTGTCACAACAGCTGTAGTGTTACAATACAATCTTCCATGTTATGATTGTATATTTTGTGTTCCGTATAATGGATAGCATCCAGGGAATGAGACTAATTCAAATACTCTTTTTTTATCCTCTCTGTTCAGTGTGTGGCCCCAAGCCTTGTTTACTGAGTGGCATCCAAGTCTTGCATGAAATAAGATGGGTTTTTGTTTCTGGCTTTTCTGTGGTACTCATCACTATAGCGTCTGAATATCTCAGCAATCTTGGCGAATTAATCCTCACAATGCACCCTCAGATGTCTGGAATGATTTTAATTCCTCATTGAAGAAAACTGTGAGAGAAATGATGTGACTTTTTCGTGGCCACACAGGAAGTCTGTATCAAAGACAGGAAGACAATTTAGATCTGTTCATTCTAAGGGGTGCCAAGCATCCCCTGAACTCATCCTACAGAAGGAGCACTCCGAGGATTCGTGCTCTTCCAGCTGACCCGCAGTTCATCTGCAGCATAAACGTTCTCCAGCAGGGGTGGGATACCATGGACAGGGACCTCATTCCCACCACTCCGTATATCTAATCCTGTGAATTGGGAAAAGCGGCTCTAAGGATTCATCGCTGCAAGATTTGCAAAGCTCTTGGAGATACTCAGATCATCAGCACGATGAAGGGCAAAGTATGACATTTTGTTGTTACAATCTTTTGCTGAAATTTCTCCTCCTGCTTTGCATTCTCTAGGATTCTTGCCAACATGAGGTATTTTATTTTTCTAAAAAGTCTCAAGCAGGGGCAGTCGTACGGGTGTAAAGAAATCAACAACTGACGCATGGACTGTTTCTGTAATGTTAAAGATTGCAATTTACAGTTGTGGTGTAGTTCATACCTATGAATTACAACTTTATGAAACACTCTTTATACACTGCACTTGTGCTCTAAGTGCATAAAAACACACCAAAAATTACCCTGATGTACTGCTACCTTAAGGGTCTGTCTCACACCTACCAAATCCAAGAAACTGAGAGTAAAGCTCAGTCTCTGTTCTTCTATTGTGTTTCCTATTGTGCCTACATATTGCAGCATTTGTGGTCTGTAAGATCACCCACTGTAGGAACAACTTTCAGTTCTCTGTGACAATAGGGTGAGCTGAGGACAGACTGGCAATCTTTGGAGATGAATTTCCTGCCCTTTGTGGGTTTCAGTTAGACTCTTAGCATTATTTGAACTTTTGTGGTTTAATTTTCTTTGTTGTTGTTTTAATTCTAATGGCAGAAAACAGAAGAAGAAACAACATCCCTCTGGAGGCAGTGAATCTCCGGATCTGAAGAGTAAACRGCCATGTTTTCTCTTTCTGGCATTTTAAGATACATCAGCAAACAGAGAAAGGACCTAGTAGTTCTGTAGAATGGCAAAGGGACGTAGAGCTTCTTATTTCCCAGTAAAGATACCAAAAGCCTTAGGATCTGTTGATGTTTTATGGCCTTCTGAACTAATTTCTTGCCATTGGCATTCAACCACTACTACAGGCTCAGAAACTACTCACTACCATTCTCCTTCTAAGGACTGAAAAAGAAATAGGGTAGAAGAAAGGCTTGAATCGCATGAAGGCTATCCTGCAGTAGCAGTATTAGTTGCACAAAACAAGTCTGCCAGCCTGAGACCCAAATATTTGTTTCACTCAACTATTATGGTTTATAGTTGTGCACATGTTATTCAGAGAACAGGAGCTCTTAATTACTCAGGGAGCAATGGTAGTCCTTGGAAAAGGCAGCTGAAAAAGTCCTGTCCCACGTTCTTAATTTATAGAATTATAGTAGACTGCCCTTCTCTCACCCCACTTCCAACATCTGTGGGCCAAATCCACTAGCTTTAGGATGAAAAAGTAAAGAAAAAGGTGTTTTCTCTGGCAATGTGCAAGCCTAGCTGGGCAAGGATATTTTTCCACAAGCACTGGTGGCTTGAATCAAGTGACCCTTTCAAATAGTGGTGAACTTTGGATGCAAAGATGAGATCAAGAATGATACTTTAGTAACTACAGTTATTAAATTCTTAATGGGGGTCAGATCTGTTTGTTATGTTCTCATGGATGCAAAGGATATTATAAAATAATATTTCTTACGTATATGCAGGGATTTTCCCTTTATATGTTTGAAAAAGAATCATAAAATAACTCCACTGTAAAAATAAATAAGCCACTAAAACAAATAACAAATGACTTCTCCGAGGGGAAAAAGTGCCAGCTATGGGATAACAGTCACTAACTACTGCAATGAGTTTTCTCAAATTCCAGGGATCATCAGCATGAGAGAGTTTTAGTTATGTCCATCTTGACTAACATGTGCAGAAGGGAGCACTTCTGTTTCTTCATTCCCTCATTCTCTTGGGTGTCACTGCTTCCTATCTTTTGCTTCTGTTTACAGTCATCTCTCACCATGTATTTCAGGAAAAGAAAAATCTCAATAAAGGTTAGAGCCTGTTCCATTATGTGCCCTTCCTCCTCTTCTTCTCCTCCTTTCTTGCATTTGTGCAGTGTTGTGGCACCTATTAACTACCCATGTTTTCAGAATGACATTATATAAGGTGCAGGATAGACCACTGTGCCCTAAAAATATCAACAACTGCATTAGTCTCACAATAATTAATGGCAGGCATTATGCAAATGACAACTTTTTCACTGCAAAATAATGACATTTCTTCATTTTGAGCAGAGTTATGCAAAACAATGAATTGGGGATGATAAATCACACAGGAGAATTAAGAAAGCCATAACGTTCCTGCCCAGGCAGGCAGAAAGACGGACAGACCAACAATTTAGAACACATTGTTTGTTCTCAAACCGCTATTAAGAAATAAATAAAAGCATAGCCAGTCGGTCATTAGAACGTATGTGTAATTTAGTTTCCCCCCTTTAGGCAACTATGCATAAGGGGATGTTAAATTCTAGCAATTSGATTATTACAAGTCACAAGCAAATTTTTTTTTATTAACCTTAATAAGTCATTCACTCAGASACTACAGTCATCAGGCAAATAAAATGTATCACATGTCATTCTCCTACACATTAACTAATTTCTTATGCAAACATCACAATGTATAGCAATTACCGCTGCTCAAAAAAACCCCAAAGTCAGTTTCAATTTATTTTATTGCTTTTGTGCGAGGCCATTTCCTGTAGCGCTTTATTCCCTGTCCCCACCTTTTAGGTGCAAAAGAAAAGAAATGCAAGAAGCAAGAAGCTACTTCTCTGAAATGTTCCCACACCTTTTTCTCCTTATTGTGAATGCTGTTGGAAAAAGACATAGGTAAGATCCTCTTGTAAGCCTAAAGAAGCGTCTCAAAGGTAAAAAGCTAACACTGACCAGCTGCAAGCACCCTCCCTTTCCCACCCCTTTCTCCACTTCATGCTTCCCACCTCCTGAAAGAGCAATCCCTCCCCAGTCCTCCCAGTGCCTCCTGCCGAGAGCCTGGTGCYGTACAGTCTGTGAGCTCCCCAGAGCTACCATTCCTGCACTGCTCCCTGAAGAGCAGGCTTCCCAGCGAGAGTGGGACTGGAGGGTAGCTTTGAACTCCCCTACATACAACACTCCTCCACTGTTTCTTACAGTGTCTCCTGCTGGAACGGAAGTATCTATAAGCTTTTTAATAGACGGCACTCCTGGATCTTTCTTTCTAGTGATTCCTGCTGGGAGAGTCTGATGTATCAAAGAATTACAGCGATTAGAGCTGGAAAGACCTATGGTATTTAATCATTTACTCCATCCTCCCACGTGAGCCGGGGTATTCCTTACACTACTTTTTTCTGATGTTCTATCTAGTCTAACTTTAAAGAGTGCCAAATAACTGGGCTGTCACCTCTTCCCTGGGGAGGTTATTCCACAGTGGTATGCCATGAGACTGGAAATTTCCCAAGGTATTTGGTGTAATTTTACTTCTTTATGTTTAGTTTTATTAAGCAGGCATTAGTTTTCAGACTCCCGATACTGACATAAGATTTCTCTTCTCTGTTAGCAGAGACTGGAACTGCACCAGTCTTCCTCACCTCCACAGCTCAGCATGATATTTAACAACATTGTCCACTGAAAAAAGCTGGATTTGCAGCACGTAAACATTATCCAAAGACTGTTTTTATTCTTCACAGTGACTTCTGACAAGAACTGGTATGAACAGGGAACCAGGACAGGAGCTTTACAACCAATGCAGTATTACCTCCCTTCCAGCCACATCAGCCGCTCCCCTCAGGAAGCACTGGTGGCCATTCCAAACACATAAAGCAGAGCATCAGCAAGGACTACATACTCCCCATGATGCCTGGAGGTTAAATCGTATAGCTCCTGTTAAGCATAGTGAGGGGGACTGGAAAACTAACAATTCATGCATCACAGTGAAGAGTCAGCTCCAGCTTTATCTGAATCAATAGGAAGATCAACCACCACGTTTTCTTCTCTCCAAATGCAAAGTACCCTTTGTYTTCACCCAAAGACAACCGAGTACATCATTGACACAGTCATACAGCGAGCCCAGGAAAGAGAACAGTTGTGCTGGAAATAATTGGTGTCTTTGGAAACAAAGTGGAAGCAGTTGACCCCCCCACCCCCAGGTCCCCCCTCTTACTATCTATTTCAGGACTTTTAAGATTCAGTGCAATTCACCCCCCTTGGAACACTGCAAAAAATTCTCCACCTCCAGCCTCTCATCCGGAAGTTAATAACATTTTGCAGCTCTCCTTAAATAAAATCCAGCCCATCCTGGATCAATAAGACTGATGCCTATTTCCCTAATGGCAGCCGATTGCCATTTGCTATTCAAATCAGACTAGATAAATTACAGTACATGCCAAGGAACAGGCCAGTGAATTAAGACAGGCCTCCTGAGGACCAGCGATATTATTAATCTTTTAAGACACTATCATATTTCTTCTTGACAGTGTGCGTAGACTCTCAGACATGCTGCACCCAGATTGAAATATCAGCTGCTGCAAAAAATCAATAGCGTTAGAAACACAATAATTTTCTGTCTGCAGGGCCCCCAATAAGCAACACTTGTGTTTCTCCTCCTTTCCACATCTCTGCTCCAAAYGCATTTGTTTTAAAACCCAGGCCTCAAATCTGAATAATAATTGCAGTGGGCAAGGTTGCTTTTGTTGTCATCCTTTGCCACAGAAGCCACAACTGTGATTCTTGATAAGGTTGCGGTTCTCAGAGACAGCGTAAGGTACTCAAGGGTCAAATACTCACCTAGTATATTTTACCCTTCTCCCCACACCCTCCTGCTCAGTCTCTTGCTCTCTCACTGCAGGCTTTATAAAGACAGATATTGCTAGAGCTCCCGCTATCCCTAAGAAAAACAAAAACAGGGACCTTGGACCTGAACTGACAAAGGGAGACCGTACATGACAAGAAAGCAAAAAGCTTAAGGGATTTCTCTTCACACTGGCAACAGAAAGGGTCAATTCAAACAATTTTGATCTCTTTAGACCTGTGGATGAATTCAATAGAGGCTCTGACAGTCAAGTAAGCTGCCCACCTGGTTTCTCAACTACTCTTCATGCTAAAGGGGAGAAAGATTCTACAACTGATAACTGTTCCAAAAAGGGTATTTTATGATTTATGAGAGCAGCGGGCTTACGGAAAGATGTGTAGCTTAGGGGATTGGCAACATGATGTTAAAATGAGGTTTCTCCTCACCCTTGACATGATATAGTTTAACTGTGTGGAAAAAAACAATTATAAAACACAACAAAATCAGAAGTCTCCACACAATTCTAAGCATGAGAATATTCTGCATATAACTGGGTAAGAAAAACATCTACAGAAATCGACCAGAGTGGATAAATCAACTCCAGGTTGGCTAAATTGCTATTCAAGATTGCCAGATCGCTGGCATCCCAGGTCAACAGTGACCAGAAAGAGTTGATGTATGTCCCAGTCGGGTGAGAGTAGTAAGGCGATGAAATCATTCAAGTTACATCACAATTAGCAGTTGCCTTCTGCCCTTAGAACATTGTTAGCAGCATCGGAAGGACCAAAGACCAAAATATTAACTCTCCTCTGGCGCTTGCAGAATCTTGGGGGCTTCAATTCAACCTCTATTTAAAAAATGGGGTAAGCATGGCCACAAGCAATACAAACACAGCCCTGCCTTCTGGCGAATGCTAAGGTGACCTGGCCGATGGCCACGGCATATCAGCAGGGCGCTCGTTAGTGAATGGATGAGGAGTCAGCCTGTGTGGTTGTGGGGTATGCTCTACCTTCTTTCTGTTGAGCGGAGGACTTGGCTCCTCTTCTCCTTCCTCGGGATTCTTAGCACAGCACCTTTCCCCGGTGCACAAAGTGACGTGCTTGGACAAAAAAGAGAGCAAACCGCCATCAGGCTTGTTGCTAAGGAGGGGGTAATTTTAATTAGAGCTGGCCAGCAGATGAGAATTTTGCTTCCTTCACTGGGACAGAAATAACAGGGTTTGAACATTCTAAAAAATAGTATGCTGCCCAAACGCCTTCAGACCTAAAAACCTGAGGTTTTCGATCTCTCTGTCACCAGAAGTGACCAGAAAGTTCTCTTCATCAAAGTCTTTGTGCTAAAGAGAAAAGGGAATATTATGATGAAATGACACCTTGTCAATATATTGTGTTCTGACCAGCTCTAAAATTAATACAACAGCACCATGATGCAATTTTCAATTAGAAAATGAGTTACTTCCCAGTAACTAGCACATCCGAGGAGCAGACTTAGGATTCAGCTCTTGCTCCTGATTCTCCATGAGTTGGATTTGATTTGTGCATCTGAGTGGAACTGCTCCTGATATATACAAGTATCACTCTACTTCTGACAGATTTTGTTTATGCCACGTGGGGGCCTAGGAATATGTTGATAACACTTTGTATTATTTAATTTTATTGCCTTTTTTTTTTTTTTTCCCTTCTGAGTTTGTCACCTACCTAAATTAAATTCTGCTTTCATTAATCCAGGAAAAACCTGCCCCTGAATTAGTAAAAGATGTCTCAGTAACTGGACATTAATTTGGGAAGCTGAAACCAATGTATTTGTAAACACAACCTTGTGAGCCATGTGCATGTGGAGTTCAGTCTAAACTGTGGGGCTTATATGAGCATGGGTACAAGACTATGAGTGAGCAAGCAGTATGGGGGCTAAGGAATAAATACTGAAGGACCAGCAAGGACAACATCATGGGCTATGAAGGATAGGATTTGAGCCTACCACTCTTCCTCTCCTATCCTCAAATCACTCCTCTGCTTGCTTCTCCTCTTTCTCCTATAGTCTCCTCCTACCTGTGCTACTTCCTCTAACTACAGATCATTGCTGCTTTGATTTTGCACAGCAAAAATCATTAGCTCCCACAGTACTAGGGCTAGCAGCAGCATAGTTTCTTAGAAGATGTCAYGGCATTTATTCTAAGACAACTGGGACCTACAAATATCACCAGGTGAGAGAGAGAAGAGAAACTCATTTCTCCAGAGCAGATAAGAGGCTAAAACATATGCAGCCAYGAACACTTTGAGTCAGGCAGTTCTATGGCAGTCCCAATAATGCRATAGTAAGCCTTAAGCTGTGCCACATCTGTGCAGAAAGCCCTAAAGTTGTAACTGGGCTGCAGTATAGTATCATGGACACAAAACTTCACACATCAAAGTATGTGACAGCCATTACATTAAGAATGCCCTGTCTTTATGTTTGTAAGCGTACTGAACACCTGAATATGAACTGAGGTCTTTAGAAAGGTGGGAACTTCACGTCGCTGGACATTGTAACAAGGCTTTCCCACACTAAACCTGTACTCCAGCTGCATGTATCCTTTTCCTGTTGCAAAGGAACACAATTTATTCTGATCAATATACACTAATTTCTTCCTTTCTTTTTAAGTGCTATTATATTCTACCCTATGCCCCCCATTATCCTCACATTTGGAAAAGAAATMATTTCTGTAGTAACTGGCCATACAACTATTGTTCAGGTTCCCCTGATATTTTTCCCCTGGGAAGCAAGATCATCAGTGCAGCGGACTGGTATTAGCAAGGCCGTGTAACTAGATGGACTCCTTCATGCTGAAAAATACTCTCTTGGGATTTAAAAGAAGCTGTGCACATCTTCCTTCTGACATTTCTGTTTCTAAAGCAAAGGATTAGACTGAGGGCAAAAGTACTGTACAAATAAAGCATCAGGGCCATCGCTGCTGGTCAAAGCTGGTTCAGAGGAGATTCTCTAGACAGCCTCCTCTGGATAGATCCTGCTGGAACTGAGTCTGCAGACTGTAATGTTTAAATACCATTCAGAAGTTAAAACATTAGTGACAAACCCAGTTAGGTTTAAAGCCAGATTTCCATTGCAAAACACCCTGCATGCCATCCCTGCTGACAGGCAATGCTAGGCACCACTGTCAGCTAGAGGGTACAAAAGGAAGAGGAAGAAAGTAAATGTATTGCAAGTTTAAGGCACAGACACATACTGCTAACAACTGCTGTCTGATATTCTTCCTCATCCCCAGTCTCTGCCCCAAGACGTTGCTCTGATTTTGCAATACAGAAGAGAACTGGTCTTTGCACAGAAATCTACCCACAGGCTATAATTCCGGGATACCTAAAAAGTATTTGTCTGACCCTGTGCTTGGCCTCTTCAGTCATAGGTGCTGAACAAGYCTATCTTTTGAGGAGGAAGCAGCACAGGGATCATCATCAAACTGTGGTTGTGATTCACTATGATAGTCTACCAGGTCATTCTATAAAAACAGATGGATAGAGATGGAAATTGCAAGTGCTTTTAGGGAAGAGGAGCTGGGAGAAGAGTGACAGTGCAAGATCTCCGTGCTAGAAGGGTGGAATAGAGAGTCAAAAGTGCAACTCAAATGGTATGGGTTGTACAGAATACATCATGTGAGGAGAAGAAGAAAAAGGAAGATCTGGCTGGAAACAGTCAAAAGACATAAAAGATACAAAAGGAAAAGCAGAGAACATTGAATGATGAGAAAGTAAGATGAGATAAATCAGGATTTTGGGGGTGGTTGGGGGAAGAAAGCCTAAGCATTGAAAAGACGTCAGCAAATTCAACCAGACTTCACCCAACCAGCACAGGATGGAGTGCCCTCCCTAAAAACTGCAGCTAGGTAAAAACTGTGTTTCCTTTTCTGGTCATTAGCATCTATCTCTAGCAATAACTTGAGAGCAAACCATTTTTGAGGGCTTTGTCAGCTATTCTTCTTTCCATACCACTACCACAACCTCCCTGGCATGGCCAGAAAAATATCCAAACAAAGCATGTATTAGAAAATTTGGATCTTCTCACCTCTTGTTAATGATTTGGTTCAGCTGTGGTCAGAGGTGACGGGAAGTCACTGGTATACAGTGAGCTCTGTGAAACGAGCCTGGAAAAGGTAATGAACTTCTCCAGAATAAAACTCTCCATCGTACATTGAAAAGAAATTGCTGCCAACACTCCCTGGTTGCACCCTTAATAAAGGAGGTCAGGGAGAAAGAAGGCCTGACACTGGGAGATCAGGAGCATCCTAAATCCTTCCTTTGCTTTCAGTGCCTCCCCTTGCAATGAGATCCCACACAGCTGCGGGAACTGAGCCATACACCTGTGCAAGACACAGTAAGTAATGCGTATCGGTAAGCCATGGCCTCTTCCTTTGTCTGATGGAATACTCCCTCCAAATCATGGCTAATATCTCCTAAGGGGGATGGGAGGGAACATCTCAAACTGTGGCAGCCCCGCTGTCTCTCTCACATGGGTAGAAGTACGATTCTCACACTCACACGACTCTATCCCTGCACTGGAACCTCTGGTGGAGACACTCCCAGATCAGTTACAGGTTTTAATTATGAGATGACAGTAGTGATGGCTGGCTTTGCTTGAACCAGCATGTGTCACTGAAGCCGATGGGAAATATGTAAGAAAGAGACCCAGTTTAATTAGCCTGAATATTTTACAATGATTATTTTCTACAAGCAATCCCTCCCACATCTTATTTGTCACCTGTCAGGTTGCTGTTCTTATCCACCATGATATCTCCTCGCCTCTTCGTGTCATAAAAAACCAATGGTGAAAATGACAGACAGATGCAAACAAGATTTTGGTAATTACAGCACTGTGGCTGRTGGTTGTTTGAACATCGTTTTATTTCTTCCAATCAAACAAGTCCTTGGACTTCACAGCCCTAGAGCTTCAGACAGGGGTGAAGCTGATTATATTATGACATTACAGTGCAGACTGGCAGATCAGACAAAGTGGATTTCACTCAGTAATTAAACTGCAGTATCTTTCGTCTGAAGTCCAGGGCAGGATTAATCGAAAGGTAGCTCTTTATCATTGCGATTAGTGCTGGGATTTGAAGAGTGAGTCCACAGATTTCTGATTTGATAGCTCGTCCTGGGTACCAGCTTATGGGTGGCTGCACATCTGTCTGACTTGTTAAAATAGCACGAGGTCAAGATACATTTGCCAAGTTGCACTATTTCCTTTATTTTATTTTTAGTTGGAGGAAATTCAGATTGATTTAAATATTACAGTCTCCTTTGTCCTTCTGTGGCAGTACGAAGATTTCTATTTAAGACCTGTTAACATATAACTCTGYCCCCATCCTAAACTGCATTGTATCTATAGGACAGACTCACAATTTTCTCTGTAGCTTTACCTTTATTCTTCAGGGTCCAAAAAAATCCACCTGATCTTGGGAAACAGAACAATACACATTTAAAAGACAATAGCTTTATAGCTGCTCTAAAATGGTCTAGCAAATCAAGTTTCAAGCTTTCAAGGAGCTCCTAAGATTTACTGGATGAAAATAGTCTTAAGATTTTGTTTTTGTGTCAGCATTGTATAAAATCCCTACCACCAAATGCCAGCTGATGCTGCTTTTTTTTTTTTTTTTTAAAGTTTCCAAAAAGCTTTCAATGCTCCTGCTTCTTCTCACAACTTTAATAAACACAGAGCTGGGAAAATTCGCTCTGTACAGCCAGACAGTTTCCTTATGCTGCTGGCTGGGGAAACAGCACTCCTGGCACCTGCCCTGATTTACTCACTGGAGGAGATTATCTACAAGTGGAAGCAAGGCAGGGAAAAGCAATGGATCTCTCTTTTTACTTTCTTCTGCAAGTAGTCATCTTGTTTAGGAAACAGAAGAATCAAGGAAATAGAAAGAAAAACACCGTTTCTTCCTCCCATCAGCAAAACAGAGTTAGGATCTGACTTCAAACTCCGGAGATACTCTCCATCTAAAATTTGGTGCAGACAACGTGTTTCTGGTTAGATTCTAGGGGGAATATCCCAGTAAGAATTCCAACTCCCCAAAAGCGTGTTGAGGGTGACTTGGCATTTGCCCTTAGGAAGTCATATACATTTTTAGGTTCCTTTCATTACATTTTCAAGCCATGGCAGTCACAAAAACCGGTGAGCTACAGGCCACTATTACTAGGTTCCAACTTTTTCCCCAACAAAAGCTGATAAAAAAAGAAATGTACTTGTGAAAACGTCAATAAAAATTTATTTGCAGCTGAACAGGGTTTTTGCAAGACAAATGCTTTTTGTGAAAACGTTAGGAATTTTTGTGGAAAACTCTCAGCTGAAAATCAAAAGTATTCTCTCTGGAAGTCAATTTTCAACAGAGCCCTTTAAAATTTTCAGCCTTTAAAAAAAAAAGGCACAATTTACACTGTTTTGTTTCATCCACAGAACACACAGTCCTGTGCCTGCTGCATTCTGCATGATTCAAATGTGATTTAGAATAGCTTGGCCCATCTCTACAGCAGGATAATCTCCAAAACGTCCCTTGACATTTTGCCTATAGCAATGTCTCCTCTCATTTGTATGAATCTCTGATGTAGATTATGAAGATCTAAAGCAGGGGCAATCTCTTAATTTCTACTCAAACATTTACTACAAAAAGACCCTAATTCTGTTTGGGGACTGGGGTAGTACTACAATCCAAATAACAAACTAAACAATTCCCTAGGCAAACAAACTATTTTATTTGCAGTTTGATTGTTATTTTTGTAATGGAATTTACAGAGGAAAAAACCCAAATTATTCATAACCATTCATTTTAAGTCTTGAAAGCTATTTCACAGCTCTCAGAGCCATAGAAGACCCTCAGTATCATGCAGTCTGATTCCCATACAATAAAGAACTTACAATTCCACCCAGTAATTCCTAAAGCAATCCTAATGACTAGTGTCTGAATGGGCACATACCTTTTACTAACACATACAATCTTAATTTAAAGAGTTAAACCAGCAGAATATCACAAAATACCTTGGAAATTTATTTTAGTAAGTACTTTCACTGCCCACCCACTTATAAGTGGGGAGAGATGTGGAAATCTAGCCAAGCAAACAGGCAGAGGCAYAGAAACGTCATACAGATGAATGATGAATAGTGCATTTCTTGGTCAACTAATAAAGACACAGATAAGTAATACCAGACAGAACAGTTTCAGTAATCTTTGTTTAAATGGCTAGCAAAAAATGTAATAAAATCTCACTGCTATACTTGTTCTTTGTAGAGGTGTGAAGGTGAGAATTTTATTCCTAGTCCTGCTGCTGATACTGTAGATACGGATGCAACTCGCATAGGGTTTTCAAAGCTAGTATTCAGACCACTAAACTATTCCTCAGACCAAACTGAAAACAAAATGCAAATGAACTACTGCTGATCCTGATCTCATGCTGTTTCCCTCCTGCCTTTCACCATTTTCCCCCATTTTTCCTCTGAAAATTCTAACATGTTTTTAAACTATTMTTAACCAATCTAGTAAGTACCAGCCTTTATATTTATATTTTTTCTCATTTCTGAGTCTTTGTATTATGGCTTTGATCATAAATTCAGTGTCTCCCCTCCAATCACAAGGACTAGAAACTTATTTTACAAACAAAACCAAAGATCTTGACATTATCTGTTTACTTCAAGAGTAGAATCTTTAAGAAAAACTTCTGATATTAAGACACTTTCAGTAACACTGCAACCACTGCCAGCAAAGTAAAACACTAATCTAGGTGTGCACATCCCTCTGGTTTTCACATTGTGCGTAAACACTGAAATTCCACAGAAAGAGCCTTGTAGTTGTGAGTTGCTCTAGAGAAAAGCTGGATATCGTAACATATCCATGATTTCACAAAGTGGTCAATCAACAAGTGCTTCCTGCTACATAGGAGCAGACCCTAAAATGCCAAATCCTGGCTTTGGGGACACAGTGGCAAATTTCATATTAATACAAACCAGGGCAAGATTGTCCCAGTGTAAATACATCCAGAATTAATGTTACGTTTTACAGAGTTCCTAAAGAACTACAAATTTCTTCCACCAACCACCTGGAAAAGGGGAAAATACATGTCTTGCAGCATGATGTTGCTTTTTGAAACTAAATCACAGCTGAAAGCTTGGATAAGTCCAGCTAAGAGACGAAGAAATTCCCAGCCATCAATACCAAAAGTGACTGCGTATGTTCCCCAAACTCAGAAGATGCTGTCAGCATCCAGTTCCTAGGCCATATGTTAGTCAGATGAACTAAATCAATCTATAAACCTAACCAGGAAGTTATCATGAGGGCTGAAACTGTGATGCACTGATTAAGAATCTGTTTTTCTCAATTAAAGACATAACCATAATTACTTTCAGTTGAGTCACTCACACTCTCGTAATGTACCCATCCTCAAATGATATTTAACATCGTATACTAAGTATGTCAAGCATTCGTTCTCTTAATAATACTTGGTACTTCTATTCTGCTTTTTATCCCAGGAGCCCAAAGCACTTTGTGATCATGAATTAATCAATGCTACCACCACCTCTGCATTGGGAATAGTTGGCTGGAGTCCACTCAAGGACCATGGACGATAGCTGGAGATGTGATCCTCACTCTTCTTATCACCCATCCCAAATCTTAACCAGAAGACAAATCATCAAGTAATAAAACTGAGTGACAGTGGCTTCCCCAAATTCACCGAGTACTGAGCACAACCAAAATAAATTTGTCAGTGTAAGCAGAGATCATAAACTTTGCCTTTACCAAGGTAGAGCATATGAAAAACAGAAATATCAAAAATGAAAATAGAAAAAGCACAACTTAAAATTTCCTAAATTAACACCAAGTTTGCCAGGGTAACAGTATCTTATTCCACTGCATAATCATTAGGCAGGTTTATAGCCTCTCTCTCTCCCATGCCATGCTTACAGGCCACAAATGAGACTGTCTAGTGTGGAAGATTAACAAATTGGAGAATAAAATAAACAAACTCGTCTTGCTAATTTCTATTCTCCAAGTTTGGTTCTAGGTGAAGTTTCATGAAACTAAACCCTTCAGCGCTGATCGTCAACAAAATACAGGTTTCTGCTGAAAGTATCTATAGATTGCTTTCTGGAAAAGGTTTAAACAGGACTGGCAATACTCAAAAGCCCCTCAGATTTCACCACCAAAGAAATCTATCCTTTCAAGTCACTCTAAATAGAGCACAAAATACTTCGCTAACTTTTGATTTCATTTCTACTTAGGTAAAATACTTACTGAAGTCAGTGGGAGCTTTGCTGGAATAAGGACAGAGAAGAGAGTTTGTAAAAGACATTCTTCTTATTTTCATGCTAGAAAATAGCTGCAGAATAATACCAGTGCATGAAATGGAAGAAAAAGATTCAGATTTCAAAGTGTTGCTTCTAATAAGGATTACTCAGCGGACCAGACTGATCATGTCYGACTAGTTGATACCTGACATGATATATAACCTTATGTTACCAGCTTAAAAGAAATAATGCTGTTAATGATACCTGTAGAATAGGATAAGGTCAACATATGCTATATACTATCTAGAATTATAATCCAACTGTTCAAAACATATGGTATACACCTTGAGTAACTTCAGATAATACACATTTTTCCTTCGTGCTCCAGAATTTAACAAACTGCAGATATTTAATACATCCTTCTCTTATCCTGCATAGATTTCAGTAACGTGGACATAAATTCTGTTCTTCACTTTTGTTTGATATGTGTTGCACTTAATACAGAAGTTAAATACAACAATTCAACTTCTAGTAAATTTTTCTATGATTAGTAGGCATGAATACATGGCAATCTGGGAACTCAAGTCGTATTCACACCGTTCAGCATATGTGCTGAGGGGGCTTTTATACTGTGTCAGGTATATGAACAGTTAAACTGTATGCTAATTATTCTTAACTGCCCATCGCACCCCCAGTATATGGTACAATGAGAATGAGCATTTATAGGTAAAAATCTTGGCCTATGGGCTCATCTAAATTGCCAGAGGATCACTGATGTAATCAAATCAGCATTAATGAAATCAGCTGGTCTATATCTGGTCTCCCTTCTTTATATGATACACCATTTTAACAGAGAGTCAGAAATTACATCTAATAACTGCTAGTAAAAGGATTTCTCCTAAATTACTATATGGTAGGATTATCAGCAGTAAATCGTACGCTGGATGTGGTTACAAGTATGTAAAGTTTGTTTTTTAGGGCTCAAGGCACTTGCTTAAACAGAGCTTTCAAGTGCCATCAGAAAAGCCCTAGAGCTTAAGCACATCTGGACATGGCTAGCAGATACGACCTACCACTTCTGTGTTTTGGGAAAAGCAGCTGAAGGCCAGGAGGTGTATCCTACAGCATCTCAAATGGTACCAAATACCTGTGTTTGAGCCCTTATTGTACAGACAGTGCATGTGTACCTTTCCATCTACTCACTGCTTTCAGACCTTCTTATCCTCAGCACAAATATAAGAAAATCATATTCCTTCTGTTTCTGGCCAAACACAAAATAAGATATTAATGAAAAACTCTGCTCACAAAACTCCACTTTATGTCCTCCACGTCTTGGCTGAGGAAATTCATACTCTATCTCTGCAAATTAAACTGGCTGTAACACATGCAAAATTTCCTCCGACTGAGGGAAAATCTGGAATTCTAAGAAGGCACATCACTTTTACATTTTATAAATACACTGAGCTCAATCCTAACAGGAATTCACAAAAAAAGTCCTGACTGAACAAATTGTGTTGGACTGCATTTCCCCTGACTCTTGAATTTTCCTTTCAAGATTATGAGATTGGATTTTCCAGACTAGATCCAAGTCTATGCTAGTCTCTTATACCAGCCAACACACTTAACCCACTGATTTCAAATGTTTGCCCAGATGCTGCAGGTCAGTATTATTTGCTCTTGTTTGACCTTCCTTCTTCAGGCACTGCGAAAACTACTGGGAAGACAAGCTGACGTGAAGAGACTTCTCTCAAAAAACAGAAATACCTCCCTGTAAAGCTCACCCAGTGCGTTGTCAAATTTCAAAAATATGAATTTAAAACCACAGAGAGTTAGCCATATTTATTCAGGATCTCACAGAGATGGTAAATACTATTAGACAGGGGTTTTAAGATAAGTAATATCATCTGCTGTCTCATCTTCACTACTCTAAAAAAAGAAGCCCAACACTGGCAGAAGCATTCAAACTGCAGCCTATATTCTTACGACTCTACAGTTTCCTTTTATTTCACCCATACTTGCTTTTTTCACTCGCAGTGGTGGTGCTTTTCGATGGCTGTATTTTCCCCAATATGTCCATTAAGAACAAGACTTTAGGTTTAGAGCACTGAAAGATTTGGTAGTGCAATGTGCACCCACAAAGGAGACATGGGTTTGGATTGAAAGCAACCTCAGGGACCTCGGTCAGTGGAGCACAGACATATTATAACCACACATTTATTGAAATGGGAGACTCCTCATGCAGAGTGCTACTGTTGAATTCTTGAGTGTTTTCTTTCAGAGGCAGTATACTGTCTCTGAATTCAACAAGAAATCAAATTAGGACTCCTGGGTTCCATTTCTAGCCTGCCACTTACCCATGATAAGATATTGGGCAAATCATTTAACATAAATATGCTTCAGTTTACAGAGCTGAAATACTGCACATGGGTGTAGTAAGACTGATGAAAAGTACTATAACAGTATTATTAAAGTGCTTTCTCCCAGATTTTWAAAATTCCTTATCAAAGGTTCTCTTAACCCTCCTTGCTGAATTTTAAAGCCTACTCACTTTCTTAAGAATCTCCTTTTCAAAGGACAAAATTTTTCAGATGTCTAAAGATTTCCTTGCAGGCATTTGTACAAGATTTTAGAATAAGGCTACATATGGTGCCACTAGACTAAAACAATTTAAGAAATTATTGCCTTCAATTCCCAACAGAGAGTGGCATAATATGCTAGGATCTCTTTACCTGTCTCTACCTGACTTTAGCTTATAGTTCTGGGTACGTGTGAGAATGGGCAGCTGTTTCCCTCTCCATCATCTCAGTCCTGCCCCAGAAGCCATTCTGTTTCACTCGGTTTGGTCTGTGCTTGGGCTCTGCCAAGCAACTATTGGTTTTTGTAACTTTTTCAAACCAATGAAATTATCTTAAATTCAGTCTTTTAATGCACAAATTAATGTTCACCAAAACCCTGAGGATCAGATGCAGCAGATTCAAAGTACTAAGGGGAGTCAGGCTACACCAATTAATATTTAAGAGAGACCAGTAATTTCATATACAGCCAAATTTAGCAATAGCGTAAGGTACCCATGCTGAGACTAACAGACATATCCACTCAGTGCTAATCTTTACTCATAGAATATGTGAAACTAAAAAGAGCTCATAAAATGTAAATGCAAACCATTTCGGAGCTAATAAGAAGTCTCATCATTATAATTACGTACCAAGTAAGAGAAGTCCATCTTCTCATAACCTGCAAAGCTGCATAGTGCTCCCATTTTACACACAGAAACAGAAAAGTGAAGACTAACACTTCTAGGACAACTCCCTAATTTCAGTTATTCAGCTTGAGGCACCATGCATAGAAGAACCTCAGATAACTTTTAAACTGCTTACAGTCTTCATCCAGACTTCCTCTATAGTCTATGAACAGGCGTGAGCCCTTATATGAGGGTCTATTTCAGATGCTTTTCCTTGTGACGGGCTGAATCACACCTCTAAGTGCCTAATATTCTCCAACTGACTGCAAAGGGAGTCCAAATGAGGATGGAGGTACCTGCACCATATGCGACTATATGCCAGCGAGAAGATCCTTTGGCCCTGGTTTTCAGAAGCTCTGAGCATCTCTGGCATCTAATGAAATCCATAAAAGCTACAAGTGCTTAGCCCTTACTTGAACCAAAGATGCATAAGAAGGAGCTTTCCGGAATTAGAGCACAATATTTGGGAGATCATGTTGTGAATTCATTAACAGTTTGTTAATTCAAAACTTTAACATCATAAGCACAGGGTAGGAGCCTTACTGCTCCTGCAGTCTTTTTTTTTTAAGATGATGTCATCTCTCCAGCTACAAGTAGTACAATGTTCAGACTGGCCACGAGGAAGTCTAATATAGGATGCTCCACTAGAGACACCATCACTAACCACTGTCAGACTTCTGGTGCTACCCTACCAGGAAAACTTTCCGATTAGCTCTTCTGTTGCAATAGCACACACTGTACCTGCTTTAGAGCAAGACCATTCTTCAGCAAATGGGACTTCACCGAGGGGGTTTCTACAGCTTTTGTGGAAATCGTGCAGTTGCCTCTCTTGCTCTTTGCAAGTATTCTTTTTCCTCCTTCCCTCTTCAGTGAAAAAAGAAATCTGATCTTCACAGATGGAAAATTAAGTATCGCCAGGATGGTCAATATACCCAACAGCCATTCAAACTGGTCTGATAAATGAAAGTATTTAAATAGTTGCAACCAAAATAAGCAACAGAAGGTGGGAAAACAAATGCACAATTATGCCAGCTACTTAGGGTGCTGTTTATGTTATACCAATTGGAACATCACAAAGTACACGGAACACAAACTACTACTAGCATTTTTTGCATGCCTTAATATCTGCATACTAAATCACAGGTATGTGTTGTATATGAAATTTAGAAAGAGTATCAGTTAGCTTAGTTTCTCCAATTGATGCGTCAGCATTGCCAATCCCACTGCCAGGAAGATTGCTCAAAAATATAAAATGGCCAATCCCAATCACGACACAATGTGATCACTTTAAATTGACTCCATTCCCTACATGATGTCTCCACGTTTGCAGGTGGTGGTGCATGTTAGAAATACCAGCGATGAGGTAAACAAGATTACATAAATTAACAGAATCACCCTTCTCTTTCACATGGTCACCCCGACCTCCAAGGGCCCAAGTAGCAAAGAAAAGGCCACAAAGTAGTAGTGGAGGGAAGGTCTTCATGGCTGTCCTTTCTTTCCCCTTCACTAGGTGACTTTTCAGGGACTTTCGTGCATGTTAAGCATCTTTTTTGCATTGCTTAATATTGTTATTAATAATTCATATTTTTGTCTTTCTCCTCTCACTCTGACAACTTTTATTTTTAATCAATGGGCATGTGTCAAATTGCTTTGTTATTTATTTATAATGTAAGCTGACAAAAGAATGGGATATGTGGTATAAAGCTGAGAGAGTGTTTCTTTCCTACAGCTGATATCGTCGGTAATAACTATGTGTCTTGTTCTAATCAGTAGGGTCCAAAAAACTAATTTTGCCACAAATAATGGAGGACATATTTAGTAGATTTGTACAACTGGATGTCTMTCCTCTGTCCCCATGTTCATGCACTGAAATAAAAGTTGAAAATGTAGGTTTATTTGAATGCATGCACATTGCCTTTGAGAAAGAAAAGGAGCAGAGCGCACAAAGGTGTTAGTAACAATGTACCAAATACCGATGCACTTATTCAGACAAATGTATTACTCAGATCAATGTGCTTGGTCCCCTAAAATATCAACAATTTTCACAACCTGCTTATAGCAGAAACCCGTACCACTCTTTTCAGCTAACAAAACCCAAACAGAATCACTAACTTGCCCAAGACTGGAGAGGAATTCAGTAGCACAATGCCTGCTTCAACTGGCAGCCCACCTTGCCTCATAAAGCTGGGAAAACAATTAAACGTTTCCTCACTGAACACGTGAAAAGTAAGCTGTTGATTACAACTGGCTTCCACATTACATACTTGGGATTTGACTCTCATGCCCCTTTTACGCACACATATTTTACCTTGACTGCTACTTGAGAACTCATTTAGTTACTCTCTGGATTTATTTTTTTCAAATAGTGAAAGCATCTCATAGTTCCAGCTGAATGTAATTCAATGTTGTGACTGTCTTGGTGTGTCCTGAGGCAGGAGGCAGCCCTGTCTGGACTGTGGGAATGGTTTGGTGGAACTTAGGATTGTATTCGGCAGCAATGTTTGCGTGCTGGACAGGATGTTGTCATACAGGGTGTAGTCACTGTAAAATAAAATAAAGCACAAAGCTATGAAAAAAAAGGATTAGACACTTTTTTGGATAACAAGGATACTGTGCCATGCAACTTCTAATTCAAAGGAGGGCATAGACTGAGGCTGTCCACTTAGACCCCTTCTGCCTGAAAAGCACCTACTTCCCATTTTCCTATAGTCACCACCATGTGTTGAGTGCTTGGTGGGGACATATTTGAACTTTTTATTTCAAAGCCTAGTGAGAGGGTTGGCGCAATAAAGTAACATCCCTTTACATCCTGTGCCAGGCACAATGTAATATCAGCAGATACTAGGTCCAGCAGAGTTACCTRTTATAGCTCTGAAAGCCAACCAAGTGACACAGCACATCAAAAATCTCAAAGCAACCATATGGGCTGGCCAGTGAATTTGAGGAGGTACGTCAGAGAAAGCAAGGTAGAAGATTATGTCATTAGAGCATTACGTCATTAGAGCTATGGTTTGGGGGAGGGAAGAATTTGATTTTCAGAATAAACTGCCATAGTCTACACACACACATTTGCTTTTATTTTCAAGTTAGCTGGTGTTTCATTCTGTTTTAATTAATCCACTATGGAAGGGAGAATAAAAATTGAAGCATTTTCTTTGATGTTATCCTAGCCTTAATGCTTTCTTTCAATGCCTTCTTCACCACACACATCATGCTGAGAATAAGCATGGCATTCAGAATGAGGATTGTCCCTCCTGATTTACAATTCAGGGATACAAAGAATGCAAATGTCTATTTCTTATGAGTAAAGACCAGTTGGTAACCAGATCTCCTCCATCTTAAGCCTGCTTTTGATACAGTTATTAGAGAATCCAGACTCCAATATGGCCATAATAGAAGTGGACAGTTCACATGTTTGTCATGGACACCACCGGTAAGTGAATTTCCCCTTCTCTACAAAATAAGGTACCATTCAGATTTTGTGTGCCAGAGGAAACTACGGCCATTTAACATACTTTGAACAACAGAAATACAGTAAAACCAGGATAACTCTTAGGTGTCATAACTAACCCCACYGCATAATCAGGGATCAGGCACATACGGCATCTAGAAAACTTGAGAATTGGAGAGCATTGCCCTTGCCGAGGGAGAGGAACCCAGCAGTCCAAAACTTCTGACGCTGCTGGGGAATTAGTCTGTGATCTCTGACCTCAGAAGGCTAGAGAGTGCTCTCCTCACCTACCTTCCTCTCCCAGAAGAAACTCACATAATTAGCTTTTTAGTTCTATTTGTGTTGCCAGTTAGGAATGGCATAAGCAAGTAGAAAGAGGTAAGTGTTCTTCTCTAGTATACTTAACAACTTTATGGATTTTAAAAGGCCAGAGGAAAACCCTTCGGATGCACAGATGAGCTGGGCTGCAAGACAATTTAAAAACTAAGCAATTTTGAAATAAGGCTAGTGTGCTGGAAAGCACCAACTCTCCCTGGATATGAAATAATGCCCATTTCTGTTCATTGTCTTCTTTTATCTGATTCAGGAACACAAATGCAAAGGTGGGTATGAGTTATTCAGTTGTTGTTGGGGTGTTTTTTTGTTTGTTTGGGTTTTTTCACATAAATCTGGTTTTATTTAGGGGTGAGATTTTCACAATACGCAGTACTGGTCTATTTCATCTTAAGTGTATGGTAACCCCACACTGACTTCCGTGGACATGAAATAAAGTCATTGCTGACTTTTGAGAAGCTTACCCTAAAAGAACCCCCAGAAATCTAAAATAATCATTTAGTGTCAGTATGTATCTGATGCTTACGGGTGGTCCTGTCTTTTCTCACCATAAATTTTTCATTTCCTACCAGCTGAAGCTTCTCGTTTTTTCTTCTTTTATAATATGCTTGACTAACAGATGTAGTTACATACCAAACTGATATAAAGAAGCCTAATGGGGGAAAGTGATTGCCACAGATATTACAGTTACCTATTCAATGCATACTGGTACATACATATCCATATAATTACAATATGCCAGCAACATGATGTGAATGCAGTTCAAAATGTTGCTTGGTATGTGTTCAGTCTAAAATCTACTAGAGATTAAAAAAAAGGGAGGCTTGCCCTAGTGGAGAAGTGACACTACCTAGGATTACTGATTTGATGACCTGGGTCTTGGGATGAGAGAGTCAAAACAATTGGATCATCTGAGGTAACACACAGCCTGCAAGAACAAAAATCAGCTTGAACTGTAAGGACACGTGTGTGCTTCCAAGGACTATGGATCTTCTGATTTAAACAGCGAGGAAAACATCAGGTCATCTGTTTTTTCTTCCTCAATTACCACTTTATTTGCTGTGTGGCCTGCTTCATTTCTCTGTGTCTCGATTTCCAAATCATTAAATAGGAAATGCTAATTGCATACAACACCAGTGCCCTGAGATGGTGTGGTGTGTTTTGATCCAGTTCTTTTGCCATTGACTGAAGAGGCGTGCTATCTGGGGATTAGGTACTGTTTACCAAAAAAACCTGAGGTTTTCATGTAAAAAGTACTGGTACTATTGCTGATGTGAAACCAAAGGAAGTCTATCTTTTAATGTAGTTACTTTCCTAAGTATTTACTTCTACTCTACAAGCCTGCCTTAGGCAGTATGTGCATTTTGAAATTAAGTATACTAAAAGGCAAGTCTTCTGATTATATTTATACCATAAGCCAAATTTAATCCTGCCTTATACACTAGGTAGACACTTTGACCTTCAGGAGGTGCCAATCAAGACAGAATTTATCTCAGGACCTTTCTCTGCCCAAGTTTTCCACAATCTTGCTCATGTGTTTTACAGTAATACTTTCTTTTTCCCTGTTCATTAACTATTAAAATAAAATATTCACATGACAGATTTTTGCCTCAGTTTTCCCACAGCAATCATAYTTCCTCACCCAAGAGGATGTCAGGAAGCTTCATTAATTGTTTCTGAAACATTTACAACTTTTCATGGAAAAGGTAAAGCATCTGTCTCCTAAAGGAGAAAAATAATTTCCAAATGGATGAAGTATCTCAGCTCCCCTCTGAAGCACACGTGTATTTTCATTCTTCTCTCAGAGATAAAGAATTTGAGACACAGATGTTATAATCAGTTTGTCAAGTTTACATGTATTATCTAAAGACCAGAACTTGTGTCTTTTTCCCTTCAGTTCCAGTCTTTCATCTCAAAGTGATGCTTCTTTGTTAAAACACCTCTGGATATGGTGACAGACAAGAGGGTATCTGAATTAAGCAAGTCATTTCACAAGTAACAGCACTGGTGAGACTTGGCTTCCTTTGGATTTGGGTTCTCCCCCTCTACGACATCCCAGCCACAATACCCCCAGCCTTCCCAGCTATGACTGCCCTCTCCCACTCTCCCACTTCTTCCTCCCACACTCTTTTGCTCTTCCCTCTGGCCAATGCTCACAGCACCTCCAGCTCCCTCCTTCACACTGAGTAGCCGGGCACCCAGAAGTGCTCAGGAGCAAGAAGCACAGGTGCTAACCACCAGCCCAGTCCGGGAGAGCTGACTGGCCCAGCTGGCAGGACAACCCTTGTGTGCGTCTCTGGAGTGCACACTGCAGGCTCCCTCTCAGGGCAGGAGTAATTTCTGTCTCTGCCTCATTTCTGGTTTTCAAAAAACCTACAGGAATTCGGTCTCCTTGCAGCCTCCACCCTTCTGCCAAGCTTGCTTAAAACAAGATGGTTTCAAGCTAACAAGAGAGGAGGAGACTGGTCTCCTAGAAATGAGGCATCTTCTCATACCAGTAACTTACCAGTGTGAACACCCCTGTCACCTTTACTTTGGATTCATGGACTGTTATCCAGAGTTGTTGCAGGCCACGATGGTGAAATACAAAGCCCACTTACAGTACAAAGAAATTACCAGCTGGCAGCAGCTCACTTGAGCTAATCTTACGAGAGCTGTTTTTTATTTCTTTTTTTATTTTTTAGAATTTCTTTTAAAAGCTGAAATGGAGGAATGGAAATTTCAAAAAACCCTGTAAGATTTCTAAACAAAAAAATAACAGGTAGAAGTATCAGCAGTTGATGCAAATAGAGAAACATGCTAAAGAAAGAAAAACAAAAAGAAAAAAAGACCTTGAACTTCAAAACATATCACCAGGGATACCACCAGGGATGGCCACTATTAATTTAGAGACTGTATTGTCCCTTTCCAGAGGGTGCATTTATTTTCTTTCTTTCTACGTATCAGGACTGCAGCAGTATTTTAACACTAGGTTAAACTATTAATATCAAAATGATAGCTTAGGAATGAGCTCCACAGCTATGCACTGAAAAAGTTCTCTGCTGCAAACTGAAAAATGGGGATTGATGCTCAGAAGAGATTAGGGATATCTCAGGAGCAGGGAAAGAAAGAGCATGTCAGAAAGCTATGTTTTCAGGATAGGAAGCCACTGGGAGTTTGGGGAGGATATTGAGCCAGTGTTTGCTGAGAACTTGAATTAATGTACTAAGGCTCTGTAACGATCAACTCCAATGAACATATCCCAACTGAGATCCTCTGAAGGAATGATTAGCACCAAGTTAGACCTGAAAGCAAGGCGGCATCATACGAATACTATTCTGCCTTCATGTATAATACAGGCCCTAAATTCCTGCCTCCTACACGCAAACCAGACGAGCCCCATGCAAAATAAAGACCTACTGGGTTTCACTTGTTCAGGCTGAGATTCCCTCATCTGATTCCAGCCCTGCAGTCACCCACCGCAGCACAGCACCACCTGCGCAGGGGAGCGCTTTAGCTTCTCCCCCATCCTGTGATCCCTTGTGCCAGGCATAGCTTGACAGCTTGTCCTCTGGTGCGCTAAGCACACTGCACCCATTGCCCAGGGCTGGGGAGGAGCCATGGCTCTGTACTGCAATACGACTGCGCTGCCCAAATGTCCCCACATTCGAAGTCCTTGCAGAAGTAACACACGCCGTATCAGCCCAACACTGCGGCTCCTCTGCCGCCCTGGGGCTGGTCACATGCAGACTCCTTGGCTATCCTGGCTCACAACCTAAATAACATACGTTGTCCTAACCCCTCTACAATGTGACCCCAATGCACAGTTCTCATGCGCTGGGCCTGAAAGCAAACAGTACATTTGGGGAGCCTTGGATTTATTTCAAAATAGATTAAATCCTTTTCCAAAAGAAACAGAAACATAAAAGCCTTTGTAATGGAAACAGTGAGACATGGGTTTCAGACTGATCAAGCTGAAGCAGTCTTCAAGGCAATCTTTTGTCACAAATGAGCAATATTTTCACTCCCTGCCCTGCAGCAGACCCCTGTGATATATTTTATTTCCTTTGCAACTGGCATCAACTCATTTTCCAAAGTCAAATACATCTACCTTCCTTGCCTCTCTCTCTTGGGACTCTTTGAAAGAGAAGGAAAACATCAAGACTAGACTGTGTTGTGGGATTAAACATGTCAGGAGAGAAACAACAGAGAACACAATTATAAGCATGATACGTAATACAAAATAAATTGGGGAAAGGGTGAGAAAAAGAAAAAGCATAGCCAAATCATCTGAGCCATAACTGCAGACAGCATAAATCCCCCTATAATTTGCCCAATCACAATTGCTTGGTTTAGTATTCTGCAGTACTCCGTTTCACCACTGTCTATCATTCACACACATAAAACCAATGCTGCTTTGAGCTACACTGCTTGATCATAAAAAGCCTTCCTTCCCCCAAACCTGTCCTCCTGCCAGCACAAAAATCCCAGGTAAATCTGCCATGCGGTATCACCTCCTCACAGCACTTAGAGCTTCTGTGTCCAACTACCTTTTACCCACCTCACTTCAAGCATCATTTTCTGAGGACTGATTCACACCACCATGTCCTTTACTTCTAAGAGGACTGGGTAATTTGCCCTTTGTAGAAACATCCATTTTGTCTGATTTCCAGTCTTCTTGGAATTTCATGAGGTCACATCAATTCTGTATCACAGGAGAGTACGTGAACTGGTGTGAGGGGGAACATCACCATGGAAAGAACAAATGTCTTCATAAAAGGACACTAGCACTGCCTTACGTCTATTTACATTTCAGATGTCATCACAGTTTTGGACAGCAGCTCTCATTCTGTCTCTGACATCTCCCTATGTGAATGTGTTTGTGGCATTTCTCTGCACTTCCTGCATCATTTATACAATATTCTGAGTACAATCCTAAATGTATCCATTCTTTTGCTCCCCTTCAAAGCTCCTGCCCTGGTATACTGAAACCTCCATCACTGACCACCTTACCCATCCCAGCTTAAAGAAGCTCTCTGGAACTTCTGTTGGTTTGAATTTTCTACTGCTTCACAATGAAGGGGTTGTATAGTAACCTGAGCAATGCTTTAAATATGCAGAAAAGAAGTAACAACTTTATAATGAAAAGGTGAGCCTTCTAGTGAGAGAGGTCACATTCTAGCAGTAATGTGCAAAGAAATGCTAAAGCCTCATTACTACTCACAGCTATAGGGAGATCTCCTTCAGCTCAGTTGATAATTGTGTGGAATTGAAGGACCAGGACCACTAAGGCAATTTGTCTGAAAATAGGAACCAGAGAGCAATCTTTCCTCTAACGGTATCATATGTTCACAGTTGGCTACAGTATTCTCCCATCAAGACTCCATCTTTTAAACAAAAGCAGAAAAAAATCTCCCCATTACTTTCTTTTCTCCCAACTGCTCAAAAAGTTTTCCATCCTATTCATCTTTTTCATTTTAACTTTTCAAAATGCTTTATAGCTCTTATGACTTGTTTTTCCAATTTTTATAAACTTTGTTCCAACCTGATGACTAATGGAAAAATGTTTTTATGGAAAAATTGAGAGTATGATGTACCAGATTCCATAACTCCTAGAAAAACTTTTGTGTAAGATTATTGATCTATAATACCTTCTTATTCCTGTAGTCATTGATTTTAAAATGTGATTATAGTTACTATGAGTTTGTTTTCTAATAGGACTAAACACACTGAAACACTTTCCTTGCAATCCAGAATTTAAAGACTTTAATATCTAATGCTTGGGCACTAAGAGCCATGTTCATTATTTGCCGTTTCCTAATGTCTCACTACTAGCTAAAATTCTGATTAGTTATCCTCTTGGTTTCCTTTACCTTTATTTGCCGTGAAATAGAAGACCCTATTCTCCAGTACTCAAATTAGAAGGCTAGAAGTTAGGGTCTCTGTTTTTTCTACCTCCAGCAATGCAAGAAAGTCATTTTGTTGCCTTGTATAAATTACTTGCTTCTGCAAGGATAACTCTTCTGATCTCTAAGACAAAGGTTACACCACTTCATAGTCCTCTGATATCCCAAGACCAAATGTGCTCAAGAGCACCTATGCAATGAAGGGCTCCCAGCCCTGCACTACGGCCCTGATTCAGTAAGCACATGCCAGGGATTTCAGTTGGACAGCTCAAGCTGAAGATCACAAAATTAGGGCTTAATGACTTTATTAATAATGAAGCATTTATATTCTCCAACCATTTTCATTCTGTTTGGGGTTTACGGTAGTGTGAACAGAACCCTGAATAAATTGCATCTGAAGTTATCAATAGCTCACAGAAGCCAAGCTCTATCAAAACGTGAAGAATTGAAAAAGTGCAGACGTAGCTCCTTAACCACTGGAAGGCTGGCTACGTACTTTGACTACCCCATATCAAACCTGCAAGATAGGACAGACGCGACTAGAAAGAGGTAACAGTAATAGTATGATTTTTCTTTCTTTGCTAATGACCCACACATGTTGTTTTGCTTGAGGTATTGAACAATTTACACACTTCAGAAACATGTTTTGAGAAGCCTCAGTACCTAGCGTTTCAACAGTAATACAGTTTTCCTTCCTTAGCTTTTCCCATACAGGGTTCACGATGATCTGTAGAAGGATACATTAGTTATTCCTCTGCTACTGTCCTGCTTTTGTGTGGGAAACAGACATAAAAAGAGTTGTGCAAATTACTCAGCTAGTCAATGGCCATAACAGAATTCAGTGCAAGTTTCTACCTTCCAGCACTCTGCTTTAGCCATGAAGCTTGCCTTGTTCTTAGCAATGGATGGCTACTTTCAGCGTACAAATGCTGTCCCTGCATCACTTACCATAAATACAATTTAAAAATATATGTATTTGGACTCTTGAAGTCCATCTTTTTGCCGTTTCTCCTTTTTTTTTTCTGGTTTGTCTGGGAAACAGGATTTGTTTGCATTGTAGAATCTGAATAGGGAGCTGCACCTGTTAGCTCTGCAATACCTCAGGGCTCTCTAGTCAACCATCTGCCTTTCAAAATCTATTTGTTATCTCTTGGGCAACCAAGAAGGCATAAAGTATGTTTTATCACCTTAATGCTGAAAGTGATCATTTACACTAGAAAAATATACCAGGCCAGGCAGAATTTTCACTAAGGAAGAAAGGAAGAAAATTCCTGGTGGAAGGCAGGGAGGGGCAAGAAGAGGAGGCGAAAGAAGGGAGAAGTGGGGTGAAGCGAGAGGAAAGGAATGGGAATAAAACTCACTTGCTTCCAGCAAAAGTCAACTCGACATGCTCTACTTGGACCCGGGGACTTCGTATCACATATTTCTCTAACATGCCTCTATATAGAGAGGCAGAAACAAAACGATAAAATTTGACAATCTAAACTGAAAAAAAAGCTTTTTCCAGACATTTTAATGTGCCTGCTGGCCTTGAGTTAGTGCCTGAAACACGCATCTTTCAAAAGAATGAGGTACCGTAGCACCACCCAAGGAACAGTCCTGGGCTTTGTCTGTGTTCTTCAGTAATAGCAGACCAATGACTGATTCATACTTCCATTATATCACAATTGTGCTTTTGTTTGGCACCTTCTCATCTCTTGCAAGTCACTTGCAGATGGTCTAGAAGCCACAGAACAAGCTGTACTTCCTTTCCATGTTGGCCGTCCCCATCTTATGGAATCTTTTCAGTTTGCTGCACACAAGGTACAAGGATCCTTCTCCACAGATCTCTCTTTTGATTTTAAAAAACTCTCCCTAGGATTCTGTAGTTAGCTTTTCCCATTACCAGAAATAAAGAAATAATTTGCACTGCTTCCATCTCTCAATGCACGGTAAGTTCACGGCACCCGTTCTTGTCCTCAGGAAAAGGAAACGGAGGGATTTGGTGGGGTTGTTCAGTGCCTCACACGGACGGGAGGTCCAGAGGAAATACTTTTGCGAATACTATAATGCGGTTACATAAGTTGGTGTTATGCCATCACTTCGGATTTTGCAGTCAACCCTGACCACCCTGTCTCAAATAGGATAGAGAAGAAACAAAAACGCTTCCAAGAGCAAAAAGACTCATTAAAGCCCTCAAGAGCTTTCCATATGCGAAAAGTTTAGAAAGCTTCAAACTGACAGAGAAAATGAAAAAGACCGAACGTAGTGGAAGCGATATAAATGTAACTGCACAGAGAAAATAAAGTGAATCTGACCTCCCAAGAAAAGAGGGGACAGTCATTAAAACTAAAAGGCAGAACATTAAAACCAATAAAAGGATTATTATTTTTCATCCACATACTATATAATTAACGTGCAGTACTCTGTACCCAGGACATCAGAAGGACCAAGATTTTATGAGTTTAAAAAGGACTAATTATTGCCATAATAATAATAACAATAATAAAAACCATTATAATAATGATAAATATATAATAATTATAGAAATAATTAGCATAGTACTGAATAAACAGAATATCCACGATTATGGTACAATAAAGTATGAGGACTGAAAACTGCCCGTGTTTAAAGACATAAGCCAACTTCAATTTGATACCTATTAAGGAGAAACTACCCCTGTGGGAAAGGTTAAATCACCGTTACTCTTTACCAGGAACTTGGCATTTTTTCTGAACAACCTGACACTGGGTTCTGTGATGCTTACTGTGTGGCTTTCTAGAGAGGTGTCTGCAATGCATAAATGCCCATCAATCGAGTATTCAGCTTGGATATCCCACCTGACAGGGTCTGTACAGCCAAAAGCAAATCCCTATAAAACCAAAAGAACATTTTTGCTCTTCAGGGATACGTGCTATTTTCATTTACTTGTGAAAAGTGAGATTGTTTCGGCCATTCCTTTTAATGCACATGATGAAATGGGGAGCAGAAGTGAAGAACATCATTTTGTAAGTTTGATAAAAACCGGTAACGTTACTGTTTTGGTATTTGAGTATTAAGATGTGAATAAGAGTCACATTTTAAGGCAGAGTATTCTTAACCACCTATACATCTTCACACCCTAACAGGCTTTTTTACTATTAGAAAATGAAGTTTGCATGTGGAATAAACAAAAATAAAATTCTCCGTGAATTTGAGCCAGCTCAGGGCGATCCAAAGGAGCCTCCTTTCCTATGGATTTCTGTCCACGTTTGGTCTCTGATGTGTAATTTTGGGTGTAATTGTGAGGCAGCCTCTCCCTCAGCAGGGTCATTAAAAGAGCTTTTCCCCTTTGAACAGCTGCCTACTTCCAAAAAACATGTGGAAGCTTAGGTATCTTGGAGACTTTCACCCATCAAACTTGGCTGAAAGTGGTCAAATTAAAAAAGGAAAGGAATAGGAGACAGGTAGGCAAACTGTATACAGGAGCAGAGTGGGTTCCCAGACACCTCCTTTCCCTGGGGAGCCACACCTAGGGAAGCCCTAGGGATGCAGGCAGTCCCTAAGAGTTGCTTAGAAAAAGTTCCTTCCCTGCAGCATCTCACAAGCATTCCTCCAGTGAAATTAGACTGCCTAGCAATGCAAGCCCACAGGGGCAGTATGTTCCTGCCCCGCATTAAGCTGATGTGTAGCTTTTTAATTAGAGGCACCTCTATAAAAGCCGGAACCCATTTAAACGAAATAAAACTGGGCCATATACTTTCTCCCACAAGCTTGTTTCGTTTTCTTGTACATCGATACATCTGTGCTGATAGAAAAGCATACACTACAGCCTAGAAGACGATCTCCACTTCCCCAACTTTTAGAAGAAATAGAGCTGTGAAACCAAAACATCAGTTCTCTCGGAAACAGAAGAAAGTAGCAGTCCTGTAAACGATGGACAATCTAAAGCTTCAGAAGAAATATACGCAGTAATACACACATTCTTACCTGCACAAGTCCGTACCATCAGCCTCTGAGAGTTTTTTTTACATCTACTCTGTAACGATGCATTTTTTGAAAATGGTTCTAGTGCTCAGGAATGCCAAGAATTTAGGAAGAGAGCCACAGCTTAAGAGAGCAATTATTTGCCAGTAAATACTCAATTTGCTTGTCCTGTGATTTTTCTTCTCCTAACTCACCCTCTCCATAATCCGTCTCTTGCTGCGTCATGAGCACAAGAAGTCTTTTCTTCATAACATAACACTTCAGTTTGCTATTTTGTTAGCATTAATTAAGAATTCCCTCTACTGGTCATTTTCTATACTCTTACAAATAGCACCTTGAGCCCCGGACATTAGAAGGCAGTAAGTCAGTGTGTGGGATTCAGCCACCGTTTATAAACACCTTCAACCACATTCACCCAGTTTACAATATTCAGGACATCTCAGCTGAATTACTGCTTTGTGTCCAGTTTGTATTCAGATGGGGGCCATATGTTCCTTCATGTATTAGAGCAGAGCTCATTAGCACTGCTGCAGTCAAGCCACAGCAAACATTTTTTTTCTATCTTGCCTCCATTTTAACCTGATTAAAAACATTTTCTCCAGGGTGGATTTCTGGAAGAGAACTGCTCAAATCAAAAGCACTGTTAAAATGGATATGTGTAAATTTAAAATTACTTTTAAAATTAGTAGCTGCTTTTGCTGCAAAAGAACTCAGTTGTTACTTAGGATTAAACTACTTACTAAAAGCACCTTCTAAAAAACATGGAAAAGCCTTCACAAAAACTCTGTTGCAGTAACCACAAGGGCTAAATATTCAGTGAGCACACAGACCTAGAAAAACTCAGCATCCAAGCTCTCTTGTAAGGATTTAGGCACATAATCTATTTTTAAAGAGGGTATGTATGTATGCATCTGTGCAGGCAGCATCACACAACTAGATTAACACCTTGCAATAATGGAGAGAGTGGGTGTAGTTAGAAATCTGGATGTGCAAATTGTATTTCCTAAGAAATTTTGTGTAGGCAAGTTCCATTCTGCTCAATCAACAGTAGGCAGAGAAATACTATATTTGGCAAAAATTAATAAAATACAGAAGGAGTGACTTGAATCACCCACATTAATTGCTAGATGAAAATCTAGGTTCTGAAATACAAATCAGGAACACCCTTATAGGGAGTAGAAGAAAAAAATGACCCACCTGGGACTGAATGGTACGATAAAGAACCCATTTAAATCCATTTTAGGATAGAAATGCATCATCTGTCAAAATCAGTTTGGGTCTGGCTACTTCTTACATGAATGAAAAGAACTTGTGGGCCCAAAATTGAAAATTAACATCACATCATGGACACTTTACTGCATTTAGAAGGACTGTGTGCATTTCATATGATGCAGTGATATCGTAGAAAACCATGGAATTTCCACAAATTCAAACCACAAGATGATAAAACGTAATAATAATTCCTCACATACAAATATGCATTCTAAAATACCATGTTCTGAGCACAAACAGCATCAGAGGCATCAAACATCCCCAATAAAATGCATTTATGTTATGTATATCCTATATATCAGCTCCTAAAAAGCAGACAACTTAGAAACATGCTTAAACAACCTAGTCATCTTTGGGATTCTTACACACATGTATGTGTACTTACAGTGCCATATGCCCAAATTGATTGTTAGTTCATGTTAGAAATTATTTAACTTTCCTCCCAAAACCCCGCTGTCAAACAGCAACACAACAGAAGGAGATCCATGAACTTTGCAAGGGTACCCACCATCTCCTCCACGCAAGACAGCATTCTCCAAAAGCGAAATAGGATGGGGGAACAAACAGCGTGTGAAAGGTGAAAACGCCGCTTTGAGTGCATTGCTCCCTTCTTCCCTAAAACTGATTTTCCTCTGAAAGCTCTAAAACCAGGGGACAAAAAATACACCTGAAAGCTAATACACCTAGCTATACAAGTGCCTTCAAAACAGGAGAGCTTCCAAGTGCCCAGGTAGGGCCTGTCCTGTGTCCTTTGATGTAAACAACAGAGTTACCATGGGTTTCAAGGAGACAGCGGTGGACCTGCTCTCCAATGGCCATTTGTGAGGGAAAGTCTTTGGAAATATACTGAACTTTGGTTAAACAGAATTACATGCTAATTGTATGTAAGAGAAACTAATTGTTTTCCCTTAGGCTTTGACTTAAACTGACATAAACACAGCATTTCAGAATTAAATCTGACTATTGTCTAGTAYATGTTATGTATAATTTAAGAAGAGGACGGAGAAGAGTAGATCAGTCTTAGGAGGTACTTTCAGGTCAAATTTTCAATATTTAGATGAGAATCTGAAAATGAAACTTTAAATCAACTTTAAACAAAATTAAAGTACATTAAAGAGAATGAAAGTGACAAGTATAATTCTGTTGTTAAGGCTTAGAAGTGAAAAATAAACAGTACGAAGAGAAATAAATTTAATTTTTATAAACAACTGTAAGCAAGCAGGGTTAGTTGTAATATTCTGTAATAAATAATTCTTTCTGAAAAAATGGATAAGGGCTTCCTAATTTTTGTTGTCTGAAATTACGTACTTTCACATTAATATACTAATTTGTCTTTGCACAGCAGAGCTTTTGAAAGAAAAGCTGACACATTTAATAGGGACAACTGGGTTAAATGGGAATTTACTGGATAAAGTCAGAACATAACAAATTCTTACTTATCCAGTGTAATTAATGTAAAATTATACTCTTCTCAACAGGGACTGCATGGTAAAAGGGATATCTGGTTTGCTTAGGAGGTGCCCCCATTAACTGGATTTTTTTTTTAAATGCTCTAAGCAATCAGCCAGTAGAGCCAGACGTTGTCCTCAAGTAACCTCATGCAGCTGCCTTCAGTGCAAAACGCTGTCATTTCTCAGACTTCATACACTGTGATCTGCTTCCTTCCTTCACATTCGTCCCCCGAGGGCCGACAGTCAAGTGCAGCAGTCCCTCCTCTCTGTGCGGCCCAGGGAGCGAGCGCTCACGTGGCATGATGTTTTAGCAGCAGGGCTGAAGATGGCCCTGTGTCTTAACATGCGCGTTCTGGGAGGAATCCCTTCCAAATCCAATTGACAGGAAAATGGGTATGTGATCACTCTAACTTTTTAACCTCACGTTTGTTTTCTCCCTGCTTGCAGCACCTATTTGCTTTCACTTTCAAAGGTATTTTTATTTTCTGAAGCTGGACAGGCATTCTGCAGTGATTTTTCTAGCAAGAAAAACTTCTCTCAAAACAACTCAGTGCTTTTTTTCTGTGTCACAAAGGCTCCCAGTACTAACGGAGGTACGTAGTGACATGTCTGTCAGTCCGAGCATGGCACGTAAACTTATTTTTTTATTTAGTGGRAAAAAAAAAAAAAAATCACTAAATAAATCTTATAATCCATTGTCTGTACGCATTCCAACAATAGATTATTCCACAACATGACAATATGATATAACCTAGGTCAGGCGTGGAGGCGTAGTTCGCACAGGCTGTTACTAAGTGACAAAGGAATTTAGGGCATCAGTGAAGAGGTTGCATTTGTTAATTGTTCATTTCGAAACAGTGGTGGCTACAAGACGGTTGCGTTTGCTTGGCTGTTTTTTGATGGGGTTTCCTGCCTGCCTCCGCTGAAAGTTGCCGGAGAAGAGCTGGCCACGTATTTTGGTGGAAGAATCATTCAGGAGAGATTTAACAAACAGTCCAGGTGCTAAGCAGACATCACTGATGTACAGTTCCAGCCTCTGATATTTCTCAAGTATATTTTTTTTGTTTTATACATCTCCACTTAGAGTTCTCGCAGCGCACTTATTTCCAGCTCACCAGGAAAAAAACGTTAATACCTTAGCCTATCAGACTAGTAACGCACAGCTTATCTGTCATTTAAATCAGAATTGCTTTCCCCTAGCGAATGGTGGATAAAATTGTTCTAGACTGCAGCAGATGGAACTGGAAACTTTGTCTTCCTGTTTGTATCTGGGGCACATATGATCAGCCTACGTGAATAAGGCTTCAGCAAAACATTTAAAAAAGAAGTGTATCAGGAACACTAGCATTTGCAGATAATAAATCACAGAAGAATCGCTACATTGCAGCTCTAAAACAACCACTTTCACCCTGTAAAGGGGATCAAAAACTCCAGAGTACTGAGCCAGGCTGGGCAAGTTCACTCACTGCATCCTGCAAGGGTGAGAGGAGCACACCGAAGTCTCCTCTGTGTCAACAGCCCTACTCAACAGGGAGGGAGACACGGAGGTTTCCCGAAGCAGCTGCTGAGACGGTGTGCTCAGGAAGGAGCAGAGAGGCCTGCTGCGATTGCCTTGAAGTGCGGAAGATTTCCTGGTGCATCTCCAGGACTGTGTGCTGGGAGAAAAAAGAGCCCGCTCCGGGCACAGGCTGGGAACCCGACCCGCACAGGCGTTTTCCGAGGCTCACTGTAAGTTTCAGAGAGCAGGTTTATCTTCAAAGGATCTCTGGAGCAGGGAAATGGCATCCCCCTGCCTTTTACAGCTGGGGAACGCAGGCGCAAATATATTATTGACTTTTCCAAGGTTACCAAGTCAGAGAGGAGAAGAGAAGCTGGATGTCTCTTGGTCTGCTGATCAGAGCCTTAAAAACACCAAGCAATCCTCCCTTCAGCTCCAAGGCCACAAAGTCTGTGGTTTAATATTTTCACAGAGGGCATAATCTGGGCATCAGTGAGGATGTGCAAGACAGGAAAAAACCTCGTTTGATCTTCACAGGAAACTTAGCCCTGAAGTAACCTTGAGGTAACAAGAATAATGAAAAACATGATTTTTACTTGCGAGTTTAACACACGAGGTTTGAAGGTCATTGAAGTGTTTTTGTCTCTGAAGTGAGGACTGGTGTTTTTACACTATGCTTTCAGCACAGTGGTTTTAAAATATCTTTGTAAAGATGGATGCAAGCAGTTTGTTTACCACGTTAGAAATTAAGAAGAAAAAAAAAAAAAAAAAAAAAAAAAAAAACAAACCAAACAGATTTAAAACTCTCCTTGGCTTAATTACTCTTAACATTTTATTCACTTAATTAGAGGAAAGAAAAAAAAAACACACAGCTTGACTTTTTGACAGCAAAGTCAAACCAACTGGAAAATTCACCTCCTACAAGAAATGTTGAAARGGAAAACTCCAGATAGCAACATGTTAGTGAAATGCTTTCAGCTGTAGACACAACTGTATTGTAATGAAATCTTATATTCTCTCTGACCCGCTACCTCTCCTTCCCTCCAAAAGACAGGGAAAACTGTTGGATTTGAGTATTGTTTTTGATCAACTCCTTCCCCACAGAAGGGGCAATGCATGGGACACAGACACATAAAATCCCATGCCTGTGAATTTACTTTGCGGACTACCTGCACACATGAAAACATGAAAGAAGTTATGTTAAGGTTAGAGAGTACGACTATTTCTTCAACATTATTTTTTTCCTTCCTTAATGCACGTTCTTAAGTCAGATAAGTACTCTTAAATTCATTTCAGAAATAGGGATTACTGGGCATCACTAATATTTTTTTTCCCCCAATTATATAAGAAGTCAGCAGCAATGCTGGGAATGGACTGGAGCTGCGAGGTCCTCATTCCGTGTCTCCCTGGCTCTTCTCTGGGGCCCCAGTGATCTTCTGTAGCCACTGGGAAACAGTGATTTTTTTTATATCTAGAGATCAAAGGGGCAGAATCTGTTCTCTGAGGACATGAAGTCCTAATACAAGCTAAAACTAAATGCTCCTAAGTTGTTCACTGCAGGGAACTTGGAAAAGAGACTTTGTTTTGCACCATTTATAGTGCTCTGCAACCAAAAGTTTTTAGAGAATGCAGAAAAACATACAGAAGTTTTGGTTTGAGAGAACTGTTCTGGGCCTCATCCTAACGTGATATTTTATAGAAAAATAATAAAATGGACATAGACAATCTTTCATAACAAGCTTCCCAGTTTTATTTGGTTCTATTTAATCACGTATTTTGCTGTGACCAACTGCATTCTCTCTGGTCTCTTAGACAGTGGGTTTCATGCATTCTTGCATATATTTGAACTTTTGATCATTTTCCAAAAATTCACTGCTAGTATCCTAGGCAGCCATCACTGGGTAGTGCTATGGGTCATTCTAGTTCAGAATAAAAAGGAGATGAGTGTGACTGATCCTTTTTCTCAAGACCAAATCTCATAACAAATCATCTGGAGAACTGCCAATGACTTCAATAAGACCAGAAATTGTCCCTACTGTTATCTAAAAAACTTCGTCTGCCTTATGAGAAAATCAGGGTGCAAATTCTCTAGCCAGACTAGATTCATTCTCCTACAGACTAGGAAAAGGAGAATCAGAAAAAAGAGCAAAGGGAGGGACAGCAGTCTTTACTGTATGTTATTGCTCATCGAATTCCAAAATAGACGGAGGGAAAGCAGGGAAATGTGAGCAGTGTTGCATTGGTTCTTTCTGAGCAAAAGTGGAAATACTACTTTTTTTTTTTTAGTAGAACAGGTTTTATTCTATAAATAACATATATAATACATATATATTATAATATAATACAGGGCTGCTCTTGTCTTAATCCTTTAGACCTTGCTCCCCGCAAAGAGCGAATGGAAGAAAATAAAGCTGGAATATAAACTACTTATGAAGTTCCTTTTTGTCAGAAAATGAAAGGACAAGGGAAAAAAACCCATGCTTTTGTTCCTTTTTTTGAATCTCATGCTTTGGAAAAATGTCAGTATGTCTATATGAGTATGCATGTGCATGTATGTATGTCGGATTTACTGGAATGGCAAGGAAGAAAATGAGTCGACCTCAAAAGAAGCCAAGAATCTGGGACTTGAATTCTCTGACTTCAATAGTGTTGCAAGGACTTGGAATGTGACAGATACTGGCATATTGTGTCTTGCTGTGAATGAGAGCTCGACTCTGAAGCTTTACAGCGTCTCTGTTCCTAAACAGCAAAATGCACTGCTCACAAGGCACATCTGAAGACTTGGGATGTGAGCAGCTATTTTTGACCTCTCCCTTTCCAGTGTGCAGTGCTTACCCTGTCGAATGCCTGCCCTGTTACTGACCTTTAATTTCATAATAGGCTCATGTTGACAAATCACTTCAAAATGAGATCAACACAGATACGTAACTCATGCTATGATACAGACAGAAAGGAGTTTTCAAAAGCTGCTGAGCACAGGAGACAAGCAGTGGTAGCATACATAAGGGGAGCTACATGTTCAACTGTTTGCGTGTTGAGCTATCATCTTCACGTACTGCATCATATTACTAAAGCACCTTTTTTTTTTTTCTAAAAGCCTGTAAAACTGGTTTTTTTTTGTTTTGATTTTTGTTTTTTGGGGGGTTTGGTGGGGTTTTTTTGTTTTGTTTTGTTTTGTTTTTTTTTAACTAGTCCTATACCTTCACTCAGTTCTATTAGGCAGCTACCTCCAAGGCGAAAGACCAAGGGGGACAATACAAGTGGGACACAATACCGTACCACCGGGGGGGAGGGATCTTGGGTTATTCCAAACACCACCAACCTTCCAAATCACCACAGGTCCTCTTATAGGAAGAAAAAGAGTATACAGGAACTCAGTTTCAGGGTGAATTACATGATCATCAATTTAAGTCTGAGAGATACGAAAGATGGAAAGTGGAAGGAGTTTTGAGAGGAGTACCCAGAACTAAAGAATGTCAGTCTTGAGCTTCAGACCCAATAAGCAGCCCTTTTAGCAAAGTTACCTTGTCTCATTGCTCTCTATGTTAAGAGGTAAATACTTAAAGTGATAATTTAACCACAGAATGTTTGTATTAAACAGGGGCCTCCTGCTCTCTAGTTTCTGTAATTTACAACAAAGAGTTTATTAAACACAACTCTTTCTGTGTGACATTCAAATCCATCTCTGCAACACACTCTCCTCTGGATTTGCGCCACCAAATGAAATGCTTTGGAAAAACAAAATAAACCAAAACCCTGCTGTGGAAACAGGACAAATCTAGTTTCACATCCCCTGCAGAGAGAGAAACAAGACGGAAGTAAAAAGCACCAAATGGAGCTCATAAAGCTTCACTCTGATCTCAGCCTCCACATTCTGGCAGAAAGCACTACCTAAGAGATGTGCTCTGCTTCAAGTGAGAACAGCCTCTGATTGCACCGCGAGCACAAAAATATATTGTCTGTGAACAATTATCCTGAACAAACTCTGAATAAGGGAAATCTGACTACAGAATAAGGGGAAATGTGGTGGGAGGCAGGCTAATCGCCCCCCTCCCTCGCCAAGGCCTTATCTCGCATGCCAGCCATCTGTAGTAGCTGTGCCTGCAACTGTGGTTTGTGGGCTCTGCTGAACCTCCTTTCCACAGACTGCCTGCATTGTGCACCGCGATGAGGTGGCGATCGTCCCACCCACCAGACACCATCCACCACGGGAGGGAAGTAATTTGAGTCCCACAACAAAACCAGTTTCTCACTTTAGGTCCATTTTATCACAGGTAGTTGCTCATATTCCTTATAACATTCCATACAGCAGCGCATAAGCGGAAGCAAACCCATCCTAACCCACAGGTGCCATGGGGAGTTAATGGGGCTAGCGTTAAAATTCACTAGCTCTTTCTCTTTCAATATATCAACAAATAAAAGTAACTTATTTGTTTGGAAGTCACTGCCCAAAATAGGAGCAGATCCTGAACATTTTGAACCTAACACGACATACCTAGAAAGAGAAGGATGCACACCTGAGTACAGTCTTTCTCCATTCCTGGATCCTGGGCATCTCCTCTTTAGTTACATCTTTGAGGACAATCAGCAAAGAGAGAAAATGTGTGCTGGGGCAGGAGTCCATTTTGGGGGTTTTGTTTTGTTTTTTACTTTTACACAGCATYCTTGTGCAGTTTGGTACATATATATGCAGATGGTAAAGGAAAGAAAAAGCACACAACTAGGTAGGGGGAGGCCACCTTGTAATCAACCAAGCTCTCATCTTGCTGGTAAAACTACTCTTAAACTCAGGTAGGAAACATCTTTTTCTGCAAGAGAGCGCAGCAGAATGCTTTGCCCAAATGCAGGCATTGTGTGACAGCTTTCTTGTGACCCCCAGAAGATCACATTTACTTCTGGAACTTCGAGTTTGGTTTATTAGTGTACTGGGCACTCTGTATGTATTCCTCATTGGGCTTTTACAGCAACATCATCTTCGAATCCCATGTCATAGGATGGTCTCTGGTTTAGACTTTAGTCCTTTATTCCATTAGAAAGACAATGTTCTGCCATGATTTTTTTTTGTTGTTAATTAATTCATTTGAGACTATTCCTTAAATTTTCATTTTAATGCATTTTTGTGTGTGGGTATATTAGTCACTTCTAAAGTTGCATACAACTGTCACTGATTTAAAATCTTTGTTAACGTACATATACAAATCTGTATTATATATGCACGTGTACGTACGTGCATGTGCGTGTGTATGCATGTATATATTAAAAAAACAAACCAAAAAACCTTTCCAACTGCATCTTCCTCCCTCCTCCCTTCTCCATTCTGAGCAGGTTCCTGCTATCAACTGCTGGAGTGTGCTCACTCTACACCTAGAGCTATAATTATTTTGCTTTAATTTTACAAAACCTTTTGTTCCATTCCCACGAGCCCACCTGATCCTTATATTACACTTGCTCTATTAAAACACTCATGCAGAACAAAGCACAGTTGTACTGATTCATAAGTAACTCACCCCCCCACCCCCTTCTCTTTTTCTTTCTACTAGACTCATGCATCTTACTGCAGTTTCATGACACTGTCCCTGATGCCAGCCCATGGTCCCATTTTTGCCTTTTTTTTCCTTTCTTTTAAACCATTATTTTTATGTGCTTAGGGTCCAATTACACTATTGTGTGCTGTTGTTTTGAATTGCTGTTGTTCTCAGTCATTTTATGTTATGCTCTTTGGCACGACAACAGATATAGTGCAGAGGGTGTTATGGAATTTATTTGTTGTAATCAGACTCTAGGATTGTTTTTTATTATTATTATTCATAGAGTACAAGCACCAAGGCTAGCCCTACACTTTTCCGAGGCAAGCAGAAGACCATTTGTAGCCCAGCCTCTGACACCAGCATACCCTATCTGCAGTAAAAGGGCCCAGCAGCAGCTTAGGTCAAGGTGATTACTATTACTTGGGCACGGCGTGCATGAACACCACTAGGCTTTACAGAAGACCAAACACACTGACAACACTTGCAATAGGATCTTCACAGAGGCACTGGGCATTTCAGATTTAGAAAAAGAAAACCAGCCTCTCATAAATTATTGCTGAAAAATGGAAGGACAGAGTCCAGCGCATCAGTGAAGATGGGAACAATAGAAGGGCTGTTTCATCTATTTGTCCCGTGCAACAACTTCCTTGAGCTGAGACAGCCTTCATTTTCTGGCTTATAAAGCACCTAGCATGTTGTTAGGACTAAGTAACGGATAAATAATAATCAGCCAGAACAGTGAGGAGTGGGTGCATATGGAGAAAGTGCTAGCAAAGAGCAAATAAAACTGAGCTCTCGGTAGCCATCTTTTCAAGACGGGGAGCAGGACATTTTGCAGTGCCCTGCTGAACACCACAGGTGGTAGGTGAGTACAGGAGAACAGACCAGGCAAAGGTGTGAGAGAAGGCAAGAAGGGGAAGGAAAATGGGGTGTGTGTATGTTTTTCTGGGTGACGTGTAACAATGGTGAATACTAATGATTTCTAGCAATGAAAGAGAATAACAGGGAAAAGGGGGAATGTGGCAAGGCACAGAACAAACACGGCTGTAAGGGGTATAAATGAAAGTTGAAATTTACCAAAGAATAACCGTTCTCCACATTTTATGTAGCATGTCAAATCTATCAGATTTTCTCTTATTAAATCATCATTCTACAGCAACAATCATTCTCTCAATCAATCCCCCGTGTTAACAACTCTTAGTAATGACTAACTTGGCAGGAACTGATGTTTACATATATTTTAAAGTCCTGAGCACTGTTTTGTATTTTTTGGATGTTAGATTCCCTTTACGTTTTGTCTCTTATTTTTTAACCTGTTTTTAAAGAATGGATGCATTCAATTGGAAAATAAAGTTTTGTAACACACACTCTCAGATTATGTTAGCTCAGGAAATTGGCAGTGGGATAAGAACAAAACCATTCACCTCCTGATTGCTGATTCAAATCTAGCCCAAGTGAGATAGTCACAGAAGCTATAAGCCTCCCATGGTGGCTTTGTGATTTGAGATTATTTTTTATGAATCTCAATCCACTTCAGGCCAAGAACCAGAATCGCAAATCCACTGCCTCAATGAGCATTAACTGGCATCACTGCACACAGTAACAGAGGAGATGCCAAAAAACAAACTGGTCCTGGAGACAGACTTCCCACCTTATCCTGGGAACCGATCATTAAAAAACGGGGTTGGTTCACACAAACGTGGAGCACAGGGAAACATGTATCTCTCTACCAAACAGAAAACAAACCAACCCACCTGTAGTCACATCAGCTAGGTGCTGCAACATTTACCTGAAATGTGAACTGGTTCTCCAAGACTTCAGCAGTCCTAACCTTCCCCAAAACCAGAAGGTGTCTTATGGTGCGCCCCTGTATCACTTCAGAGCTGAGAGACAGGGAGGGCAGGAGGAGAGGAGAATAAAGCAAAGGTTTTCCATCATTAACTCCTGAGGAAGAAGCAGCAAGCCTATGCACTCCTTATCCCTTAAAATCAAAAGGGCCACAGAGCAACTGCAGGCTTTGGTCATTCTTTGGGCCACTTTTCCTGCCTAGGTAAGAGGAACAAATGAGGCATTTCATTTTGCAGAAGACCAAACTTGAGGAGGGCTGTGTTGCACTTTTTATTTTATTTGGGACACGACTGATTAACAAAGCTATTAGCAAAGCTATTTCACTAAACAAACATCCTATAGCATCCAACAAAACAGTGATGCTCAAGCATACTTCCCATGGCTCCTTCTTTTAGGGAGCATGAATCATTAAAATCACCTGGGAATTAGCTACTCCAGCTTTCTCCCTTAGAGACGTTTGCTAACCTGAGGGGGGTAAAGGTCTCAGGACCCAAGAGTAGATCTAAGTTCTTCCACCGGCTGTGCTGAAGTGCAGCCAATGCAAATTCCACCTTCAGGTCTGCACTCCAGTGCCGCCCTGTTATGTTTCATTTCACACTTGTGATCTTTATTCCTTAGAATAAGGAATTTTCCTTAGGAAAAATGCACAGCTGATGAGCCACGTTTACATGCAACTTGAAATTGTTCCTTCAGTGGCTGTTGCTTGGATGTGCACTTGACTATTCAAAGGGAAGTGAGATGAGAAATAGAGCTGCATTTTAAATGGCCAAATATTCCTAATTTTACACAGGGGTTTTTGGAAGCAAGTAGTTCTCTTCAAAGTTTTCAGAAACATCACTGAAAGTATTCAGGTATAAAACAAGGAAAAGTTGGTGGGAAGGTCAGGTATTTTCCCCTTCCTTTGCTTTTCATTCATTTTTTCTTCTTTTCCCTTTTTGCCAACAAAAAGAAGAGAAAAGCGAAGACACTAACGAATGACAAATGAACAAGTATGGGTTTGATGGTCTTTGTCCAAAATAAAAATTTTAGGAAGGGGTAGCCTTTCAAGTTGTAAACGATACCTGTAAATACATACACACATGTAACTTGTAAATGCTTCTATCACAGCAAGTTCTAGTAAAATGTATAAAAAAAATCTAAATGTAGCTAAGTAGATAGAGTACAGTTAAATTCAGTTGATAAACTGGAAAAAGCAGACAAACAACAGCTAGTAAAACTATTAAGAATTTGGAAAAAAACACATCTTTGATATGAATTTAAACTTCGGATCTGACACAGAGAATGATGATTTAATTTAGGAGTCGTAAGGTTAATAATGCTGATCCCACTGGCAGAGACTTCAAATACACATTGCATCTTTCTAAACCTACAAAATTGTTTTAAGTATGTTTTAGGGAGGCTCCAGAATGAGCCAACTTGCCAAGGGAACCTGTATCTCTGTGGAAGCCAGTGTTCAGCACACATGACTCAAAATCATAAATTACAAGATGGTTTAGTCCAGCAGAGCAAGGAACCACTACTTCAGTGAAACAGGTATGGCTTCACTGAAAATAAAAAGAAATCATTTTCAGAATGCCCAGTAGACAATTTCAGCTCTCATTTAACATGAATTTTTATGGAGATTGACTACACTTCAAAAAACCACTTGTGAACTTGCTCAGTGTTTTTGGGAGAGCTGATAACACCAGGAATCAGAGAGAACTCAAAACCTAACTATGACTCAATCTGCCTCACCTATTGTGAGGAAAAAGGTAGCACTAGCCAAGCTTAGATGCAGGAGCTGCACACAGGCCCACACCAATGTGCTGTGCACTGTGATGATGTGCTGCACACTAGTGTGCTTTTCACATTGATGTGATGTGATTTTCACAGTTTGATCAGTGAATCTGGACTCCTACGATTCTCAGTCTCTGGGGAAGCTCAGATCCTTACTCGGAGCTGTTTAACTTACTTGATAACTGACACGTTGGGCTTGCAAGCACTGGCATTTAACCATCTTCTTCAGTGACTACACGTACATTGGAATCTGATCATCTTTTTGTATACCGAGTGACCCACAAGCTGAGAGTCTTTACCAAGAGTCAGAGGACGCAGATGTTTACTGTGACATTCCCACGACAAGGTGTTCACCAGTATGGATCATAACACAGCAGTGAAAAAAACCTGTTCAGATATTTCCTACAGGAGAAAGTCTCAGATGAAGAAAGAGTACCCAAAGTAAAGATACCACCCCATACACATGCCAGATTTGGCCTTGACATGGTATCTGAACCTAGAGTCGGATTTGAATTTTACAATTAGCTTCACATGTCCCAATTAGTTTCTCAAGCTGCACAGAAAGCAGAGGAGGTTCACTTTAGACATATAAAGGGAGACAATAGTAAACTTCTGAAAAAACATTATAGGGAATAATTGTGCTCTGGAGGATTTATTTATTTACTAATGCAAACAGTACACACTGAGATAACATCTGGCAATGTTTATTACAATGAAACCCAATCAATACCTCTGTCTACTACAATATCTGCCCACAAAATAGTCATTTCTCCTGGCACCCACAAGAAATACTCAGCTAGCTATTATAGTAGCCTTTGTCAGCAAAAAGGGAGGTGGTCACCTTAATTCTTCTATTCAAGACCCAAGAGAAGACAAAGAATTAGATGTACCTAGACACAAGAATGATGGTGGAAAATTAGCGAGAAAGTTAGAGAGAGAGATGCAGCTTGTAGCATTGCAAAGAGCACACAATTCATCCTCACAGAATTTCAAAAAGCAACAGATCCCAGATCTTTCTTCTTGTGCCTCAAGAAGTTTAAACTAAGGGCAAGCCATTACTTTTGCTAGTGAGCTACCAGGCCTTTTGTGGCATTTTAGAGCTACAAGTAAAGGCAGAAATTTTGACTTCTCATTTCCTTTCAAAGTCAGAATTCAGAAAGAAGTGATACTGAACCTTCCCACATAATTAAAAAGCCAAAAATAAATTTGTTTTGAAAGTTCTGTGTATAAGAATTTCCAAGTAAGCCCTTCCATTCTTTTCTATTTCTACATTTGCATTATTGCATGTCACTGTAGAAAAACTAGCAGTGTTTTGTGCAATGAAAAAAGTCACTAAGCATTAGCTTAGTACTTACTGAACCTTCACCTTTCCTAAACCTAAGTACCTCTTGCAGTCTAACAAACAGATGGACATGCAGTAAGACATGCATTACTACTTACATATCACGAAATTAAGCAAAAAATAACAAAACCACACAAAACAAAAATCAATATTATTATTTTTCCTCCTTACATTTTTAATAGCTATAATTTTGCTTTTGTTGAAACAGTCATTTCCAAAGAAAAATGATACGTCTGATTTATGTGACTATACATAAAATAAATGTTACATTTGCCCCTATTTAATTTCACATTTTGCTGGCTCACTGTTTAAGGCATTTCTATTTGTACAGGGCCTAGAGGTAAAATAAGACCTTCTGTGCAACATCAAGTCCTGAGGCATGAGTTATGTTCAGAAGTTATTGTGGTGATATGTTACCTTTCTCCCATAAAAACTTCTTTTTGACAAGATAATTGAGATTGTAGTTATGAAGTGGGGAGAGTGGGGAGGTGAGGGGACACAGTTTGTTTCCCTCTCTACTGGTCTAGATCTACTGGGCAGAGGAGAGCACATTTTAGTTTGGACTGGTAAACGGAGCAGCCACAGTAAGCACAGCAGCCACCAAGGAAGCCATTATACACGATACCAATTCCTGCAATTTGTGTTAGGTAAGATTTGCATTAGGATTTTTTGTTTAGTTTCTTATCATTTCTTGCCCTCCACACCACTGAAGTCATACTGTAACCTAAAGTTCCTAATGGCGTGGCCATTTTAGAGTCTTCCCATTTAGGGGAAGAATTTTAACAATAGTGCTATATTAGTGAAGTGGTGAAAGACACAAAAACTGACCTTCCAAGCAGTGAAACTGGTGAAAATCCCACTCAAGTAAATGGAGGCCCTACTTAAAGGGCAACAGTACCATCCGTCTTTAATATTCATTCATTACTGTCAATTTAGCCACATGAATTAGTGCTAGACTTGCAAATACACAGAATATTTGACCTAGCTTTAAGTGAGAAGACTGGGATTTCAAATGTGCAGAACAAGCTCCGTTATTTTTTTCTATATTTAAAGAAATGCAGGCCAAATACAGACTCGGTTTTGAAAGCTCTCAACACTGAAAAAGATCAGTGCAGGAGCTTCCATTTGCAGATCAATGCTGCAGAGGAGTAGGAAAGCCAAACTGAGACAGAGGCTGGGAATTTTACACCTGGTTTCAGTGCAAGCAAGAGCCCAATCCCAGCCCAGCAGAGGACTAGTCTGTCTGAACCACGTACCGAATCTGCCAGTTCCTCACCAGCTCCACAGAAGAAAGAACTGTTATGTAAGCTAGTATTAAAACCAAGCTAGATAAAACGGGAGAGGGGAACAATTTCTAACAAATACAGTCTTACGAACTTTCACAGAAGAACTCCAAACCACCTAGAATTAGGAGATTAAAAACAAAATAAACCTTCATTCAACCACTACTGGGCAAAACCATGCGTATGACAACTTTTCTGTCACTTTGATATTAAAACAGGGTAACTCTAGTTGTTTCAAAAAAAATCTCTCTAAAGAAAGTATGATGTATTTATTTCCCCACTGTAAATCCTTTTCCCCTACATCAGCTAAGGAAAGTCCTGCGCTTCCTCCTGTACCTTGAGGCTGACACGACGGTAGACAGAGCAGTCGGTGTCTGCCCGTCACCGGGGGCAGCACTGCCGGAGAGGTGCGAACAGATGTATACGTGTAGATGCATCGGGCATACCATAACCCACGCTATGCAAAGGGGCAGCTCAAGCACACACATTTGCAACGCATCCTGGCTCCACTGAAAGGAATGTGGAAGAATCCCACTGACTTTACTGGGGCCAGGATTTCACTCTTTATCTGTAAAGAAGTGATCAGAAAATGTCTGCACTCAATACAGAAATGGTGTGCAGAGTTCTGGCACGTTTGCATAACCTCTCCGGGCACTACAAAGAAAACTTGCTTTGTCACACCACTTACCTGCAGCCCTGAATTTCACTGAGTTCAATTGCCCTGTGTTGCCAGCTCTAGGAAGCAGCAGGGGGGAGTTACAGGCAAAGTCCTATCCCGTTTGGACAGTGGGATGCCATACTGGCAGCAGCAGAAGTGAGACCCAGTGTTTCACAATATGGATATTTGGGCTTCCTACCATCTCAACACAGAAAAAGCAGGAGGAAAAGTCTATTACCCTTTCTAGACTTCCACCAGCACAACCGTGATTAATCACAATGCGGCTTTAAGAATTAGTTCAGCATTAAATAAGGAACATCTATTTTGCTATACAGTGTATTTCTTTTACAAGGTTTTCTAGGTACAAGGAGGCTTAAAGAATAACTACTGTATGGTATAGATACATTCTAAACATTATGACAGAGACAGTGTAAGAGATTTTTAGAAATTAAATGCTTTTAAATGTAATTAAATCATAATAAAGATATCACATAGAAAGCTGTGCCCCTGACAGTCTGACAATGCAGTGACATCAGAAATGTTTTCCACCATCATAAGGCACAGGAAATCTATGCCTATCTCATGTTGCTGATAGGCAAATTCTATAGGGGAATAGAAAATGTATTTTAACAGCTGATAATTTCATAAAAAGTAAAATTTACTTGGCACATTTGGAATTCTCTGGGACACTAATGGCTGCAGTGAGGAAAAGATCCTTTCTGTGTTTCTTACTGGTAAGAAATCCTGTCCGTGGAAGAATCACTGAGCCTTTAGCCTCTAGAGCTTCCCTTTGGCTGCCTCTAGGTTGCACTCCACCCAGCAAGATTCTTCCTTTTGCCCTTAATACATCCCAAGTACTGGGTAAAGACCCTAACTCTGGGCTTTGAATTCCACTCAGAGTCGAGCACCTAAATGTTACTGCATTTAGCTTTAAAGCCCCTAAAATAGATTTGGACCTGGTAGCGTAGTGGCCTTTCGTCATCAATTTCCATATCTCTGCAACAGTCTAAGACTTCATATATGAGAAAAGAATGAAGTTTTGAGAACCCCGGAAGTTCAGGGACTATCTGAATGCAAAGCTTTGGTTCAGTACCGCTCCAAAAACATACACATTAATGTAAAAGATTTCGTATTTGTTACAGATTATAATCATACATACTAGTTGTGATTACCTTCCTGCATGAAGAATTCTCCTGAACTCTTGCCAGAGGACAGTTCCCTGGACAGAGCAGGAAAACACTTGAGGTGACCATGACTGGTATCCTGAGGACACTAAATATTTGCCAGATATCTAGGGTTGTACTAATATCTGAAGATTTTCTACACTGCAGTTCTAGACCCACGTGTGTCAGCACATAGGTGCGAGACCACCTCAGCGTAACAAAGACTGGGAAAGTGAAGAGGAGTTTGTCATGGCAAACAAATGTCTTCTTGAATGGCAAGCGTGATCAGAATAAGGGCAGATGTAGCTGTAAAGAGCAGTATTTTCTAAACCACACATACAAAAAAAGAGGCTGAGAAGTAGTAACATGTCAATTTGTGACACAGGAAGAAACAGCAAACAGTATCATTTCTGGGGTGACTTTCACATGGCCAAGAGGCACTGGAACAAATTCAATAGCACCGAAGCCCCGACAAAAGTAAAAAGCATAATCCTTTACTTCCTGCAGGATTAAAACAATTATGAGGAATCAAAACGCTTACATACAGGTGCCATCCATGAGCATCAGTACCTATAGCAACCTTGTCTATTGACTCAGGGATTTCTTACTTCCAATTGTGCTATATTTCCTGTCAGGATGATACACTAATGCAATTCTATACCCTCTTGGTCACCTGATTTCTGGTCCCTCAACACCCTCTCTCTGCATTCCTCAGGCTTGTGTGATGCCCGACCGCTGGAATTTCCCTCTAGTTGTTAACTGCATCCAGGCAAAAGCTGTCATTTACACACTAAGCCTGCCCCAAAGGGTGATCATTTTATAGTTGTTTGCTTCAGGAATCCAGTATCACTTGTTCTGGAGAAGTGACAGCTGCTCAGACATAAGAAGGTTAGTTGTGTATTAAAACAGGGCAAGACACATGACAAAACAGATTACCCTCCTCGCTCGAAACCCTAACGAATGGAAAAAGAAACTGAGAAGAGATAAGAATTCATCTGCCTCTGGCTCAGACTCTGATGTTCGGCAGATTTTCCCATTGATGATCTTGTAAACTATATACACAGGAACTGTGCCACTATACCCCACCTAAATGAACTGGGACTGCAGGATCACGACGTAAACCGGTTCATATTCAGAGAGGACATGCGGTGATCTGGCGCACAACTGCTATCATTGCTGCTGGGAAATACATACCTAATTCCTTGAAAAGGTTCTGCTGCTAAGAGTCACAGGATTCTTGATTACTTATTGCCAGTCTTGAAAGAGATGAGATAACACTCTTCCATTTTACAAAAGATTTTCATTATTCAAAATTTCCATGAGAACATTACATGAACGAGAATGAAATTTCTAAGGAAACATTATGAAGACAACTAAAAAAAAAAAAAAAAAAAAAAAAAAAANAAAAAAAAAAAACCTGCCAGGGAAAGCAATGGGTTCAAAAAAATTTGTTACTGCAGGTTCTGACTCGGAGGTGCCTTCAGTTATTACTGACACCAAAACATCTTGCAAAGCCAAATACTTTTCCAATGGCCTTTAACGGCACAGACTGATCTGCCAAGCACTCACTATCTCCAATCTGGCTATCTTGCTGCCAGCTCCTGCAGGCTCCTAAAGGAGAGAGGTATAAGAGAAGAAAGCAAGGAGCAAGAACTAGGTCCTTTTAAACCAAAATGCTACAGGATGATGACGCACCCACAGAACAAAAGATGCTGGAGGAATTCTTTTGTCATGAGGAAATACAGGACTGTTAAAATACGTATTTGAAGGACAGTGTTCCCTGTCAGACTTCTGAAGGCCCTGCAGAGCGTGCGCTGGCACCAAAGCCACAGACATGTCAGCAGTGGAGCTCTGTAGATGATTTATTTTTTAAAATAAATAAATAAAACAAATATTCTGATCTCTCTCGTGCCAGTGGAAACTGTTGAAAACAACAGACCAATCTGGACGCAACTGAGATTAAAATCTCTTCTAATCTATTATCTAGATGCAGGGGCAATGACGGGAAAGAGGGCAATAAGAAGAACCAGATCCTCTATAGTAAAATTCAGAGCTAGACCACTTACACTAATGAAGAAAACACACCAGAAAGTTTGGGTAACTTACATTCATCAGACTGCCCTACATCAGACTCTGGAATTTGAAATGATTCAGTGAGAGTGTCCTCAGGGACACTGATGTAAATATAGAATAACCACAATGCCTTTCTGTGGAGTCCCTCCCATTATACACTGGTTTAGCTGAAGAATTTCATTTTGGATAGGACAAAATAAGACTACCAAGGCTTGGAAAAGGCCAGGTCTATGTTGCCTTTTTTCCTTTTGTAGCTTATCTGATGACATCTCTGGTCTACGATAACTTTCCTTGCTCAATAATATTTAGTCTTTCTTTTATCTTGAAGTAGACCAGCAAATGCTCTGATAAATGGAGTGAAAGATCTTCCACTTTCACCATAACATCTTCAGGTGCTGAAATGCTGAAGTGTTTTACAACTTACTAAAGTAGCGCTACTCAGGGAATCAATGCTAATATTCCCATGCCTTTTTAATATGAGTGAATCACAACCCCTAGTCCTTTATATACTAAAGCAACCACACACTGGAGAGCCATTTTCCTCTCTTCATCTATTGTGGCCACGATTCTGCAAAAACAAGAGCTGCCACCTATGAAAAAAAGTCAGGATTCTACCCATTTGTACACTATAACTGATGCCCTTAACATACAGACCTACAACAACAAACAAACAAAGCCCCACACAACCCCTCCACCTCCTAAAAAAAAAATCAAACCTTAAACATTTGCAAGAAAACAAAAAAAGCATGAGGGACTTAATCATCAATCATTCCCAACTCTTTTTTTGTGCTAAGTTGTGAACGGGACTGATTAAAACCAACCTGAGAACTAAAAAAAATTTTCAGGCTGGCCAACTGCATTTTGAGATTTGCAGTTTCATTAAATGAAAATATCTTTCAAGGATGTTTACATGAAAATTCAGAAAACAGAGACAATCACAAAGCTCCCAATCTCCTGAGACATTTACCTTTTTGTAGCAGGCTTTACTCCAGCCCCATTACGTATTTGCTCTGATCATTGATCCTATTTGCAACTTTCAACTGTCTCCACAATCTGTGTCAGAGGCCTTTGTATCAGGCAATACCTGGAGTGTCTCCAATCATCTAAATTTTAAAAACTGGTAACTGAAACAAATCAGCATTTGTGCACTGACTGGAAAGAAACCATGCAGACTCACAGTGACTGAAAATCTGCCCTTTGTGTCTATAGGACTCCCTCCCCTGTCCTTCTCTTAAAAAAAAAAAAAAAAAAAAAAAAAAAGGGTCAGAGCAAAATGCTGGCAGCCCAATGAAATCTTTGAAGAGCCAGTATGGTTTCAGTTATGAGAGGATGGAAAAATGAGAACCCTGGGGACCTTTCGGGAACATTAAGCTTTATTAATCAGGAATGTATTAGCCACATACCAACATTCCCAAACGGTACGCTGAATCAGAGAAACACCAGGGAGCAACAGAACCCATCCAGGCCGGTCTCCTGCCTTACGGCGAGTTCTAGCACGCCCYGAGACATGGTTTTCCAAGCCATTCCTTAAAAAAGAAACCTCCCCTGCTTCCACAGTACCTACAGGTTGTGCGTCCCAGTGCTTTACAACCCATACAGTCAGAACATGGTTCTTAATATGTAACTTGGTAATTTTCACTGCTCATTGAACTGATTTCTTTAGGTCTTTCTCCCAGTGGATATGAAGAACAATTAATCACTGTGCTCCTGATTATAACTTTTCACTCACTAGGATATTTTTTTCATATTCTCCTTAACATACAACAAAAGCAATGCTTTCAGGAGCATACAATGCCACGTAGGGCTCCTACGTATCCTCTTGCCCCTGGGCCAGATAACAATCAACCAGTTTCTGGTTTCTCAACAATTTTAACACTCGGACAACTTCTGCCTTGACAAACATTTTTGACCTCTCTACATTTCCACTGGGGTTCCACAGGTAGGAATCAGGGCAGAATTTATCCCCGTGAGTTTCTGGATTAAAGCCTTGGTATAAGAAGGGGAAAAGGCAAAATTAATTCTCTTTGTTAGTACTAACACAATTCCTCAGTGACAGTCAGCCCCAAGACATTGATCTTTGTTCAAAGGAAGCACACTTCCATACTCATTTCACATTTGTACAAGTCTTCTMCAGCGCAGCTTCTACAAGCCAGTATCTTCTGCATCAAAAAAACCCCAGCTTAACAAACTATTGAGGGTTTACATTTTGTCAGAGGAATAGGAACTGGGAATTTGCAGGGCTCAACAAAGCCCATCTTAGACATGAAATTGTAGTTAAAACAGCAAGTTACAAGAGGGAAGGACAGATCCCATATCCACCAGGAACTGCGAGGATTCTTGCGCYGTAAAGAACACGGTAGGGTAGCTTGTTTGTTGCTTCAAAACTCTTCCTTCATTCAAAAGCACTACTGTGATGGACGAAGCCCTTCTCAGCCCTGACATCCTGACGCTACACATGCAGCACACGCTCTTGGATGCCAGCTTACTGTGTCACATTGGCTTGGGTTCTGCCTGTTCCTTTCCTTATGCCTGCAAGCTCAATTGAACTTATGAAAATTCAAACTGTCTTCTGTCTGTTTCATACATCATCAGCAAACAATCACTAGACAAAATGAATTTGCTCTCTGTAATTTGGAGGCTACACAAATGTCTCTGCTGTATAATACAAAAAAGGAGAATAAAGTTTGGTATGCAAGGTTAATTCAGCATGGAGGAAAGTAGCAGAGAAACAGACGGAGAGAGAACACGAACAATAAAATACTCAACAGTGGGGAGAGTGACATGAGAAATACTTCTGTAAATTGGAGTTGGCCTTGATACCTTTGAATGATGGAATTAAACAAAGGCACAAGTGAGTTGTGAAAGATCACCCCCATGAGTGGCTCTATCTCCATCCCTCGTGATTTGTCTACACAATATACTTATTAATAATAACAATGGTTACTATTTCTCCTCCAAGAGCTTTGCAAACACAAACTCAATAATGTTCACAGAGCTGTATCAGTTTGAACCAGACTGAAAAAGTGATCTGCTGAACAAGGCACAGTGAGGTTAAATGACTTGTCCAATGCCACTCAATGAGCCAGCATCCGTCAAGATTAGAGCACTGGATCTCTTGGTCAGTAATCAGATCACAAGGCTACGTAAGGCTGCAACCTTGAAAAATCTCTCTTTTTAACAAAAATAATGTGTCGTATACTCCTTATTGGCCTTAGCCAATGGCAATGTAACTAAAACCATTGCTTTGAAAGCACATCCAGTGCGTCTCTTGTATAGGTTTTCAAGTTGTTTGTACAGAATCTTTTTCTTTCACATACAATATGCTGTCACTGTCTCCTTCTAAAATCAAGTAGATGCTGAATGTGAGCAGAGGTAGCTCCTCATACTAGACTTAATCCTATTTGGGGTTAGTTGCAAGCAGCAAAGTACTTAACCACATACTTAAAGTTAAGTATTTGAGTAGTCCCATGGACCTCAATGGATCTACTTGCCTATCAATCCACATAACTTTAGTACATAGCAAAACATGGCCAGAGCACCAAACATAGCAAGAATCCAGCCCACAGACCATTTCCATTAAGAGCGTGCCTGCACTACATTTAGAAGGCTGTGTTTTTATGCAACTGCCTGCCAGATGTTCACGTGCTGTGAATCTGTATTTTCTTCTAATGCCATGTATCAAGTCAAGCATATTTTCCTATCAGCTGAAAATCTGGCCCATCTTATATTAATCAGTTGCTTTAGGGACATCCCTACCCTAAAGCAAGTTTTCCACCCTTCAATTAAAGAAATCCAATTCAAAAAACCAGAAAACTACCAGAGCACGGCTTGCCTTTTCTTCTTCCTGTTTTTGGGTTAATACAGGAAAGCCATACTGGGAAGTTCACTTTATTAAAGAACTTACAATTAGAGACACCTGAACATACATAGGAAACAAAGGAAATCCTTAAAGCATACTTTCCTCTATGAAGAAGGTGCCCCCATTTTTATTGTGCCAAGTTACTAGTTACATGGACATAAGGTATAGCAAGAATCACACCCTCATTTTACAGCATACATGTGCACACGTAAAAGTTCCCCTACCTTGTGCTTCTGTATTCCAGAGACAGCCTGTATGCCAAGGCCACAGAACTTAGGAGCAGCTAGAAGTTTACATGTGGGTTTGTTTTTTTGTTGGTTTTTTTTTTTTTTTTTTTTTGAAAAAGCAAATGACACAAGAAACTCGAAGATTAGAAACTTGGACCTTTACTTCATGGAATGGAAAGAAGAACTGGCCAGAACAGAACAGACCTGGGAGTCGTGACCCCACACTCCATTCCCAGTTTGACCACTGATTTACTCTGACCTTGAGCAAGCTGCTCAACATCTCTGCCTTGATGTGCTTGCCACCCTTGATTAAAAAAAAAAAAAAAAAAAAAAAGAATTTCCTATACACGAGTTTTACACTTGTGTATTTATTTCCCCTCCAAAGCCTAGAGTCTCATGTAACTAAAAAAAGCCCATTCCAGCCAGCACCAATCATCAGGCCCATATATTGCTACCTGGTATTTTGCCTTAGGGCTGTCCATGCAGGACTTACTGACCATCTGGATCCTAAGGATTCAAAGAACTTGCCTTAATTCACTCCTCATTCTGCTGCTGCATTTTGGAAAGAGAATTACTTCTACTTTCCAACAAAAATTGTCCTGGTTGTTCACACAAAATTGCAAGACAACTTTGAAATTCTGTACTCACAGATTCAGACGTGTTCCCCCACTTTTTCCCCAACACCTCCCTTTAAATTGCTGCTGGACCCAGCAAATCCACAGGTGTTTTCAACTCGGCTCACCAGTGTAATTGCAAGGTTAACCTCTGGTGGCCAGGGAAGCTGCTCATATTCAGGAATGATGAGCAGAAAACGTTAAATACCATTCACTGGCCACAGCCTGCAGTTAATACACAATATTTAAACAACACAATGGCATGGCCCTTGCCAGTAATGTAAAAACACAATGGAGTAGAGCCAGAATGGCACAATCTGCCTGCCTGAGTCATGCTTGGCGCTCCACGCTGGAAGGGGCATGCATTAGCTGCCCACAGTGTACTGTACCCTTCAGCTAGTTTAAAATAAATCATTAAAATACAATTTAAAAGAAAAAAAGGGAGGGGGATGAGGGGGGAAGGAAGGAAAAATCCCATGTAATAGTTAAAATATTTTAACACTGAAGTCCAAAAGTACCACTTTGGAAGAAGGCTCTGGCTTTCATTACAGACTGCACATTTTGATCTTAAACAAGAAAACAAACGGACTTTGCTGTGTAATATTCCACAGCCTTGTACTGTCCAACTAAAATCAATTTTTTCCTACTATCTACAAGCTCCTGGATTTTTATTCATATATTATTTCATTAACTTCAGAGTATCTGAATCTACTGTATTTTCCAATCCTCTTTTGCGTGCCTGTTGTTCAGCCACTGAAGTTCCAAATCTTAATTATTGTCCCAAATACATTCAATAAACAGATTCTAAATAAGGCTAGATCAGACTGATGTACAATCTGACTTGCATTTATGGAATAACTATGCTCTTAGAAAGAGACTCCTTTCTTGCTGAGACRTAAGATGTTATTTTGACTGTTTTGTTGTGTCACAGCACAGATGAATTAGGCATTTCTGCCTTCGTCTACACCCTAAAGCAGCTGAAGCCCCCCGTGATGTCATCAGAAAGTTGTTCGTTTTTTTCTTGTATAAAGGAGAAAAATTTGTTATGACATCACGAAAAGAGACTAAACTACATTTTATGCTGTAAGGAATGTTCTGCTACTTTCTGTTATCTCTGCACCAAAGTRCAGAAATCCTTACTGACAAAGCGACAGGAACTGTAAGTCAACAGACACAGAGATGCACACTATTCCTAATAATATTCAAAACAAAGCAGAAAAGAATGATCTATTCAGGGGTCTGAAATTAAAGATCTGCAAGATGTAAGTTCAGTTTTAATTTTTAAATAAAACATCCTTTGAACTTCTAAATCCCATTCAAGGGGACTCTGACCTTTATCCAAGACTAGCTACTGTGCTAACACTTTGGATGCATATAGAGGAAAAATACAGACAAAAGGTACCGGAAAAGCTTTTACTTACAGGAATGCAGTGCAGCTTAATCTTTTTGTTTTTAAGGTGCAGTGATTTCAGCATCTACAATGTAACTTCAGGCAGTCTGAAAAGAAACAGGTTAAAATCTCTTTCAGTTATAATTGGTATTTCAGATTTAATTAAAAATTAAACTTTCATAATGTTTCACCATCCAAAGCAATGCATTATCAGTCAAGCGTAGCCCTTTTTTTTTTTTTTTTTTGTTAAAAGAAGCTCTTCCCAGAGTAGTTTGCAATGAAAGAAGAAGGGGAAAAAGGCAATTGAGAGTAGCAAAATATATTTCTTCAGTAAAAGATCTCTGAATAACTTGGAAAGAAGCCTTCTGCCACTTAATTTTAACAATCAACCTTATACTAATTAAAAAAAAAAAAAGCATCACAATTAAAGAAGACAGAAAAACACCATCACATAGCAATGACTGTGAAGAGAAAAATGTTAATTTCAGCAAAACAAGGACATTGCTAGGACCAGAACATACGCACCAAAAGGGAAAATATGGTTTTACATAATGCCAGCCAACAACATTTTTTTAAAATTCGTTCTACAGCATGTAGCACTTTCAGACTGTTGCATGGAGGAGCAGAGAAAGACAGACAAGTTCAAAAAGAGGAAAGCTGTTTTTAAAGTGTACAAGGCAAAAGGTCCCTTGCACTCTTTTGTTAAGGGATATGAAACAGCTACTCTATAAAACTGCAAGGTTTCTTATCGTGTAAAATAAATGTCGTTTTACTGTGCAAAACAGATGATTAAGAAGTGGTAGCTGTAGACATAGCATTTGAACAGATGCAAAAAAAAAAAATTTTTTTTTTTCCAAAATGCAGTTGGAATGACAATAAAACTCCAGGGGTTGCACCATAAATATGAGTTTAAATGTTAGACTGGAGTTTAAAACCTGTGGTTTTAATTATAACTAATTATAAAGGCTCCAAAACCAGGAGAAATGAGAAAATCAAAAAATATTAATAATAAATTAAAACAATTTTGCAATAAGTTGTCAGGATTTGGCCTCATAATAACAAACCATACAGCAATATACACAGACATATACAATGTACTAATGATTCATTAAAGGAACAAATCAAATCTTGATTAAATTTTATTTTTTAAAGGTGACAGCAGAACTTGCCTAATTTACCCCGTTCAAAGTCAAAGCTATTCTCTTCACCAGCAGCACACTGACAGAGATCTGCAAATAAATCCTGGATGCGAACCTAATACTGATTTTGAATGTCCCACAGGCTGGGGGCAACTCCTAAGTGAAATTTTTCCTTTGTTCTCCCATGAGTAAAAACCCAGTTATTCAGACTTCAGTGTTATATGAGCCTTCCCAATCTGTCCCCAGAGATGTTTAAAAAGAAATGCACTCTATCAGACGATATGCTGTCACAAAACATGTTCATACACACACGTATACCACAAACAGGAATGAGCTCAGGAACTTATTTTTAGGTTTAACTTTTCCACTCTGTCGAGATCAGACGTATTAAAAAGCAGGAGGCAAAGCAGAGAGCACGGAAGGGGACAGCACAGCAAGAATTATCAGATCTTATGCAGCACCAATTCTTGAGCATTCAAATGAAGGAACAAGAGCCCCCAGACAGAGGCACTAGGACGATGCTGCCACAGGATAACCTATATAGGCTTGGATGAAATTTTTCTTGAAGGATTCATTTGAGAAACATGTTCCTTGTCCTTTAGACAATCTTTACATCAAATAACTATCCTTCTTTCTCCTGATTGGCATCTAGTAAGATAGACAGAGGAACAGTGGAGAAATCCAGGCAAAAAATCTTAAGTCCACCAGAAGTAGGCAACAGCAAAACTGTCAGATAAGTGATAACCGCTTCAGCCTCTGAACTTCCATCTCCTTCCCTTCCTTCCCCTTCCAAATTTACCCCTTTTCTAACATCTTCAGGACTGTAATGCCGGCTTGCTGGCAGGGAAGGAGAGGGGCAGTGGTATTTGCAATCCAAAGCTATTTCTTTTAATGAATGCAATGAAAAACTGACCTCAACTGAGAAAACAAAGAGCATTCACTGAGGGTGAAATGTATCCCTGTATAGAGAGCCAGCATACAGACTGCACCACTGAAGCCCTGTTCTGATGACCTAAATAGGAATAAATTGGTGCATGGACTTCATCACAGTGAATTTTGTCCAAAACACCCATTTTCTTGTAGAGAACGAGGAAGCATTTAGCCCTCCTCTATCAAAGCACAAAGGTACGGCACCCCATTCCCATGCTGGGCACCATCCTGACAGCTGCTCTTCGGTGTATTTTCCTAGTAGTTTTAACCTGAAGTCCCTCCTGCTCCGTGCACATTCTTCCGATTGGAAAGGAAAAGAAGGACGTGCAACATCCAGCGTTACTCTGCGAGTTAAGCAGCGGGGCGTAGTGCCTGCAGGTACAGCGGCCCCTCTCCTCAAGGCAGGCCTAACCGGCACACGCCACAGTCCACCCATTAAAAGAAATGGAGCCTCGGAAACAGCTCGCTGTGAGAGCGTGTTCACTGCCGTCTTGAACAACTTCAATTAAATAACCATAGTTAACAGAACACCTGACATACAACACACACAGACAGAGCATCTTAAAGAGCTATTTCAGCTACAGGTTGGAGTTAAACCCAGAGCAAAACCTACAGAAAACCTCATTAAACTCAGAATACCAATCGTTGCCACTTTAGTAATCTCTTTCATTTTACAAACTGAGAAACCTGTGACCTCGAGATGAAATTATTTAGACAGGTATGTACGAGCAAGAGGTAGAAATGGAGGCAGCTTCTTAAGCAGGAGGCCCGCATTCCTGTGCGCGGGTGAGCGTGCTTAGCACTGCGGGGCAGGAGACTGTTGTCTGGAAGGAGTGCCTGAATCTCCTTGTGAAAAGCAAGGGACGCAGCTCAAGAACAGCCGGTGAACTTCTGCTGGAGAGAGGCCCAAGAGCTGGTATTGCAAGAATGAGGAGTATGGCAGGTCAGGAATGAGGTACGTTAATAGAGTGTTAACAGAGAGCAAGTGTTAGCTCTCCGTAAAGGCTTTAAAAACAAGTATCAGAAGGTAAACATATTTCACTTTGCTTTTTCATGATTCTTGCTTGCCATAAATTTTACGCAGAGCCTGAAAACTGTGAGAGCAAAGCTACTGACTGTACAACGACCGAAGTTCTTTAGCAATATTCCACGACTTGTATGGCACCTGACTCTACTGTGCCTGACTCACGTTTATTGTCTAGGCCCCCACTTTCATAAGAACCACATTCATTCCATCTAAAAATTAAAGAGAAGAAAAAAAGTATCGTTTGTTATCTGAAGACATTTCAGAAGATGTCAGCCTTCTGCAACCTCTTAGCAATAAGGAAATTCCGTATCTGTAACTGTTTGATTTTCCTTGAATACGTGAAGTCAGCTGGAGCAGGTCAATGAGAATCATATACAGTTGATTAGTTATGGGGAGAGGGAAGGCTAGGAGAGAATATAGCACAACACTTATTGATACATTTTGAATTTTCTACATAGAATTTAAAACATCAGTCAATTGATCTTTTTCAAAGTACTTGCTCATATCATTGCTCTCACTTCTGGAACTGCAAATCAATGATGAAGCAACTGCCACAAGTACCTATTCACAGAAAGCAAAATACTGATGTCCTTACTCAGGAAAAAACTCATTGATTATATTAAGAAAGCCCTCTTCAACAACCAGGGAAAGGGGCRGGGGGGGGGAAACCCACCAAGAAAAAAAAAAAATCAAGCCCATTACTTCCAAGAAAATTTTCAAATAAGCTCAGAGGCCAGTCAAGAGACCTCATTCCAACTTCAGAATCCAAATAATGACTTAGGATATGGCCCAGATTACTTTCTGGCATTTCAGGTTTGAAAACACAAGCAGGGCCATGGACTAGTGTCACAGAAATCAGAGAGGGAGGTCGATGCTGCACAGGCTCCTCATCTAACAAAAAATAAGCAAGCTTTGAAATTGGAACCAGTATAGACACACCAGCTCAATGCTCATCAGTAATGCAAAAGAACAAATCTTATTAACATAGATATAGCATTACACTACTGCTTTTTTAAGGTGAATGCACTTCAGCTGGTACTAGTTCTCTATAAACAGGTTTATTTTGTGTCACCATTCTCTTGTTTTGAGGGAACAGAATAAAAAGAAAAAAAAAAAAAAAAAAAGTAATGCCTGTGCTTAAAGAATCCTCCCCAAAAGGAATATTTTCCTGAATTGGAGCCCTTTGTACACTTTAAAAAATACACAGGAGTTTTGGTCATTTCCAGTTCTGTCTTTGAACTCATGGCCGTTTTTATGGTATAGCAGTAMTGAAGTGGGCTTCTTCCTAATCCCAGGACCATGGCTCAAACTGGGGTCACAGGGCTGCAGATGGGAGAAACCTGGGTTTTTTGTGATTCAGTAGAACAGGAGCAGAAGACAACCTATGGTATTGTGCTGGGATAGAGGGTTCCTGCCACTGCAGTAACGGACAAGAGGAGACTGAAGGTTTCTTTGTCAAAATGGTAAATCTCCATCTGTTATTAGTTCACTGCAAAGCTGTGCACCCACAGAGATTTCATCTTCTTTATGGCATTCATCTTTTGAGGTTACTTTTCCCAGTGAAGACTGTATCCATTACAAATTTTAATTTCCAAACCATGGCTGTTTCAGCTAGAAAAGCATTTTAATCAGGAAAAAGGTGTATTTTTGGCTACTTTTCACACACCCTGCCCCCCAATAGTGTTTGAACTATTTTCATTCAAGTATGAAAAATACTGCCTTTAGGCAAAGACTAACACTCCTTGAAATTCAGGTTTCAGAAAGTTAGAGACACTTAACTGAATAAAAGCTGCGATGCATAATCAACCCTAATGGTCACCACGAAAAAGGTGCTGGATGCAATTTCACCACAAGGGCCCTCATACTTGCTAAACATGTTGGAACCCTTAACAGCACAGTCCACCCCTCTCATTTCTTCCTACTGCTAACGGAGTAAGCAACAAGCACTTGAGAAGCCCAGCTGTGAAAGCACATGAGATGCTGAACTTCTCAACCCACTGAAGAGTTAGTCTCTTTATAACTGCACTTAAGACCTGACCTGGACTCCTAAAGTGCAGTTCAACTGGTAGTTCTGCTATAGCCAGGTGGGACCCAGCATTCTTCTAAATACCTCTTGAAGCTTTCGTCCTACGCGGGGGCGATGATGGTAATCAAGTTGGCTGCTGAAAACCATGATATTCCCTATTCCAACTGTTTTCTTGCACAAGCTGTCCCTAGATCCTGTTTATGTTCCCAAGGAACAGGAACAGTGACAGCATGCAGCTTTCACGAGGCCTTGCCCAAACAATTCTTTCTCTAAAGACAGTTTTTTTGTGAAGCAGCTCTGAAGCTGATATTCTCTGAGCATCTCTTGGAATACAGCTTGAGGACTTCACTTATGCCCTTTACAAGTTATTGTAGCATATAAGCTTCTCCCACTTCTTTTCAAGGTTCATAATGCTTTGATCTTCACAGCCCCACCGCTCCTGTTGAATGGTATCATCTCCCATGGCTCAAATTATCTTTAGTGCATAAAATGATAATACCTGTTAAGAAGCAGGCTCTATCATATAATCACAGCAGAACCTTCACATTTATTCTGGTTTAACACAGAAACTTAAATCAATAAATGTTTCATTGTGATGGGTATTTCAGTGCAGTGACAAACTGGGCGGATAAAGGAAATGTGGCGGATATAATTTGTTTGGATTTTAGCAAGGCCTTTGACACAGTACCACACAGGAAGCTCATAGAGAGACTAGAGAATTATGGTCTGGATAATAATACAATAAGGTGGATAAAAACTGTCTGACAGATAGGAAGCAATGAGTTATTAATCAATGGTATTAGATAAGAATAGAAAGAAGAATCTACTCCGATGCCGAGCAATAGGTGCTAGGACTATTAAACAGATTCATTAAGGATGAGAAAAAGAATGTAAATGTTGACAGCATCCAAAACTGATGATTCAGAAATAAGAAACGTATCAAATGCAAAAGGAATCAAAATTGTAAGATCCAAATAATGCAGATGTGCATAAGCCACAGCAGTGTGGTATTTAATATATTTTAAAATGTAAAAAATGTTATCAAATACTGATACAGAATTTGGTTTTGAACTCAGAAATACAAGGTTTTCACTGTGTGAGTATATGACTTCGTCATGTTACTCTGCACCGATATGGTCTAGTTGTGACACTGGCTCCCTTGCAAAGCAAACTAAAATAAAAATTGCAGCCACTGTGGTCAGGGAAGATCATCTGGCTTCTTTTCTTAGAGTAAGGATATTAGTTCTAATGATTAAAATTTTGAAGTTTAAAGTAATCACATATAACGTCCTTAAATTCTTCTTTGGAAACAGGGTCCTCCTTTAGTTGTAGTCCTGCATTTCCACTGCCCTGCACAGTTAAAGCCTTTTTGTTGCCGATTTCTGGTACAGTAGATGACATTGAGTTATCCCCACAGAGACACTGTGTACACGTAACACTTGCAGTTTAATGGCTACTCCCTCTCCACTTCCTTCACAGACCTGCCCCGAAGAAGTTCAGTCTGACCCTTATCTATGAAAGGGCAAGGTCTTGGATGAAAGGCAATATACTGAGGTGAAATGAAAAACCACATGGCAATGCACATACATTTCAAGGGACATATGGCAGAGAAGATCAAAGTGATAAACCTTTATTTTGAATTCTAAATATCCCTAAGTGTTGAGCAATTAAACATGGCAGTTGAATATTTCCAGGACAAACTCAGCAATATCAGCAAGACATTAAGTTCACTATATCCTGCCTCTTTCTCTCTTACTAATGCTGGAATTTTCCTTTTCCTTGTATGGAGAACACACCCCTAGCACCACAGCCTCAGCTTATTCGTGCTGCTCCAAGAACAAGGAGAAAATTTTTATTGTCCTCTTTCTTGAGAGAGCAAAAGCAAACTGGATAAGTGAGTAAAGGCTGTAGGTTTTCAACTGTAAGAAACTTTGGAAAGTTGTCACAACTCTTACTCTCAACTTACCATTAATGGTCCATTGCCTTGCAATCTGACATCAGGAGACTGTACGTAGTAACCCAGCTCCTTTTTGAGATCCGTCATCTATGTTTTTGGGACCTTTGATCTTCTGCCAGGACGTACAACACTCCTCCTACCCTCACGCAGCAGCCTAACCCCATCTTCCTGACAAGCACCTCCTTCCCTCTGCCTGCTCTGTGTTCAAACGCAGAGCTTCCATTCCTCCTCCTTTGCTGCACAGAGAGAAGGTATTAGGATGAAGATGTGACACTCCTCTCAGGAGAAAAAGACAAGCAGGGAAAAGGCATCAGCACAGAGGCATGAATTTGTAGTTCTAGTTGATGCCAGAGGAGTGGAAGGGAGGGGTGGCAATACCCCCTGCAGCTGTCCAGAGCAGCAACAGCAAATGTGGCTTCTGGGGCCCTGGAACACAGATGGACAGGAGGTCCATCACTGTTTTGCTACCCTAAGCAGCCACCTAGTTTGTCTATGTAAAGTAGTTTTTAAAAGGGCCTTCTGCCCACTTGGTTTGGAACTTAACCTCTACAGGCCTACCAAGGACCTTGGCAGGAACTTGGGATTTTGATGTGTTAAGAAGGGACGTGCTACCTTTTAATAGAAAGTATAGATAATAGAAAGTGAAGTTAGGGCTATAGGCTAAGTTTGGACTTCATATAAGCAGGTGCACCTCAAGTGGTATCAAGATTCTTCTGGATTACGCATGGACTAAGTTTATCCCACCACATGCAGAAGCACAAATCAATGCATGCTTTTACTTAGGCACATTATTTATTCTTTTGCCAGTAGGCCATTAACCTGAACTCCAAAACCAGCTTCATCTTGCACAATGTCATGCACAAACCATGCCCAGAAGTTTCACATTATTTCAGTTTATGTAACTGCCATATTAAGCTCAAGGCCCAAGGAGGATACTGAACAATATCTTATTGTACAGGCTATTGAGATTCAATATTACAGGGACAATGCTAGCAAACCCCCCCAATTTCATTCATCTCGGAAATCTTTGGAAATTTAATACCAGAGGACTTTGAGACCTTTGGAYTGTATTGTAAATCTGCTGCTTAAACTTTTAATGTAACACCAACGTGAGCTCTCAAATATTTCCCAGTAAAGTCCATATATATAATTCTTGTTTAATTAGATATCATCCTACGAGAAGTGAAATTCAGACCAAGCTGGAACTATACAAAAGTTCAGGGAAGTTCAGTTCCTGCATTATGATCTGGCAAAGCTCTATTGTATTTTTTTTTCCCTGGAAACAATACAGAAAAAGAGAATATATCAGCAATGACTCGAACTGATCACTGTGTCAGAACAGGAAATAATATTTGGAAAAAAAAGGAGAAATAAAATCTTCCATTTACTTTCAATATTAGTAAAAACAACAAAAAGGTTTTTATACTGCCAGCCACATCCTGCAAAATATAGCTAATAAAGCAACAGCATAATTACTAGATAAGTTTAAAATGGATTTTTAAAAAGAATGGCTACTTTTGCTGGAGGCAAAGTATATCTAAATATGTTGCAGGACTGGATTCAGAGACCTCAGCATCCTGCCAGCCTGGTCCAATACAAATTATGTTTGTAGTTATTCCAGGGACCTTGAGCTATAGTGTGTACACACGTAAATCTATGCAATATTTATCTCCGCTTCAAATACGTAAGATGAAGAGTACACGCTAGGTATGAGCTCAGGCTAGTAGGGCTTCTGCAATGATTGAATTATTCAAAGTGCCAAGACTAAAATTCACTCTGGCTCCCTCTGCACTACAGAAACCAAAACACCCCTAAATAGGCAATAAAATATTACTATTATTATTAGAGAAGTAAGGTTGGGTATTTAACCTGTTCCATAATTTATGTTTAAACAAAACAGATGAGATCAAATGCACCCCCCTGGTGGTCAACCAAACTACAGAATTGAAACTGGTATGCAATTTTTTAACAGTAAAAAAATTCTAACAAAAACCACGTATAGCAATATACAAAATTAAGTTCCATCATGTTAACACTAATACTGGAGAAAGGACTACAAGATCATATGCTAATTATGTTCCAGGTAAAGAAGAAGAGAAGTTCAGATATGCAATTGGTAACTAGATTTCTAATTAAATAACAACTTCAATCTTTTTCAAGTCTTTTCCAAAATACCAGAAGTGATTAGAACACATTATGGACCAGTCACTTGCCAAGTTTCATGTTTGAAATCAAAGCTGTTTTAAAATTTCCTGAACAACAAAAAAGCATTTTAAAACTGGTAACATTCAGTCATGGTGATATAAGCAAATACCAGCCAATCTGAATCTTGGAACGCTCTTGATCTAATGCCTTTGTGTTGCCACTAAGCCCAGAAAAATATTTCAGGCCCAATTGCTAAGACAGTGAAAATAATATTCACAAATAAAAAAAGGATCATTTACATATTATACAACTAAACTTTTTATTTCTTCAATATACCTTGATGGAATTAAAAGCAGAGATCCTTCAGGACTTTTTGTCATCATAACTGAGATGCATCTACATTTACCAAAGATGAACCTGCCTGTAATTTGCATGGAAGATCTAGAACCCTCCTCCTTCCCTCCTCTGCACCTCCCCCAGAAAGAGCTCAGCACTCTGGAAGTATGTTCTCTACAAATACTATACAAAGGAAGTGGGTCTATCATGGAGGAGCTGCTTAGTTTCTTTTCATATGCTGAGGAACTCTTTTTGCAATAATGCAGGCCAGCACCATCTCGCTCTTCCCCCACCACCAATACCAAGCAATACATAAGGAACAAAACTTGAACCTGCATCTTCCACAGTAAAGGTACTTGCAAAATACATTAAGCCTGCCAGGAAACAAAACACCAACTGCTATTCCACTCTGTGGCGACCTTTTTTAAGATTGTTGCCCGTTTACTCTAATGTATGCAAGCAGAGGAAAGAAATATGATAAGAAGCCAAACTTTAGGGCAATAGTTTACAAGAAAAAGTACAAGATTCTAGGAGTTATATACACCTATAAATTCTCATTATGCATCTGTGTGTGCTAATAGAGACTATTACATAAAATACTGTATTATTTAATGTCAATTGAATGGAGGTTTGCTTTCAATTACATGTAGTCAAATGTCCCAATAATCAGTTGGTACAGTACCTGGGCAGAAATTCCCAAACATATACAGCCTTTCCTCCTTGAATCTCAAAACTATTTAGAAACGCGCTTTCTCTTCCATGACGAGATACAGTAATGCCAACAACAGCTACATTATTCCCCCAGCAGATCTGGAAATGCTGGAGCAGAACTCAGAAGCCCAGCTGCCAGGTCCTCTGCTGTAACCGTCTGACCCAAGACTCTCCCTCATGCATTTCTCTCTTTTAGCTTAAGTTTTTACTCTTTAACTGCCCTACGACATTAATGGCTTTATATTTCCTAACTGTGACTGAACCTCATAATTGGGAAAAAGAGGAATTTTCCATCTCCTGAGCCATAACTCAAACCAGCCCAGAATTTTATATAGTCAGCGATCTCCTTTCTGTCCTCATTGACTGGAAGTCTGCATTAATAAAAAATAACCAGTACAGCAGGGCCCTGATGTTCACAGAGTCAAATAAAGATCTCTCTAATGTATTTAAAAATGCTTCTTCCACTGGTGAATTACAGGAGAAAAGTTGTTTCTCCTTTGTTCTAAGYCACATTAAGTCCACAAGAAGGAAGTCCTACACAGTAAATGTGTACAGAACTATTTCCTACCTCTGCAGGCTGCAGAAAATCCCACTGTGTTAAGTAAGATGGTACCAAGGTCACTTAAACATATTAGCCTATTAAATCTGCATTCCCTTCTTGTTCTTAAAATGCGAATGAAACATTCCAGCCCAGTGTTTATTTGTAGGGCTTCTGAAGAGTCATGCACTACCACCATTTCTCTTAAAGCAGCATGAGTCCACATACGACTGGTGAGGCTCTTGCTGATGGCCTGTAGAAAACTCGTTAGTGACATTGCTCTGGCTCACCTTATTCCCAGTTGCTAAACTGCATTTAAAAAAACAAAACAAAACAAAAAAACCCAAACAACAAAAAACCCAAAACAACACCCACACAAACAAAAACCAAACCAACCAACCAAACAAAAAAAACCCCACAGCTAAAAATACATTCAACATTTAACTTTGCACTGGAAGCAACCACAGTTAGTACTCAAATAGAAAACTACACAATTCCAACCTGGAGGGGAGAGAAGCCTCAGAGCTATGAATAAGAGGAGGATTGTCTCACATTTCCTAAGATGCCTCCCACGTTAAGACGTGGCCATATCAGGAAAAAAATTAAGAACCCTATCTTTAAGTTCCCACAAGTACAGTTCCAATTAGGAAGGGTTCTTAGCTTTGAGCTATCACCATGCTAAAAATAGAGATGTTCAGGAAACACATTACTCTCAAAAGTGATTTCACATACAATCTGTAAACACGTTGCCCTTTTAGGTAAAATGGCAATTGTTTGAAAGTCAGAAGCCAGAAATATTAAAGTGGAAGGGATCTTTAAAGATAGTTTGCAACCCTAAAAATTGAACTCTGTGCCTTTTTTTGTTTTCTGTAAAAAAGAGGCTGAAAGGACTAAGTACAGTAGGGATGAGGGAGGAAGGAGAGTGAAAAGAAACTTCTGCACTTTTGCTTTGAAAGTTTTTTGTTTATACACACATAGATGTATATACATATATAAAAGAAATGCAGGCGTTCTTTTCTTTTCATAACCTTGTCTGCACATCTCTGTGGGACATGACTTGTACCAATTCCAAATTTTGTCACGTTTTATGCAATTTTMACCTTTTCATTTTATCAGATATGGCTTATAAAAGACAACTTAAAATTCACACAGTTCAGGATGTAAGTACAATAATGTCATAGTTTCCTTTGCTGAAAACTTTTTTTTTTCTTTTTCTTTTCTGTTGTACCTTCCCTTTGCACTTTGAATGGTACAATGCTATTTTCTTGAAAGGTATGGTGGACAACTTCTGGGTTGGTGGGTGCGGAACATTGGATGATTATATTTAATATTAAAGTTGGAGCCATTAAGCAGGAAAGTGATTTTTATTCTTCCAGGTGTTCAAAATACTGTTTGTTAAGTTTCTTAATGCAAGTTCTTAAGCAATACTGGAAAAATACGTATCTTGCTAAAAGAACCAACAGAACTTTCAATATAGACTTGAAATTGTGTGTAATCTCATCTAAGGATTTCAAGAAGTCCTCCAGTAAAGTAAAGAAAAATAATTTCTGTCATTGTCATTACTTGAAGGAAAGAGACACAGACAGGTAAGACAGACTGGACAAGAATTTTGAGGAGAACGATAATCTGTTCTTTCTTTTCTGATCATACTGAACTCTCTCAAAAGGAGATTAAAGTACAAAGATCCAAAACTGAGCTTGTATCTATCTTAGAAGAATTAAACAAGCGCTACTGCCAGTGGAACTCCTACAGATAACTCTGTTAGTATCACTCACCCTAGAATATCAATGCCATTAGTGGAAGATTAAAAGCTAAAACAATACACCGCATGGTTAGAGCCAAGGGTGAAGGAAAGCAATAAAATGATGAAGTGAATCATCACTGCAGATCCCTTCTTGCAACCAAGTACCATGGTTCTTCAAGCCGTGCCATGCCACCTGGGTTGTACATTGAGAACCAAAACAGCAGTCCTTTCTGCTTGGCGTAAACAAAGTAACTATGCAAGGATATCAGAGAAGGTCTAGGATCCTCCCTTCCAAACTAGAACATCTGTAGTTTTTAACCACCTCTTCATGGTCAGCACTTCATTCTGTGTTTAAGAAAGGCATCATGCTACACTGACACTGTGTAAGCAATGCCACGGGAACCACATAGTGATGAACTCATCTGTTACACCACCCCCACCCCTGGCCCTGTCTACAGAGATGCCCAGAAGCAGCCTTCTACTTTTCTCCACTATAGATAAGGGGTACACTATAGATAAGACTGCACACCTCATTTGTAGAGACATCCTAATGCGGTCTTTGTCACACTCAGTTTCCCATCATCTTTTGACAACTGGGACAAGTTGGCCCTCTGTTATAACTGTTGGTAAAAATAAAGCAAGGTCCTGAGTCAAAAAAAATGCATTAAATATAATTTGGCATAGTCTAATGTAACTTCTGACTGATGACCCCTGAGACTTCTTGCATTATGCCTGCTGGCTGATATTCACTGAAGACTCCCCACAGAATAGAAAAAAAGATTCAGAGACCAGAGAGTACAGAAAACCATATGTGGCAGCAGTAACTATGGAAAATTTGATAGCGTCACAGACCCCTGTAGAGGAAACAGCTTCATCTCAACTTTCCATACCACAGAACAAAAACAAAAAACAAAAAACAAAAACCAACACAAAACACCCTCTCCCTTTTATGAAGTGCTATAACAAATTCTGAAAACACCAACCGTTTCATTACACAATCAAGAAATGTGAAATTTATGACATATCAAATGGTCAGCCTCATGCCTGACAGACAGCTCAAACTCTGTGCATGCAAAGTAATCAAAGTTCAAGGACCACAGGGATAGCAAACTCAATTAATCAGAACCATTTTGGGCTCTTGGAGCTCACACAATAGCCAACTAAAAGCCAAGAACAGTAAGCCATCTTCTATGCAGAGCTGTACCTGTTACTCTCATTATCCTTCCAACCTAAAGAACATCGCAAAAGATTCCCACACCACCAGAGAGAAATCAAATTCTGTGGAAGAGCTTGACCCAAGCAGAAAGTTCCTTCTTTTGGAAAAGCCATGGTRTAGCCAAGGCAGAGGCTGTTGCACACCTAAAGTAGAAGTATGCTAGGCTGGATATAATTGATTATTTGCTTGCCTTGAACCCAAACATAAGTACACTGCAATCGGTCACTGACATGAGTATATAATATTTCCTAAGACCATAATACTAACAGCATAACTGGACAAAATGCATAAACATTTTGTAATACAGCTAAGCACCAGTTTGTAAGTAACACATAATCACAAAGGGGCAAATGGATACTTGTATAGTTGCTGCAGAAAAGGGGGTACAGGAAAATTTGTGAGAAGTATTAAAATCTGCAGGATAAGAAAAAGGACACAGAACAGGCAGGAAAGGTATCTGCTGGAACCAGAATAGTCCTGAAGATTAAGCTGGAAAAATGTCTAGTAGAAATAGAGCAAGTCCTTTTCTTAAAAACAAGATAATGTTGGGAGCAGATGAGATTACCCCTGGGGGGGGGGGGGGGGGTGTGGAGAGGGATGAGAAGCATAAAAACCTCAAAGAAGAGCAAATGAAAAAATGAGGAATAAAGAAGTCACTTCCCTCATGAAAGAGCTCTTGACTGATGACCTCAACCTTGGTGACGAAGACCACCTGGGACTGTAGGACAGCCACAAGACATCAACTCTGTGGTACTGTACACTCGCAGCTAATGTAGAATGGGATTGTTAAGAACCAACTGTTTGAATATGCAGTGATAATAACTAATAACGACTAAGAACTATTGGCTATACGTATTGTTAACAAATACCAGTCTAGTAAAGATTTGTTTTTAAGTTTTAAGCTGGCCTGACTTACCAGTCTTCCAAACGCTCGTTCGTTGTAACTGATGCTGATACCCGGCTTCCCACTGCACGGCTCACATGTTGCATCACATGATCAAATAAGAAAAGAAGGGGGGATTGGCTCTAGCATACATTACAGACAGGTGAAAGGAATGAAAAAGACGCCTTGATCTTTTCACAGCTTTGCCAGTGTATGACCAAAAAAAACCCAAGCAGTAAACTTATGTAGTCTGTTTCTCTTATGGCAAGTTTCAACTGGCAATAAATCATAGATAGTACATGAAGAGTTAAACAAATCTCTCCTAATTTATGGGAGATCTTTTTATTAACCATAAGCTAATGTTCAGGTAAACCTCTCAAACCCATAAATGCTTGTAAGTCTTCTTTCTTCAGGCTGCACAGTCCATACCCAAACTGTCCTCAATTCACAGAAACATTTTCACCTGCATTATTCAATCAGCAGAACCTGCTCAAACCTTTCAGTATGAATCATTATCAAGACAGATGTCAGCATATCTTAAAAAAAACCTGACAGCCTGTTTACCATTACCTTCTACCTTCTCAGTATTTGGCAATAAAGAACCCCGAGATCCTCAATCAGGAATCTGAAAATGGCCCTCATCCCACATGGAGATCAATTCAATCAATCAATATTTTCTTACTGCATAAAAAGACAAGTGGTTTGCCAAAGGTCATAGAGCAAATCATTGGTTAAACCTGGAATAAGTAAGCATATCCTATCTCTGGATACCAGCTTTTTCTCTTGGTCTCCTTAAAGCTAAAAATTGTGCTGTCTGGACACATCCTCTCCCTAATACTCTTTCAATTTACCAATTTCAACCAAATTTGCTAGACAGATAATAACCCTGAATAAAAAAGCTGATTCCTACAAGCTTCATTAAAAAAAGGCAGAGGTAGAGAGAGACACTATTAATTCCCCCCAGGCAGAACCAACAGTACAAGTTCATACCTTTAGCACCACAGAATTGGATTTATAAACATCTCAAAAACCAGAAAATACTTCAGTGAGAGGTCACACCTTCTTAGGCAGCAAGTCAATCAACCATAACACTAATYCATAGAAAATCTACATTCATGAAGTTCAGTGCTCACTGAACTAACTGTTTCTTGAAAATTACTGGAAGTGCATTCTTTTCCTCTACTACCTCCAGCAGTCCTGATAAAAATGAACCCTATGGCAAGAAGTCTTCTCATTAACTTCTTGAGGTGGGAGAAAGACTACATATCACCAAGTCTTCTCATTAACTTCTTGAGGTGGGAGAAAGACTACATATCACCAAGAAGCACCACTTTGACAAAAAAAAAGGAAAAGAAAAGAAGTCTTCTGCTTTTAATTGACAGCTAAAAAAGTCCGAAGACTAGACCTGCATTCCAGATCTATTAAGCATTTAATATCTGATTTTGGCCAAGATGAATAATTTGTATGCCCTATGGAGATATGAGGTTTAACAAACATTGCTAAAGAAAATGAGGTGCTCAAACAAAACTCTAAAATATGTTATTAGAGGAATCTGCTAATATTTTGGATATCTGGTATGTTTATCCGCTAATGTCTTAAGATGTCCAGAACATTCTTCTGAATCCAGAGTAAGAGGAAAAGTTGATTTCTAATTTATTTCAGTTTCTGCAACTTCAAACCAGTCAGCTTCTGGCTTCAGAAAACAAGTAACTGTGTTAATGGCAGTTAAGACTGTGTAATGGCACGTTTAGACATGACCATCACGTGTGAAAGGTTACGTAAAAGACTTCAAGACTACATAAGCAATCTGAAGTTGCTAAACAGTCATTCATTAGTACATCCTTCAATTGCTTGAGGTGGGAGAAAGATTCGGCATAATCTGAAAGCATTAATGAATTGGTTAGCAATGGGCTGGATATGGACAAGTAAGTATTTCCATCAGCTCATCATTTTTCCCAAGGAGAAGGCAGCATAGAACAGAGATTCTCCTACAACCACCACAGATGGTCACAAAAACCTAGGCTACAGCTCCTGCAGTGAAGAGTTATTGCTGCTGAGAGGTGGAGGAGGCATGATGCAGCCACTGTAAGAGAATGGATAGGGTACAACACAACATGGCCTGCAACACAGGAGGTGGCCCCAGGATTGAAAATCAGCCCTGGTAGCTACCATGCTGGGGGTGGGGGTCTAGAAGAGTAGACTGGGAGTGAATCTGCAGTGTCCTTTCCACATTTTATGAGATTTTTGCTTCTTCCTGTTTGGAAAACAGGCTATGTAACAGTTTGACTTCTATGTTGTCCCTTTTAGGCATCATCAACCATTTCAGGGTGTTGTTATAAAAGACAAGTCTAAAAATAAATTTTTCTTCTCTGACAAGTAGTACAATTGCTCCATTAGCCAATACCATCACTTTTCCAGAAGCTGTCGGTAAAATGGCAACTGATACGTACACAGGAAATAATTGCAGTATCTCAGGTCACACAGTGTGACAGCGATGTGCAAATGCTGACTACTGGGTACGTCGAACTTCATTTTCCACTCGCATCTTTTTTTTTTCCTTCCCAATCATGTGACTCCAAGAATTTTAATGTAGCAACCCCCAACTTGACCCTCCTTTATACCTTAATCAAACCTACAGCGTGCGCTGCAAGCTCCTTAAAGAGCTGGAAAATAAAAAGAAATAACCAGTCATTTTCAGGGCTTCTGCCTTTTCCACTTACACTCTGGAAGAGTACTGTGTGGACATCCCTTATGTTTGAAGCACCTGCAGACAGTTTTCCTCCCTGCTTATTTCATTATTGAGGTCAAAATTCCGGCACATAAYCACATAGTTCCTGTTTACAGCTAATACTGCTGCAGAGCTTAAGCGCTACATCAAGGAACAAACTGGTGGCACTCCCATGCATCCTTCAAGCGTGGAAGTGGTACACAGGTTCCGAAAAGAGTAAGCACAGAAAGAGCAACATATTCCAATCGCGCTGGAGAACGTGCGCAGCTCTTGAGAAGGCCCTTGAYTACCTGGACAGTTTCTTTCGGCCTTTTCTGAGTTAGAATATGACCACCACTTTCGGATTAACTCTTGACAACATGTTCTTTCTCTGGGAGGCAGTGTTTCTGGAAAGCATCTGGCTGTGCTAGAAATCTTAACAGGCTCATCATACAGGTGGCCATGACACACCCTCTTACTGTGATTTTTGTTTCCTGTAATTATGCTCCAGAATAGTAATTTGGATGGCACTGGTAAGGGAATGAAGAAAAAAATAATATACTACCTCCTGCACTGGCAGGATAACATAATTTAATCCTCAGGTCAAATGAAAAAACTCTGCATCTGAATACTTCCACCTAGTACACAAGTCTAGTATTTTATCTGAGCGTGAAGTTGGTGGCCCAGGTCCCTCTGTTTTCATTTTCTCCTGTGTTCTACTTTATATCCCAACTATGACTGTATTCAGCAGCACACATTAGTGATTTCCAAATCATCTGCTCATATTTAGTCCCTATTTTCAACTGCACACTAGAGACCTGCACCTATTCCACAAATAGAAAGAATCCAAATGCTTTCCCCTAGGCTCCTGCTTAGGATTTCATTATTAATTATATTTGAAGGTTATACAGTTAAAATACTAACTTTTTTATTTGAACATTTATATTAAGCTGCTGAGATTTCTAGCAGCTTAGCAGCATTATTTCTGTGTAAGAGAATAAGCCTCTTAAATTCTGCATGCAGGCCTCTCGTCTAAAATGAAAGATTTTAGAAAGGCACCGAAAGGTAACACTGAGTTAACGATGCTTTTTAAACTGAGACCTCCAAGACTGATCACACAGAATGCTATCACTTATGCACCCCTTGACCTCAAGCCCTTTCGCATGCTCTGCCAACAGTGCCTGAATTCAAATAAAGTTTAGCAAAAAGTTAGTTCCAGAAGATGCACCTCAGACTCATTGCTAGTTACAATTCATTACATGGATTTACTATTTCCAATGCAGTAAGACGTTTAAATATTTGGCAGCAAATCCCAGAAGACTGTATTTAACTATTTTCTCCAGAGATAATCAAGGTTAGGTATGAGAGTCATCCATCAAGAATGGTGGACATTAAGATAATGAAATTTTTTTGCAGGCACGGATATTGGCGGACAGACCAGATGACCTCAGCAAAAGGAGGTCTATGCCAACCAACTGCTACCTCACAACACAAACTGAAACTCCCAGATTTTAGACAGCTGGCCAAATTTTGATTTTAGATATAAGCTAGTGTAAATCCAGAACACTGACACCTGTACGAAAATCCAGGGTTATTTCTGATTTCTGACTGCATAAGAGAAGAGAATTTGTTTCACCAGGCCAATTTCATTTCTAGTGCTGTTCTTTAATCAACGGATATAAGCCAAGAATTAGATCCTTAATGGGTCAAGTGCTGAAAAAATCTAAACAAAATTGTATGTGCAAAGTATGGACACATTTTTTTCAAATACATATTTTATATTTATTAATGATAACAAGACAAGCACCATCTTTCCATATATGTCAGAGGCTGATTTTTAACCCACTGATTTTTTTTTACCCTTCGCCTCTTGATGCACCTCAAATAGACCTTCTCTCTTGTTATTTTTGCCCATGTTTCTGATTCTGATGTACAGAAAGGTTCATTTTCCCAGGTCAACTTCAGATTTCACATCTGGACCTATCTACTTATAAATCTGTATAATCACATGAAGAGTTACCACTATTCACTTCCTTCCTGTAAAGGATTCTTGCCAGTCTGCAGCACCAAAGGTACTCCCTGATCACCATGACCAGYTACAAAATCAAAAGTAACCTGACAGCATTACTTTCAAGAAGACAACCCCAAAAAAGCATCCAACCGGTTTGAAAAATGAACACCCCTTCAAAAAAGCATTGATCCTCATACCTTGATGAACTAAAGCATACAAATACACCAAACCATGCTCTCTTCGCATGATTACAGCATGCCTTGTACCAGATGACATTGGATCAGAGCAAAGGTTGCATCATTATAACTACCCAGCAGTTACAATTGTATTACGGCCTTGAAATCCATCTCTTGGAAAATATTACTGGAAGTATTAACTAACAATATACARTATTAAATAACAATATACTTCATACACTTAGAGCATGTTATATCGCCCAAATTCTATACAAATATTAACTAATTAATAGYAGCTAGTTAAATGGAAATGTTAAATGGTGTTTCAACCTTAAAGCATAGCAAAACAACAGTGCATTTAATTCCCATTTAAATAAACGCATACAAAGGGCTTGATGGATTTTTTTCCATGTAAAACTAACAAGGAAGAGAACAGGTAAGTTACGTAAAATTTAAATAAACGTCTTTCCAAATTTAAGACATGTACAAGAATACCGAGGGGCATTGGGGTGCTCCTTCTAAGCAAGCCAGAAACCAACCACAGCGTCATTTTTAATGAAAGGCACAAAACGCTGGGCCCTTGTCCTTGCTCTCTCTTGTCTTTTGAAAGGAGCCGTACACATTCCTCGTGTCTTTTAACACTGTCAGGAAGCTGCCTGAGGACAGCCTAAGTTTCAGCACAACTTGCAGAGACTTCATCTCGTGTGCCAAGTTTCAGCCTGGAGTGAATTTTTAACAGTCGAGTTATAAACCCGTGAAAATAGGGGCTTACAGTTGAACTGCTGACAAACCCTTAACTATAGCCGTGCACACGGCGCCAATAATAGACAAAACTGCCCCATTTTATAGCACGCAGGAAGGCTGGAATTCAGCTGTTATCACGGATAATAATAAACTTCTGCTGGTGACTCAGGCTCTCAGCCTCAGATTTACATTCCCTCTGTCACTAAGACTTTTTAAGTTAAACAATTTTACATGAAAATGCAATAAACAGTATATTACTGATGGCATTTGTTCCGACTGTTCTTGCGCTAAATACTGCGCAGCCTTCCTCCCACTCTCCATCTCCTCCTCCACACCCCGCRCTGCTGGAACCGGGCACTGACCCACTCGCTCCTTGGACTCTCGGGCAGCCGGGACGAAGCCCAGGACAGCCCGGGGCACCCGGCCCAGCCCCACGCCAGCYGCCAGATCGCACCGAGGGGAGAGGCTTGCGCACTGAGCACTGCCTGCCTCCGTTCCTCCTGCGCTGCAGGGCAGCTCTCCGTCCTCTTTCTCCAGAACGCAAAGGAAAAGCAGCATACAGCACCATTAACAGACTTTTTTTTTTTTTTTTTCTCCTTCCCCCCTCCAGAATACCTCTTGCAGCACTCATCAAGCCACCTCAAGGCAAAAAAAAAAAAAAAAAAAAAGCTGTAGCTTAACATTGCATCCTAGCTCTTCAGTGTTTCCTCCTGCTAAGGAGCCGAGGTCAGATATGGAAAAACTAGACAAAAAAGGAGGCTTGCTTGTCACGCAACACTTGAGAGAAAAAAACCATCTGGTCTAGAGGATGTAAAAGGTCTTGTGGAGTTGTCACCCAAGTTGTCCCCAGTCACTGGCACACAGAGACTAGCTATTCAGAGAACTTCTTATGCACAACTTACCACTCCTCTGAAGATTCCTTTCCTCCAGAAAACTATCCTTCACTCCCCTAAGGAGCAGAATTACATCAGTGACCACCAAGTTTAAATTTATCTGCCCAACATTGATATTTTATTTTTTAAGCCATCTCTCAGGAACAGCTTTTAACGCATTTGGATTTTTTTTTCTGTCATAAAATATTCTATTTATTTCCCAGCAGCTGGTGTCAAAGAAGTTGTTGTTTTCTTTAAATATTACTCTTAAATAAATAAAATCTGTTTTCATATCATGTAAAATTAGTTTTGCCTGCTGTGAGTTTGTGGCATTATGAAGTGATCATTTTTCCCATGAATTATTCAAAATGAGGATAAAAAAAGGAAAAGAAAAAAATGACGGACAATAGCATGCCATTCAATTTGTATAAATGCAGCAGTCGCACTAATAGTTCACTATGTGCAGCGCAGATGAAACACTTTTTCTTTGTCAAATGTAGCCACTAACCTTAATTTAGTATTTCAGAGAGAGGTAGTGAAAGAGATTTATTTCATTCCTCTGTGTCCCCCTGTGACTTATATAGTGGGGCAGATAATAGACATGTCTTTTTTTGCTAGCAAGATCTCAGTATTTTAGTCAACAAGTTTTTGGTTGCTTATCCTCAGTACTATGGCTCAACTGGCCCTTGATGGCCTTTAAGTCTGTCTGTCTTTTTCGTTTTAACCTATTCTTTGTTTAAACCTCTGGTTTGACAGTGTCTCTCTGTCTTTTATGAAAAACTATTAGAACTGTTAACATTTCCTCTGGAGTCTTCATATTACCCTGTCTTTCAGAACTGCCGTAACTGCACAGCTGTAATTATTCTCACTTTGAATTCTGACTGTCATATTTGGAAGGGGGCGAAGGGTGGGGATTGTAATAAATCATTCAGGCTCCCCAAGGCACATAGTATCTCACCAAATCTACAATGAACTTTTAAGGTGGAGGGGCTTATGGACTGAATGTATAGGTAAACTGCTAAGACATAAAACGCCACTTTCATCAAGAAGAATGAGAAGATGATAATAAATTTGTGGGTGAAAAAACTACAGTAACTTAAAAAATGCTATTTCAAATGGTTTATCACTAGTAACTTCCTTGCAAAGGAATCATCTCTTGAAAACAGAATGCTTTCATTAAGTTTCAGAATATGGCTACTAAGTAAAGTAACAGTCTAGTGCTAAAAGAGTGGGTTTGAGACTCATGAATTCTATCTGGCATTGCAACACTGAAATCACTTAAATTCTGTTTCAACTTCTCCAACCCATACATTATGGTAATTAAAATATTTGTATCACAGTAATACCCATAGAGCCGGATCAGAAACAACAATCCTTTGCACCATGTAGAAAGAAAGAGTTCCTACCCCAAATATTTTCAACAGGGATAGCATTAACCTGCCACACAACGTTCATCGGAAACACTAGCCTTCACTATGACATTCTTTGAACAGGAAGAAGTTCAAGTACTTTGAAAGAAAGCGGGGATTTTTTGAGGGAGAAAGAGACTGGGTGAGGTTTTTTTTATTTGTTTGTTTTTCAATTATGAGAGTGAATTTCCTTCAGAATACAGTGCAGATGGATTCAAATGAAAGTCCTGGACCCGGACATTGGAATCCTAGACTATTTGCTATGAACAGCATCATAAAAAGGATGAGTGTTTCATGCAGCAAAGGTATGTTGATCACAAAGTCCTTCCGTAATAAAGCACAAACACGTCTGTTGTCAATTAAAAGCAAGATTAGGATGAAGTGTAGTCACCAGTGTCCCACATTCCATTATCCCATAGCTACAAGCCATTACTCTTTTTTTCAATTTAATTTTTTTTAAGTAGGTCATTCTTGTATACTCTAATTCTTTTTTTTTTTTTGCCATCCATGCCAGCCCAATTTTGGCCAAGTCTCCATGCCCTAGAGACAAAATGAAATCCACACGTTTACTTTATACAAGATTAAAATGTTTCTATACACACAACTCTCATCCACATCTTGCAAATTTCTATACACTAGACAGAGTCAAATGCAGTAGTCCATGAATCTTGCTTGCAGAGCCCTTCAACATTTTTCATTCGGAGACTAATGTAAATGGTAAATATTTCAGGCTTACTAGACAAAATAGGGTGTTTAAAGCGCAAAACATCTCAAGACCTGATGGGAAAGAAAATCACGTCTCAAGCTATCTGAAAGGAACACCAAGATGTTTACAGAAGTCATCAACCTCCCGCCTCCACAGCAGCTTCACAGCCATCTCATCAGCACCTACAACTCTGCGGTACTTTGAGGATTTCCCCTCTAGATTCCCGTTTTGAACTTTAGAAAATGAAAGAAGAGACCAGCTGAGGAAAACCAAGCTTTACTTTGAGCTTTAGTGCAAACAAGAGAAGACTGTGGGAGTACTGTGTCGATGCCCACAGAGCATATACATATGCTTTATGTAAGATAAAAGAAGAATTCAGATCCAACATTAACTTTTGTAAGAAACCCCACAAGCATTTTGACGGATTAAAATTCCAGTTAGAGACCTTCCCCACTGTCCGCTCTGCCTATGGTCACTGGGACTACCAGTGCATTCCATCCACAGCCACGCAAAGAGTTACAGACTGGCTCTCCAAATATTAATTAAAATATTCTTGCTTATATTGCTGTACCCTGAGCATTGATTTTTGCTTTATTTCTTTTTTTTTTTTTTTTTAAATAATACATACTCATTAAAAAACACTGTAAGCAAGCAAAACGTACAATTCTACTGATACCGGTAAAGTTGCACCCACTTATGCCAATACTGAATTTATTGATAAAGAACTAAAGGATAGGAATATAATTAATGCTAGTCAACATGGTTTTGTGGAAAGTAGGTCTTGTCAAACAAACCTGATTTCACTCTTTGKGAAGTATGTAAATTTTCTAAGCATAAGAGCATATACACTTAAGTTTTATAAGCATTTGACTTAGTACTACTACACAGCATTCCAGCATGTGTTGAACAGCTAACTAATGGAAGACCCTCACAAAAATGTTACCTGGAAGGTCTTCAAACACTGGCGTTTTTAGCAAGACACATGTAAAATTAGTAATAACCCCAACACTATTCAGCATTTTGACCAATCACTCCAAATTATAAAATTACTGCTGATAAAAACTTCTGGGTGACGCAAAGACTGATAAAAGATCAGGAGAACAGGCTATCAACAGATGGGGAGAATCAGACATTTGCACAGGCTTCTGTTCTTTCAAATCAAACTTTTTAGTATGGCATACCTTTAAGAAAAAGAAACATACGCTGTATCCACAAGATTGGGCACAGGGGCACGTGGGGTGTGCTACACCCTGGAAAACAGTGATTCTGAAAAGGATTTAGAAGTCCCAACAAATAAACAACTGAATATGAACACAGAGTGCAATGTGGCAAAAACAGCTAACGCAGTCCCTGGAGGCACAAACAGGAGGTAGCGGGCAGGCTCGGGAAGGCGTTTTTACTTTTCTTCGTTGCATTGTTTTCTAAAGGGATCTTCAATTGGGTGAAGAAAGGCATAATAAGAACCAAAGTCTGGAACGTGAAGCCAAGAAAGAAAGAAAGAAAAGTCAAATCGAACCAGAAACGAATCCCACATTTTTAAAGAGCAAGGGAATTAACCATTGGAACAAAACTATCAATGGAAGGGAGAAGCTTTAACCTCCTGATGGTTTCAAGATGGAGAGATGCTGCCTGTGCATAACTGTGTTCAAAACAGGGATGGACTGGACAAATCTAATAGCTGGTGACACACAGAAGGTCAAACTAGATGATCTAATGGTCCTTTCTGACCTCAAACCATATGAAAGGAAATTTCTTATGTTATATTTTATGTGACCTGCAAAATTAAATAGAACGTTCTTCTTTCTGAGTGACTGTAACAAGCAGTCCTCCCACAAAAGATGCACGTATGCCCAGCACAGCGCAACAGGTTTCACTGCTTCTGAAGATTTCTGAGAAGAATTCTCAAGTCTGGAGACAGCTTGGAAAGACATTGCTCATGTCCTTAAAAAAAAAAAAAAAAAAAAGGCAGCGTTGCTTTGTTTGTTAGTTAAGTGACTGTATTTCACCAGAGCGTAGCTCAGTGGAGAGCCATCACCGAGAGCCCACATTCAAGCACCTCCCAGCGCTGGAACGTTTGCAGTCCTCTCTGGGTCTGCTTCTGGATTCAACTTCACCTTGTGCTGGATATCAAGTTTGGTGCTACCTGGAGGAATGCTATGCATGCAGCAAGGAAAAATCTGCCCATTTGTTGCCACAGGGTGGGGTTTCCAGTTATGGCTCCTGGAATTCATGAATCCTGAAATTTGCTGCAAGCTTTGGATTCAAGTATATTTGAGATGACTCTGAAACCATTATCTTTTATCCTCTACTATATTTCCTGTCCCCATTCTTCCAAAAGTTCAAATATGTATCTAAGAATACCACTACAGCTGACAAAAAGCATTAACAAGATTTTTGTGGCAACAAATACCTAGATTTTCAGGTCCTACCTGAAAGCTAGAGCTGTAGAAATAAATACCCCCTAAWTATCCTGCTGGGCACAAGCATCAGAGCTGGCTTCAAGGGAACAGCACCACCTACTGAATCACTCCCACAGCTCCCTGCAGTTCTTCCCGCTGATTCTTTTGACCAACTACTGGCCAGGCAACTCTCTCTGCTAAATAAATCACACCCCAAGATGGCACAGCTGCAGGCTGTGAAAGAGATAAGAGATGTTCCATTGCTAACTCTTGCTTTGAATTTTCCTTCTACGCGCTGTAAATGGTTCAGCTTATAAATGCARTAATTTTTTTGATGTCACTAAAACTATGTTTTAGTTACAGTTACAAGCAAATGTCACTCATCTACACACTCTACCTACTGCCTGAAAACAATATGATTTAAGGAGTATGTCAGCAGTAAGAAAAGACTCTTCCCACTGGATTAAAAATGTGCATTTTAAGAAAGGAAACACTTTTAGAAAGAAGGAGAGGGAGTCTTCTGTTTCTGTAGTTTATTTTTCTGCTTAATGAAACAAGGTTTCCAGCTTCTACAATAGCAGCTGCAAAGGCACTTCATTAATCTCCTGAGTGCACTGCCTCTCCCTGCATACCTGTAGCTGCCCTGTTCTAGCCTCCTGAAAATTATCTGTTGGCATCGCTTCAACATTCTTATGAAATAAAAAAAAAAAAAGGACGTATTAAACTATGTAAATTCTACACCCTCCAGAAAGAACACGCTAACCAGAAAGTTCATTTTCCGATACATCTCCCACATTTTGAAGACCTTCAGAAGCACTGAACTCCAACTTGTTCCCATTAAGAATAAATCAAAAGACCGTCTGTAGAGATCTACTCAAGTAAACGACAAACAGGGGGAGAAGTCATTGCTGCAGTCTCAACACAGACTGCGTCAAATGCCAGATGCTTGTTTAGGCCAAAGCCTTCAGGGATGATTAAAAAAACACACAAGAATTTTCAGAAGTGCTCAAGTATGCTAGGAAAACAAATGCCATGGGAAGCAAAAAGTGCTGGTCTCCTAACGTCATCTAGATGCTTTGAAAATCCCGTATGATGAGATTTGGCCCAAGGATTTAGACAAACTCAAGTTTTCCCACCTTATTCTGGAGTATTTAACTTGACTTACTTATTGAAAATTGATATACATACATGTGTTATGCAATCTATTTTAAGAGGAAACAGCATCAGTGAGCCTCAGACCTCACCATCTTGTATTTCTTAGTTCAAACACTAAACACTAATTATGCAAGGGCTTTAAGGGGTTCTCAGAACTGTAACAGCAAAGCTGCATAGAGGAAATACTAGCAGGAAAAGCTAGTGACAGGGCAGTGCTCCCAGGTCTGATTACTAATTACATTTGCTTCCTTATATTTGCACCTGCCATAATTACGATAAAGGATGGAGTTTCAAGTAGAGTTGATAGGAAATTTTATGATAGAATTCCTCCCAGAATACTGGAAAACACCACAATTTTTATAGTGCAATACTTGTTGAAATCACGAAGATTTTTCTTAGCATCCATGCCATGGTTAACCCACAGCTCAGGAAATTCCCTCACAAATGAACAAAAATGGTCTATACTGTGCACAGTTTAGTTCACTCCAAATATAGCACTTTTTAATTGTATGGAATGGAAAAAACCTTTGTTTAAAATTCATTTCATATATGGGTTTAAAAAAAAAAAATCATTATCCCACCAAGAGAAAATTCTGGCTTGTGTTCCACTCAAGGTTGTAGATAACGAAAGGGAAATTAGTATGTACACTCCACTCTATTCATGCAGTTACATTTTAACTCTGCAGTATAATCTCTTCTTCTTCACAATATCACAATATTTTTCCTAACTTATCTCCAAGCTCTTGAACTTCACTTCTGCATAAAACAGGACATACTGTTTTCCACATGTGTACAGTATACACAGCAATAAGGAAATCAAACGAAAACTACAGAAGTGGCCAAAATGGAGATAAGAATGGAGGCTTATTTGCTGCAGTATTTTTCCCCCACTGGTGGAGTGACTTCCATAATGGAGTCCCTTCATTCGCTAAAAAAATTGCTCTTCATTCTAATGCCCATTCTAACCATAAACTACACGAAAAAGGCTTGGTAATACTTCTTAATGCAATAAAAGAATAAATACCATTCTGCCACCAGGAGAACAAGCCAGTTAAACACACTACTTTTTTTTTTAATTTGCAGGAAAAAAGAGCTGATTAAGAAGGAACCAGTCCCGCCCAGCAGCTCCCCCACCCTCCCGCAAAAAAAAAGGGGGGGGGGGGGGAAGGAAAATAAGACCTTAAAGAACAGGCAGATGAACAGAGGAAAAAATATCCCATGCATTAGGCAAAAGTCTGTAATATTATCTAACGACAGCACAGCCATTGTTAGTGCTGCCAAAGCACTGCATGTTTGCTGTATCACCCCAGGTCCTAGGAGAATAATAAACTAAGCAGATTAGACAGAGACTGATGTGTCTGTGCTGCCTCTACCTCCACCGAACACGGGCGCTGGTCTGTGCTTTAGAGCACAGGCGGGCAGGTAAACCCAGAAAATGGGTACTGCATGTTGGCAGGGGTGGGGGGGCCAGGGAGCTGCTGCCAACAACCAGGGCCTGTTTATTATTTAACAGTTGGTATTGCTAGAGGCCTGGCACTGCAATAGAGCAATCTCTGTTTCAGCGCGAGTAAGCCTGATTACGAGAGCGCGGGAGCCAAATCATGTTTACCATCGTCGGCGAGAACCTCAATGCCCCTAACAGGCATGGAAATCCTTACCGCAGTGTCTGTCCGTCCATCCACCTGCAGGCTGCCTCCTGGGGCAGGGCTAAAGAAGGGATGGCGATCCCCGTGCAGGAGAGGGAAAGAAGGTTTTGGACAGGACGATCCTTAAAGCTGTAGGGTACCACCCATACTGGTGCTGGCCAGTCCATGCCCTCCTCACCATTTTTATGAGCCAATACGCCAGCCTCAATTCACCACCTCAAGCACCTGATGTCACCCAGGGATAAAATCAGTTTCCAGCTCTGGGGAGGGCGGAGGACAACAATGGTCTTGTGCACATAGTCTACTTGCCCCCCCCAGCAAGGACAGCATGCCATAGAGAAAGCACTTTCCCAGCGTAACTCCCATGATTTGCAGAAAGATATCACTGACAAAGAACTTGGCATTAAAAGTTTTCTTAGCTTCTGCTGGAAGTCATCCCTGTACACAAGAAAAATCTGGAACACCTCCCTACACACACATAAACTTCAACTAATCCAATTTTTAAAATTTATTTACAGGAATGCTCACAAAGATTCAGTCACACTCTAAAACAGAATTTGTAAAGTATGGAATCGATTGAGTAAATGCAATCACCAAGTGCCATGAATAAACAACACTGGGTCAAGCCTCAACAGCCTATTGCTATGAAAATCATAACAAAGGAAGATCAGACCATCCTGGTGATACGAGGCCTTCAGTTTTAGCTCGTTGGTTTAAATGGTAGCTCATTCTGGTAACCACAAGAAGCTAGTCACATCTCATAGCTGCTTCTCAGTCTACATAAAACAAGCTCAGTGAACCACCTTCAACGTCCCGATGAACAGGACTCATCGCCTTTGGCATTTCTCCAATTCTGGTGAGGTTCAGTGCAAGGGTGGGCTGTTGGAAGACATGTAGTCCACTTGAATCTCCACCACTGGCATGCTACCTGACTCTGAGAGCTGGCAGAAAGTGACTTTTCCCACATCCCCCTCTTAAAAAAGGGATAATGAAAAACAATGCATGTAAAAACTGACAACTGAGTCTTTAATATTGACGAAGAGCTTAGCAGTACTGACATGGTACATGTGCATACAAACACAAAGTTTTATTACGTTCTGCATCACTACAACAGACCCTGACTGGTCTCATCAGCAGAGAGACGGCAAATGGAAAAGCTGTTGGAAACTAAGGTTTAATTTTAAGTTGAAGTCACTCCCAAGTTAGGACAGTCAGGAGCACAGTAACGCAGGATCCTCGTTACGGTCTCACCACAGGGAGGGCCCTGAGCATCACGAGGGATCCCACACCCAGGAAAAACTGGAGCCTGCCATAGCTTCTGGGCAGCGCAGGAAAGCGTTACTCAGACAGGTGGTTAGAAGCACAAACCACCACCTGCTCCTGGATCTCTCCTCACTGTTTTCCCCAGCTGACTCTGGCCCTAACTGCTTTCAGCTGGCCAACGGCAGCTGCCCTGTACCGCTGTGAGCGAGATGGCTGCAGGCTGCTAGCAGGCAGAGGGGGGAGCAGCAGCTGCGCACCCCTTCCCTGCCACCTACCGCACACAGTCCTCTCCTCTACTGGCCACTCATCCCCTAAGAGGGGGACTGGATTTGGGCTTCTATTTAAATTCCCTAGTTTAGTCAAAAATCCCTTGGCTCCAGCACAGATGACCCGCAGGAGGAGAGGGCACAACAAGCAGCGGTCTTGCCTGCAACTAGCAAAAATAAGTGAGTACACAGTAGATCCTTCAACGCTAGCAGGAGCAATGGCTGTGCATGACTCCAGGGTGCAGGGGAGGGTGGGCAGAGCATACTCAGCCGCAGTACCTACGCTATGGATACATACAGCAGACTTCAGTCTCCAGAGCTGCCAATTTGGCACTAACGTATAATTTGTACTAAATAACGGTTCAAGAATTCAACACAAATAATGTAATAATAGCAATTAGACCCTTTACCAAGCAGAGCTGTATCAGACATGCAGTCCAGTCATTTCACAGAAGGTAAAAAGCACTTGACGAAGGAATCCGCACCTTCACGGGTACTAGAGGTGCGCAGGTATAAGTAATAATTGCATTCCTTGTGTATTAATGTTTGCATATAAGAAATGCATGCTGAGCTAGCATAACACCTCCTTCCTCAAATAACAACTAAGTTTTGAAGTGCTCTTTATATAGTACACAGAAATGGGTTATGTAAAGATTAGAGCTGTGACAGTTGTTCACAACATAACTGAAAATCTAGTAACAAAATCCAATTCTAGCCTAGGTTTCCCCAACACAAAACTCAGGCCAGCTTTACAGAAAGGTCTGTGAATTTTTGATGGTTTTGACACTGAAATCATACCAATCTCGTACCCAGAAAGGGAAAGAACAGAAGGAGAATAAGAAAAGAATAAAATGGCATGGGAAGAGGCTGGAAAAGAAAAGGGGAAAAAAAAAAAAGAGCAGAAGCAGTAAGGTTACTTCCCTTCTTCTTATGCTACTGCCCTTCTTTCCCATGGTGGAAAGGGGAGAAACAGCCCCCAGCTTCTAGGGAATGCATCTTGTAATACTGGAGCCACGATGCAATGTGTGCAGTTAGGGGTGCTCAGATGCTTTTGTATGTATGTGCATCGTTACTAGGAGATGACTAGATTTGGTACCGGGATAATATTCCACCATTGTGTGGTGTGTTCCCATCTGATGTTGCTTTTTCCCCAGTTTAAAAAAAAAAAAAAAACTAATAAAAAAGAAAATTAAAAAAGATACAATAATTGTTACTGCACACTCTAATGAATTATTGTGTTCAAGGTTCCTACAAAAAAAGTAATATTATACTCGGCTTATGTTTTAATTGATTTATTAATATTTTATCACAGGAATGTAATTTAAGCTCCTCATGATTTAGATCTCATAAACCTTTAGCATTTTGCAAATTCAAATTCCAATTTAAAGCCAGGGCGAGCAATTAACTTTTCTATCATCTTGTCAGGGGAGAAGGTTCGTGTTTAATTTGAGACAAAGTGACAGAAATATATATACACTGTATGTATTACTCCAATTTAATTTATGAGTCAGCACCATCCACCTTCCAAATGTAGATTTAATGGAAGGGGAGGAGAGAGTGGGGGGAAGACCCCACTATCGTGGCACTTGCTGTGATATCTGCCCCAAATTCACTATGAAAAAATGTCCCTGGTTTATTGAGATACCAGGCTAGACTGATTACAGCTCTGTTTTCAACCCTTTTGTTTTAATTTCCATTCATTCATCACTTTCTCATATAAAGCATGTTCTCTCAAATGTCAACTAGCATTTCCCAGCCAGCGATGGACAGTTGATGCCACGGCAGGTTCTCCCATGGCCTGTCCCAACCGCTCTGCTTCCTGCCCCCATCAGTCCCCCTAAAAGGCAGACAGCAGGCAAAGAAAGCTCCCCGTAGTTAGTGACACAAGTTAGTACCTGTGGGGCCAAATCCTGTAGTCCTCATTGATGTTGGAGTCTCGCTGAAGTCTGTGTGATGCTCGTTTGATTAAGGAGAAGACAGAAAAAACATGGTGCTAATAAACCACCCTTGTTATTATTTCCCACTCAAAAGGACATTCCAGCCTCTTTATGTGTAATGAAAGAAACCTGCAGCCTAAATTTGCATGGGCAAAAATTTGCATGAACAAAATAAACAGTTGGTTAGCATTTGCATGTGCTGTTTTAAGAAGGGAAGGCAAGGGCTAGTTTACAGCTACCTGCCACAGATTTTCCACATCTGCTGTCCCCACAACACAGCTAAGCATTGCATAGGAGTTAGCTCATGAGCTGAAAAGAAGGCCACTGACAAGCTGCCCCACATATTACCTATTGGTCTTTACTGTGTCCCTAAATACTTACATAAAGCAAGCTGTACTTCAGCTTTATAGAGGAGGAGAGGTTTTTTTGATGCGTGAGAACTTTACCATTACTGTTGATACTTCTGATAGTCCTATCATATCAGAGGGGATTGTTCCAGAAAGGGACTAGGGGCTCAATTCCAACACTTCTATACACAACCAAGCTGAATCTCAAGACTCTCAAAATCTTGATGCCRCAGACTTAGGCCCAGACATTCCAAGATACCGGAATAATCAGACCTTGTTCTGATTTACGGAGCTGTGACACACACTGCAAATGCAGATCCAGCTCTACATCCAAACCTAGCTAAGTATAATTGTAACTTGCAGTGTTCAACAAGCATGTTGGATGGAGCCAAGGCAGAAACATTCTTCCTCCTCATGAATTCAAAGTTTTGGCCTTCATCTTCAAAACATTCAAAAATCAAAACTTCTTTGAAATAAACAAAAAATCTCCACCAGTTTAAATTAAATTAAATATTTTGTTTCAGTAATTTCAGGCCACTTCACTGGAATTCTTAGACATCTTTAGTATAATTTTCTTTCCTTAGAAATTAAAAGAGAATGCTCTTGTATTGAAAAACCACAATTCCTTTAAACAAACAAACAAAAAACAATGTGTGTGTGTATATATATGTGTGTGTACACAATGAAAAGTTCATCCAAAGCTTTTCTCCAAAACTCCCTATGCAGCCTTGTATCAGCTTACAGTTAAAATTTATATAGCGGAAACCAGACTCAAGGTACAGTCATGATACAAAGTCCACGATGCAGAAGATCTCTGATATCCAGCTATACTACACTCTCAATACACACTAGACTTAGAGCCAAACTTGAAAATCTTGTTTCATGTCCGATTCATTTATGAAGCTTCACTCCAATTCAGAGCCTTATCACTTTCTAAACTCAGGTAAAAAAGCTTTGCTGTCATGCATATTTTTAGACAAATTACAGCAGAGTGTCTTGCAATTTCCATTACTTTGTGGTGTCTGCACCGCTGATAGACACCAGCCCACATTGGCATCGCTGCCGAGGTGTCCTAATACTTGTCTGAAAAATACTATTAACTGCACATCACAGGCATCTGAAGAGCATAAGAAAACCATAAACTTAATTACACTGGAGGACTAGTGTGATCTCACATGAAATTTGAGCTACTGTTATTAAAAATAGAGATATTGCATTTACTTAATGCTTCTTACAGTAAACCAGTCAATTTTAAACTTTCAAGGTTGTATAATCAGACAAAACAATATTGGGGGGGAAGGAGCTGTCTGTGGAATTTACTAGTACAAGCATTTCACATGTCAAGCAGCAAAAATTTGTTTATTCTGCTAAAGAGAATATTCCTTGAATTACTATTGTATATGAGATAGGATAGCTATTCAGACTGCACAGCATAAAGACTTAGACTAAAATAATTTGCAGAAAAGATTGGTTGCCGTACAACATTCTTCCTTACCCGACCCCTAAAAACCCCAACCCGTTCTGGATTTCAACCAGCTTTTAAATTCTCAGATCTGTTCTTAATGCTGTGTAGCCATTACATCTACTCATCATAGCGGGAACATTGTCTCCCTCTTCCATGCACTACTCACTCCTAGARGGGGAAGAAGAACTTCTGCTTTCTTCACTTTTCTTCTGTTATCCRAGATTTACCTGTCTGAGCCTATGGAGTTTACCTGGGGGGAAAAAAAAGTGAGGAACCCTTCCACCTCCAAAACCACAGCCAGGGAAAAAATGGATTGTGCTTAAACTACCAACATGAATCCATGGCACTTAGCAACACCCAGATTTTAGATACTGAGCTCAAGAGATGCTCCTTGGAGTAAGTCACATCCAGAGACACTCACTTCTCTATGGATACCCATGCATTTGCCAGGTCTCCATTAAGAGGGAGAGGTGTTCTCCAGCAATGGCCGGGGGGGGTGGGGGAGGGGCAGGGAAATTAAAATACTACCCAATCTCTCCCTTGCCCTCAGAGTGGCAGAAGAGTCGTATTACACAATGCCATTAAACCATCCTTTTGATTGGAGAAAAGCAAAACCATCCCCCTTCATTTCTCTTCCCATGCCCACCAACCCTACCCCAGCCTCTTCAGTCTCAGGGACTTTGGTAAGGGAATGAGTGTACAAAGCAAACTGCTTGCCAGGTAAATTCTTGCCAAGCATGCCTATCATAAAAATCCAGAAGTTAAAAACTTTCCCAAGGGAAGAGTCTTAAATCTGCTCATGACATGAACCTGCCTTGGGATCACACCAGCTGGACTCTGAAGACAGGATGTTGAATCTTACTTCTGAACATTACAATTTACTTACTTAGATTAGAAAAAAAGTTTAATCTTTATATGTTTTATCATCAAAGATATCTCCCAAGAGTAGTGGCTCCTACAGGAGTGTCAAATCTTATAATCTCTGTTGTCAGAGATTTTATGCAGGAATGTTTGCTGTTCATGCTGCATTATTTCAGACCTCCACGACTGACTTTGACTTAGGGGAAAAAAAAAAAAATCCTATCTTCCCCATTTTTTAGGAATAATCCATGCCTAAGGTAGCATAATAACTTGCAAAAAACAACTTTTCAGATTAAACTGACTCGCACCTGATTTTAACCACAGCTCCTCCTTTCAGCAAGTGATATGCAGCCACTCCAGCTGGATAAAAGCACTACAGCTTGTAACAAGCAAGGTAAAACTGTCTACTGATGAGTGCATTGCTGTAGTAGTATACTACCTAGGACCAAGTTCCCCTAAGTTCTGTCCTAGCCTGCATTACGCTCATTTGAAAAGGAGAGATGAACCTTTAGGGTGGGGAAGAAATAATCTCCTTCCAGTCTTCCTGAAAGTCTGCATGCAAAAATGATGTTGCCACATTATCCTGCAAAACGTATGCCTGAAAATCAGTATGGTTTTGACTCAAAAAACAAACAAACAAAAAAACCCCAACCAAACACCAACAACGCCAAAAAAACAACCCAGAAAATCCCCCACAACACCTTTCCCAAATTGGTAACTTAAATGGACAATAAAAGAGATTAAAAACAGAAGCAGCAGCATAACCCTAGAGGCAGGGCCCCTCTTTCTGAAAGGGCACTCTTCAAAAAGTAGCTTCAGAAGCACACCTACACAATTCATACACCACTTTATTTAACGTTCCTTTTCATATTTGCCCAGGTTCACGTCAAGAGTACAGCAACCCAAGGTGTTTCCACAGCAAACTTTCATGTCCGCTGCAATTTTCCCTTTCAAATTCAATACAGTAAAATGAAATGAAGCAAAATGAAACAATCTTTATATACCAGTTCAGCTAGCATTCCCTAGCCCTCATTGTGCTGCATCTCTCATCAGCTCTCATTTACTCAGACAAGACAGAAAAAGATTTGCAGATCCTATTACATTTTCCCACCCTATTTCCCATTCTGTGTGTAATTTTTTCCTTCAAATAATACTGATTGTGTCAACTGGAGGGGGGAAAAAAAAAAAAGAGAGAAAGAAAGAAACAAGCACTCTTTGTGTTCTCTTCGTAGTAATAAAATATGAAAAGAAGAATTCACGAGAAAACAGATGAATTCCCAGTGCTTAGAAAACGGACCTGGCTACAGACAGACACATTCTACTTAGAGCAGCATCTTGAACTAAACTGTCAAAGTGTCAGGAAGAGTTGTGTGCACTTTTGTCAGTGAATAATGTGGAACATAGTGCACTTCCTACCAACTGAAAGTCAAAATCCTGGAAATTGCCATTTTATGGGGAGAGAGAGGAGAAAAAAAAACAAAGAAAAGAAAAAGAGAAAGAGAAAGAGACAAGAAAAAGAAAAGTCTTTTGTATACCAGCAAAGTGATGAGAAAGAAGGGAAGAGCAGGGCAAGCTGTTACTACTGGTATTGACTTTTTCCCCACCCCCTCTTTAAAGGAAAATTAACAGAATGTTTTAAAAGGATAGAAATAGCGAAGGGTTAAAAAGAGTAAGTGAACTGGTAACAGAAAGCAGAAATACTAGCTTTCTTTGTAACCCACCTAAAGATGTCTGATTTTACAAGCAACTCAATTCAAGCACATTTTTTGCTTTAAACACATGCATGCTGTCACCGTAATCTTGAGAATAAGAGCACCCTTTCTTTTTCTGATATCTCCTGTCTCATTTACTAAACATTTTCCAGTGTTTGCAGTAAGTGAGGCAATTGATCTTATAGAAAACAGCCTCTTACTAAAGAACCTCCGCTCAACCTCAGACCAGGTCCATTAGATGTACTACAAGAAGACTGGTTCCCACAGAAAACAGCATGTGATCACATAATTAAAAACTGGAAAAGCACAGGGAAGTTGAATTAAGGCTGCTCTGTCAACTTTAATTCTAGTATTCACAGATTTGACTTTAGATAAGCAAAATATTCTTTCACCTTTTTTAGTGTATTTAATTCCTTGAATTTTCAAATACCCAAGTGAAAAAGAGAATCTGCTACACACCAACACATCAGTGCTTTGTAGTCATCAACAGTATGGCAACCTTCAGGCCCACCAGACAGACCTCCGCCTCTTGAGTTAATTAAGAAGCTGATAACGGTAGTAGGTCCTCCTTATTTTCCCGGAACAGCTACATCTCGGGTAGCGAGATGCACAAGTGTCAAGAAGARAAGGACAAAGTACCTCCCTGGCACAAAGGTCATTCAGCTGATTTTTTTCCAAGCATCATTGCAAACCATGAAGGCACAAGAACTCTTAGAAGATGTTATCAGAACATTTTAGCATGGGCAAACCCAAATATTTTCCTCTAGCATCAGATTTGTAAACAGCATATTCATAGCAGAAGAAGCTCTCCCCAAAAATTATGTTTAAAGCTAATAAAACTAACTACAAACGGTTAAAATTCAGTAAAACTTATAAGCAGATGAAAGAGGTTGTTGTAACAGTAACAGCAAGACAGCGAAACTTGCCTCTAATAAATGGAGATAATGTGCATGAGACAGAGCAAAAAGGAAAACACTAGGCAGGCTTTAAACAATTCAGAACATCAGAAACATGTAATTTTAACTTGCACAAACATGACAGAAGCACACGTTCAAGGAAAATTCCACCTAATAGGAGAAACTGTGGCTGATTAAGCTGAACTTTTCCTACATGTAACATTACGTTCAGGAAGCTTCGCCCATTCAGTTTGGTGGACGAAGAAGTGCCTGCATCAGTTCCCAAAATCTTCTACACACTCCCACTGTCCTAGAGACTGAGATGCTGACAGAAGCAGTATGTGAAAAAAGGAAGATTTTGTTTAAAGATAAGGGAGAGAACTGTGAAACAGGAACAGAGGGGCAGGAGGGGTCTCTGCCATCAGGAATTTTGTCTTCTCTAACAACTTCAGTCACCTTCCTCCCAAGAGAAAACACGCATCATCCTCATCATCACCAAACAAACCGAGAGCCCAACAGACCTGTTTCTTAATTAGATGAAAAGCTAACCTAACGTGATTCCTACCAGACAAATCCTACGTGGCTTTCCTCGCACACCTACCTGCATTAATCTGAGCACAGAAGGTCCTCCTTAGCTAAAGCTCCTGCCACCGCAGCCCTCTCTTTCACTGGGAGCACAAAGACTAATTCACTGTGCTGGAAGGAGGAAAAAAAAACCCACCCACTATTCATCTGGTTGTGTTCGTAAAAAGCAGTACCCTGACCATACTCCCAAAACTGCACCGCTCTGGCAAATGTATACATTACAAACATACAGGTCTGGAATTTACAGTCAACAAACAGCAATACAAACAACCACCAGAGAATGTATAAACACTCGTAGGAGCAAAAATACTCAGCCTGGCTGCACCACACACAGTGTTTATTTATCTCCCTTGCAGAAGATCAATGGGAGAAGACATTCAAAACAACTTTTTAAACAAAGTGTCACTTTGTGTTAGTTTGTGTCAGTGGGGCTTCTTCCAAGTACTTGTGTCACAGTAAGATATGGATGTGTTTAGATAGTTTTCTTGTTCCTCTACTCCAGTCATGGCAGCTGGGCACGAGCGAACAGAGAGGAGAAGGGCTGCTAGTCTGATCGAGTTACTGATTTAACATTTAGAGACTTTGCAGCTCAAGAGAAAATTGCTGTGTATTTGTAACCTGAATGCAGGTCAGTAACTTTAAAAGGTCAGGCTGAACGTTTAAAATCTTTTTGTTATTAATTCCCTACCAGCTCCCAGTTCTGTGAATGCCAATGAGCAGGCTCAGCTTCTACAGAGCTGAGTAGCAGTTAGCCTGAACCTCTGAAGACCAGGTCCTCAAGATGATGCAAAAGGAGTTTTACAGCAATGACTTTCTGCCTTACAGGCAAATGAATTCTCAGTTCACTTAAGACCTGCTGCTTAAAGAAATCTGTGCCTCCTGTGGTTTATTGGGGTTTCTTCATCTGTGGCTAACCCATTACCCTAAAGCCAAGGCAACTGAATTTTCTCCATCCACTTATTTCACTTTTTAGGAATACGCAAGCTATTTTGGTGCTATCTTGCACTAATTTACACAAGATCATAAGATTTGTTGATGCTCCTTAATAACAAAGATAACTCCCCATAATACACTGCACTTCTATAACCCCTTTGATCCAGAGATATCGAAGCACTTTGCAAACAATACATTGGCCTTGCACCCCTTCCCCCATACCCCTGCATTAGGTCCATATCATTATCCATACTTCACTGTCAAAAAAATAAAGGCAGAGCAAGGTAATGCAATTTAGCAGGGTTACAAAGAAAGGAGCAGAAACAGGAGCAAAATGTGAGTTTTCTAACTTTCTAGCTCCCTGGTTCATCAGAAGGCCAGCCATTTGAGATGGTGAAATTCAACAGAGGTTATGGTTATGCCTCAGGTAGATTTACATTTGTAATGTGCAAATACTATGCTCTGTGGTTTATGCTATTGGCTTTCAAGGGTCCTCCAACTATACAACAGCTTTTAAATCGGCAGGGGATAGGGGACTAGGGGAAATACACTAACACGAAAACTTCGGAGTTTTCTTTCCAAAGGATGAAACTCCAGTTTGAAAAGATTTCGATGATAGCAAAGAACATACCTAAAGCATCACAATAACTTTAAAACTAATTCCCTTCTGATATAATATGTCCAGTCTCCAAAAGATAGAGAAATAATCCAGAAGACGTGTGACTGTCGCTTTTCTGTCAGTACAGCAATCTAAGTAAGCATCTGCTTTCTGCAAGGCTGGGTGATGCCAAGGGATCGCACAAAGAAGTCAGAGTTTCCCCCCCTGTTTTGGTAGATCATAAACACTCTCCTATTGTGTCTCATCAAAAGGCTGATGAGGGAGGAGCGGAGTGCACCAAAACAGCAAACAGGCACTGGAGCCACTGACAATAAATGAAAGCAAAATAGTAAATCTATGGAAATAGTCTGCTTGTGGAATGGACTACTTCAAGTCAAATTCAGATCTGAGGCAAACAGACAGAGTTCTTCTGGAGCAGCAACTAGAGGTAGTGGTGACCTGATTCACCATCAATTTATGGGAAGCTGCACATTAACTTCAGAGGATTCTGATCGGACAAGAAAGCATCCGAAGTCTCAGGACCCTGGTGTATCTCCCTCTCGCTTGGAGTATTTGCATCACATACTCCCCTCCTCCAGCTCTAAGGCACTACTAGACTCGATGCTGCTTCGTATGTTTAGGTTTCTAACACCAGAATGAATTTATGAGAACAGATGAGTATTTGTGACCACACATCTGGTAGCAAACTTGTTTTGAGGGTCAGCGTCTTGTGGAGTAGTGACAAAGCCAAGAAGGCAATACTATTAATTGCAGGCTCTGGATTAAGCCATGAATTACTGATGCTTTGCTTTACTTCCTACCTTAAATATACCTGAAAATTTGTCATGACTGCCCGTAAGTAACCACCCTCAATGATTAATTTTTCAAGAAAAATTTCTCTTGCATTGTTGGTGCAGTAACCTTGTAGTACTGATGGCCTTATGCAGGAACAGTCTTTTGTTTTAATGACTTCAAAAATCTCTTAAGATCCTTTACCCAAGACTTTTACGAGCAAGTAGCTCTCTGCTCTGGGAATGTCATCTCCATTACTAACTGAAAAAAGTAATGCTTATGTATCCCACACCAACACTGAAACATAATCAAATAAAGAATACTGCTTAGGTATTAGACACTGAGCACAGAAAGAGAGAGACACTGAATCTTCAGTAATTGTCAGAAGAACATAGCTTACTGAAAACAGATCCTGTTTCACAGGAACACAAAATTCTAGTTTATAATTTAGTACTAAAGAGGAAGAGGAAACACAGCCTAACGTACATTCCACTGATAAGGCACCCTACGTTCTTACAGCTTGCGAAGGTATTACGCTGAAAGAAACACATTTTGTATGCTCATGCAGTATATATGATCAACTGCCATTCATGTTACATCATCAGTATTCTACTTACCAGTGCCTAAAAGGTGACTGTACGTTAGATTGAACTCCCTTAATTTGTGATTTTCTAGTTATGCATCCTGACTTATCAAGCGGGGGCAACTTGTACCCCACCCATTGCAAGACTGCTCTGCAATATATTTGCCCAAATCAGTGCACTCAAACTCCTACAGAAATTATCCAACAGCATGAGCTGGCTTGGAAAAAAAGTCTGCCTTGCTGTGAAAGAAGACATTACCCCACCAGAACTATCACCCTCATGGCTTGCTTTTTTTTTTTTTTTTATTTACTTTTTAATGGAAGCAAAAACTCCTGTCATCTCACCTACTTCTCTTTTAATAAAGAATGACTGCCGTGACTACCCCCATCTAGAACCACCATTCACTGCCAGCACCTCTGCTCTCCTCGTGTGCTTAGAGAACAACTGATTAGCACTTTGCATAATTAACCTGATTAGCACTGTGCATAATCAAACTGATTAGCACTTTGCATAATTAAAAAGAAATAATAATAATAACAATAATAAGCAGTAGGTAATAGCAAAAGCTGCTAGTCCCAATGCCTGTTCGTTAGCTCTAGGATTAGTTTTGTGCGGCATATTTTATTTCTTAAAACTATTTTTTTAAAGATGCACAAGCTCCTGAGAAATACAAGTTAAAAAATTCTCATTTACTTTCAAGATCACTAGTGCAAATATTGGTTGTTCCACTATTACAACTTAGGATTTCTTGTGCCTCCCTCTGCTGCACCTGAAGACATTTAACAGGACGATGCCTGACCAGATGGACCACTGGTCTGATTCCCACATCTGTCTACAGTACTGCTTTTGGATTCATTATCACAGGAAACAGAAGCCTCACAACCTTTAATGCATATATCCTCGCAATGTACTTTGAGGGTGGGAAAGCTGTATTATCGTTATTGTCAAGATGGGCAAGGTAGTAAGACGCATACCCTCAAAAGTACGCAGGCACTGAATTCTCTCCTGCCCTGAACAATTACTCCAGACCACAGGAAGTCTGGGGAGGAACATGGAATTAATCAGATTCCTGCCCCTAAGCCTGCATCACTCTTCCCCCATTTGAGCATCATTCTTGTCTGTATGTATGTTTTACGTCCTGCTCAAGAATGTGAGTGACAGAWGGTACTTCCTTTGACTGCTAGCCTGTCCCATCTCCAGCGTGAATCTCCCAATTAGGGTTTCAGGATTAACAACCACCTCCCAAAATCTGAAGAACCTGTGTAGCTACGCCTAGCTAGATTGCAAACTGTGTGAAAACATCAACATTAAATGTCTGCATCACTAGTGACTCAGTTCTCCCAGGACATTCAATGCCAGACAGCCTAGAAGAGCGGTGCCCCAAGTRAGTAGGTAAACCACTAACATTTTCTGTTTACTAATGTGACCTCATCCCTCCTAGTCACCAGTATACCCTGTGTTTCTCCTCACTTTATTAACCTCATCTCTCTCTAGCATCCTTATATTACAGCTCAGATTTTCCTTGGGTTCCCCGCAGAGCAATCTTCACCTTGCATCTTCTATTATACCTTCAAGAGCACCTGAAAGAGTCACTGCCAATCCTCTACCATCTCCTTACAACGACCCTGCCTACATTTCCCACTGGGTAGCAGACACACGTTATGGCTTCTCTGCTGACTGATCAGCCAGTATGGCTGGGACACTGGGCAACTGGGGAGTCCGTTCGTTCTGAGTGATCAGTCCGCCTGCCCTGCAGCTGCCCAGACAGGAATTGCTGCCTCTGGACTGCACGCAGCCCAGATGCAGCACATTGCATGGACCTGTCCTAGAACAATGACAAAAATATTCCCACTGTGCTGGAGTTTCTCTCATAAATGCTCCCTCATAAAATAAGCCAGTGAGAAACTGCGGGGGGTAAAGAGCAATAATAGAGAATCTTATCGTAATTAACTGGAAATGTATCGCCCACGCACGGAGGCCTCTCCATCACCCCAAGCAAAAGAACCCATACAAACAGCAAAGGGTGCAGAGCTAGTCACTCGTTTCACAAGTTGTTTAGTTTCAGAAAAGAACTGTTGCTGTAGAGATTTTTCAAGTCCAAATGTTCCTGGGGAAGGTAGTTCCAGTAATTCTGGGAAGAAAGCCAATCCCTTGGCTTTATATGTAAATATTTAAACAACATTATTTTTATATACATATATTTTATACACATATACATATATGTCTTTAGACTTCCAGACTTGCAAAACTGCAACAGAAAAAATATGCCAGTTGACATACAGCTATCGGCTCACCTGCCTGGGCCGTGATAACTGACCATCAGAAACAAAATACAACAATGACTTCAAAATAATTGAGCCATGTCATCTATGTATACTAATCCACCCAAACAGAAGAGCTGAAAGAGCGGGACTACAGATTCTAAAGTAGAGAGATTAGAGTCTTAAAATTTTATCTCCTTAGATGTGGCGAGAACGTAAGGTTCATCAATTTTAAATCTTTCAGAGCCTAGATGGATGCCTAGGGCTCCATCCGCAGGTGTGGAATCTCCACTTTGGATGACACAAAGCTTCACATTCCTAGCATCTTAGCACCCCGACACCTGACAGTAAAGCTGTGACTTCATCATGTTTAGAAAGGTCACTGCTGCTTCAGGCTTAAATCAGGTACATACCTCAAAAGGGATTACTTGGTAGAAAATGCAAGTGGAAGAACGGAAACATATCTGGTGCTGAGATTTAGTGAATAAATAAAATGGGAAGGGAAAAAAAAAAAAGCTTTAAAATTGTTTAGGAGGGGGTTGATAAAATGGAGGAAGATGATTTAGTGAGCAGAAGGTACCCAGTCAGAGTGTATGATGAATAAATCAATCCACAAAAATAAAATTTACCAACATGGATTCCACCTGTATATACTCAGTAAGCAAAAAACACACCCTAATACAAGGTACATGTGTGTAAATTCAAAGCTATATGATTTAAAGAAATCAAATATTTATGAATACAATATTTACATCTGTTCAAGTATGTATATATAGCACAGCCAGTGTGAGTTTTAAGAAAAGATCACAGAAGTGTACATACATATATGTAAAACAACATGCAGAAAGAAGGACCAAGAGTAGGGCAAGTCTTTCAGAAAATATTTTAATGGCTTTATAAAAAGCCCTCACCCAAAGTTTGAGGGGTTTTTGCAATTTTACATTTTTCTATTGCAAAATACACCTGCTTTCTTTTCTTTCTTCCCCCCCCCCCCAAACTAAATATTTCTTCCATCTAATGACTCTCTTTATTAGACAGCATCTAATTTGCATACATTTACATACAATTTAACTGCTAGCTTGTGAGAACAAAGAAGTGGCTCCGTATTGTACTGAAGGACAATACTCAGAAAAGGAAGGTATAAAAACCAGCTAGCTCGGTGGCTGTGTATTCTCTTTGTTTCAAAAATACCAGGATTTTTAAACACACCACTTAAAGGGTGAAAAAGATTATTTCATCAAACAATGACAAAAGATACAGTTCAGCTCCCTTTTAACACATTCTCTCTCTGGCCTGGTTAATGGGATTTAAGGGTCCAAGATTTCTTTGCTTTCTTCTGTTTCCTTTATTAGAACTGATGGATTTAATTCTGTCACATATTTTACTTCATATTTTATTCCTGTAACAATCTATGCTGAAGTTCAGCTCCAATGCTAATTCAATACTATCTTCCTTTCCTTGCAGTCAGCCTGGAATACAACTGAATGATCTCTGATGGGCATGAAGTACTCTGCCCTCAATGCCCAGTGCTAATGGATTTTAGAAAGAGTCTGCCAGAATTCTACCTTGTGGCAACAAGTCTAGAGGTAATGAAAACTTACCATGTAGCTGACTGGGAATCAACAGGAAGGGAAGCAGGGCTGAGCTCCGCTTGTGAGAACAGGGAGGGACTGCGGTCAGAGTAAACGCAGGATGTAAAGGATGCGTCAAGCCCTCTAGTTCCCTAAAAGAAGAGAAGAAAAGCATCTTTAAGATCTCACATGAAGCAAAAACCTTTAGAAACAGTTGGCAAAAACTCCAGTACAGGCCCTACCAAAAGCATGATACAGCAGCAAAGGGTTTTTCTCCAAAGGCTTTGCAGTGGGAGTACCAATTGCAGAGGACAGCTGCAAATCTAATCCATGTGGACTTGACATAAAAATCTTGTGGGGAAAAAAAAGCATGATTTCAGGCTGCATGCTGCACATGTCCCCTCAAATGTGCGAAACCCAGCGAAGCAGAACAGTCTGCCATTTGTTATTGCCTGCATAGCATTGCTGCTAGCTTCACTTCCAATCTCTCCCCTTCCCAGCATCATACTCAATGACTTGTGCTCAGTGGGGCAGACCAAGTAATGCCTATTTTTAAAAAAGTAAAGTACCAACATTCAGTGGCTCAGGAATGGGGGAAAGAAGGCCCAATCACTCTGGCAGCATGTTGTAAGGGCCTGTCCTACAGAAACATAACAAGTGAAACCTTTTCTAGTGTAAGCAGACCTATTGCAACCTAATGGAATGGGACTATACATAGTAAAAATCATTAGGCCAAGTTAGCTTGTGTACAAAGCAGGTGTAGTATTTAGGATCCAGCAGCCATCTGCTCCATTCAGTTTGCCCCAGCCAGCCACATGGTATGTGCTACACTGGCTTCGTATGATCAGCAGAAGGCCAAGGGTTAATTTGATGGGCATTCTACACCAGCATGTATGGCACAGGAACACTGGAACAGAAGATACAAGAGCCACATCACAAGCTGTACATGGAAGAAAATTGTGCTGATACTGCCCTGACATGCCTCACTGGCACTCAAAATACATTATAGATTATTTTCAGACACAAATTTTAATTTAAAGCTGGCTGAAATGTTAATAAAGTTTTAGCTCTTTTTCAAAGGGGAAAATTCCCTACTGCTTACAAAAATGTTTTCTTTTTTTTTTGCCCTGCCCAATTTGCTTCTAATGACATATAGCAACCAAACCTCTTAAAAGAAATTAATCAAGACTTCATATCATTTTCCCTTTTCAAGGACGGAAAGGTTGAGGTGTGTGATCTTCAGAGTTTCTGATGCGTACCAAAACGCAGGTTTTAGCAAACAGTGGAGAAACTAAATTCTAAAGCCAAAGTTCCTTTAACTACCACATCCTATGTTCACAGCTGTATCTTGCTGAAACCACTGGGTTATTATTTCCAGAACCTTAAGAGTGTGGCTGCACTACGATGTAAGCYGATTTTAATTGGAGCTGCGACAATCCCACCCTTCCCTCACCTCTTTTCTCTCCTGGCCACATGTCCCTGAGCCCATCCCTGAGCAAGGCGTGGACAACTGTCTGGTTCAGGGAGCTTTCAGCTGCATGAAAATCTCTTTTCCATGTGTTTTCAGCCAAATCAACCCCCAGTCACAGCTCAACATCCAGGCATGAAACTTGAGGGTTAGAGCCAAGGAGGCAGCAGAACTGTACAAATGAAGGGACAGCAACAGAGCAGCCTCAATGTCCATCACTTTAAGCTGCTGCGGACCTACATCTTGAGATGTCTAGGGCTCCTTCGGTATATGACATGGAAGAAAGGCTCCTATCACATAGCTGGAAGCCAAACCAATCATCGTGTTGTGGTTTAACCTGACAGGCAGCTAAACACCACACAGCCGTTTGCTCACTCCCCCCCAGTGGGATGGGGGAGAGAATCGGGGGGAGGAAAAAAAAAMCCACATATAACTTATGGGTTGAGATAAAGACAATTTAATAGGACAGAAAAGAAAGGGAAAATAATAATAATGATAAAAGAATATACAAAACAAGTGATACACAACACAATTGCTCACCACCCGCTGACTGATGCCCAGCCAGTTCCTGAGCAGCGGACCCCCAAGCAGCTTTTCCCCAGCTTTATATGCTGAGCATGACGCCATATGGTATGGAATATCCCTTTGGTCAGTTGGGGTCAGCTGTCCCAGCCGTGTCCCCTCCCAGCTTCTTGCGCACCCCCAGCCTCCTCGCTGGTGGGGTGGTGTGAGAAGCAGAAAAGGCCTTGACTCTGTGTAAGCACTGCTCAGCAGTAACTAAAACATCAGTATGTTATCAACATTATTCTCATCCTAAATCCAAACCACAGCATTATACCAGCTACTAGAAAGAAAATTAACTCTATCCCAGCCGAAACCAGGACACATGGCTTCATAGGTAGAAAAGCCACCACCTCACATGCTAACCTAAAATAAACTGGCAGGCTATGCAGATCATACGGAACAGATGCAGTCTGCTTCTGATGAAAAATAGCTTGAGATAATGGTGCACTGCTACAATCTGCACCAGGGGCAATTTCCAAGTGGCAGGTTGAATTAGCCTCAAGTGACATGCATTACAGTAATGCTTCCCTGAGGCAATAAGGCAAGGTCCCACATTCAAAAGGAAAGAATTGAGCTTTCTTGCCAAAGGCAAACGATAAAGCACATGATTAAGAACCACTGTTACCAGGACATCCAGAAGCTCCTGAAAAAATCTTTCAAGGACTTCAGAAAATACATTTGGAAATAAAGAGCAGGAATTTTCTTTTACATCTCTACAGTTACAGTACTAAGCATCTCTTCTGCTGCTTTCCTGGAGCACAAGCATTAATTCTGTCCTGACTGGAAACTAAGCTTTCTAACCATCAGCATTTCTAAAGTCACTGCCCAAACAGTTGTACAGGAGGCTGTGAGATGTGTATCTGGATTTCAGCTGAATACAGAAAACACTGCAGTCCAAATCTCTTCCTTTAGCTTGCCTGCTCTAGGGGTAACAAAAATTGGAACGTTTTAAACCCTACATGAGAGAGATCCTATGGCAGTAAGGAATCACCCAACACCATTATCTACRATTTCCTCAGGAGAAGGAGTCACTAAGAAACAGCTTCACTAGCCAGTTAGCATCCACAGATGATTCATCATCTTTGGAAATTACAGTAACTGAAAGAACTAAAAGAATCAGTGTGGACACCTGATCTTCATCCATTTTCACCATCTCAACAACCAATACCAGCCTTTTCAGTATTGCCGTCAGAACTTTTATACCCAAGTTACAACCAGACCTCAAGGGCAGAATACCAGATCAGACTTAAGAACTGGTGGCTTTTTTCCTTCAACGATAACGAAATAATGCTTTCATACGTAGCATTACATACCAGCATATGTGATTCTGAAGCAATAGCATCCACACAACTACTTGCTTTCATTCCAGTCTTACATACACTCTGAAGATGGCTACAGTTATTCTATCAACCGTGGGCAGATAGGTTGTTACACAAATCTATACGTGTTCAAGTTATGTGACCCCTATACAATAGGCTTGGCTGGTTTCCCSAACAGGAGACTCCCATTTTCCTTCAACTGCCTTCAAGATATGGCCATTATCAATACAACCCACTCGTGCATATAYGCTTGCTCTTCTCTATAAAGTAACAGTCCATTGGAAAACATGCACACATACGTACCTACACACTAACATATATATACATACACATATAAAATACTCCGGCAAACACCTGTTATTAATATCTAATTACAACAGTATCATTGGCTTATCATCACAATTGTTTGATTAAATTAATTTTATTCTTTCCAGGCTGCAACAGGTGCCTACATCAGTTTTGATGGTCTTTAAAATGATGAGGAGAATTTAAGAATTTTAAATTATGCCAATATTTGAATACTTTCTATTCAAGTGCTCTTGATTGGTTTAGAAATGTATTACCACAACACCAGCCTCAAATTTTATCTTCACTTTAACTTCTAGCTCCAAGAAGCTAGCTTTCACTAGCAAGAAGCTAGCTTTCACTAGCTTCTTGGAGCTAAAAGTAGGTTAAGCAAATTGTTCATCAGATTTTTCCCTTTCTTTTCTTTTGTTGTTTTATACTCCACTGAAGCTGAGATATGAAAATGTAAAAGTTGGTGTAAGCAGAGGAATAATTCAGTGGAAAGCAGCTCCTCTTGCACCTAATGACATTTTGGCATTTATGAAGTTCCACTTTTTGTACATAGCTGTCTCATTACATTTTGTATTAGACATTATGGGTGGAATTATCCAAAGGAACAAGGGTGTGATTCTCTATCCACTCAAATCATGGTGAAGCAGTTCAGGCTGAATCCACCAGCAGCACATCCAGGCCAGTTTCAAACGCTTTTGAAAATCCCCCCCCCCTTTCCAACCTGCTCAGAAAGTGAGCAGAAACAAATAAAATTCCACCACTTTGTGTCTGGGAAGCAACGTCTGAAAGTTGCAGCTTGTGCAGTTCTGTCAAGTTAAAGATGCTGAGAATTCCCTGTTAAATACAAACAATATTTCTGAAGCTAGTAAATTCTTTCAAATATTCACTTTGATTTGATAAATTATATTAAATACAATTTGCCTCAGCAGCATTTTAAAGCATGACAGCTAGAGCACGAGTAGGTCATTTTACACACAAAAGTAAAATCTACCCAGTTGTGCATGCAGCCTAGATTATGTATGCAGGCCCACACTCCCTGAGATAACAAAATTACCCGGCTTGCACTCCAAGCCAGTCAGAAACTGTGTAGTTGCAGATAGCAAAGTCAAGCCCGAGCCAATCAGTCCTGCTAAGCAGCTGCTATCTCAGTTGCTTATTAGTTCACCAGTACACTAGCCACGACCAAAGGCTTCAGAGGGCTTACAGTATGCACAGAACAAAATTGTCTCTGCTTTCAGAATACTGCAGAAATGCAACCATGAATGAATACTATCAAAGGGTGGAGGTAGGAGAGAATCTATTTTAAATTTTCTAAAAACATTATGTTTTTAACACTGAAGAGAAACTCCTTAATCTTGAATACTGTATAATAACAGAATCATGCTGTTTGTTGGCAGAATGCTAAGTTTCATTTTCAGCAGAAAAAAATTTGTGTAATAATTTTTCCTGATTTAGATGGGTTTTAGGTCAACCTTAGCTACATACGAATGAATGTTTTGTTCAAATTACAGGGTAATTTTAATTAGGACACCCTGTTAGACATCCTGTTGTTCTATTTAATGGACTTTCTCAATTATGAGAACAAACACCTCCTCACCCGCCCGCAACTTAAAAGTTAAAGTAAAAATTATGCTGAATAAATATACAAAGATAAAAATTATTTATTCTGCATTAGATCTTTTTATTTCTGCTAATCTTTATTTGGCAACTTCTGTATCAAAAGGGCAGAGTTCAGAATTCCACACCCATTAAACACCTGTTTAAAAACCACTTGAACCACTGGAACCAGCCAAATATGTCCCAATTAAGCAGAAACGTTGGCACTGCTGTCCTGAGTAAGGAACACCCATTGCCATTTGCTCTCATTAGGTTAAACAGGTTTCTTGGGACATAGCTGAATTCCTGATTATGTGCATTGCAAATGGATGGAGAACACCAGAACAATAAAATTTAATTCAGCATAGCCTTCTGTCCAGTTGTTGAGCACGGAATTTTGGGAAAAGCGAAAAGTGAAGCTTCGGGAAGTGGCCGGGAGTTATGTGCACCACACGAGACAAGTTACACTTCTTTCAAGAAATTGCCTGGCTGACCTAATGGAAAGAACTGGGCTGGGATTTGTTCTTGAAAACGCTCCAAGATTAAGAGCTGATTCCCTTTTTCTTAGCATCTCCTCCTCTGTATTTTGTATTAGTTTGATTCCCTTACACATTTTTATTTGTTAGTTATAAGCACGATATGGTATCTTTTATATTCAGTTTAGTGTTAAATTGGTCACTGATTTCTTGATTTTGTACGTTTATGAATTCAGCAATGGAATGAAAAGCCCAGAAAAATAAAAGCTTTGTTCATAGAACAGACACAGTACTGCATGTTTTCCAAATATTTTTGTCAACTTCCTTAAAGGCTCTTCTAGAGAGACCAACTGCATGGCAAACAGAAGAATCTCGTCTCTATTATTCATTTAACCTTTTGGCCTCTGTCAAGGATGCAGACATGCTTGCCAATAAGCGGCAAGTCAAGTGGTCTTTTTCCAAATACCCAACAATACATTTCAGGGTGGTGCCACTAGAAAGCCACTAGACGGAATCAGAGCAGAGTGCTAGTGATTAAAAAGTATGCCTGAAATGGTTCTAATATCCATGCTCAATCCTCTATAATCCCACTTCATTATCAATTTATTAACTTCCTTTGTTGTCCTTTCTGTCACCCTCCTGTGCTAGTCACTAATATATCTTAGTTTGGAAAGTGCTCTACTCCATGTGCACAAAAAGCTAGCGTACTTCCCATAAAATTGATCAGTTAACTGTATCCAAGTAAAAGACGTACAGAGTCTCTAAACTGATACCTTAAAATTAAATGCATAAAAAGGATGGTTCAGCACTGTGAACACTACTTAATTCACAACTCATATAGCCAGGATGTTAGCAGACTGAAAAGAACATCTATATATTTTTCTCTTCACTTATGCCACACAGACTTCTTAAGAACATAAATCCCGTTGGTTTTCTACTAYCTCTTGTACTTAGAGTAGAATTCACAATTATTTAGCGCCTACATTTCTAAAGTAAACTTTAGTACAAGAAAAAAGCATTCTAGGAATAAAAGATGTCAGCTAGCAGTTGCTGCTGACCTAAAACTATATTTATTTTCAAGACAACCATAAGAGTAGCAGATGCTTTCTTGTTCTGGCTGGCTACAAATGGTACCAAGAAATCCTAAGATAGACACTTGCACACTTACCCTTTGCTTGTTCCCCACCACCACCAATAACAAGTATTTTTGCATACAAACAACACTTTCTGATTTGCTATTGCTCTTTATTTAGATATCCACGGGTGCTGTATTCACTGTGGTCTCAAGAACAGTTTCCCTTCCATATTCCTACTGATCTCAACAAGAATGCTGGGTATCCAAAACTGAAGAAGATATCTGAAGAAGATAAATATTCTATATTTATTCTCCATTACTTAATTCATAACAAGCATTGCTGCTTATAGCGAAAACGCTTTACAACAATATCCCTAAAAATTGAGAACCGCAGTCCTTAGCCATTTCTTAATTTAAGCCTTAGTAACTTCCCCTCCTAGAATTGGTGGCTGACATTTTATTCTGTAGATGATATCTGTAGCTGCAGCACTTCCAGACTACAAAGAGCTGCAAATGCTATCATTACAAATGGATGTTTTTATTGGTAGATGTTTTGAGAGACTAACCAGAAAGGAGTAGGAAAGCAGGAGCATGGGTGGAAAGAAAACAAAGCAAGCACACTACAAAACAAACAAAACACTACAAATCACAACAGGACAAGAGAAAAATCAAGCGGTGACATCACCTTTCTGGATTAGTAAAAACAATTCTGGCTTGATTGGAATTCCAGTTTTCATCGTCCTTTGTATTTCCATTAGATAGCTATAAAAATGGTTAGCTGCATCACTTTCACAGACACCCTGATAAACTACCTTGTATTATTTGTATCTAAGCACACTTAATGCAACTTAAAGGTAAAAACAGTAGTCTCCTGTATTGTAAAAACAAATAAATAAAGGGAAGCATCTGCTCTACACTGCACTCGTTGAAAAAGCAGAAACAATTCATTCTATACATTTCAACTGGCATTTCACTTCCACTGAATCGAAAGTGTATTTTGGACCCTCCCTAGAGAAGTTGCCTTCAACAACACCCTTCAAACGCCTGAGTTCAACAAAATGCAGAGAGCTGCAGACTAGCACGCCGGCTGGAGAAGCGACGGAATATTCCACAGGATGAGAGACTTTGCTTACATCACAAATATCTACAGGCAAATCACATAATCTTTTTACATGTGATATAAATAAGAGATATAGGTTAAAAGGAGAGAAAGAAATAGCTTCAGAATCACCTGGAACACTTTGTGGAATTTTTAATTGCCTACAACAGCAGTTTGTAAAGCTTTTGCAGGAGGCAAGTAAGTCCCCGTACATCAGCTGAGGACAAGGCCCTCTCGGCCCTAGGAATATGTAGTAACACCCAACAAATGAGGTGGAATAGGCTAACACAGGAATTTCTGCAATACAGAAGCCTACCCAAATATTTAAAGCCAAAGGGGGGGGGGGTGTGTGGTGTGTGTGAAGATCATGATTACTCTCATGTCAGGAAATACACTCTTCCTCACTATCAGGATCCCACACTGGAGTGGCATCTTTCAAGACAAAGCTGAAAACTGTGGTCCATGAAACAGAAACTAAAGTAGCAAAAGAAAAGAGCAAGAAGYGAGGTGTGGGGCGAACACTGAAGATTAAAACGGCTGGAATTAAGAATCTAGATACAGCCTTTGCCTCTGGGGCAGTGAGGGACAAAAAAGGGAGGCATATAAACTTTATGCACAAATTAAGGGGAAGTCAGTGGAGGGATATATTAAAAAAAAAATGCTTCAATATGCCATCTTATAATATCACATTGAAAAAACCACACCATTGTGTGTTGTTACTGTACTTGGCCAAGTGCACCGTTGTGTTTAATTTGAACTTTGATTACGATAAATCACACAATACAGGGAGGCAACCAAGTGACTCTCAGTCCCTTCCGAAGTCTTACCCTATTAAAACTTTGACTGTAGTAGCAATACAGTAACCAAACTCTATGTACATGACACCAGAGGAAGGGATCAGAAGTATTGAACGGAACATTCCAGGATTGCTTGGTCATTTGTTAGGCATGAACAGTAACTTTGCTGTGCCAGCAGTTAGACTGTTAGAGCAGTAGATAAATTTGGTGCACGCATCAGATACAGCAAACCACGGGCTGCCCAATTTTCTAAGGAGGGCACAGACGCTCCACACACCTGAGCATGATTAAGTCTTACTGCTTATGAAGAAGAGAGTCAGTATTGGCAGTGCACTGGCTTGAAGGGGAGGGAGGCAATTGGAGGAGAAGCATAAACCTGTTTCTGCTCACTACCAACAACATTATTGCAGGCACCAGTAATGAGGTGGCTAGGCTAGAAGGGGAAAGGAATATAGGATCTGGAGTGCTTTATCAGCTCCAAGACCAATGCTGGGTTTGGCACTATTTTCACTCCAGTGAGTTACAAACAAAAAAAAAAAAAAACCACCAACCAAGCAGGTGCTAGCAATCTGAGAGACCACATGCCAGCTACAGCTGCTTCAAACTGATTCAATTACATCTGCCTGAATAGTCCCAGGACATTGAATCCACTGAAGGGAACCACAGGTCGAAGGGAGACCCAGTACTTTGGAATTTTAACACTCCATTAAATTAAGGTGGAAGTCCCCCAGCCGAAATTGGGGGAGGATATTCAGGCAGTGTCTGAAGCACATGATCACACTCAGCCTAGGAGAAGATGGAAGCTGGGAGACAGCACATGCATGACACCAGGATACACAGTAAAAGCCCTTTGGAAGTAACGCCTCAAAAATTTCCTGAAGCAGCCTGACAGCACTGCCTTGTTTCCCAATACACTGGGTGCAGTACATTTGCTTGAACATGCTCTTGGGATTGGGACTTCACTCCAAACCTTGTTTGTACAAAAAGGGGCCAAGCAGCTGGGAAATTCTGGAGTGTAGTGTGTCCTCATTAGCTCCCATCTGCCATCAGAACTCAGCTCATGGCAAGTTTGGCTAAGTCCTGGTGTTCTCAGGTCCAAATCTGGGTCAGTTTTAATTACACTATACAGAATTCAGTGTGCAGTTTTTAAATCCTTATTATACAGCGCAGAAGAACGGGCAGCTCTCCAACTAATCAATTTTTTAAAAGTACATATATAAAAATTTTAAACCAGGCTAGACAGACAGTGGGTGGAAGAGGAAAAAAAAAAGTATAAGCGAGTACAGGGGTTAGTTAAGAGAACTGTTAGCAAAAGTGGGTCACCAGCAAGTTCTGCTTTAAAACTTCAAAGGAAGGGGAAAAAGAAAAAAACCTCTTCATTTTTTAAGACAGTGAAACTGATGTGCAAGATGTATACAATTCATACTGCTTTTAGCATCAGCATGGGTTACACACAACAATACTGCAGCCAGATTGCTATGAAGGGAAAGATAAATTGTCTTGTGGTTACAGGACCATAGCAGGCACTGGCTGATCTATTCCCGTATCTTTTAACAGGCTTATTTGCCTGGCTTGGGAAAGTCTTTTTCCCTACAAACAAAAATGAAGATTGTAGCCTTTACCCCACAGGTATAGAAAAGGTGTGGTGTAGAAGTACAGTTCAATGGGATTCTTGAAGGTGATAGTGAACTGCAGGATGTTAGCCTAAATCCTTACCCAATTAATGTTTTTTGGACTACTGTAACTGCTATTTATTTTCCCTTTTTCTATGCCGTCAAATAGCCATCAGCCAGGTCAGGACTTGAAAAGAGTTTTGCTTGCCAGGTTGCTGGCAAACAAAACGATAGGAGGCACAGAGAACTGCATGTTTTTCACTGAACGGACACTTGGGATAGGATAGCACGCCAAATCTTATCTATGTAAATTGGGCTAAACTCTACTCTCAAAATCAACAACCAGAATCTGCCCTGTTTAGAATCTTTGTCAGATGCAAGGGAGCAAGTGGGAGTCTTCAGTGACAGCTACCGACATAAAGGTAGCTCAGAAATGGAGAAGGATGATCAAGGAGCAGTGTAAATAGTGATGAAATTATAGATGCTTGTTAGAAGAGCATAATATTCTGCCATCCCCTACACAAAAACTACACCTTCCAAGATTTCCAAGTTTGCTTTAACCATTTCCATGAAAAATTTCCGTTAAAAAAAGATTTCCCTTCATGCACCTTGTTAGTATTATCATAGCTTTCATTTTAGAGCTACAGCATGGCAGAAACATGACACAACCCTGCACTCTCCCTTCACTTGGTAGCTAATCCATACATCTCCAGCTGTTAGGTGAACCTAGTACATCCTGACACAGTAAGAAATACACTACTGACTATTTCAGGATCAACAAAAGCTACAAGGCTGGAGTAACCAGACAATGCTTTTTCTTTGAAAGGAAGCTTTTTCTTTAATGTAACCCCCTCCCTCACACACCACCTCAAATACATGAAAATCCATACGTCAAACATACATTACACTACAATCCAAACAGAAATCAAAGAAATAAAACCTACCACAAGAGCATTACAATCTTAGGTACCACCAGTTTCTCCATTATAGTACTAGTTCTCAGATGTCAGAGGGCTTTTTGCCCATACCACCTGACTGGTCTCAAGCTCTAACTATCCCCACCTGGGCCCACTTGTATTAATTAGGACAATTAGCCTCACCATCTCTGGGATAACTGTCAATTTAGTTGAGCTGACACCAAAAAGAATTTGGATAAAAAAAGCAAGCTGAAGCCACAAGCAGACTGGGCAAGGTAATCTCCAATTATTGAGGAAGAAAATTACCCCATGCAAATCTGTTTTCTAAGGGTCTGGTTTCTTAGCAGAACTTCTCACTATGAAGTTTCTGTGCAGATCAGTAACAGAACAACAATGTGCAGGAGAACAATAACAGCAAACACTAGTAAATTTAGCCCTGACATCATCATCGTATCATTCCTGTAACAGAAATTTCAGTGCCCAGATGCGTCTTTGGACTATGCTCTCTTTTAAAGCACTGTTAGTGCAGTTAGGCACGTTTGATGGACTTTCGAAGACGTGACCCACCAGTGACTAGGCAGAATAGACTACCTATAACTTATAAACAATGAGAAGCGGAGTAATAATGCTATCTAGTGCTGCACGTGCTCTGGAACACTGACAAGGAAGTTTAATGGTGAAACAAGGTGGCTACTTGGGAAGCCCAGGAAGGGAGGACTGTGCAGTTCAGAAGGGAAGTTCAGCTTCTAGTTGATTCTTTAGTTTTGTATCATCTATCAATGTAGCTTTATTAAATAATTTTACATACCTCTTTCTTTTGCCTCTCTGCTTTGCCTCTTCCTCCATTTGACATGTATTATAACAAACCATTCCAAAAGGTAAAAGTCAAAGATGGCTAGCATTGTATCAAAGTGCTAAGGTGGACTTTTACTAGGCTCTGAGTAATCTTAAGGACCACAAGTACGACAACATGTGTCACTCACTACCTGCTGCAATGGTGGAACTATAAAGTAGAAGGAACACTAGCCTCTGAAGTGTCTTTATGTTCCATTGTGTAGACATGTGGAAGCTGCAGTGTGGAAAACAAGGCCCCTCCCAAAAAGGAAAAAAAAAAAAAAAAAAGACAAGACAGGAGATGCCAGGGTGAAAGGACAGGCTCTGCCCATGCTCATGTCCCTAGAGACAGACTTCTTTTTCTTTCCTCTCCTCCCTCTAAAATGGTGTTTGGATGTGACCCAAGTTAAAGGCACTAAAACACTTCAGGTTCTTCAGCTGATAATGCAGCCACTTCAGAGTTGTCTATTTCACACTAACTTGTTCAAGGTATATCTGGTAGCCCTAAATTCTGACCAGGGAGCCTATGGGAAAGGAGACCGGCTGATATTTCTGAATAATCCACGCTGTTCTTGCATAACAAGGCTCCCACAGAAGCACATCTTCCTTCCACAATTCTATTCACTGGGAAATGGTGAAAGATCTGGCATGGCATATGAATGCAGATATACCCTACAGTAACAAAGCAAGTATGCCATTCTGAGATAGGGGACATTTTATTTTGCAGACTGTCAGCACCTGGGGATGTTAAAAACTTGAGAGTAATTTACAGAATGAATTAAACCATGGGGGTCCCAAGTTAGAAATTAAAGAGAGACTCTTGTCAAACATATCTCCACTAAAATTTTATGCTACTGTATTAATCTTACTGTACCTACATGTAGCAACTCACATAATCCTCTTAGTTGGGTCTGTCCTTTAAACTACATGAGCTGGAATACCTGAGACAACAGTATGATTTACAAACAGAATGAGTCTCTCAATTTTATTGTCCTTGGTTGCAAGAGTTTAAGTCATACCCTTAACATTTGAATGCCATTTTTCTATTGCACTTTATTTGTGAGCGGGTGTTTTTGGTGCTATACAGTCTACATAAAATGAATCAGTACATAAAAATGCAACACCTATTATCATGTGTTTCATAAACATCCAGCCCATGGCTTGTGTGCGTTGTGCAGCATAGTTGTTATTACCAGCTAACAACATGTTCTAAACTAACAGGAAAAGTCCTACAGATCTCATTTTTGTGAATTTTAAAAACAGTGGAGCAGGATTAAGAGGAATTTGTCAAATTTCTGTGTTCCCTGTACCTGCAGAGGAGGAGGAGACCTGCAATTCTCTCACTGCAATGAGTAGATGGCATCAAGAACAGCACTAAACAAGGCCAACCAAAGGGATCACAAAGACTTTCCTAAAGAATAATACCCTATGTATATTGTTCTCAAATAAAAACTGAGAGTCCTGACTAAAGTGATGTCAACTTGCAAGTCGTGTGGTCCAGTTTCCAGCCTGCGTGACAAAAGACAGCAAAAAAAGCACACAGACCTACATACATATCTCAGTTTATTCCCTTCTATTATTTGATAGCCAAACTAATGTCAGATAATTAATTCAGAAGGCCCTCCATGGTGAGATAGAGTATAACCCAAGTTTAAAACAGAAAAGGAAGTGACAACAGATAAACACAGGATGACAATGAAAAGAAAGTTTACAATATACTGCTTTAATATAGCAATATGAGATAGAAACACCAATTATCCCCATTTTCTAGATGAGGAAACAAAAAGCCCTGGTCTAGACCACAAAATAAGTCAAGGGACTCATGCTGAATATACAAGATTATGTCATACTCTGGTTTCTATTCATTTTATCACATTTACCCTCAGTACCTGACAACTAGTGCTTTCTTTTATTCAGCTTAAGAAGTCAACAACAATCGATAAGCACGGGAGCATGTCCCTGACACTAGCCAGGGCAGTTACTTACTGAATCTGTGGGCAGGGCAAATCAGGAGTCTTGTTGCCCTCCATTAAACCTTTCCCGTTGCTGGCAGACCACTGGCCAGGGATTTCCTGAGCAAGTGGTTATATTCATATCCTTGTGTTAAACAGCCCTTGATGGACTTTTCTTTCATGAGTGTATCTAATCTGCTTAGTAGGCATATTTCCTTCTGCCTTTTCTTCATCTTGGGTTAATGACTTCTACTGTCAATATTTGCACTGTGTGTCCAAAGAAGATTTTCTGGAGCTGCAGAAAAGAGATCTCTGATACAAATACAAGGAAGAGATTGGTCTATAGACCACTCCTCCTGGGCTAAACCAGTGTAGCGTGTAAACAGATCTTAAGACAATGGCAGATCTGTTCCTGTCTCATGATGAAGATTTCAACAGATCATAACAGTGCTGTAAGCTTTGCAGTTTGTTTAAACAGATTTATAACATACTAACTCCCTTTTAGAAGAGCCAAGAGATGCTTAATCTGAGCCAAGAGGCACAAACTGAGTGGATATGAAGGTGAAATGGTCTGAATTTGCCAGTCAGACGTGCAGTGTGACTGCATCTGCTGCTTGGATGCTGCCTAAATAGGCCAAGATCAAGGTTGCAAAGATCGATTTGATTCTGATCCCTCAAAGTAAACAACAAGACCCACAAATCAAAGCTCATAATAAAATTTAAAATTATCCCATGAAGTCATCTTGTATTTCCAMACTGCAATGCACATATCATGTGTGCATGTGTGTGCGTGCACACATACACACACATTCACACTTAAATCCATGTTATCCCCTGCATTTGTATGTTGCACCATTGCAAATATACTCTGAAAGAACATAATTGCTAGAGGAAAATAGCACCCATTGGTGCAGAGAACCTATGCTACTGTTCCCTTTTTCTAATCAGAAAACACTGATTCACATCTACTTGCCTCACCTCCCTGCCCCTTCACCAATGAGGAACTCACCTTACATCTCTATAATGCTTTCCTTGGCCAAGTCTGCAACCCCAGGCAACCCAGCCTCGATTCTAGGCAGCAAAGGCAGAGAGCTCAGTTCAGAGTTTGCCACGCTCAGTGCATGTCACATAACACAAGCAACCTGCTAATGAGCTGCTATGTGCTCTCTCAAAGTCACAGCTGCCAGCAACAATTGAGCAAGTGCAGCCTAGCTTTTCAGGATTCCTGCCTGTTGCCCAGGAACCACACAAAGCACTGGAGATTTTAAACAGGTGCAAACAGTGCTTTTCTCCCATGCCTTGTCCTCCAGCACGTCAGACTGCACAGCCTCTGCAATGGCAACGCAAGAAGAACCAGAAAGCAGCAAATGAACTTTTAAAATGCAATCAGAGTTCCTACTGATAAAGCGACACTTTTATGACATGAGAAAAATGGCTTGTACGTAGCACCAGAAGCAGATGCAGAAAGGCTTGGTCAGGCTTGCCGTTGTGGGGACCCGCTTTTTCAGAAATAAGCAACTGTATTATAATTCTGGGTTACAAATTTTTCTAAATTTGTCAGTATTTCTCACCTGCAAAAAATTGTGTTAATCTAAGAGGTAATGTTTCAGAACACTCAGTGATTCAGAACATGTAATGAGCACCACAAATAAATGAAAAGGGTGCATTTTAAAGCTTATTTTTTAAGTAATTCTATAGCTCTATAGGAATTTTTAATGCTCAAAACCATCTGTCAAATAAGTATATTTATGGGCATAATATACATCACACAATTATCTAATTTTGTGTACGTATGGAAATTATATACATACCATGTGTTTACAGTCCACTGCTTAACATTCTAATCTTGTACGTACACAGCTCAGTGCAGAGGTGGTACCGTAGGTAGAAAGAAAAGGTATTTCCTGAACTGAAAATCTGTGAGGCAATTTTTAACAGGCTCGTTGGAAAAGACTGCAGAACTCCAGAATGGTTTGTTTTGTCAATATTGCCTACACTGTGTTAAGGTCATCAGTACGAGTTTGTTAATAGCCACATTCCCACATTGGTAATCAGGCAAATTCCTGTTAATTTCAGGCAGAATCTTGCCTGAATTGGAAGGGAGCAGGAACTGGTTAAGGCCATTAACCAGATGGCTATTAAGATCTGGTGCTCTGATGTTATGATCAACTACTAGGCTGGTGTCTACCTGCTACTTACAAGCCTACTTACAAGAGCAGGCACAGGTCAAGCCTTGAGCAAGGTTCTTTCGCTGTTCTTTCAGAAATGTTACAACGCTGACATGCATGCTAAGGGCTTGTGTCTAAAATGAAACTGCTCAGATAGGTCTTACCTTCCCTTTTGGATTCAGCTTTCCATTTGGATGGGGGGCTGAAAAGGCTAAAGGGTTCTCTTGTACAGGCGCCAACAAAAACAAAGGTAAACTTAGAATTTTCATTAACTGTAAATTACAAGAGCAAACAGAAATAAGGATTGATGTGAGCAACAGGGAATGCTAAAGCTTCACTAAATGTAATGTGTAATGCCTCAACCCAAACATATTTTGGGATGACTGCCAAGAAGATGGGTATAAATGTGGGAGGCTTAGTAGAGTACAGTTTGAGCTAAAATGTGTAAAGTTTTCACTTGTGCTAAGGAAACATTCGTAGCTAGGTAAAAACAAGGCCTTATGAAAAATCCAGTTTTGCATCTAATCTAAATTTCCCTGGGCAAAGCAACTGCTCTCTTCCTAAACTGATCCTCGAGATAGCTGGTGGCAGCATGTAATTATYGTGGATAGTATTGCCATGGGTTAGGCACTAGTTGAATATTGTAAAGTCTAGAGGTGTCTTATACAGCATTAAGTGGTTTGATGTTCTCATCTAAACCTGAATCGGAGTTAGTCATTATAATGCTTTTGTCATTTGGTGGTCCAATGACACCTGTACAATTACGAGGCAGAAACGTTGGCTCTGTCTAACAAGCTTTCATGTGCTATCTTACCTTACACTGTTATCCGTTAGATCTTTTGACCCAGAATCTCCTAGTAGTGAAGGATGCATCATCCCAAACCATCAGAGCTTCTCCAGCGAACAATAATTACAGTGCCCTGTGTGTTGTTGGGGCTGTAGTGCAAACGACATTAAATAACCCAAATAATCTCTCTTTGCTGCTAAAAATCCCCCAGCAGAAAAAGGCCAACATGGTTGAGTTTTGGTTTATCTACTGTCAGAGCTGCGCCTCAACAGTAAGAGTATGAGGTGCTCAACTAGAAGACTAGTTCATGAACTAGGACTTAAGTTTACTTTCCATAAGATAAACAACGGACAATTCTAGTAAAGGCAAGAGGCTGGAAAGTAAAAGGCTATAAATTCTATAGAAATGTTCAACACAGGCTCATTTATCAGCTTTTTTTAAGCTACTTTCTTCTTGAGTTGATAGACCAATTTTTTCAGCAAAAAATGTCAATGGCAGTAAAGCTTCTTACCTATTTTTTCTGCATAGACTTCAGAAAGCATACACAGTAATGAAGCTCCAAGAAGCCATTTTGCTGGCTACCACTTCAGCTTTATTTGTGTGATTGATTCCAAGATCTTGGGACAATAACACAAGTTACTTCATGTTTCTCTATGTTAAGTGCAGGGTACCTCTCTGTGCCTGAGATGATACAGCACCTGCAGCTGACAGATACGGACAAGCTTTTGATTCCGTTTAATGCACCTCCAGTTCTACAGATGTGGAAGTATGAAGTGCCTATTGACAACACAGTACAGGAATCATACTGACAATACCCAACGCATCCCATTACTTGGCAAATAAACATGACCTTCTGGTAAAGAAATGGTGACAACAGAAACTTATCCCATCTAAAAGAGAATTAAAATCTCAAAAGACACTGCCTATTCATTCCATTGCTCAACATGCAGATCTATTCAGCTAGGAGGACCAAAGGTGACAAGTAACCCTAGCAACATATACACATAAAGCTACTTGTCACCAGAAGTAATAATATGGCCTCTATTAGTAGGAGAGACTATGTCTTTCTTTTCGCTGGAGAATGTCTCCCTTAAGGCTAACATTGGCATGAGCATGGTGGGAACATTTAGGAAGGACTCTAAGGTAAACGCAGCTTGGATTTGTCTCCACGGTTGCCAGTGACTAGGTGGCAGGCAAAGACATTTCTTAGGTTGTCCAAAACCTGAAAGTACACAGTGTGCGATGGAGTTCAATGACAACAGTGATTCAAAAGACTCTCTTTAAGTAAAGATCCTAGACATTGTGGAACAGGCCAGGACTCACTTGCTCATTTTGGCAACAATCTTAGGGTGAAGTTACCCTCTCTGTAAATTTCCTTCTTTCTCTGAAACTTTCCTTCAAATTATATCAAGGTTGTGCACCTCAGCAAAGCGTAGAGGAGTCTGAAAGAAGGAGGTATCCTTTTCTGCAGTGGCTTCTGTAAAATAAGAAATTGGATTAACCATAGCCTTCACTGGTGCCAGCCAGACCACAAAGTGTACCATCAACACTCCGCTGTAAGGTAAAAGCTATTGTAATTTTAAAAGAATATCAATTAAACATTCTGCCCCAGAAGTGCTATAACCTGACTTCAGATTTCTTATGAACTATGTCTTCTTGCACTCCTAAATAATACCAGAGTAAGAAGCATCAAATTACTTTCTAGGAGATATTTACAAAACTCTGGGATATTCTAAGCAGATATAAGCAAGTTTTATTATTCTGAATAGCACTACAAGCTGCCTTCCATCCACAGCACCATGCAGGCTGTCATTTTTGTAGTTAGGATGTATTTTGCAGCGAGACTTAACTGTTCTTTCAAGTGCACTGTACTGCTAGTTGTTGTCACAATTATTTATAACTAGGGACATCCATCTCCTACTAACCTTCTGTTCTGGTCCAATATACAGGAAACAGTATTTGGAGGGTTGAAGTACATTTATAAGAATTTCAACTCAATATTTCTTAGCCAGATTCTGCCCTCTGGGCAGTTTTTGACTGCAATCCCAGGCAAGTGAAAGATGGTATTCAGTCTTCCTCTCTATTGCGTGGTGTGTGTGTATAAAAACTTAATTTTTATGAAAGGTCAGGATGGCAAATGAAGATGTTCAGCTAAAGAAGTGCTTTTTCAAGAGACTTGTAAACATGAGACCACTAGTTGGGTTTCCTCTTTAAACTGTATCATAAAAGTACTGTAGCATTCTTTAACACAGAGAAGCAGTGGAATAGTGCATGAAACACTCAATGCCAAGAAATAATCTATCCCTAGATTAACAGTGAATTATCCTACAACCTTGAGAAAGTTACTTAACTGCTCTGTGTTTCAGTTTCCCCATCTATCAAATGGGGATAATGATACTTTGTAAAACCACTCTAAGGTTCTTTAAAAAATATATTATCATTTGGAAACTTGTAAAGTGCACTGGAATTTCTAAAAAAAACACCGAGAATATAGGAATAAGTATTGCTTTAAACATTTGTTGCAATATTTTAATACAAGTCATACCTTTCTTATAAGTACTTTACAATATTCTCAGGTGTTTATATGTACTATTTAAGTGAATCAACTACAATTATCATACCTCTAGCATACTGGATTTGAAGATACTACATGCTTTAAGTTTAAACTTGCATGAAATGCAAGTTGGTTGAAACATGAATCTTTTCATGGACCTCAGTAAGAGAGGGACTGGGTCCTATATTTTTTCCTAAGACAGGCAACAGTCCTCCAGCTGAGGTATCACTGCATTCTTTGAAACATACAATAATTAGGAAACCAAAAGAAAAAGAGATGACCATTGTGTCCTGCCTCCCCAACATTCTTTTCAGCATCTACATGATACAGATGCCACAGAAGACTCAGTCTTACTTTGAAGTGCAGGAAAATATATCATGGTAAGAGACTGAGTGTCATTCAAAGCATCCTTTGAAACTTCTTAAAAACTGCAGCTGAGCTTTGTATCTGGAGATGTTTTAATGATTAGTTTATTCTTCTGTACTTTCAGAGCACAGAAGCGCAAACTCATTACATGTTTAAAACTCAACACACTTTGCAGGCTTTAGATATTCAAATACTTCCACTTCTGAAAGTTTATCCTGCTTAAATATGTACTTGTAGGGTGTAATCCAAAAGTGGCTGGACATATATATTGTAGGTCAAATTCCAAGTCATCAATCAGCTGGTTACATTCTTTAAGGCAGGTATTTTAGYGCAGAAGAGAGCTGTTTCCTCAACTTCATATTAGAAGAATGGATCACAGAGTTTCTCAAATAATCAAGGCTACAGATGGGACCAAGCGTAGAAACTGCCAGGCCCAAAAGATTATTTTCTCTGGACATTATTAACAATCAAAAACAAGATAYCAGAACTGGGAATGGCTCGCAAGTTTAGAGACAGCACTCATTATAAACCAAATGCTACAATAGTTATTAGTGAAGGAGAAAAAAGTTGGGGAGATCCTACAGTCAGTTGATCTTTAGTAAGTATTTCATTCACTAACTTTGTAATACAGAGAACAGAATTTCTATCCATCAAGTTATTCAATCATATTTATAGTAGATAAAAATTTACAAGCATTAAGTTAGCTACAGTCACCTTATCTGCAAGTAAAAAATTACCTATATATTTGAATACAAAGGCAGCAAACTGGATTTTCTTATTCTTATCAAGATTAATATAATACTTGAATGCAAACAGGACAGCTAGATAAGAGTTAGAACAGCAATGTGTGAAATTCCCCCCATTTTTAGGTATGAAAGCATTCTTAGGTAAGAAAGCAACACCAGAAATATAAGCAAAAGGGAAAAAATAAGGTCATCCAAATTAAAATCATGTTAAAAAAAAAAATGTATGGCCCTGAATCTGTGGTAGACCTGTGAGGAGAGATCGCCATCTAGAAGGAGGGGAGTGAGGTGGGACGCCCTCAGATGTTTAAGAGCACAGAGTGTAGAAGAGAGTGCAACAGCAGGAATGTGCCCATGCAGGTCATGTTAAAGCTCCAAATGTCTCCAGCTCAGGTGAATGTGCAGAGAGACAATCACTTCAAGCAGAACTTTTTACTGATTAAGTCACTACCATAAATCTCAATATGTTCCCTGCCATATTGGCAGCGTGTCCCTTTTTTCCTTTTAACTGTGGGCCAGATCCTCAGCTGGTATAAGTTGGCATCGCATTTTGTTGCCTTCAGTGGAGCTAAGCCAATTGATGCCATCTGAGCATCTGATATTATATTTCTGTAGCAGTTAAAAAAATGATACAGTGGCATTAATTACTACATAGCCATGTCTCATAACCTCATGGCAGGGGTGGAAAGTCTTCTCATTTATAGTCACCAGTCAGCATACAAAGTGGAAGGGTCAATTGGCATTCCAAGCTCAGTTTGATGGCTGTAAAGCTACTAGTATCTATTTTTATTCGATTCCACAAGTCAGTGGTAGTCATTCCAAACACAGGAGACACCATTTCTCATTTTCCTATGTGATTTAAATACTTAAAATTTGTTAACTCAAAGGCATGTAGTAGCTATGCTATGTCCTTAAAGCACCATAAGCTATTGCATCAAAAATGCAATGGATCTGACATGCAGAAGAACAGGCAAACTGGGGCAGACAAAAATTCATTTAACTGAAAAGCCCAAGTCCCACTGCCAGCAGTGGATGCTAAGGGAAAGAGGGTAAGTACACGTTCATCTGTAAGCATTCTGCTACAGACCTACAGCATGTCAGAGATGCAAACTGAAAAATCCTTGAGGTTATAGCTGCAAGTCAAAATATACCTGTACTTTTATTCGTAACTGTTAGGAAGAGCTTTACAGTGATAGCTATGTAGCACCATTCTCCACTGCAGGATGCAGAGGAATCAGAAAATGCAAGGCAGTCATCTTTCCAAGGTCCAGAGGGACAGTGGTGGCAGAACTCAGAACACTATCTTAGTCATTTTATATTCATGTTCTTGTTTTCTGCTTGGGTTTTGTTGTTGTGAGGATTTTTTTCTGACAGGCCACCCTGCCCTGTAGAGCTAACTAGCTACCTTTCAATAGCCAGTTGGAATAAGGGCTTTGGATTTCTGACACCACACTGAGAACCTTGCCTCAGACACAGACATTCTCCAATTTATGATCTTCTTATAGAGAGGGCGGTCATTTTTTGGTTCAGCAAAGGAAGAAATGGAGCACAGGACTCATTATGGAGAACTGCACATTGGTTTGGACTATCTCTTACAATGACCTGACACTCATAGTTTATACTCTTTGTGTAAAAAGCCCGTATGTCCCATTTCACTGCAGAAGGAAATAACATTAACAGGAAAATCCTAACACCCAAATAAAACCCTTCTTCTCCAATGAAATAACATTTCCTACTTTCTACCCAACACAAAAAAGTGTAGGTTGGGACTCCAAAGAACAATGGTGGGCTCAGACACTCAGACATCCAGTAGAAGTAATGATCACTTGCATCAACATTTTAGATGCAGCAAAATGTTCATTAACTCAAGTAGGTAACTGAGGGTTATTGTCTGTGTGTTTGAGGGAGGGGTAAATGGGGATTTATTCTGTGGCACTGACTCTATCTTGGCCTGCTTTCATTTGCATTCCCTGCCCTTCCCAGTATTTCCTCTCATATATAATTATCTTCTCAGCTCCTAAGTTATTTTGTTTTAAGCACTTCATACCCCCTGGACACTCAACACTGAGATCTTACTGAACATTAAACAAGCAGATTCCCATCTTTGTCTTTAAATGGGTAAAATAAAAGTACTAACCTATCAGACAAAAAAATACTTATTCTCCACCTACTCATTAGAATTTGCATGTTATAGCAGCATGCACACTCCTAACAAGCTTCCAAATGGGGGATTGGAAGTAAGCAGACTCATTCTAGAAGTAAATGTAAAATAAATGGCCTTATGTTGGCTGAAGCATATGTCCCAAAGTGCAGATAGTTTGCTGTGGATATAATGTAACTACCTGATAACAAGCAAAGGCCAGGCCATGGGAAGATAAACCCTGGCTTGACTGACTTCAGCAGAGGTTTTGCTTGCGTAAGGACAGACCATGAAATTCAGGGATTTAGCCACAAAAGAGCAGAGCGACTGAGAAACAGGAAACAAAGAAAGAATGAAAAGAGTGAGAGAATGAAACATCAGAGAAGACAACAGATGGGGGAAGGATAAGAGTAAACAGGAAAACGTAAGAGGATGAACAGGAAACAGGAGAAGCAAGGGACACATACTGATTTGTGAAAGCTTTTACAGGATTGACTGCAAGTTTCTCTGCTCAATACATAGTAGTATTTAACATGCCAAAAGATGAGTAACCGAATCTACCTATACTAACCAGGAAAAGCTGTCCTGTTTTGGGAGAGTTTCTGTAAGTGCCTCTCTTCATCCATACCAAAATCTCAGTCTCCAGCTTTCTCCCACTCTCTTCCTCCACCTCTATTCACAGCTAGACTCCCCCTCTAGCTCTCATCAAAACAGTTTGCTGATGAGAAGGAACCATTTTTTTCCCTCACTAGTAATGGAAAAAGCAGCAACCGCCTGCCTCTCTCTCAGGCCTCAGCTCAGCAAGGAATTTGTATCAGAAGACTGCTGAACTGATCCACCGATGAGCAAAATTTGCAACCAAGAAGTAAGGACTCACGTTAAAGCCAGATGCCCTTGACGCTGTCTGTTTATATACCAGGAAGATGCCAGGATGCTGGTGAAGTGTACTTAGATTCTTTTCAAAAAATCCCACTGTGATGAAATGTCTTCACAGCCTCGCACATTTGCTATTGGGTTCTGATACTACAAATGGAGGAAAATGATGGAAGCTCTACTACTGTCATTCTAGAGAGTGTTCCACCGGGAACAGCTTCGGATGACGAAAAGAAATTACGACTTTCTCTCAGAGCTGAGTGTATCTGAATGTGGCAGATAAGATCCACACTGCAAAAAGGTTTGAAACCTATTACGTACCCAGTAGAAAATGTAAGAGCRTTTTGAACAGACACATTCTGCCTAACTCAAATAAAATTAAACCAGTTGATTAACAATATGTCTTAAATTCACATGAAGAGTATCATCCATCTTTAAAAGCTTGGTCTCCCATTTTTGTATATTATACTTGACAGAAATATGTCCACATTCAGTCATTTTGCCTTAAGTCAGTCTTAGGATCCAGCTGTTCTGATATTGATGAAAATTTTAATCTTCAAATACTTCATTTAACTATTATTTAAGAAATATTATTGCTTAAATGAGATGCTCCCGTCACAAAAAAAGTGCTCATAAAAATATCTGCCTTACTTTTTTTTAGAAAACACATTTTCTGTGTCCAAATTTTATAATAATCCATAAATGTGTTTAGTCATCCCTACCACAGGGGAAGAATGTAAGTAGGGAATTTCTGCCTGACAGAAATCCTGCAAGTGACAAAGCTTCTAATTTTGACTTCAGTGGAAATTTTGCCTCAGTATGGATTCACAGGATTTGGCCTATGCTTTGCAGAGATGACTGGGATTCAAGTATATTATTACTTAGATAATTGTTTTGCTAGAATCTCAAGTGCACTCTTAGAAGAACTAGAGGGAATGAGTTTGACAAGAGATCAAAGAGATCAATTATTATTGTGTCCAGTGGACATAAAGTGTCCAGTGGACACCAGCTGGATGGACAGAAGATGGGAATTAATCCAGTTTATTTTTAGGGTGCTAACATACAAAGTAGAGTAATTTCTTTCCTCCCCAAAAGCATGGTTGGCATTTATATTCCCACTTCTTATGTAACGGAGCTTTCCTAATATTTATTATTTATCAAAAATACTTGTTTTCAGTGTTTCCCCAGGAAGCTGATATACCCAATTTCAATTTCTAATTAGAAAAAGCCTGCAGCTGTTACTAACAGGCCAAACGCTGAAATGCTTGCCCGGGATTTAGACTGTCCACTGTTACAGATGCAATGTGACTAAGACTCCCCATGACATCTAGGTGATAGGTCTGGGGAAATCTGGCCAGGCACCTTGATAATAAACAGAAATACACAGGCTATGCAGTCTCATAACTTCCATGTCTCAAGTCTGTTTCTCTGTTTCCTCTCCATTGACACCTCTTTCCTCCCTTTGAAAAGATGTGGAAGGGAACCAGGAAAAAAGCAACAGCCCATAACAGAGTTGTTCTAAATCTCCCTGAAGAAGCAGACAGAACAAATGGCTCCTCAAAAGTGAATCCCAGGTGAAAGCTCCATGCTGCGGTTCTGTAGTCCTAAAAACAAGAAGGGATGCAGATATTCTTTACGCTGGAACAACCTAGCCTCTAAACTTGTATTTACTCCAGTAAATTGCTCTTCCTTTAACCCGTGATTTTGCTAGGTAGTAATAATTTTGCACTGTTGCTCAGAGGACAACTCTTTGCTTTGCTAACTATCTGTTATGATGTGTATGTCATTGCAGAATTTGGCCATGTAAATCCTGAAAGTAATTTGCAGCTCTGAAACTCAATTCTGGTATATTTCTTCAAATCCTATGCTGTCAAAACTCAGTGAAACTCCGAAAAGGATATGAAGATAACATCTATAAACACTGCAGCTGGGTACACAAAAAGCTGCAGAGGAAGAATAAGGGTTACCAGAGAAGGAAAATACTGTTCATTACTTAGCATTGTTTCTTGAAGCATAATACCTGTACCTGGAAACTTCACATTCCTACCTGTATATCACATCAATATTACAGGGGTAAATCTCTCCAGAAGGAAAGAGAAACGAAAAAGAGAAATGAAACAAACAAACAAAAAGGTACTCACTAGGTAGTATCTGCAGATGTTCAACTAGCAACTTCACTTCTCCCACTCCTTCTTCCAGCAAAACCCTATACTATGAGCATTACAACTATTAGATTTCTTCTCTTGTGTGCCCAGTGACAGAAGTTCATAAAAAGTTAAAGGATAATACTCAGGAGAAGCCAGTAATAATCTTGTGTTAAAATATCCACATAATAATAATACCACTGTGACGGTAAATTTCCACCTTGGGTGTTAAATACTGGTGTACTTGAGCTTCTCCTATTCCTGTGGCTTAGGCAATGCTCTGCTCAGGAAGCTCAGGATAAGTCTGTCCTCCCGCTATTCCGGCATGAGCTAGCTCAGCAGAAGAGACTTTTATTCTGATACGACTCAACCAAAAAGTACTCCGGACAGATATACAAGGAAAACAGAAAATATCCCACAAACAGCAATCATATCATTATTATGTATTCAAATGTAAAGTGTTTACAGGATTAAGCAGTAACAGCACTGACACAATAACACATAGCATGGCCTCATCCTGCAAGCCTCTCTCAACTGAATAATCCTAACTAAGTGTGTGCAGTCCCTTGCAGGGATTGTAAAGTGCAGAAAACTATGAAATTTGGGAAGAAACAGATCAAAAAGCTGAAGCACACAGCAGTGATGTGACTCACTTAAAATTCTACAGAAAACAAACAGAAATTCATAAATAAAACTGTTTCTGACTTTTGATCTTGTCTGTGGGACACAAGATCTCTCCCATGAGAATAAATATACCAAACCAAAGCAACCCCTCCCTTGACATTTCATTATATTTCTCTAATTGTCTCAATATACCAGATCAATTGCATTTGAAAATATCGCTATTAAACCATAACTAGACCATCTTTGGAGCCTTTGTTTGTCAACTGCATCAAACAACAATTCTTCTGCAGACAAGAAATCAGACTGTATTTTTACAATAATTGCAAGCCATTTCTAGGAGAAAGAGGTAGCAACAATACCCAAGGAAATAAAATAACACACTTTTGTGCTTTCCCATCAAACCCGATAGTGGTATGGGTTTAAATCAGTCAGAGGCAGCTACGCATGAGAGATTGCACTCTGCAGGCTCTATCAGTCAGAAGTCAAGGATACACGTCCATGATTTATCATACTTTTCATGGTAATTAGCTAGAGTGCCATTTTGCTTCTAGTAGCATCACTCAACTTTCTTTTTTTAATTTGGTCTTTTTTTCTGCAAATGAATTTACATATTTCTCAGTCTCCCATCCCCTACTATGTTTTATTTATGAATATAGGCCTTCCTGATGGTAACTTTAATGTGAGGAAGGTAGTAATTAGTGTACCTATCTGCTAAGTTAATCCCTTTCCCACAATGTCTGCAGAGAAGTTTAAGGTAAGTAACAGTTTACAGTCAATATTAGGTTTAATTATGCTTAATGAGGGTAACTGTCTCTGTTTACTAACTGCACCTAGGTGTGTAGCTCCTATATGAGTTTTTCTCCCAGCCTCATTCTGCGCTGTTAATAGTGCCACTGTGTGTGGTACGTTGTGGTGCTTTAATCTGTAAAACTGTTCCAGGAGAGCCAAGCAAGTGAGGCACCTGTTTCAACACAGGTTCAGAGGGAGCAGAACAATGACAGCTTTGTGCAAGGAGAAAGTTTTACTGTCTGGTATTTTAGGGTATGCAGTGCATTAGAGAAAAGCAGGGGGAACAAAACCAAACCAGACGTTCCCCAAGACCCTCCTCTTAAAAAAAATTTAAAAATAAAATAAAGCACTCGTTCCCAGTTTGCAGGGATGATCCCCAAGAATGTTTCCTGTAGGAGTTACTGCATTCTTCTAGTCCATCAAAAGCTGTGTTAACAGTTAATACCCTGAAGTTAAACAAAACAATGAGGACTTCTTGTCTTACTCATATTTCATGAGTAGGTATCTTCCAGAACTAAAAAGATTCTACAGGCAACTGAAGATGTCACCAACGTTGTCTTATAACTCTATACTAGTAAAAGGTCAAAAGCAAAACCTCAGATCCAAAACCAGTTCTACTTCAACTGCATTGTTTTCAGCCTGTGTGTAATGTTGTTACTTCAGTCCACGTCTTCCTGAAAGGAAGATCTAGATTTGAGTTTACTTCATTACTTTTTGCCATAACATTTTCCTTTGTGATTTCATGTATTACCCCCTTGGGAAATTCATGTGATGGGAGATTTTTTATACATATTTATAACTACCTATGAAAAATGTACCTTCCTAAATCTTTCACTCCCTAGGATGCATGGATTTAAGAATTCTTGTGTGTGTGCACGAGGAACTAAGTTTGCAGGAGAAGTGCCAAAAAACAAAGCTGTTCAATTTCCAATGAGAAATGGAAGTGGAACACACACTGAAATTGTTCTGTAAACGGAGCGGTTAGTTCATTTGATTTTTCCAAAGCAGTAAGAAGTGAGTTCTGCATTTCGTTCCTATCAGAGAAATGTGAAGTTTGCTCAGACATAGCTTAGGGGTTTTATTTTTTTCGTTTTCTTTTTTGGCCTAGTGAGCACTCTGCATGAGTCCACATAGTTCCCTCCTTATTTTTGCCATTGGCAAGACTTCAAGAAAAAATCTCTGGTTAGAAAATTGTTCAAAAAAAAGGGGGAAAACCTTCAGCTAAATCATGCTTTTTGTTTTTAAAAAACACCCAAGTATTTGATTGTCAAAGTATCAGTTACTAAAGTAAGATTTTATCTAAAGGCTAAACTCTGTAATTCTGGAAGCTATATCCAGATCAACATGCTTTGACTGTACAGATTTCAAAATCTAAGCTCAAGTCTCTTCGTTAAGGCTTGTATGTATTATTCCTACAACGTGCCAAACTAACCCTAACACCCATATTACTGGATGTTAGGGAAAAGGCTTCTAAAAGAGAAGTGAGATTTTGTAACTGATGTCTTTCCCTCTCAACACTGTGTTCCAAAAAATGTGATCTAAACTTGTAAATACAAGTTTAACCACTATGTAAAACTGCTAATAGCTACATAACAAAAAAGAAAAGATACCTGCTTTCAAAGTGACAGCATATTCTTCCTTTTGCCATTTAAGACATCAATATTCAGACAAACACAGACTCCATTATGAGATGAAAATTATTTACATGCACATATATTCTTCAGAAAATTGGCAAGGTTTTGTATCCAAGAAGGGAGCAGAAGTAGGAGGGGTCACTTTACTGCTTGAATACAAAATCCAGCAGCTAGCTTAATTTTATGACTTAAAATACTACAGAATGACTCTGAGGATCTGGAAAATTTAAACAACTCATGATTTCAAGGATATATTATGGAAAAATCTAACTGGAGAATGAAAACAGCACTTAATACAACTGGCCAACACCAGGAGAGGGCTTATTCAAGTTACTTTGCACCTGCTGCTGCCTTTCAGTTAGTGCCATAAACAAAGCTTGGGTAACTGAACATTAACCTATTTTACTAAAGCACAGTCCTAGAGTTAGAGACAACAGGATTACCTGCAGGCCACTGATGTTCAGTGTACATACACATGTAACTGTCTCCTCAAAAATCCACAGGCAGATCTCCAAACCATAGGAAGCAGATCTCCCTGACAGAAAGATGGATGTGGGCATTACTATGAAAATCTGTGCAGCTCCTCTCCCCAGACATCTGGCTGGAAAAAAAAACCCACACTTTTCTGAAGAGCCTGGGAGGAAGGTGGGCTTGCTTACTTGGATCTCTCTGGATAATAACTAGGTTTTTCCCATTACTTGCCTCCACACATCTCTCTGCTCAGATTCACCAACTATAACGAAGAACCTTGGGAGGATAAAGATTTTTAAAAACTAATTGCAAAATAACCAAAGAAAAGCTATTTTTCAAACATCCAGAGTTTGCTTCAGTAAAAATCAGGTTTTTCCAAGATCTAGGGAGGCTCAGTCACCCCTAAATGAAATGAATCTCTGCTGCAGTATAGCGTCTCAGCAAAGAGAAAGATACTCTCCCTTGATGACCTCTGAAGTAACGATGAGAGTCTCCAGTCTTGGTGGAGGAGATTACCTGAGAGACATACAGTCTGGTGGCCTCCAGAATCTCAAGGAGGCTTAAAGCTTATATTGAAACGGCTCATTTCATGTTTATAGCCCAGCCAAGCAGGTGGGACTGGAACATTGTGTTTTAGCCACATACCAATCAAACTGTTAGAACGTAACTTACAAGAGAACTCTTAGACACAGATACTGAGATCTTGGGGCAATCCCATCTCATAAAGAACATTTAAATGTGCCTATAAACATTATTGTAAAGATATTTTAATTCAGAGGAAGGAAAAAGTTTCTGATCAAAATTCTGCAAATGACCATAATTCAGAATATTAAAAAATTAAAGGAAAATTCCTTATATAATTAAAATGCTCTATGAGTAACTAAGTAGCAACGTTTCTTGCTTCTTTATTGTTTTCTTCGATATTGATTTCTCACCACAAAAAATACAAGTTTTCAGCTGCTTGCCTCTCAGAAGAGCCTCTGCCTACTTTCGTGAATTCTCTCTGCCATCCTTAAGACATTCCTTCTGAAGGCAAAGAGACTTGTATAATCCCCAAAGTCCTATTAATATCAGTAAGAATGATACAGGTTTGATTCAAAACAACCAGAGGGAATGGCTAAAATGGCCTCAAAGCTGTTTTTCAGAGTCAGAATGGTCTACCTCATCTAACTGGCACTGAAATGTGCTGCTGCCATGTAAATGGTCCAGCTCACACTGCTGCTGACGCCTTGCTGTCTCTCATTTTGTTGTCTGCTATTTTATTTGCTGGTACAGGAGGAAGAGGGGGTTGGCCTTTTAGTGTCCCGCATTGCTGATAACACTGAGTTATGCAGTAATGCAGCTCTGCTAATCAACATAATGTTATGGTTGGTTTTGACTGGAAGGTTTACAAAATGAACGAGGCACATGGAAGGTGTTCAGCGGCATCACTACAATGTCACCATACAATGTCTGATTCAGCTCTAACAGGAAAACAGACGTCCATCGATAGAAAGAGGGGACAGGGAGAGAAAGAGGAAGATACTGAGACAGAGGGAGAGAGAAAGCAAAAAAGAGAGAAAAGGAGAGAAATAAAGGGAGGGAAAGAAAGAAGGAAGGAGGGAGGGAGAGAGAGAAGGGGAAAAGGATTTCAGAGTACTACTCAGTGAAAGATGTATCTATTGAACTTTGCAGGACACAGTAGTGTTTTGAAGAGAAAATCTTGTACCACCAGATGGAGGATTTAACCCTCCCTTTTACAATTAGTCCCTTGTCAACCGAAGTTCTACTTGTATGGAAAACCGTGGAAGCCAAGTGCCTACTGGGTTTAAAAAAGACAACAGAACAGAAACCTGACCAGGAGGAGGAGCAAAAAATTCACTGTCCTGAGCTATCCATTGAAGAAAATTAACTTTCCCAAAACAAACACCAGAGATACTAAAGATCAGTACTTTAATCTGTCTGGCCACCTTAACATTGACATCTAGACAGCAAAATTGCTATTTATTCTTTCCAATGAAGGTAAATTGACTCACTGGCACAGAAGAAAGAATTTAATACCAAATTTTGTTCCATGTGGCAGAAATGCCAAGTGTAACCTGCACCACATCCTCCAGATATTACAAGATGATCTGCACTTAAGATGAAGAAGAAAATCAGAATGACTGAAAGGAAAGTTTCTTCTTGGCTTCCACCCTGGCAATCAATACAGCTACATACATCTGTGCAAGAACCATGGTAGTTAAATACCTTCTTCTGAATCTCAAAAGACTTCACTGACATCTATTCCTTGCCTGCACTTTTTCACTCCCAGTGGACAGGGACATTGTCTTTTTCATAGAGGAGGTGGCAGATCATGGCCCCTGGCAAATCAACACGAATCACAGGCCACATGATTCAAACATGTGCTACAGAATTTTAGCATCCTGAAACTCCACTCTTAAAGCACTGAATGAGGAAACCTGTTGTACTAGTGTGTTGATTAAAGAGACCAATACTTTCACATTCATTTTCAAAAATGGTAAAGGAGGGAGAGTAAAACATTACCTCTCCCACTTTTACCTTTTATATAGAAAAATAGGTGCACTGGCCTTGCATTGTTAGTTTTACTAGAATATCTGCTGAATAACACAATGCATATGCATGCAGGTAAACACAAACATGCAGGCACAATACTGAACTTTGTGTTGGCAGCCAGACTGCAGTAACCCATGTCCCCTGGGCAGCAATCAGCTATGAAGAAACAGGAAAAAGTTAGAGTAATGATTAACTAGCCCAGTGGGCTATTATTCATGACAAGTAGAGCAGCAGCAGTGGAGGCTGCGATGCCAGTCGCCTCTCCCCCTGGAATGCTGCTGGATGCCTGGAATCAAACGCAGTACAGAAAAACCAGCAAATGTAATGGCAATATAAGAAAGAAGCTGAATTTCCTCTCTTGGAGTCTGCACGTAAGGAAGACATGTGCAGGAGTAGAGATTTTCTGTTAAGCTTGATGTTGAAAGAATATGACAGATTCCAGTATCACCATTTATCAAATATGTATGCATAGATTTTGGTAAGATTAATAAGGTTATTGGTATCAGCTATAGGCAATTATTTCCTATACAGCAGCAAGCAAACAACTCTAATGGCAACTGGCAAGTATCAATGTTGATAGCTGCAGCCATGGTGTTAGTACTGGAGCAGATGGTTAAAGTGCATCCATTTAGGTGACAGACTAAACCATGAGTATCCCTATAGCCAATCAGGGAAAAATCAGTGTCATCATGGCTGTTCCCCTTCCTTTGGTGCTTTTACCCTGCAGTCCCCAGCAAGCTCCAGAAATTCTTTCAAGATTCTTTCAAATCTTTCGAATTCTTTTAAAGCAGTGCATTAAAGGTGAACATACTGCAACACCCATTGTATTTCTCTTGGTGCTACCTCAGTCAGCATTTTGCAGAGAGACAATACACTACTGCCTGGACTTCAGCTTGAAAAACCAAATTCCATCTGATTTTTTTCTAGCTTTCAACGATTTAACTTCATCAGCCATGGCAGAAATGACAATCAAAGATTCAGTTTTATCTTTTATTTTCCAACAAAAGCATTTGCTGCTTATTTAAGAAGATGTTGAAAGAAACTATTTAGCAAAAAAAGGCAAATTCTATCTTTCAATAAACTCACTTTCCCTCTGAAAGGCTTTGCTCTGTGTGTGGATTATTCATTTACTTTAATTATTTTGAAGTGCCTCTGTTTGAGTGGGTAGGAGTTAAGTATCCACAACACCAAAGTAGGTCCTAGAGTTAGTTGTTGTAAACAAAATGTTCTGCAGTGGCCTAAATCTGCACAAGTAGTAAGCCCTGAGTATTGTGGAAGTCCTTTTCCACAAAGAGTACTTCTGAAAGCTATGGGACCCAGGTCCATGAGCATATATTATGGGACTCACGTTGTTTGGACAGGTAGTATCTTTCTAATCATGAACACATACAAATTCTTTTTCTCATTTTGTAGAAAAACAAAAATGTTGCTCTTATTTAAATGTGGAAAGCAAAATCCCACCTGGAAGAGGCTGGTACCAACTAAAGCAACTGACCAGAAATTTTAATCTGTCGTACAGGAGGATTTATTAGGACACAATGACCAAGTGATATAAGAGAATGCAGAGAGCCAGAACAACATACACAACTAGGCATGTAATCAAAAACAAATAACAATCTTTCATAATCTCTCTAATCACAGCTCTCTCTCACAGACACACATATACACTCATGCACAGACACAGGAATACTTCAGTTGTCACCCTTTGTTAAATGTTTTCAGCCCAGGTATCTTTCTGGTTAATAGGTACACACACTAAAAACAACAACAAGAAAAAAACAAGCCAAAAAAGCCCTAGGAAAACTTCAGATGGAAGAGTTTGGACACAGTTATGTGCACACGTTCACAGAAAGAAGAGGAGGAACYGAATCTGGGGAAAATACACAGGATTATCACTTTATAGGCAGTGGACACTGACTTGAACAAGGATGCCAAAAATAAACACATCTAACATTTAAACCCCAAGCTGTATTTTCAGTGACACCCTTTCTCCCATGACTGTATGTACACTCAAAACCAAAACCCCAGGAGCTAAACATCCACAGCCTTGAGGAATTTCAGTTCTCAATCTCAAGAAAAAGCTATTGCCCAAACTTTCTGCTGTATCCACAGGTCTCTACTACCACATTCTGATTTAAGGACCAAAGAGAGACAAACCAGTTGAAATGAAGAGTTTGCACTACCCATTCCTTCACAGATATGGAAGGTATGRTGTAGGCATCTGGAAAACCAGAAGATATCTTCTCTGGTAAATCTCATTTTGTAAGTCTCCCCACTTTCAATTTGCATTCGTGTGCTTTACGCATACTTCCATATAAATTTATAGCTCCTCTGCACTGTTGCCCATAGTTACACCCAGTATCTACAGGTAAGCCTGCARCCCTGTTCCTCCACGGAGGTAAACGAGAAAGGAAGGAAAATAGTATGAAGGAAAGCAGGAAAACAATTCTGCACTTACTCGTCTGTAGTTGGCGGTTTTATCTTAGGAATAGTTGCTTTAAATACAAGTTGTTGTTGAGGTTTGATTTAAAAAACTCTGTCAGTTTTGACATTCAGGTGGAAGTATTGCTGCTGGCTCCAGAACAATTTGCATATCTTATCACTAAATAAAATGTCTGAGGTGTGCACCAATCTGATGAAATTATAAACAAGAGTCCACACAAGCACACATACCTTCCTGTTTGATTTCTGTTCTGTTCACTCCTCTATAATAAATTATATGATCATCTCATCCTAGCTGGAGGTTTAACTGTGCATGTAAAAAGGAAAATGACAGCAGCCTATTCTTTTTCACACATTACAGCTGAGAACCTGACAAAATTGTGGATTTTGGGAACAAGCAGAAAACCTTATTTTATTACCATCTACTTCCTCTTTAATTGCCTCAAAATTGGTGGAAAATCCCACGTATTTATGCATTTTTAAAAATATTTTCCCACACTGAAAATAAATAAATAAATGAAACTACACCTCTTTTACTACAAGGACTAATATACATGCTTAACTTTATGTCCTGCAATTAATCTCATCTACTTCAACAGGATTACTCATAATGCTGTAAGTGAAATACATGTGTAAATCCTTGCAGAATCATGGCCTGAATTGCCAACAACATTATATGGCACAATTAAATACCTAGGCCTAGAATGGCTCTTCAGAAAGATTAGGAAAAAAAACCTTTAGGCATAATAAGTAACAAAATCTACTCCAGGGAGCAGCTATGGGAGAAACAGTATTGAGGGAGTTGCCTTCCCTTGGGAAATTCACCTGTCACCAAATCCTTCCAGTAATTCACCTTCTTCCTCTACCAGTTATCACCTTCACTTACCACTCCCTTCTCACTCATCAAATACCATTCTCCCTCTCCACACATCCTGCTGCTGCTGCTATGTGACAAAGGAGACAGGAGATGCATCTTACTCCTCCTTATTCTTTTGTGCAGTGAAGTAGGATGAGAGCACAGTCTAGCCCTWACATTAACCCGCACAGTAATAAACAGCTCACGTGCTAATTAACAGAGCTGGGTGCATAACTAAACGATTTCACCAACTTTGCTTCTTAACCTGTTGCTGAATGGTTCACATGCTAGTGTCTCACTGAAAATTATTTGCCCAGTAAACTCTATGGACAATCCTTAACCTATTACTGGAGTTCGTTACAAGAAGCTGCTAATCAAAACATATACAAATTGGATGCCTAAATTGCCTAGCTCTGTCTCCTGATGAGTAGCTCACCATCTGGTTTCTTCTGCAAACACGAATGTTATATCAGAAGTTACTCTCTGTACATTATCTAGTTTTTGACTAAAATCCACGGCTTCCACAAACACTTCCGCTTGTAAATTAACTCAGTCAGAAATATTAACTGAAATGCCAGGAAAACAAAGTCAATCCCTTAAAAGTTCAAATGACTATTTGTCACAAACATTTCACCTCTACTAATGAACTGCAAAAATGAATGATAGAAAATGCAAAACTGTATTATGTTTAGCAGTTAACATTTTAATAAGGAGGAGATTAGCAATTTTTAATACCTCCAGTGCTCTGTTATATACAGTAGCACAATAACTGAATATTTTAATTGCTAATTATTTAGACCTCATTCAGTTCTCACTCAGGCAAAACTCCCATTGAGGGACTCTTGCCTGAGAAAAGAGCTACAGGATTTGTCTTACTGTAATTTGAAAAAACTTTACATTATCATAAAAACTGTCAAGTTATAGTGAGACAAAAATCATTAAATCCTTAGCAATATTAAACCCTACTGAAAGTCCCACTGACTCTTAACGCCAATGTTTTTATATTAAGTAAAATAGATAATTGCAGTTTACCAGTTGTAAACTTACCTGTATAATTTATGCCCAGATATGCTGGTGCTCTTAAAGAGGTCTAATAATGTTTTGAGTCTCCTTACCGTCTCCCTGCTTTTCCCCTGTGGGAAATCTCAGTTCAAATGTGATAGGGAAATAGCATTTCCAAACAACTATGATATCAACACCTTCAGAAACCCAAAAACTAGCATTTGGTTTTACCTTTTGACTTCGGACTCCAAAAGGGTTAAGAGCAGCTCTCACTTCTTTCTTATGCTGCTGTAAAGAAAAGAAATGCTTATGTTTAGGATTTGGCACACACAACACCTTGAGTTTTCATAACAGTCAAATAGCTAGGCATTCAGTGGGGGAAGTGGGTGGAATGCTGTATATATATAAACATATAGCTATCTGAAGGAAGACAAAACAAAGTCCTACACATTCACATTTAGTACACAGATGATGAACAAATAAGCTAAACGTACTAGTATCCAAAATGTCATGTTATACACATCCTTCAGAGAGAAAAGTTACACAACTGAACACCAAGCTTAAAAAAAAAAAAAAAAAAAATCTCAGTTTTTCCATTAAGTGTAGTTTCATTCCTGTTAGAAATAAAAGCAAATGGGTGTCACAACCAAAGTTTTGCCACTTATATTTGCCATTCAAATGCATTTGTGGAAAAAGTTACAGGTAAGTACTCTAACAGGTCAAGAGTTTGAAGAGGTTCTTTTATTTTTTTTGAATGAAAAATTGTGTATGAAGTCTTTGCATCTTTCAACTATAAATGGCTTTAATGACTAAAATGTTCAGAAAATCTCTCTATAGGCTGCATTTTGAAAAAAGAATTAAAAACAGACTTAATATCATATACCACTAATTACCAAAATGTTCAGAAGCAGCTGCCAAACAGCTGAGGAAAGAGTATTCTGAAGTCTGAGAATAAGACTTGGGCACCCTCCTTCCACCAGTTCAGAATATGTTTGAGAGACCTGGTTGACATAATTTCTAACTCCTGTTATAAGAGGTTCACTTAGACTACAATGCCCAAATCCACTCCAGCCAGGCTTCTTGCTTCCTCGCAGGAGCAGTGAGATCCCTTCATTCATCTTCCACCTAAGAACCTGTGTCCAAAGCTAATACCAGCTCGAGTATGGCAGGATGAAGCTAACTAAGCCTACTGGTATTCTTTAATCCTTCGCTGGTGAGGGGTTTTCAAAGCTAGCCACAAAGACATTTTAATCACTGAGATTTTGACCCCTTTGTCATACTGCAGAACTGATTCAATTGCACTTACTTGCTACAGACCTGTCCCCTCAAAGCTAAGATGATTTTTTTTTTTTTACCTGTTAACGGACCTGTGATCTGTAACCTCTTAAAAGTAATGTTAACAGAAAAGAACTGCTCTGTGGAGCACCCTTGCTTATTTAGAAAGAAAGGACACGAAGTGTTGCTTTCTCAAATAAAGAAGATGTAACACCAGCAGGCTTTCYGGCTCGGCACTTCCAAGCCTGACTTCCCACCAGTTCCTGGCTACTACAGGGATGCTTCTGTTGCTTTCTCAAAGATACGCTTGCAATTTCTTTTCACATCTGCAGCCTTCCTCTTGTTTTCCGGGTGTTTTCTACCTCTGATCATCACAATCAAACGATGCCCCAGCTTCAGCATTCGCAGAAATTTCCCTATGGCAAACCCCCCCAGCCTACATGGGTCAGTCCTGAGCGTACACAGCGTAGTCTGTTCGACGGCGGCTTCCACTGTTTTCAGGGAAGAAGGTTTATTTTGCTTGAACTAAGGCTGTGTAGCATGCACTTCAGCTTTCATAAGGTCTGCAGTTGCCTGAATAGACACACTGGATGGCAGCTGTTAGCACTTTCCAACATTACACAACCATGGTCTGGAATAGTCTGTCAGTTCTGTGCAGACAATGAATAAAGCAGAACAGAAGGCCTAAAATATTGAGTAATGAGGATAGGATTTTGACCTTTAAATGCTGTTAGATGTATTGCACGAGGATATGTTTGATTTAAGTGATACTATTAGGTATAAAGCTGTGCTGTTTGCCTAATGTCTAACTCATCTAACAACTGAACCACTCTGTACTTGCTGGCACACTATGTGCTGCAGCGAGAGATGGCTCTGCTGAGTGAGCCCAGTAAGGGAGSGTGGCACCAGGGAATCTGGAAGAGATGAAAAGAGGGGAAAAAGCATTGGAGAAACTGATCATAAGGTGAAAGAAWATATTTTCTATTTTAAACCCACTGATCGGTCAGACCCGTGGTGGTACTTAGACATTATCTCCTCAAGCTCTGCGAAGGATTAAATCCAAGTCAAAAGTCTCAGTTTCCCTTCTCTAGTCTACTAGCATTTGAAATTTTGTACAACTATCCATGATGTACAGAGCTATCGTTTTGTCAGTTGTGATTCTTGCCAGAAAGTACTATACAAGAGTCTGTATACTGTAACTGTTATGGTTACTTTTCCTTATTTTCACAATCATTAATTGATCCTTTCCAAACATCTGAATACCTGAGTTTAATTAGTGGCAACACTTCTGCCACATAGGTTTTAAAACTATTTTTGTATGTGATTTAAATTAATCAAGCCTTATACTTGAGATGGTCATTTGTTGGACCAAAACAGCTACTATAGCGTACCATATCCAAAATTACAGGCCATTCATTTTGTTTTCAATTCCAATCTCCATGTTTACATTTAATTGTTTCACTTGGATCAAGAGCTTATTGGTGATTCAAATTATATCATATCAAGTAATACCCTCTAAATCTGATGCATTCACAGGACATCATTGATGTGAAAAACTATGCATGCAACTCAGGAAACCGCTTTTGGTCCACTTGAAAGTTAAACCCCACATACTAAGCAAAGGCGAATACTTTACAGCATAGGATCACAATAAGCTTACTGACCTCAAAGTCACAAAATGTATCACAATATTCAGAGAGGCTTGAAGTAGATCATGGTAATTTCCTAGAAAAATGTGCTTTCAAGGATGAAGTAAATTAGGTACACTTAATACCTCTGCTTTTTAAAATATCTAACCAGAACGAGATCTACCACAAAAATAAGAAATACAGAAATGGACAACTTAAACAGTGCTGAATTTAAAATGCTTCTTCTGCTATGCCAGCTGCTCATACAGTAACAACAGCATACTGTACTGCTGTTCAAATGCAAACAAGAAAGAACTATACATACTTGTTCATTTCCTTATGTTAATGCCTTATAAACTGCATGGCCTTTTGACATTTGCTACTAATGAAAAAAATCCTATTCAGTGAACTATCATCAGATTAAGTGAGACAGAGATAAATACATTCTGTTCAAGAATATGTAAAGAACGTGTCAATTTTATTTACATTTTCTCTCAAGGTTATGGAGCTTTCATCGAGGGAGGAGAAAATATTATAGGATGATAACTGTGAGGATCTTTTCTTTTTAAGACTCTATATTCCATGAACAAAATGCAAAGAATAAGATAAATTATATTAGCATCACTCCAGTTCAATTCCTTCCAAACAGTCATCATACGTACAAACTAAACTCTGGTAGCAAGTGGATGAAAGGAATCACTGTTGATTAATGCTAAGAATATAGGAGCCAAAAGGGTTCCAGACAATGATTCACTGTGAGACTACCAATAAATCTCTTGGTCTCTTTTGAGATTCAGTCAACCTGGCACGAACACTGGGTAAAGCATATCCTTAGCAAAATGGACAATGCATCACAGCAGTGCTCTTTTTAAAAAAAAAAAAAAAAAGACTTGTGTGTGAATTTAATGTCTATGGAAAAGTCTAATCTGGCAGTCTTAGAGCTTGAAATCCTCTCATTTCCAGGACAGTACTTCTAGCAGCAGAACAGATTGACTCAAACAGGCTCACCACTACCCCTCAGCCTTGAACTGAGGGACCACGTTGAGTAGTCAGGTTTTGTGGCTGGTTCAACCTCTTTCATTGGACTTACAACCACAGACCAATTACTGTTGACTGTAGTAATGTTTTCTGTGATATGGACTTCTGTCCACTGAGAACTAGAGTTGAGATCTCTTTAACTTGTTTCAAGAGTCAAGCTTGTCTGTCAAGGGGGGGAAAAAGGGAATAAAACAAATGACTAGCATTAAACTCCATGATAAAGACAGATTCTGGAGAATTTCTGAAGACAACTGCCCAAAGCAGACCACTGACCTAGTCTGCAAGTATAAGATAATGAACTGGATATGAACTGGCTTTTTTGCAGGAAAGGAAGCTTCGTACATGTACAGAAAAATTTTAAAGAAACAACAGTGTTACAGTACCATTCTTAACGCATGAAGAAGTCTTTCAGAAAACAATTTAAGTTCCCTGTGCACTTCTAAATTCTATTTGAAAAGGACTATCTGCCCATATTTATCTCCATGGAAGACTTGGATTAACTGTCTAGRCCCAGGACAAAATGACCTTTGAAGGCAACAGTCACGTGATGGAGAAAGGGGAACATCTGTAACACTATCTACCAGGTTAACCTCCTCTTAATTTTATGTACCATAACTTTACTTAAACAGAAATCATCACCTGGAACATGAGAAGTCAATGGCATTCTTAATATCAAGAGGTACTAGCAACGAGCCTGTGTATTTCTTCAGAAGGAAATACCAATGCAGACAGTGAATTAAAACATGCCATGGTAACAGATGAAGACTTCAACTGTCAACAAAATGAGGCTATTAATTCTCACATAAACAGTCTTTTTAAATCTTTGATTTTTAATATACAGTCCAAAGATCACTCTCACATTTCAGCAGCTTTTGTCTTTTAATGCCAATCACTGCAACTGACTTTTCTCAGTATCCTGTGCTTTCTCTCCCCTTTGCAAAAGGTGAGTGAAAATATCAAATGATATCTTACTCTGCCAAGACCAAAGGAACAGTTCAAACGTTCAAAAAAATTAGGCAATGACTTTGCTTAAGGCAGGGAGGGAATGTGATTAGCAGTGGGGTGGATCACTGCCTGGCAGGGGAGGGAAAAAAAAAAAACCCGGAATCCAAATCTCTTCTCATTCTCTGTTTCAATCTACGCTTAGGTCTAGACTATGTAAACAGCAACCAAAAATTACTGGATGGAGAACACGGAATTATTTTGCTGCTCATCACGTTCTTTTCTCAAGTGACAGATACTGAGCCAAGGGGAACCTGGGAAACTATTGGCCTGTTCATTACCACCAAAAGCAAAGATGCCCTGACTGATCCGCTTGGACTAAACTATCACCTGCCGCAGGATGCAATCTCACAATGGACGGATCTAAATGCATCTGGGAGAGCAGCTCACGCTGCTGTTGGCCTCTCTGTACCTCCTCAAACGACAAAGAAGATTTCAGACTTTACAGCCGTCAGCTTACAACCTTTCACCAGATTGTAACTTACTCACACGACAAGAAAACAGATATACGATGTGTCTGTTACCTTATTTTTTCCTTCAAATTTCTGTTCTATTTCTGAAACAGAACAAGGCTGAAACTTTCCTTTGACTGAGACGAACCAAATGTCACCTCGTAAGAAAGACAGACTCCTCTATCCTGGTCACTGGCATCACAAAGTAGGAATCAAGGTGCTGCTTTTGTCCGAAAAATCATTATCACCTTTAAAATTTAATTCCCTCAAAGCACTAGAGGCTAGTCTGGGGGAACGCAGAAGGGAAGGGAGAGATGACAATTCTCCATTCTCTCCAGAGACTATGCGTCCCTACAGATTTTGCTTCCTGTGCAACCCTTAACTCCTTGATGCCTTTTCTCTCATGATCTCTTCCTTGGCAGAAACTTCTTCAAATTTAAAAATCAGAACATGAGCCAAGTAAATAAAAATAAATAAATAAAGCTCAATGTCTATAAAAAGTACACAGACTAACCTGCTTAATTATTAACAGGTAAACACAACAAATTCTGAATTATTTACTTAATCTTTTTCAGCTACAAACCTCAGACTTACAGAGCATGAAATACATGCTTTATTTTAGGACACAAACCAGATATTTTATAAGGCTGTGGAGTCTTTTTTTTTGGAGGTGGGGTTGTTTTGAAGAATACACATTTCTTATTAACCCCAAAATACCTTCCTCTCACTGAACCCTGGTGGAATTTTAAATACAGAAATAAAAGTTTTAGTATAAAGATCCTGTATTCACGTGTTCACTAGTGAATGAGCCGGCTGTTTCTGACTCGCAACTGAGCAGAAACAAGATTCCTGTGAGGCATATGCACCCTCTCCTGTTTCTGTACATCTGCTAGGAAGATGCTAGATTCAGAGGGAGAACCTGGTGAAGACAGAAATTCTACAATGAAGGATAAAATAGTCCCAGGTACAATCCCATTTTCTTTATTGAATAAAGCTACCCTGCTGAAGTAAACCTTGTCTGTGCGGCAAATAAAAAAAAGGTCAATGCCACCGGTCCCTGGTGATCCGATGAGGTGCTGTTCTAGGCCTGACYTCCAGCTGAGTCCATCTTTACGGTCTCCCTCCTTCTGACACATCGTTCTGCCTAACCCAGTGCTGATCTGATGCAGCCTTCCCCGGTGATATGCTGAAAATAAGGGAAGTTCCAAGTTCCTTGCTGGATAAAACAGCGACATTTCTGTACCTGCTGAAGTTAGCACATACCCTTTGAAGTCTCCAGCATTCAGTAGTGTAAAACAATGCCATCTCCTCCTCAGTAACCTCAGGCCATCATACAGTCGTTACCATCCAGAAAAAAAGCTACATCATCATTGTCATCACAGAAGAAATGTGGTTGTGAATCTCAGGCAATTTTTCTTAACTAGCTTTTCTTTGGAAATTATTCTATAATACTGCTTTTGAAGCCCTAGATTAATAAAGACATATGCATATACGCTGAAGGTGCACATGTGAGACATGCCACTAAAAATCTATTCTAAAGTTTCACACACAAGCAGAAGCCTTCACAAGAGCGTTACAATAATATTTTACAAGGTATTCACATACTACTATTCCCTCATCATTTCTACAAACCTGTACAAATGTGACATCTGATAACATATTTATTAATCTACTCTTAATTGCTATAATGGTTCAACATAATTTGGTTTTTTTCCTGGTTTTAGATCTTAACAATTTTGTCAATATTTATATACTATACTTGTTTTACCTACCGAAGCCTTCCAAAGGTGCAATTCAGGAGATGAGACAGTTAATCACAGAGCTGGCTTAGCCTCCAATTTAGGTGGCCTACTTATGTTAGCAACATTTTATTAGCACGTTATGCTGTATATTTCATATTTAGTACACTGTGTGAAAATGGTTTACTGTGTATTGCTCACATAAATGACTTACAAATTCTGTTTGACACATAGAGAACAGTATAGAAGTAATACATGTATTTCTAAGTATAYCTAACGCTACAGAAAATAAGGATAAACAGAAGACATGCAGAGAAAACACTAAAATGTATCTGGTGATGGATTTAAAGGCTAGCTTATAAATACTTTGGTAGACCAAAGATGCAGAATTAGGGATATATGCACAATGCCCATCCCTCCTTTAACTTTTGATTTCAAATCTTCCTCTGGAAGCCTCAGCAGACGTCCAGCTGAAGGAAAAGATGACTTTCGCAATTGCTGAAGTCTCACAGTGGAGACAACTGCAACAAAGCATACAGCAAATCCCCCCAAAACCTTTTGTATTTTACCAGACCCAAAAGACAAAGTAGGATCGCTCTTTGAGTTCAGGAGTGCTTTCAGGACATTTTTCACCAGGCAGGTAAGTTAGCTATGTCCTCACGAATTACGCAGCCCTTCTGGTGTGTTCTTACACAGTGCTAGCTGGAAGCCCCAGGGAAGGATGCCCTGTGCATATGAGCAGCAGGTGGTACAAAAGGAGAATCGCTCAGCCAAATGACATCCAAGTTTTCCTGGAAGAGCTGGAGAGCAGCTCTGAGCAGGGATCCCAGTTATCTAGCTATAGCTATAGCCATTTTGGTTGTACTGATGTTCAGAAATTACCGCTGGAAAGGAGATTTTGACATTAGTCCTTAGTTATGGGGAAAAGTATACTGTTTTTCATGCACCTCCTATTTACAAAGTGAATCAAAGCTACACCAGCAGGCATTTGTAAGGGCCAGATAAGGGAAAATCCTTAAGCCTCACCTGAATCAGGCCTACGTGGAAAGACCCATAAGCAGTCCTGGTGCAATTCTTACTACCTTGGAAGGGGCAGAAGAAGGGATTTAGCCTATTTGCTTCAGCTAGATCCTTCTTAACTTTCAAATTATTTGAGCCACTTTAGATACAGGTGGCTCTTTTTACCACATACCCTTGAAAACAAGAAGGTAAAGTAACTTTCCCAGGGGGGAGAGCTTATAGCCTAACCCTAACCCTAGCCCTAACCCTAGCCCTTGATCTCTAACAAGCAAATCATTCACGTTTATCAGAAATAGGTTTTTCTGAGATCATCTGACAGGCGAATATATCAGCGTGAAGGAAGGATGATAACCTTCCAGGACAAGTTGTCTCCAGTTGCCTCTGAAGCCCGTGATACCCCAGTTAAGAAGGAAAAGTCCATGAAAAGGCAAGGAATCTTGCTTATAATCAGTATGTTTTAGCTTTTTCTATTTCTTCTGCTGTGTAATTTGTCAATATATCTATAAATCCTTTTATAATGAGGTAGCTAAGACAGATGCTAAGACTTTAGTAAATACCAAACTTGTTTTCTGCAAAAATATATGATCACAGCAAAAGCATTTTTTTCTACTGGTGAAGCATTTTAAGTATTATTACAAAGGACCCTTACTGTTTATTACAATCCCTGACAAAATATCAGTTCCAAAGCTTTTCTCAGTATCTTCAGCTGATGTTTTGTCAAGTGACATTCAAAACCATTTTTATTTTGAAAAACAAAAACAAAACAAAATTGAGCCTATTTCACATTCTTTTTATTCTTGTACTTTACTGAATTTTTCAAAATTATTCCAATACATGTACAATACTTACATGGCATACCCTAGAATGCCTCACCTTGGAGAAATTCAGTTCACGTTTCCTCTAGGAAAAAAAAATACAAAACAAAACAATCTACAAAACCTCTTAGAAAATGTATCTTTCCCCCAGTTATATTCAGTGGGGGACATTAAAAATTCAATATTTGCCACTTTGCAATGACTTCTGGACACCAAACAGTTCCTTCATGCTGCAATAGGTTCCTCTAGTCTAAACATAACGGGAACTAGAAGAAAAGTACACACTTGAAACAGTACTAAATATGATAACCACAATACAGCTCTGATCCTGACATCACTTTTTCCCTTATTTTTTCCTATAATTTCTATCATTCATTACAGATACAGTATTTATTTTTTATATTGATTAATATCTAAAAATCGGTACATAGAAACCAAGTAACAAGAATGGGTCTAATTAAAAATTTATATTATTACAAAAATAACTATTATATTAATCAATATGAAGACCGAGATATTCAGCTCAGTAGGACATTTTTAGTTCTAACATTCATCCTGCTTTAAGGACATAAGGACAGCTGATTTAGTAAAAACCTTAGCTGAGATACATCAATATATAGTATTTGGATTAAAACCATGTTGGGAGCTATATTGCAAGCTAGTCAATATCTCCGTTACAAGAATGCCTCATATTTTATAGAACAAATACAAAGTTTGTACAGATTAAGATCTGAAGGAAACAATCCAGAAGGGACTCTACAATTTTTGCTGAAAATTCACCAGCAAAAGTGAATGGATAGTTGTGGATCAAACTAACCTTTGCTATAATCTTACCAAAATCAATGAGATTCAAGGATGAATTTAACTCACTGCTTATTACACAGCAGAGTTTTTAAATTAAGAACACTTTCGTACAAATACTTTATGTAGTAAAATCTGTTTCTTGAGGTGATACCCCTCAAAACATGTGATCCACTTGATATTATTATTCTAATATGCCCTACGTATATAACTTTTATCTATATTTTCCTCAAACTTGCACAAAATTACCTCCACTTTTCTTCCATTTCAATGGATTATCCAGGTTTTTGCCCTCTTATGTTAAAGGAGAGTAAATAAACTTATTTTTTCAGGTAATAAATTATTTATATTGCAGTAGAGTTTAGAGATTGCAGTGAGATCAAGGTATTAGGCACTGCAGTGACACAGACTGGGAGACAGTCGTCACAAGAAAAAAATTTTCAGACACGCCAGCCAAAGAGTGAAAGAGCAGGAACTACTTTTTCAGATGAGTCGGGACACACAGATTGGAGTTACTCAGGAAATCTGTGACAGCGTACAGTGCTGAACTTTTATCTCAAGTTACACTCCACTGCTTTAACAAAGCCTTCCTTCCTATCTATTAATTAATATAAAGCCCACTCCAAAAAACCCAGTATTACATCTGCCCCATTAACTTAGCAATTCCAGACATCACGCTACTTTGCATTTGTGTAACTCTAACATCAAGAATCTCAAAGCAAAACCAAATAGAACTAGATTATCCTCATTTTGCAAGTAGTAAAATAAAAACATAGAGGCATTAAGGGTAAAGTCATCTCACCTAACTTTGGCCATCTCAAAGGCACTGTTGCCTAGGCTGCTCCTTTCACCACTGGAACGAGGTGAGCATCTTGAGAGGGTGGTTCCTTCTCTTTTCAGATACATGGCTAAGTCAATCACCAGAGAAGGCTCTCCCTTTCTTCTGCCTATTCCTTCCATCTAGCCTAGATGCCTAGACTAAATGCCCCATGTTTAGATGAGCGAGCTATATATCCCTACCCTATCACAAAGTAGATCTCTCTTCAGTGTTCCCTTGATAGTGTTTCTAAGAGGCAAAACAGTGATTGACCAAGGTCTGTATGTGCTGACTGGTCAGCACACACACGTGGAAAGTTAGCTGTGCACTGCTAGACCTATTGGTGTACTGACAAATGAGACAAACGGAACTCATTGCCTCTTAGCGTCCGGGTAGTGTAACTGTTGACCACCATTTCCTGAGCTACCGGCAGGCCAAACAAATGGCTGTGAGTTGCTAGGTCTAGCTGAGATTTGTGCCGCGCTTAGCCCAGAGTGGAAGCCCAGCAGGAATACTCAGGGTGCTGTCACAGGATAAATAATGGTTATAAATAAAACTCACATCAAAATGAGATTTTTTCCAAGAAAGATGATAAAAGTCTGCTATCAGACTTTGATCACAAGTCCTTCTATTCAGACAAGGAAATACCTCTGAATCCCAGTGAAAATGAATCTGTCTGTGGCTGAAATAACTTTTAAAAAAACAGAAATGCTCCTATCGTTTTCTCTGTCAACCCAGAGATCAGATTTGGGGATCCAAAAATGCTTGACTTTTCTACGCAGATTTGCACACATCAGGAAAATCTGGCACTATACTACAGGATAGGATCTCGAAGCTCTGAAGTAACTGTGAAGTGGTATTTCAAATAGCTCTTCCAAAATGAAAACTGGCTAACACAAAATTAAAGTGACGCCTCTTCCAACATTAAAACAGGCAACGGGAATGAAAGATACATTGTCTTGTCTCTCCCACAAAAGAATGACTTAGACTAACAGCTTCCATTCTGTGCATAGAAAGTTAAGTAATGTATTTCAGTGTTTTTGCCAAATAAAACCTGGGAAGGAGTTCTCTAAAGAAATCACAGGATACCAATGGAGTCGCATGAAAAAATACCAGCACTTTCACTCAATCACTTTCCAAGTCCTAAAGGGAATGAGAAAGCTGCAGTACCTCAAGAGTCAGATTTTGCAAATTCAAGCTTCTCCCCGTTCTTCAGTCACTGGCAAAAAGCACCTATTAGGTACATGTAAAAGCACTGAAGTCTTGCTTTAAAACAAAGTACTGCTGTGTAGCGAATGAGCCTGAATCGTACATGCTTATCACAAGCCCAGCAGTTAGCACTGAGCCAACAGCTAGAAACAGCGCTACCACGCTCATGCTTCTCAGTTTTAGCGAGTCGCTCTGTTTAAAATGAAAGTAATATGCTAACAGTTCCCCAACCAGTACTTGTATCACTATTATAAATGGTTATCTGTTACCAGCAGAGAAGAATTGATACTTAATGCAGTAGCTAAAGACCAGCTCTCACTGTTTCACGGCGGAGGAGAGAGAAGGGAGAGGGATGCCAAGGAGCAGGACTCTGACCGCAGATCCTGCCACCAGGAAGCACAGCAGCAGAGAGCACCCGACTGGCTCATTTATCAAAGAGCAGAAGGAACTTCCAGGGCCAAAGTAGTGGACCAGCCTTTCCTAGGAATAAATTTGCATTGCAGATCTTAACACCTTTTTCCATACATGCACAATTTATTTATTTGGCCTGCCTGTTCCAAAGAGAGCTAGTCTCAACAAACAAGACCTATCAAAAAACGACWGTGGCCTCGTCTCTTTCTCCAGTAAGAGGATGAGAAAACAAATGGAAAAGCTCTCAGTTAACTCAGTGATGAGTATATCCATACGCTAATAATGCTAACGCTAATAATTCCTACTGCAGGTACTAACCTGTCAATAACACTTTTAGACAATTTTTTTAAGGGTATGAAAGTAATCTTAATACTTTGCCAGAGTAATATCTTCATATCCATCTACTACTGCTACGTTAACTTTCCAAACCAGAGCAACCGACATTATGCATAGGAATTAGACTGATTTGTTAATGTTTATTTTTATGGGGAGGAAAAAGAATATCTTAACTCTGAACTTTCCACTTTTGTTAATGATTAAAAAGTTATTTAAATATTAACTTTATTAAATTAATAATTTATATGACACTCCTAAAATTTACTTACAACACATACTCACCAAATCTATTTGTTGTTTTGGGGGCAGGTAGATGGAGTGGGTGAAGTATTCAGACAAAACAAAACAGTTTCCAATAGAAGGTTATAGACTATGTTCTATTTATCTGAGAATAACATCTATTATTTAGTGCGGAGCAAATATGTTCAGAGGCTAAATGGTCTCTTTCAAATGACAGAGGGATTTTTTTTCCTCTTTTTGTTTAGTACAACATGCCTCTGATATACCCAAATAGCTCTATTTAAAAGGCAATCTTTATTAGGTAATTTTAAAAATGTGAATTACGATATGTACTAGCAAAAATTGCTTGGCTGTTTACTTACTGATTCTTTACAGAGGCCAATTATTTTACCAACGGACAAGATGAAATCTGTTACAAAAAATGGGACTTATATGTTAAATCCCATTTATAGCAGAGAGTTATTTTGTTTCTAGTTATTTTGTTTTCTTTAGGTCTGGTCACCTAAAAAAAAGAGACAATAAACTGAAGACTGTATCATACATCAACAATAATAACTGGTGCCCCAAACACTTTCCATCACAAATCTCACTGGCACGATTCCTACTTTACAAGTGAGAAAAACCTATCTGAAAAACGAGTCGGGGTGAGATAAAGAACAGAAGAAAATAAAAGGCTTCCTAACTTCCAGTCTTGTGCTTAGATGATTACGTTACTGTTTCTGACCCAGAGACATTACATCTTCTCATTTTTTAAAGAAAAAAATCCTGCATTTTTAATGTCTCTCTTGCACATCCACCTGTGCATCCGTATTTGTGTAATCCACTATCATGACCAAAATAATCTATTAAAGAGGTATCATGGCCATTCAAATCCGAAAGTGAGTGTAAAATTTCAGTCCTTACAATATTGAGTTTATCTGTGTAAGCCCCTTAAAACATCGGGTACTTCTGTTCAGCAGAGTCCCTCTCCAATAGGGTACTTACACTATTGTACACTTAATAACCCTCCCTGTGACACCACAGGCAGCGCTTTCCAGATACAAAGTCAAGAGTTAACAGCAGGATGCTGTCGAGAAAAAAGCTTAACTTATGAACATGTTCAGATTGCCATTGCCCAAAAATCTGATTAATGTTCCAGATATGTTACATTAATCTGTTACACAAGATTGTCTGAAATGTGAATATTTTTTTAAGGAGTACTGAGGGTGGTGTTGGGGGTTGGATGAAGGCAGGTGGCCAAAGTTATTACTGAATTGAAGAGGATTATTTTAATTATTATTGGACTATTAACCCTCTGCATGGTCCTATTTAGCCAGTTTCATTGTGTTTACGAGTAATATGATTTATAACCATTGTACTTGAAATTACTGTTGATCACCAAGCATTTGGGAATAAAAATAGATATGATTAGATGTGCAAAGCTCATTTGAATGCAGTTTTATGCATGGACTGGGTTTCTATCCACTAAAAAATAGCCCTTAATAATAAGATATCAAGGAAAACGCAGTGAGAAATTATATTTTATGTATAATATGTGATCTGTGTATTCTAGATACCCCTCATAATGAACGTGACCAAATACTGAACACGAACTGAAGAACAAACCTTTTGTGTTGATGCAAAATTTGAGTGGCAGGGAAAAAACATAACAGAAGATAAGGGTTTTCATTCACAATGCAATGTAAATTAAAAAACCATGGATACAAAAGAGTAGAAACAAGACAGGTAATATAACAAACTTGCATTTCACCCTCCATCATTTCAAGGATCAAAACAGGGGCATACATCTTCATTCTAGTCAGATGGCCACTACAATAATAAGTTGTAGTAGCTCATACAAGAAATACAAATATCACGGACTCAGTTATGTTTTAAATTGAAACAAAGCAAACCATAACAAAAAAGAAACAAAACAAACCATAAAGTTTATGGGGTGTTTTTTTTTTCAAATGAGGGGCAAAATATACATGGAAGTAAGGTATATCTCTATTTATGCAATCACTTCGCCTTTAACTTCACTGGGAACAGCATGAAGCTCAGTGACTTCCCTTACCAAGCCTATTTTCACTCTAAATAGGTCTTGACGGTGCTGTAGCTGCAGAGCCAAAAAAAACGAGGCCAAATTTTATGTGGTCATGCTAGCGTGGTGGAAAAGCTTTTGTGAGGATTTGATGTTGTAACTGCATTTGTACATCTGGCCCGTCACAGACCTTCAAAGACTTAGACATCTATAGATACGTACACGGATTATTAAATGGCCTGTCAGTAGAAGAGGTGGATTCAGGACACTGCCACATTTGAGTTCGGTATCTGCAACTGGACTCTGACATTTCATTTGGATACTTGAAGCATTAATGTTATTGTATCCTGTAGACCTATATTAACAAGTTTGATGTAACAGATGGGAGCTTTTTCAAAAAAATGTAAACACCTGATCTGAGAGCCAGCACTTTCTATAGACAGACCTTACATTGAAATATAGCACTCTACTGTTTATTCCAAACATATCACAGCACTGTAAGTAGACCACTTTATACAGTGAAGAAATACAGTAAATGTAAAAGGAACACACCTCAAGAATTTCTCTTCCCACTTTCACCAATTTTAAATCGAACATTCTCCCTCAAATTCTCTGCTTCTGACCTCTCGATTAAAAAAAAAAAAAAAAAAAAAAAAAAAAAAAAAAAAAAAAAAAAATCAAGGAAAATACTGCCTTCTATAAGCCAGGGCAGATAATTTGAACCAAATCTCACTGAGTCTTCTGGCAGGGCTTCTCATTGTGCATTCTCAATGTCACCACATTTCTGAATTTTGCTCATTTAAATATTATGCTCATTTTAATATTACCTATTACACTAGACCTTACTGATTGTCTGTAATGCGAGTGGTTTCCTAAACACATACTTACAAACCTGCTCCTTGATAAAAATAAATAAACTACTTCATAAATAAGAGAAGAACAAGAAAGCAATGGGGTTTTTTTGGAAATGGGGTTTTAACTATTCTTCTTGGATTACCCTCTTTGGTCTTGAGTTGTATGCTTGTTCTTGCACATCTGTTTTAAGGGCATGTTAATAATATAAATGATTACAAATACAGGACCATCTAGTTTCTGCATTTTTCACATTGCATATTTCCTTTAGCACAATTGAAATTAATAACAATAGCCTCATCTGACTGCGGTTGCTTCTTGTATGATTTCTGCGGTGCAGTAATAAAAGACACTGAAAGTTCAGTGCTCTGGAACGATAACTCTAATTATTGTAATGTTTACTACAGGAAATTACCTACTGGACAACCCTGCCCAGAATCCTTAGCAGGAAATGGGACAGATTGCTGTTTGTGGAGAGAAACAGCCAGCCTAGTGCAACGTTAGCAGCAGTGCTTGAGAACCATCCTCCGTTACGTAGGGTGAAAGATGGAAAACTGCAGCTGCTACATAAATGCAATATGCAACAGATTCCCAGAACTGTATCTGAACATGGGTTGGGTTTTTTCCCCCTTGGAAAATAAGAAAATCAAACTGTTTAAGGCAGCGCTCCCAAGTAGTTGATAGTATTATCTTAATAACTTGGTTAAATAAGTAAACAACAACAACAAAAAAGATCCCTGTTCACAACTGGCTGTGAAAGCAGAGCAGAGCTGCAGGATGGGAACTGACTAAAAGTAGCACTGAATCTCTGTGGTCAGAGTCCAGCTTGCATACTTTTATTCAGATGGTCTTCTCCTTCTATGAGTCCATAACACACTTTTATAATATGGCTAGTATGCATCAGAGAAGAAATATCCACGTTTATTAGGCTTATGACAGTGTAAACACCATTAGAAGTGGTTCTGGTATGACARCCCTTATTTTGCGCTTCTCTGTTTCTAACTTCCTTCGTCAATTCTCACTCTCATCCACTTAGCGCTTCCATTTATTGTCTCACGGCCAGATTTTCAGTACTTTCTGTTCATCTCCAACTCTCTCTGCAGCTTTGTATGACAACCAAACTGACTCCCCTGCTGTCATTTGGGATACTTTTAACATTAACTGGGCAAAGTCCACATTCTGTTACTTCAAATATTTCTTGAGTATCTATTCACTCTGTGCTTTAGAGATCTCCAGACTTTAGTTTACATTCTGTAAGATTTGATTTTTGCCCCAAGTCCAGTATTTTTGTAATATAACCTTTATATAAAACAAATGTTCCAGTACATGCAGAAGATTAAAGGAATGAAGGAGGTACTCATCTGTCCTTTAATTTTACATGTGTTTAATGTTATCTTGGAGAAACGTACCCATTTTCATTTTGAATCTAATCTACAAGCTATGTTGGATGATTGTGCAAAGAACCAGCATGCTAGCTGTTTAAAGAAACAAAATGGAGCCAGGAACAAGCACGGGATGTTCAGTGGCACAACCCACTGGATAATGGATAATGCTTGCTTACTCTCCAATACTCGGTACCTTTGACTTTATTTATCATATCCGGAGGATTAAAATCCAGAGGCAATCAGGCTGGTGGTTTTTCTTAGGCCTCTTACACGCAGAAAGCAGCTAGACATTTCCGATCTGGGTTCAGCTACCAAACTCTTCTTCTAGTTGTGGGAGTGGAGATGAAGGCAGGCTGTTTCAATTAGGCTGGCTATAGAGACAATCGGGAGCTGTGAATTAATTGATTTGAAGACCAAGAGGGACAGCTCCTGCATAATAGAGGCCGTGGAATCTCACTCTGTAATTACAGTTAAGTTCAGCTCCAAATCCAATAGAAATCAAAGGTGACCGTATCAGGCCCATCTCTAACCAAGAGTGGCTCTTTCCCTCACCACTAAGCGCAAAACTTTCCACGTTTCTTTCTATTTCAAAAAGCCATTTGGGTTTAAAATGAACCTATGTGAAAGATCTTTATTCCTGCACGGACAGGAACAAATTTTCCACTGCTGCATGAAAAGACTAGAACAATGGAAGTATTGGGAAGGGAAGTGGCAGGGGGGAGGAAAGCTCTGCCTTTTTGGCAGTACTCGCAGAACACTAGTTAGGGTAGGTGGAGTCCTGCTGGGTCTAACCAACTGCTCAGATCCCCCGTAACATTTTACTGGCCCCCAGCTTTACACCCTACATCTCGGAACACGGCGAAAAAGCTCTTATATACATATATTTTAAAAGACACGAAACTCTTGAGCACACATCCAAAGCAGATCAATTGCCTTTGCAATATTCTCAGAACAAAATGTTCCACCAGCAGATCTGATAAGAAGAGCCAAAAATTGGAAAACACTTGCTACCAATTTATTGCAGTCACCCATAAACTATTACTAGAACATTATGTATTGGGGTTCAAGCCAGAAAGCTATTAAAGCGGACTGCACTAGAGTCTTTCCACTATGCTACTGAAGCATTAATAAGTCCTTAGAGAATTGTGTTTATGTTGAAAGAATCATCTTATAATCAAATTTTCACACACAAAAAAATGCAGCTCTTTTTAGAATTACTGTGCGCCTTTGCTCTCCCCCCCCATTGGCTAGTGTCTCCACAAATACCATCATTTTCTATGTTTCTGTCTGGCCCAAACCCTGACGTACATACTTTGTGTTCCAAGCTGGACAAATTTCAAGATAAATGGTGCTAATTGACAGTATTAATGGGTGCAGGATGTACCACATCCTCTCCCCTGTTGTCTCTGCCTAAGTGTCTTTCTCACTCCTTACAGTCATTCTTTGTGCAAGAAGAAAAAGAGTTAAAAGGTAATGCTAAAAGGGCATCACGACTTTTTTTTGACTTAGACGCATAAATAATAAACATCCAGTGGTATTCTATGGGACTGTGTTTCCAGTCCCTATTACAGGAAAACCTGTAATAAATCAAAAACCTCCTTTCCCATTTAACAGACAACACTGGTACCCAGCAAGATGATGATTAACCCAATGATTTAATGCTTTTATCTCAACAATTGTTTTCCTTTGAAAAGGTGTATGCTTTCTTTTCAGTCACTTTCCTCTGATAGCACACAGGTGCAAACCATATAACAGAGCAGGCCAAGTGGAATGATGGCAGTTCCTCTATCCATGGAAGCTCTTTAAAACAGTAAGTCTTAAGAGTTTAAATGAACTAGGCCATCACTCCAGAAAGACTCCAGATTCTACTTGAATTAAATACAAAAAAGATCTAAAACTCCAAGAAGGGAAACCAAGTCCCTTGTATGCATTTATTTGTATTATACTAAGCAACTAGTTTATTTAAGAGTTGAAATTCATTATGTGTATTATTATTATGACATATATTATTATTATCATCATCATCACATAACCACTTCACCTACATCCCCAGTCAGAGCCCTAGAGAGTGTAGGCCAGGGGAACAGTACAGAATTCTGGAAAGGACAAGCTTATGATAACATAAGGCCTTTCCTGATTTGCCTCTTCAATCCCTGGAACATCCTTACGGTTTGAGATGACTGGGAAAGCAGTCCTGGCTGTCGACTGACCCGTAGGCTGTTCTCACTGGGTAGGAAAAGTTAAACTTCCTTGCAAACAAGGAGAATCTTCAGCAATAAAATACCATTGTAGTGGCTGTAACTACCAATTTTGCTGTTTTGTGAACTTGTGGACAAACGTCACTACATTTGATCAGACAGTATTGATATACTTGACTTCAAATAGTCTGATTTGAAGAAATGTTAAGAACTTGCAGTTCTCACTGATGTCAATGGAAATTGCAGAAACTTAGTCTCTCTCCTTGACTTAGGCCTTTTATACACACAGAAAAAACAAGGCTACCAGGTCAAATGTATCCCTTAAGTAACTTCACTCGATCCCACCGTGTTTTTTATCTCTTGATTAATGACTGTGGGATATATTGCTTGCTCAGGCAGCACATTTATGTGTGGAGCTTTTCTATTTGCTTTTGTAATTAGCTACATTCCAATCAAACTTACAAAAAAACCAATAAGCAATCATTTCTACCTGCACTAGTGCACAGGACACCAGAGAGTGATTTTGCAGTAGATAAACAGACCACATCTACAACTAAATCTCTCTCTACGGTTTGCCTCTTCACAGCAGGATTCAGGCTCTGCTGTCATCATGAGAGTCAATGAAATCTTCAACTCGAGAGGTCCTTTTTGATTCTTCAAAGAATACAGAGACACGTGCTGGCATAACAACATGTCTGCGAAATGTTTTAAGCGAGACCCTTAGTATAATGCTGAAAAACTCTCACTATGCCAGGAGGAGGAATGAAAATACTTAAGCAGAAAAATCAACACCCCAGAAAGGCTTGGAAGCGCTCAGGTCTCCGGAGATTTCATTTAGAATCTCTGCAGCAACTGAGTTATTGCACCTTCTGCTCCAGCTCCATTTGTCCATACACTTGCAAAAAAGTTGTCCACTGCTTCACTGAAAGGTTTACATTAAGACAGAGGTCTGGTGCCCAGGAGAAATGTCCTAGATGTTTTCTATGCTTAAAAGGCAAGATGTGCCTATAGTATGATTTTTCTGTAAAGGGCAACTGAAGTATGGTATTAATAAAAAATAAACTATATTAACTTATGTTAAATCTTTCTCTCTTCTCCAAAAATACACAACTGAAAAAAACCTACCCCATCAGTACTAATGCACAAGCAAGTCCTCTCCATCTGCCAAATATGTAGGTCATTTCAATGAGTGACAGAGACAAAGAGGCCTGATTTTAATTCATGAAATATTCCTGCTAATAGCAAAGTTATTGAGACATCTGTTAAAAGCCTGACCTGTTATAATGGGGGGTTATCTAAAATGACTGAAATTTCTATTTAAATTAATGCTACACTATTTTATTGGGCATTTTAAAGAGGTACTGCTATTAACAAAAACATTATATAAATTAGAAACAGGTCCGCAATAATCCTCCAGATAAAATCTGGTGCTGTCTTCTAATGCTACGGTATGAGCTTTTATTTGTATGTGCACTATGTGTATATATTACAGTATAGCAGATATGTTAAAAAAAAAAAAATCTTAGAGTCATAGCAGCCCAGTTTAAAGTTTGGCAGGGAACAGTTGGCAGACATAAGAAAGAAGGAAAAAAAAAAAAAAAAAAGTAGTAAATATGTTTCATGGCCTGTATATAATTGAACATTCTTCAAATTCCTGTAATGGAAATGTCAATACCATGGAAATCCTTGAAACGTGGACACAGACAGATAAATGTGACTGAAGCCAAACACCTCCACCCAGAATGAATAACAGGCCTTCAGGGGAAAAAAAAAATCTACATAATAATAAACTACCCACTCAATAATATTAACAAAATTAAGTTTTTGCTTTTGGGGTAGTGGTGAGGTGGGCAGAGGGAGGTGGAAGATAGGTGACGAACGCTGTCAGGAGGACTGCACTGCAGAGGCAAGGTACAGATAGGATCTCTCCCCGTCRGCACGCAGAGAAAGGCAGCTGAGCACCAGGAAGGACCCTCTGATGCCGTGCGTAGGGCTGGGCCCTGGGTCGTAATGAAGACAACGGCTATTCTGTTACTGACTTCAACAGAACAGGACTGATGACTAGCTTTCTTCTCTTTACGTTAGATGATGTACTAGAAGATGCGTCGCACAGGTAGCGAGTACCTCATTCTCGGAGGCTGGATGCTGCTTCGGGAGCTCTTTGCTGGATGCTCTTCCTCACACGAGCTCACTCCCAAAAGCCAGTGTCAGAAAGGAGAGGCCAGGTTTTCCCAGGCCACTAAGATATGAGCTAGAGTGAGGGGCACGGCTCCCAGGTCTTCATTACAACTCCTAAGAAAACACTCAGCACAGCATCTGAACTACAAACCAAAGTGAAATCTGAACATGCACCAGCCTTTCTTCTCTTCCTCCCCCATGTCCTGGTTTCCTCACAAGATGCTCCGTGCCTACACAGGTGGAAGTTGTAGGGCTTTCTGCAGCACTGCCCCTGCTACAGATGCCTTGTGGACCGATCAGATACTGAAGTGCATAGCAGAAAGTACATAAACAACCAGGTATAACTGAGTAACAGCTCCTCAAAAAGCTGCCAAAAGCCTTTGAATCACATTATAGGATAAAATACAGCTCTGAAAGTTTACCAATAGACCACTTATATGTATATTTTATATTTAATTCAAGGTTTCCTTTTTCTGAATCTAAAAAATGCTGGGTAGCAGATCGATATATTTTCACAAAAAACGCAATCTTGTTTCTAAGGGAGAAAACTCAAAGATACAGCATTATTTAAAAAGTGTGGGTCAGCCATGATAAACTCAATATCTATGACAAAAAAATACTAGCATATGCAGAAAATATAAGGTCTAATATATGCTCCCCCACCATTACAAATATCATGCATCCCCCTCCGCAAACATCCACTTAAGTCATACCATACAACCACCTGATGTACCACCCATGTGAAATCTAGTCCTTTTTAATACAATCAGCTAGGCAGAGATCTGGGTTTTACTGTTTCTCCTGAGATGCTCTATGAATGTTCAGAGTTTTACAAGCATGTCTTTATTTTTTCCCTCCATAATCTATATTTTACCACTTTTCTTATTGTTTTTTCCTTTTTCTATTGCTGTGTGAGACATCAATGTACAATGTAAAATACATAGACCAGGGAAACACTATTGAAGGTCTATCAAATGTACAAAACATACAGATTTTTTCTTCAGCATTCAGCTGTAAAAGCACTATACACAGCTAACAACAGTAAGAGAGAAAAGTGATGATTTTGAGCTGCCAGTCTCCCCTTGGCAATAAAATGTTCAGTCTTGACTTCTCCAGTCCCTAAACTCTGAATACTTCTCTGTGCAATTCTAATAACCCCTTAACTGTATTTCTGAATGGATTATAACCTTAACAAAACAAAAAAGCATCAAACAGCGCCTAGATGGGTTTTATTCTACTTCGGTAAGATCAACTGACATTTTTGTATTATTTCACACCTCTTTCCAAATTTATGTTCTTCTGGTGCAGACAGTGGTTTCAAGGAAAATCTTAAAATCCCTACTTAACCAGGATCAAATAAACTTCACTGAAGAACCATAACTGTGCCTTTCCTTGTAGTCATTACAAAATGGACATTACGCAATTTTCTTTTCATAAGAGTCAGGTCTGTTCTGAAGTATGTAAATGTCTCACCATTATTCAGTAATACTTTCCTCCCTTTGCACCTCATTCAGGATCTTACTTGACAGACCTTCCTCTTAGACCACCACTGCAAACAAACAAAAAGCACAATCCTATCATGTACTTCAGGGCAGGAAGTAAGGACAGTGGATGTAAGCTATGGAAACCAAACCTGTGGGTCAAATTCCCTATCGGAGAACTGCACTGCCACCTTCTCAGCCCAAGGAATGCTAACAAGCAGAGTGATACTTAAGAAGTAGATTATTAACATCAATGAAAACCTCTTACAAAGAAATGTCTTCCACTTGAAAAAAAATTGCATTTGTCTGCAGGTTTTTGTACTTAATACGGTTAAAAGTAACAGAATTGAAAGATATTAGCGGGAGAAACCATTATCCAATTTTCAGTGCATGTGCACTTCACAGCTTCTGTAATAAAAAGATTCACTGCTCACCCATGAAGTCAGGAGGTCCCGATCCTGCGAGCAGGTCTGTCTCTTCACACCTTGCACTTACACACAACTCAACTGATATCATTGCAGTTCTCTATAGAGATTTCCCCTCAAGAAATTTCTGTAAACTTGAGGGCTTAGTTATTTTCTCTCTTGTTCAGTAGGTCCTTGTAACTTAACATTGGAGGAAACAAAAGTCCTTATTTACTACAATTTTGCTTTTTAAAGAACTTTGACTATGCTCCTCATGAGCAGTATAGTAGAAGCTGGGATTCTTTTTCTTGTTTTAAAATATAGTCATTTTATGAACCATTTTTTGCTTTAATACTGAAAGCATTGCTTCAGCATCTTCTAGACCAGAGCAGAATTCTCCCCCTGTTCCAAGAGACTTTACAGTGTTATTTTTTCCCATTCTGGATCAGAAGAGAACCACATTCTCTTGCAGCTTTCATGAAAAGAGTAAGAAAGATGAAACAGACTTTGTCTGAGACGTGTGAGGCTCAGGGACAAGACCTTGCTGTCTTATTCAAAAAGAGGACTTGAACATAGTTGTTCCCCATCTCAGGTAAAGTGACTCGACCATAAGGCAACTGACCATTCTAAATGGATTCTCAAAGTTTCCATTACTTTGACCAGGCTTTTTTTTGAGTAATGCTATAAAACCCAGGAAATCATTAATAAAAACTGGTAAAACCCCTTAAAAACACTGAAACCAAATGCAATCTCCACTAATGTCAATACTACCATATATAATGATTAAATATCAGTTTCGCTGAGATGATCACTGTCTCTGCAAGTGTATTTGCACACACTTGTTTGCAAGTCCTTTTTCTGGCTACCAAGCTTCACTAGAAAGTTGAGGAAATTTTAAGGGAAGTATAATTTTCTTTAAAACAGGAAAGGGACTCTAAATGGAAGGGAGAGGTCCAAACAGACCTTCAGGTGGCCGAGGAGCCCCCAGGCTTGGCCCAGCTTTCTCTGGCACCTCTGTAAACACAGGGAGATTTAAGCAGAGGGGACATGACAGGAGAGGTGGGGAGACTGGCTGCCATAATGAATCGTCACAAGAACTTTTAGGCACCTCAGAAGTATTACAGAGGTTTATATTGGACCCAATGCTATTAAAAGTAATTCAGAAGTTCTCACTTCTGCGGTGACAGCTGGAACAAGGCCACGGTACCAAACTCAGCAGTTGCAGAGCAAACCCTTCACCAACTTACAGTGGCTGCRCAGGTGGGTTTCCACCACATCCAATTTTTCCCACGTGCATTCATTTCAGAGGGATATAGTGGAGCAAATCAGAGATCAAGTCTTCTGATATAGCATTCAAACAATACAGTTGAAATCTCAATTCCTTTTTGGCTTCTTGAAAATAAAAGCCTGTGAATGCAAAGGGAAGGTGGAGAAAATCAAGAGCTTACACTTTACATTCCCGTTTTGTCTCACACCTTGGAGGGTGCCTGGGTAATGACTATGAGGGGACTAGGGGCCTCCAGTAATCTGCATCCTGCTGCAACTTTTGCACTCACAGCTGGTGACATCTTTCTGATTTCCAGTATTTTTGTTTCATAGAAGATAGTAAGAAGATAGGTTTTAGATTCCCATTTCCCCTCTTCTTTCACAGCCAAAAGGTGCTTCCAAGAACAGTGCCTGACCATATCCCTAAATTGCCCTCCAGGTGTCACTGGGGCAGGAAATTACTGTTCCCAATCTTGGTCTGTTCCCTTTTACAGTAAGTTCATGGTGTATTTTTACTCAAGAAGGTGTATGGTTGAAAGGGATTCTGTAAAGGTACCACACAGACCTGTGAAGTTCAAATCTTTGCAGAAATTAGATCTCTTCTGAAGTTCCATTATACGAACAGGTTGTGTTTTAATGTATAAACACAGAAACCTCACTTCAATGCAGACAAGACTTAAAATGTCGTTCTTTTTTTCCTAAGAGTGAGAAAATAGTATAAAAGATTTCCTAAGTGGCTGTGATAGATCTCTCCACAATAGCTTGGCACATGTAGTATGTACTAATAGTTTGTCATAAAAGAATGATCAATACTCCAGGGCATCAGCCATAGGCTGTGGACCATCAGGTTCACCCAGAGGCTCTGCACATATGCTGTTACTTTTGGCAACTGGCAATCTCACCATGCTCCAATTCCTCATCTAAGAAAGGAAAGTAATAGCTCTGCCTCTCCATCAGCGTTGCACAACTAACCATGTTAAAGTTCTGTTAGTAAATATGAGGGTAAGAGGGGTATCATTCCCTGTTACTGAAGACTGAACAACTATTTTTTAAGCCTAGCTGGTAGGGCGTTCAGTGCTGAAGGCCAAGGGTGGTTTCGGATGAAATTTATGGCATATTGGACAAAAGCTACAGGATACATGCACAGAAGCTATTTTTCTCATCTATGCCTCTCTCCCAGACTTTTAGGGAAGTGCAGTGAAGAACATATCATTAGTTTCAGTGCCCCAAAAGTTGGAGAACTTTGAATATTATGCTATTCATAAAATAAGCATTTAAACAGTTTCTGAAAGTAGAAAAGGCTTTTACAGAATGGAATGCAAAGAGAAAACACAGGATGCTGGAAGGCAGCATGGAGAAAACCAGACTGAAAAGATTTAACCTGAAATATTTCTAAATTTATTTTCTTATTTGCATTTTTGAGCCCTAATATTCAAGCTAAACCTTCCAGAAGTTTCAAATAGTACTTTAAGACCTCTGGAATACAGTCTGCCAGCCTGAATCCAAAGCTTTTGTCCTTTTCACTTGTTTTCCAACACCACTACTATCCCATATATAATACCTTAAAAAMCCCCACCTAATCCATCAAGTTGTGTTTAATTTACACAGAAAAAAAATTAAATTATGTATTTCTCTGGGTATCAGACACTCCTATTTCCAAACTCTAGACCAAAAATACCAAGTTAGACCATAATGTGGGCTTAATGTAGACTTAAAACTGGCTGGTTTTGGTTAAAAGTAACTACAATGAAATTTAAGAAATAAGAAAGAGTTACATGAGAGAAACCACTGGGGGTTGGATTGTGTTGGATTTTTATTCATATTTATTAAACATTTCCCAAGAAAGAAAACATTTTTACCACTGAATGCCTTCCACAGGAACCCACTAAAGAACATTCCACCTAGTCTAAGAAACAGAAGTATGTCAAGGAGGAAAGAAAGCAACTATGTTCACAGGATCAATCAAATTCTCTTTTCCCTTTCACAGGCAAGACAAAGAGTTACCCAAATGTGTATAAACAGAAGTGATGCCTATGGGCCAGCATAGAAACGTCACATTTTGATTCAGCCTTACCAGGCAGATTCTCAGCAAGCATAAATCGTCATGGACAATGGAGGCAGGCTGACAGCAAACATCTGACTATTTGGCCATCTACTTTGCCCTAACTAATGTTGGAAGCACAGAGTCCACAGAGGAAAGTAGAGCTTCCATTTGCCCACAAACTCACTAGCACAGTATACCCTTTATAGCAACCAGAGAAGTCCTCAAGTCTTCATTTAACTTCAGTTGAGAATCCCCAAATGGTAGCAGAGTGCCTCAATAACATCAAAGTGAATGTGGTCACAGGCATCTTTCAAGTCAACAAGATCTGCTGCTGTTCTGCCTTCTTGATGAAAGAACACACCTACAAACAGTGCATGACAGAGCCAATTCCCAATTCGCATGTAGCACAGACCAGAACGAATTACTGTTTCACTTCAACAGGATCTTTAGTGTCATCAACCCAGTCTACCCCATTCTTAACTGAAAGTACTGAAGCTATTGGGACTGTCTCCCTCTTTTGCATGAGGCAATTGGTTCCTGGTCACATAATGTCCCTACAGCGACATAAAATAGTTTTAAACCTGAGAGCAATCCAAACTCCTAAGCGTATGTGGCAGAGACTAGCTCATATCCACACTGCTCAGAGCTAAATGTCTCTACAGCAGACTTGTCTTGAACAGAATTACTTGAGAAAGTACAAAGTGGAGCCCCAGGGAAAGCTAACACATGAACTGCATAGATGATCAGGAGTCAGGTGCTCAAACTCACCTCCTGGCCCTCTTCCATTTAGGAGAACAAATCAGCCACAGTATACAATTTCCAAACTTTGACTGAAGTTACTTTGGCATCTACAACTCATTTTCAAAAGTGAATTTGGGTATTTCTGATCCTAAGACAAATCAAGTCTCACAAAAATACAGAGGGCATTATCTCCTAACTGGATGATCCACTACTGAAAATGGATTGTAAGAACTTCAGGCATGATTGAATCTATTATTGAAATACTGAGCTGACATTTGAAAAAGRCAAAATAAATGTGTACAAATGGAGAACAATTCTAGAGTCAAGCTTTTGTGAGAGAAAATTTAAGGAGTTTCAAGGTGTTTTTCATACAGGATAGGCAGATGTAAGTGAATAAGAACCAACTGAGAAAACCCTTTCAAATGCAAACATCTACTACCTGGCATATAATTTTGTTCTTCTGGGACTACTGAAAAAAACCTCCACTTACTGAAAATGATAACAGTACTGACCTTTCCATCTCAACTGCCCAATATCATGCCATCCTCAATTTATCTGTCACATAGAAACCAGTTTCCAGTAAAGATTACCAAGAACTTCTACAAAAATACTCTATTGAGTACTGTGGTTGTAAAATTCTGAGGGTGCCAGCAAACTCAAAGATTGACAAAGCTGTGTCCCCACTGATCACTGCTGGCAAAGGAAGCTGGAAGACAATGTTCAGCTCCTGTCCCAAATAGAACTCCACAGGAAAAAAAAAAATTAACTAACCACAAGGAGAAGTTTCAACAGTCTTTTGACCTGGAATCATCATTCTGTACTCAATTCTGACTTATGTAATGCCTTCTTCCCTCCACACCCCAACTTTCACTTTTTTTTTTTTTTTTTTTTTTATCTCTGGAAAATGGAGGTTAAGTATAGGTATCTATTATTCTTGCTGATCAATACCATCTGCGGCAAAAGACTAGGGAGTTACACTGGACAGATTAGACACTGAAAAGCTTTTAAAATTACTAAGAAATCAACTGCAACGTACAGTTCTGTTGACTGGTCTGGATTAACTCCCAAAATTGGCTGATAGAAAGATGTGAGAATCTTTCCAAGAAGTTAAAACCTGTAGCTAATAAAAGTAGCTGCAATATGAAAAATTAGGCTCTTCTCCCTTTAAATCACAGCCCATAGAGGCACTGAAGTAAATCCCTTAATCTCTTTTTAAGTAGCTATTTTATCCCAACTTCCTCTGTGGTTTATACCCTCAAAGCATCTACACCACAACTCAAGAACAGCCTAGGCAAGGAGCTTCAAGTTCCTTTTCTTCAAAAAGCATCTAGAATTAAAAAAAAAAAAAAAAAAAAAAAAAAAAAAAAAAAAAAAAAAAAAAAAAAGACAAAAAAACCCCACACAACCACAAACACCAAACCAAGAGAACCACTAACCTGAGCTTGGCCTTCCTAATCTTTTAACCCTTTGTCCAAGACCATGCATCAAAAAGAAACATTCACCACTCTTAAAACCACCATCACATATTCACTGAGGCATGCCAATGATTAAAACACTGTATGTTTGCATCTTTTACAAGTACACATCAGATCATGAATCTGTTTTCATCCTTGTAACCAATTTACAGGTGAGAAAAGCAGAACAGCAATTTTAAGGCCTCAAGTCTATATCCATGGACAGGTTTTCTGTTTTTTTCACCACAGTATTCAGTAGAGCATTGGGCAGATCCAAGGGGATCCATCAAGATTCAGTGCACAGCAGCCAAATTAACTTGCTCCAGGATTTCTAGCAAGTCAAGGGTRGACTGAGATGCAGACCCAGAAATCTAAATCTCTTAGTCATTTGCTGAAACTGAACAGCCGAACAAAAACCTTAGAAAAAACTTTCAGAAGAAAGGTTCAGTAATAAGTTTTAAATGATGATGCTCTTTCTCAGGGAAAACCAAAAAAAAGTATTTAAGATGTTGGACCATGCCTTCCTCAAACAAGGACAATTCCACAACATCATAAATCTATGTCCGACTCATTGAACAATAGCATAAAAGATGCTGGATTATGAAGGTGAAAGTGTTCACTTAAACAGTCTTCAATTTAATGGTGACACATAATTTTTTTCACATATATATACACACATACTTTTTTTTYYCCCCCCCCAACAATTTGCATTTTCACAGAACTTTACAAACATTAACTAACTGTCATAATCTTCACCAGGGAGGCAAGTATCATTATCTACACATTACCAATGGGAAATTCCAGGCAAAACAGTTGGGTATCGCATCTAAGACCACAGAGGAAGTCCTATCAGTGCCAAGAGGAATAGATCCTTGCCCCCCGACTCACACTCACATCATGCCTCTCAAACTGCATACTAGACTGGTCTCTTCATTTGATAATAAAGGTCAGTCCTATCTTTTAGTTTTTATGAAGAATAATTTGCTGTAGATGTTGACAGCATTTAACTTGAGATCTGGACGATTCCACTAGCTCAGCAGAGGAAACACCAGTGTAACACTGAAGCTTAGAAGCTGAAGTGTAAGATCACCAGATTTTAAGGAACATGCCAGAGAGGCAGATGGTTATATAGTAATGAAAGGAGAGCATTATAAATGAAAACCGCATTCTACAATCTCCTTCCTTGTTTAGACATATGCACCCTGACTATTTACTAAACCTATCCCACATCTTTACATTTCATCATCTGCATCAGCTCTGAAATTTTTTGTGTTTGTTTTCGCTTAAATAAAAATAAACAGAAATCTTCACACCTGGTGCTCACATTTAAAGTCACAACACAGATAAAGAACCACTCATGAACTAGGAAAGGGACACTCGGTAGCTGAATTGTGGGTTCCCATAACATTTCATTCCTTTGGTTAATGCATTTCTTTGAACTCCTCTGTCCTAAGTGCATAGGATATATGAACATATCAACACTTTCATGACAGTCCAAATCACCCACTTTCCATAGCAGCAGATTGACATGTCATGGAAAGTGTGATTAGGAGGTCGTGAGAGTACACAAAGCACCAGATTAAAGCTCAAAACCAAGACATATTTGCTCCTTTGGTTATTAAAAAGAAGATCAGCAAAGGAAAAAAAGCCCTGTTGTAATTGAAAAATATGAGGCTTAATATATTGTTGAAAACGCTTCTGTGCAAGGCTGTTTGGGATTTTTTTAAGGCAACAGTATGTTATCTTTTGATAGAGAAAATACGCATTTATTACAATGTGGCTTCTACTTAGGTTGGTATCAGGTTGACAGGCCAGCATCATTTGTTGCTGCACCAAACTCTTAAAAAAGAAAGTAAGAAAAAAAAGAAAAGATAAGTAGAAGGATGAATACATGTTCTTAACTTTGAGATCTTTTTGATTCTGTCTGTAGATCATGTTTCTGACTATGTTACAAAAAAGCTGATAGTTCTTTGGATCTCCGTATTTCTCTCAACTCTAGCCCACTATAATCCACCTTCTGCTTTTTTAATACAGGAATCTGAGTCTGCCAGTTCACTATCCTTTTCGAGAAAATCCATCAGAAAGAAGGGAAGCAGGCAAGTTATCATCATATCCCACTGATGTCCAGGAAATGCCAGCCTAGCAGCTGTCACAACAAAGGAACTTCAAAGTCACAGCAAAAAACCTAACAATTGCCCTTACTAACACTGTATCATTAATGAAAAAACTTTATGAGAACCAGAATCAGCTTAAGAAGGAGACGGAAGAAGTAAAAAAAGAAAGGGTAGGCAGGGAGGTATTTGGTTGTTGAGGGGKTTTTTTTCCCCTTTTTGAAGGAGAGATCCAAACACCCACATTCTCCACAAAGTCCTTGATTAAAATCTTCAAGAAAGTTATCATTCATGCCACCTCTAACCTTATGTCTTCTTGCTTAAAATTTTCAAGGAAAAATGCTTCCATCATGTCCTTGGTGCAAGTACTCAAGGATGTACCTTTCTCATGAGCTCTGAAAATCTTAAAATCCCTTGTCTCCATGAAGGAAGTAAGCAGATGTCTGCTAAGCACTTAGGTTTACATAACATTTCTTCCCTCTTATTTATTGGGGGGGGGGGGGGAAGTCTTTTTAGAAAGCACTTCATATTTTGAGAACACTGAACGCTTTCTTTCCTTTTTTTAGTATTTTTGGCAAAGTATGTTTTTGATTATTTAAAGATAATCTCTATTCTAAATTGCATCTGACTCACATAACCCCCATACTTTAGAAACCACAATAAAAGTGCCATATATTAGCTATAAATGAATAGGGAGTGAGTCAGTCAATAGTTAAGGACATTGCACGGAAATGCATGAGCTGCATACTAAGTTTTTAGAAAAACATTCTATTTCATTTTTAGAATTAACAGTATAGGTTACTTGGAACAAAGAAAATACTCTTTTTTTAATTCCCAGATGCAATGTGTTTTGTTTTCCTTATGCGTCTTTCTCTACTATACAGAGAGACCTTTAGTGAAGCGACAGAAACACTGGTGTTTTCAGAGAAAGAATAGTCACAACTGTACATACTAAAGGATTTCTGTAATTAAGATTTTTTTTAACTCTTTCACTGGGAATAACTCATTCTTTGGCCTTTGCAAGGCCATCTTACAATATCAGCTTGCAGAAATGACTTTAGGGAAATCGCGTGTTTTTCTCTAGCTACTGAGTTCAAGTGTGCTTAAGTTCAGTGCTTTAAGTATTTAAAAAAAAAAAAAAAAAAAAAGGTTGATACTTCTGCTTGCCAAGGCTCGTATTCTCAGCAATGTCCTCATACTGAATATATGAAGAAGTTCATTAAATACTAACTGAAGTTTTCCATGCATCATCATGTTTGCAGATCCACACTGGGGAGTCATGCCCCTTACCGCATGCATCCCAGATCCAGTAAGTATGGTATAAATAACTACATAGAAATCCTAAGTAGGGGACATGAGACAAACAGAATTCTTACAGCAGAAGATTATAACTATAAAAAGAGTCATAATAACTCTCATTCTATCAAACCCATAGCTACTGTCTGAAAAACAACTTTTTTCAAGATCAAAATCTAACAGAGCTAAAACATTTACTACAGATGAACCTAAGAGAAAGGTTCTCCATTCCAACTTAAAGCCAGAAAAACTGGACCATTATCCAAGCATAAACTTAAACGTGATGTGGAAACATGTCTGGGATAGGGCCTTAGCAATCCTGGCAGCCATAATTCACTTCCAGAAAAGCCATTAACCACATAGGTGGTGAGCATGCTGGAGGACCCCAGCACAAAGCTAGGGGAAAAAACCAAACAAAGCCCATGGTAAGGAATTGCTCAGTGGACCTAAGTGTACTAAGACCAAAGGCATGCAGTATTCTTTCCCGCTGCCTCTCCTGACTTGGGCTGCACTAAGTGTTTAGATGGAGAATGAAGGTCAAGCTCCAACACAATCATCCAGCCACATCTTAGCTATTCCCTGGAGAGTAGGGGTAGGCAGTCAAGGACCCCAAAAAATAACAGAAGATAACAGTATTGATTAATTATTAATCTAACATTGAACTGTGGGGACTGAAGAGGACAGGCTCTTGCAGCCAGTGTTCTGCAGTCATAAATCAAGGTTATGCAGGGCTCTGGGGACACACCGGTGTTGACCCCAAAGCCTGGGTTGGCAGAATCTCACCCTTTTTCCATCCCTACTCGTCTGCCACTACCATGCAAGGAAAGTTCAGGGTTCAAAAGAGAGTCCACCCAACTATACCTTTGGCTCACAGCAATGTTAAGCAATCCTCTCTGTTAAATGACAGCTTGGGACAGCAGCTCTTTGAGCTGAGTACCTAAATAAAGAACCCCTGGGCAGGATACTAGTAACAAATCTTAAGTGAGCAGCTGTTTTCTATACATGATAAAATAATAAGGATTTCCTCAAATGAGACAGGTGTGGAAGATCCTAAACACCTTCCCACTTAATCCCATAGCAAAAAAAAAAAAAAAAAAAAAAGTGTCCACCCACACAACCACTGCAAATCTTTTCACCTCTTCTCAGATGGAGATGTACACTCCCCTGATACCTCTGCCAATAAAACCAGAAGGAGGAGCGAAACTTAATGAGATATAAAAATATAACTGGATTCCTTTTTGTATCATTTGCTGGTTTTATTTTTGGACTGTTTACCCACTGAGGTGACATGATCTGTAGCAACACAGCATAACCCTAAACCCAGCATTCCTCTCTGCAACACTTGCTCTCGTACATCCAGGCTGAAGCTAAACAACGGCTGATGGTGCAGAAGAGGATCATACACACTCAGCAAATGAAATGCAAGAGACAGAGCGATAAACGGATTCTTACTCTTCAGGGTTTAGGTTGTAGCTGGCCACATGTGCCAGAGAGGCAAGGATGGGAAAGGCTCTTCCCAAGAGTACGACCAGGGCAGACAGCCCAGCATTTTCAATTGGGAAGGTAACAGTTCTAGTGAGTCTAAGGAAGATAGTGACTGCTTTCTATCATGTAACTTTCAGAGGACGTTTTTCAAGAGCAGAAGGACTAATTAGGTCATGGTGAAACTTCACGTGCTGCCAGCAAAGACTGTAGTGGCTTTGCTGAAGTTGTCTCTTCTGTAATTAAAAAATGGCCCATCTCTTCAGCCTCTCCCCGACAGCCTTCCTCTGTGGCCTCTGTCTGACCAAACGGTCTCTTATTTTGCCCAGCCAGGTACTTTTACAAAGCAGAACAAGATGCTTTTATCAAATCAAAAGTCCCAGTCCAGCAAACTAAGTATCACTTCAAAACATGTCTGGCTCACCTGCTGCAATTTCCCCCTCCGCTTCCAGCGGTTTACAGATAATGTAGGATTACCAAAGTTGGGTGTGCTTCCAGCTTTGTATTTGGAGTACTATAAAGAATGGCATTTGGTTTGCTTTCTCCTGTACATACCAGGGAAGTAGGACCTTCTTAAATTGAGCCACCCCAGAACTGAAATATTCCATAACCTAGTATCACACAAGTTTAAAGGCCTATCCCCAGATGTGTGCTCAGAGTTGTCCAGTGAATTCAAAGCCACAAATACAAAACCCTTCTATACATGGAAAACCCTTTCATACAGCCTTTGCTTCCCAGTGAGCTATAGCATGCATGCAACACTGGGTACTCCTCTGAAGCTGGAAGCAAGCACTATTTATACTGCAACATAGAGCAAGTTTGGTCTTAACAGGAGGGATGCCAGCTTCCCAGGCTGGCATGCATGATGGTTTGGCACACAAGAAAATAAAAATGAGGAACAGAGGGCAGAGGAGGGAGCAAGAACTGTAGTCCTCATGCCTTCTGTCTGTATCTATTACATCTGCAAAACCAGCTGTAAACAGTAAAGATGTCCCTATTAAGCAAAAATACCATCCTGATTAAACAGTGGTCACAGCAGTTAAATTTTTTTAGACTTAAATTAGTCCACTACAATTCACTAGGACGATGAAGGACTTCCTAACTAAACTAAACAYACAGTGTAAATCTGCAGCCTTTATCAGAATGAATAAATAGGTGTTGAGGACTCTTAAGTTGTGGGAAAAGTCTACTGAAAATCAGTTTTTAATGTGATTGCACCAACTTACAGAGATGAAAGAAGAGGGTAAAAGGAAAAAGAAAACACCTAACATCATATCAATCCTTTGCCAGGATATTGTGAAATTCTTCATTACATTTCCTTGAGTCTTCTGCCTATATTCTGCTGGTGACAGCTTGATTCTGCCTACGCTTATCAAATGGATGGCTGCATGTACAGCCATATGATGGAAAAGGGCTTCTCCATAAAAACAGCAGCTGAAGGCAGTTTGCTGCCACCAGAAAGAACCCTTCGTGCTGCAGCTCATTCTGCAGGAGCCCTCAGGAAAGCCCAATTTGGGACACAGGCCAACCTGGCTGTCCAGCCAGGCCGCACAGAGCCCAATGGCCTCTGCTGAAGCATCACTTGGTCTAGGCAGCTGCTCAGAAATGGATGGCACGAGACCGGTGTGCTTTTATGTGCATGCATGTCTGTGATCTCTGGGCTATGTGAAACTGTAGGCTTTTTGCCACCTTCTTGCAGAATCCACTCCATGACTCCAGCACATGCAATTCTGAGGAAGTTTTTGATTCACACTGAAATTTTTCCTCGCTGAGTTTTACCCCTTTGAACATCTTAAAATAATTCCTTTTTTGTCTTAATATTTTACACCCTTCAAATACTTGTAGATTGTTATCATATGTCTTAGTCATCATTTAGTCCAAACTGTACATATTAAAATCTTGTAATCTTTGCTCATATTTCAATCTCTTCAGCCTCTTAACTTCTGTTGCTCTTCTCTGAATTCTCCACTAATTTCTTGACAACTTTTTGGCAACAGAGTGGCCAGAATAATAGTGTCATGGACACTTTACGGCTGTACAGAGATAAAGAAGGAAACTTGTGCAACACCAAAATGACATTAGCTCTTCCCCAAAAAATAACAAATATGTCTAATCTGTTGTCCAGGATCATTTATTTTTAGTGGTGCATCATGAAATGCTCTGAAATACAAGAACAAATATTCACCTAAAAATAGTAACTTAAGAGTTTAATATACTCAAAACTGTGCTTAATTAATCTTCACATCACTTGTGAGGAAGGTAACACGGAACAGTATTTACTTGCAATGCTGGAGAGCAAATGGCTGAAGGGAAGTCTCAAAGACATGACTCATCAAAAAGAGGCCACACCAAAACAAAGAATCCAAACAGTTTCTTCACCACAAACCAAATTAAGGAGCAAGTTACAATCAAAAAGGTAAGGAGACAAAGCAAGGTTTAAAAAAGGAAATCTTTTAAAATAAATACAACTCTTCCAAACTCTGGAAAATTCTAACATACAAAATCTCTACAAAATAAGACAAAGCATGGTAGCTTTCTGTATTGTATATTTGGACAGTAGAAATATTCTTCAGGTAAATCTGATCAGGCATGGGACTAAGATGCGTATAATTAACTATTATCTTCCTAAAAGTTAGGTATCTAACTGAAGCCACCATAATCATCTCCAGGGAGCCATTAATCCCATCCTAAAACTGTAATATATTTAGGATGAATAGCACTCTAGAGGTATTTCTTCTCCTCTCCACTGATAACAGAGGGAGACTAAATAGCTGTCTTAACTTTAGTCATCTTAAAGGAAAATGCAGTCAAGTAACCTGTATCCAAACATCATTTTTAAATGCTGCTCTCTAAAGGAATTAATGTAAGCAATTAGATCGTGCAGGCACTTTAAATATTATCTTCTCTAGAATTTTTCCAATTATTTGGTATTAAAACCAAAAGGAAAACAAACACAAGGAAAAACCTACAGACTCATATTCAGATGTCCTCCCATCTTTCCAAGTACTAAACCCAGGAGTACTGAATATCTGCTTGTGTGGAAGATTTCCTTCCAAACAAGTCTGCAAACATTGGTGGCAACATGACAGGTTCAGTACAACAGAAATCTGTCATTGCCTTAAGATGTAGGGTTCAAATGCTCTGAAATGGCTATTAACTAACTAACTAAGGTTTGGGAAAGAGCATTCAACCTTCATCTGGTTCACAATAGGCTGAAACAGCAAATAAGCATGAACAAAGTTAGTCAATAGAGAAGACTCACACAAAGCCGGGACAGAAATCGGACAAAAAGTTTCATTGCAGAGGACAATTWTAGGGAACCATATGGTTGCAATGGCACTGATCTGCAAAACTTCCAAAAATGCTACCAAGAAAAGAAAATTATGTATGAGGAAAACTGAGAGAAGAACAGCAAGTCTATTAAGACATAGCTGACATGAGAGAAGACAAACCCTTGCCACAAGGAACTTGCAAGCTAAGAGGAAGAAATAATTTTAAAAAAGAAGAAAAGAAAGAGGGGGGTAAAATTAGAAAGAAAAAAGAAATGGAAACCAGAAGTATAGGAAAACAAATACAGTATATTGATACTATAACCCAATTTTTAAGTCAGTAAATTCAGATTACAATGGAATTAAGTGTCTTTTAAGTGAGGCCAGGATAGTCTGGACATTCCAGTTCAGGGAGGCAACACAGGAAGAAGGCACAACACAACACAACACAGAGGGCATAAGGAATACAAAAATATCTACAAAAACACTTGAAGGACATCAAGGCTCAGAAGTGACTACAATTTTCTAGAAGCAACGCTGAAGGAATTAGTGTTCCTCCCAGTCCCCACAGCAGAGGCAGGGATCAGGCAAGGACACAAATGCTAGAGAGAACTGCGTCACACATGGATACAGATGGCATCACTAAGGAGAGATTTTACTTCTTTGACATGGGAAATGCTTTTAAGGACAAGAGGACATTCACCTCATACAAAAGGAGGAGGATGTCCGAGCACCAACTTGCTAACCTACTGGAAGATCTTTTAACAAGGACTAAAATGGGCAGGTGAAAAAAACCTAACAGCTAAGTATAAACAACAGTAACTTGGTCGGGACCTCCAAAGAGGAGGTGAGCAAGACAGAAAATAGGTTGCTAGAGGGGAAAAGATAAAAAAGGAGGATAAAATGTCTATCAGATAAGCATCTCCTGTGTCCATATAATAATGCAAGAAGTTTGGTGAATAGAAAAATAAACTAGAAATCTTAACACATCATCAGATTGTGACTTGATTAGTATGACAGAAATTTGATGGGCTAACTCGCATGATTGCAGTAGAAATATAAAAGGGTATATAACCTTTGTGAGAAGGATATGGAAGAGGAAAAAAGGAAAGGAGTGTTGCCTTCTGCAGACTGCACAAGCATGCTCTGAGGTCCAGAATGTATCGAGCGTCAAACCTACTGAAAAACTACAGGTAGTGATTAAAGGCAAAAGAAACCAGTTCCACCATGATGGGGAAAAACCACAATTAGTGACGTAAGCCAACACATTTGCATGAAAGAGTTGGTGAAGATGGGGATTAATTATACATATTCTGTGGAGAAAAGAATACAGCAGATCACAGCTTTCCAGCACCTTCATGGAATGCACCTGAGACTTTCTTTTTTTTTTAAATTCAGAAAGTAAAGACCAAAGGGACATTTCTTCTAGACCAGGCTCTAGCCTGTATGCAGGAACAGACTGAGTGGGTGAGAGTGCAAGACAGACAGTCATAAAGTCCACAGTTCTTCAGAAAAGAAAGGGAGAAAAGCAAAATAAGATCAATGGACTTCTAGAACGTAGATCTCAATGATCTTGGAGAACTAGAAGGTAAAAATCCTTGGGGAGAGTCTACAGGAAAAAAGAAGTTAAAGAGGCATAACCGTTCTTCCAAGAAATTATAATAATGTCATAAGCACAAGCTATCCCAATAAAGAGGAAAGGAGAATAGTAGGGTTTTAACATCACTRAATTATGAGCTCTTCACTGCTACCAAGATAGGAAAAATAAGCCTGAAGAAAGCAGAAGGATATCAGAATACATGAGAATAAGTATAAAAATTGCACAGACATGTAGGGACAAAATCATAATGGTCAAAGCACAAAATTAACAAGGTATATCAAGGGGAACAAGAAACCATTCTATTAGTACATTTAGGTATATAAGGGAAAGTGTGGATCTGTTAATCAACGGAGAGGAAGATCAACTGACAGATGATGTGAGTAGGCTGAAGTGCTTAACACCTTTGTACCACCTTTCATTCAAAATTTCAAGTGGAGAGACATGGATCATACACTTAATACTCATGAAGAGGGAGGGGTATGGCCTTACTCCAGAAGAAAGAGCAAACAGATTAGAGAGTACTTAGCTAAGTTGGATATTTTTCAAGTCATTTGTGTATGAATTTCATCCCGGTATCCTTAAAGAACTGTCTGAAACAGACTTTGAGACTTTGTAGAAGACAAGAAAAGACTGGAAGAATAAATCTAGTACCTACCATGAAAAGACAGAGAATAAAGAAAAAAGAAAGAAGAACAAGGGAACTCTAGACCAGTCAATTTAAGCTTAATTCCCAGAAAAACTCTTGAAAAATGAATCAAACTAGCTTGTAAGCACCTAAATATAAAAGATGAGTAGCAATCAACATTGATTTAAGAACAAATCATGCCAAAACAACTTAATTTCCTTCTACAACAGGATAAGAAACTTTGTAGAAAGTAAATGTCATGTACTTTGACTTTATTTTGGCCTTTGACAATCTTATATAATATTCTTATAAGCAAGCTAGGAACAAAACAAGCATAGTCATGGTATCACACAGATGCAAAACTATTTGGATAAGGGAATCCACGCAGTAATTATCAAAATACAACACTACATCAACTGGGTTTCTGCCCTGAGTTTTGTTCTATTTGACTTAATAACCTCGATGATGGAACAGAAAACATGTTTATTGAACTTGCAGACAACATGAACCTGGGAGGGCACTGAATAACTTAATAAAATTCAAAATTACCTTCGCAAATAAAAGAAATTGTCTAGAGGTACTGGATGATATTCAACAGGAATATGGGTAATGTACCTGGGCAGAAATAATTAATGACACAAATATAAGATGGGGATAACTGAGCAGGTGGCAGCTTTTCAGAAAAGGACCTAGGGTTATCGTGAATTATAAGCTTGATATAAGTTAGCAATATCTTGGTGAAGCAAGGAGTCCATCATCATTTTGGGGTTTGTAAAAACAGACATGCAAGGACACAGGAAGTAATCTTTCAGCTATACGCAATTTGGGGAAGTTTCAAGATGTAAACTGTCAAATTACAGGCAGTACTTTTCAAGATGTGAAGCAGCTGAAGAATAACCAGAAAAAAGCATGAATGATCATAAATGCAGATACCATAAACAGTGTGGAAAAACTGCCCAAAATTACTACATGTTACCCAGATTTCCAGTACGTAAAAGGCTATTGCAAAGGGAATGGGATTAATTGCCAAAGTAGTAATGGAAGTAAACTGTAGCAAGAAAGATTCAGGTTAGGCAAAAGGAAAATCTTTTTAATGGCAAGAATAATGAGGTACTTGAATAGATCACTTGAAGTGGGACTCACAACTTAACAGCCTGGACAATTACTTGTCAGGAATAACAAAAAATACAGTCTATCCTCTTTTGGACGTGTACGAGGACTACCCAAGTTCCTTAGGCCTTTTTCTTTTTTGAAGGTTCTAGGATGGCTAAAATCACTGACAAGCATTAGAGGAAAATCCCACAAAAGAAAAAAAGACAGTTATGAAGCACTGCAAAATGACCATATATCTTAGGAAGAGAAAATTTCAGCCCAGAAAGGGACAGTCTTTGTGCTTGGATTTCAGCAAGATGTGTGTTTATACAAGTAATCTAGGCCAGAACTGAGAGTGTCTCTTATGATCCTTCAAGATAGCGTCATTACACCAGGACTGTCAATCCTTCAGGTTTCAGTATGCATTAGGTGCTTACAAATAAATTTATCAGGTCCACAGGCTAACAGAGAGTCTTTAGAACAGAAGCCAGCACCTGCTAGGCCTTTCAGCTGGTCTGATAGCAGCAACAAGTCACAGCAAAGTGGCAGCAGCAAATTTAACAATTTTTTGTTACCTGCTTACTATCAGGGAAAGAAAAAGGAATAAAAGGTAGGAAACACCTTGAAAGAAGCAGCAAAGGTAGAGTGCTGGAAATCAATTGCACCCAGGGCACAGTATTTAAGCATGATTTTGTTAAAAACACATTTATCAAGACTGGACTACTGTATTAAGAGAGAAGAAAATCTAATGTGGTGTGGACCTCAACTATATTTCTTTTTTAACGTTTACAAGCTTCTCCAAAAGCAAAGAAGTTTCTTATGGTACCAACACATTGGCAACATCATCATCATCTCCCAGTTCTGTGATGAACCCCAGACGTGCACAGGCGGGGGCATGTCTGTGCTGTTTCTTCTTTCCCTCCAAAACAGACCCTCACCTTCCCATCCTTCTAACGCAGATTCTACTTCAACCACCTATTTACACAATTCACCGTACACACCCTTCTGTCATGGCCCACCCCATGGCACTGGTCACTGCTTCATTCCCTCCCTGCTTTCCTCACTTCCACAAAACCAGGGTCCAACTCCATCCCCTCACCCCTCCACCCCACTCTCTGCTCGCCCGCCCCATGATCCCTGCCCCATGTTGCCTTGGGCCCCCTCCCCAGTCTTGAAGAGAAAGTACAGATCCTGACATGGACAGTGTTTCGGCAGCAGCCACTGGGAGCGGAGCAGGCTACGTTACCACCACTGACAGAAACAAGTTACCACCTGCCACATGACTTTCCTTAAGCACTGTTCAGATGATCGGGGCAATTATCCAAGGAAGGATGTTTATCATGGTCAGATAAGAATCTCCACATAGGCAGGGCTGGGAGCTTCCAGCTATCTGAGTGGCTCAAGTACCTCAATGGATTACTCCAGCCTGCAGCAAGTATCGCAAAAGAAGACTGCAGAGAAATTATTTCCCAAGTCAGATTTCATAGCTTTTTGCCTCCCTGGAAGACCRGTACCTCAGCTGGCCCAATGCACAAGACTTCACACAGCAGTTCACGTTACCTGGGCTGTCACTCCAGATAAAATGCCTGCTGGCAGATCTCCTTGAGCTCAGGACCTCACTTGGAGGCATAAAGCCCTGCAAACACTGCTAAGCACCATGATCTTCTATCTGATTCCCAGGATCACACGCAGAAGACACAGCTGGCCAGCAGGGTGGTCTGATGCATCTGGAATATGGAGTCCCACAGCAGAAGAGATGCTGCTGTGCTGCATTTGCCAACATGTGAATTGCAAACAGCATGGCTGAAAACTGTAATGCAGAGATCGACCGAATGAGTGAGTCCCAAACATCACAGTGCCTAGCAGATCTGAAAAGCTTTCACATCAACTATGCAGAGGCTCTTCCCATCAATTAAATTCCACCTGCTTGACAGGGAGTTATAAAATATCAATCCCATCTTAAAGTTAGGTAAATTGAGGCAATAGATACATAATACCTTGCTTCAGCAAACACAGGAAGTTTGCAATTTTTCTTGAATCACTAATACAGGCATAGGTAAAAAGGCCTACTCCTACTAATGTCAGTGGCAGAACGGTTTGGGGAATGAGAACAAGATTAAGTTTTAACATTTTCCGAAGAGATTGAACCATTACCCAAACTCATTATTCAAACTTCTTACACATTCAGACTCTTTCCAAATGCACTACTTGTAAACATAGGTGTAAGTGTAGGAGTTAGCACATATATAAACTATTTGGTATACTTCTGTGATGACTGCAGCTAACCCTGAAGCCACTGGAATTTTGCTAATGACAGGACACACATGTCCACCAGATAACAAAACTGAGATACCAGGAAGCAAATTCATGCCATAGTGATTCATATTTCTGACTCCATCTAGTTGCTCAGTGCTGTCTGCTTCTACATTACTTGAAACCTCAAATATCCAAACAGCTTTCCCAATATCCACACACAAAACTTCAGAGAAATTAAGCCATTTCCTTTCATGTGTGAATCAACCTGTAGATTGCATGATATCTGCTGAAAAGTAACACTGAGACTAAGAGCTTATTTAAAAAAAAAAAAAAAAAACACAACACAAAAAAAAACAACCCAGAACTTTCATATGGCTAGTATAAATATCCATTACTAAGTCAAACAGAACTCTAATCGAGTAGAAAACCTACACCTACATTGTTCAAAGACTTGGCCAATTATCCCATGTCCCATGACAGAGTAATGTAGGAACTTCCTCCATGGCTAGGTTTTTCCATACTTGTTCATGAGAAGGCTTCCTTCCTTTCCTTACCTACCTCAGAAGTTTTTGACATTTTCAGAAGCAGAGATGACTGAACTATGTGAACAACTTACTTGATTTCTTCAACAGTTCCTGTCTTCCTACAGATATCCGTATTTTTTACTTTCATGTAAATATCATACACTGCAATTATACAACTTTTTAAAACAACATTTTTGGCAGAAATGTCATGCCAGTTATCTGGAATTTCTAAGCTCATCTAGACGAAAGAGCCTTCTGGCCAACGTTTTCAAAACTAGTATCTAAAATTGCTCTTCTAAATCCACATGCTACTAGAAGTTCTCTGCACCCAGCAGCTTCAGCAGGGGCTTCTGGGCGTTAAGCGCTTTGGAAAAAGTAGCTACTTATTTAGAAACACAAATATGGAACTGGGCAAGTATGATGAGATAATCAGTTCTTTTAAAGCTTAATTCTTGACAGTTTTAGGATGTATGTTTTCTGTCTCCAGATCATACGAAAAAAACTGAGATCAGTTAGCATACTTGAACAAACACCCCCTCTTTGAGGCTAGCAGGGGACTATCTCCAATGAAGCTTTCAAGTTGATCGCTTACTTTCTCTGCTGGCCTGGTAGAGCTAGAACCTACAGATATTTTTAAAATCCATCCTTATGCAGAGGGTTTTCACTGTGCAAATCCAATGCTGTTTAGTGTGGAGATTCTATCAGCTAACTCACCATCAGTTTGTCAATTATGAACTTTATGAATTAATAGCATTTTAACCTTATATGTGTACTTAGAACAAAGTCAAATTAAAGAGGTGTAATACGAGTAAGGCTGGCAAATGTACTCTAAAATATTCTTCAGGGCATAATCTCAACATACAATTACGAGCTCCTATTTTCACACTGTGCATAGGCCTCTTTAAGAGAAAATGAGTTTCTCCCAAGGTAGTTTGTCATTACTATGCTCCCACCATATTCTCTTCTGCCATCACAACCAAAAAAAACCATCCCAAAACTCTCTTTCTCATCTTCGAACTAACCCTACACCAGTAGTATCTCTACCGGTATGTTTCATTCCCAAATATTGGAGCTTATGTATGTATGTACAAACTGACTGTAACAGAAAGCCATCTTCAGTATCTGTGGACCCTCCAACAACTGCACAGGAAAATAATGGTGTCCAAGGAGAGGCAGGGCAACCAGTACTCTGTCAAGAACAGTGCAATAGTTGGCGTTATGATATTTTCCTCAGAGCAAAGAAGCTATTGAAATTTGTTTTGTTCTGGATCCCCAGTACAGAATGACTTGCTTGGGACAGTTTATCTAGCTCTTAAGCCAAGTCTGCATRGGGATGTTGAGAAAGTTAAGGCAAATCAACTAAACGTCTGATGTCAATACGCACACATTTAATTGTCTTGAAGCTGTGAGTAGATGCTCTAATTCAACAGCAAAGCTCCCTGTAGCTCCTTATTCAGTTAAACTACATTGGTCTAAGACTAATTTACTCCTGAATTAAAGCAGTCCCCCAAGGATTCAGCACAATCATTTTTGCGTACTGTCTTCATGCATTTAGCCCGTTTGCCTCAGCTCTTCCTGAGTTCCCCAAGCCTTAAGGAGTTTTCAGCCTATAGCTGAAGGGAGCTTGGCTACTTCATCCCTGATGTTGAGAACATCAGACTGAGTGTTTTCTTCAACATCTTCCATCTAGAACACAGAAAAACTAAAGAGAAAGTCCTCGCATTGCTTAGCTGCTTCCTGTTCCAAGGTGAAAATTCAGTGGGTTTGGAGTTTACCCTTACCTTGCTCCTACTCTCACTCTTCGACTTTGTGGAAGCCAGTCTTGGGAACTGGCATGTTAACATACAGGAAACAAGCAGAAACAGGCAATGAAAAAAATGCAAGAGGATACTAACCTCAAAGTGGGATTTGACCTGTGACATCATCTTCTTTAGAGACTTCAAATTATGTCAAAGCTGTATCTACTGACACTGGTTTTGCTCATTATGATTTGGAAATGGCAATCATATCGCCATGCTCTACCATTTCTCATCGCAACCACTGTTGTGGTACCTCAGCACTTTCTGGAAATGAATCATATTCCATGAATTCAATACTAATTCAATTCAATACTAATCCTAAACTGGGATTGATATTTCTCACAAGATTCTAATAAAATTATCTATAGAAAGGATCAATGATTTTTAAAGCAAATGAGTTGCTTCCTTACAGCAAGAGCTCAGACTACCATTTTATTTAAGTCAAAATTTAAAGCACTTCTCAAACTATAAGCACTTAGAAGAAGTAAAGGTGTCCTTGTTCAATCCAGGGTCATTAAAACTTACCTGGATGCTGGCAACAGTTGGGCAATACTTTGTTTTGGTCTTACTGCATGGATGTTCAGATTTCAGTGATGCTTTAAGTGCACTCACACAGACACACTTAAGCACACACACATGCAGACGAGATACCTTAGAAAATTAAAGTTCCTGTATTAAGTTCATTGACTGAGCTATCTGAATGATAAACTAGAGTTAGAGGCCCTACTGTACAGCAGCTGGCTGAAAGGAATGTTTAGAGGAATAAAAAAAATATACATAATGCCTGATGTTTCCTTTCCCCAAAATAAATTCATTCATTATAAACGAACTGTCACATCATCATCTTAGAGACTTCAAATCGTGTCAAAGCTGTATCTACTGACACTGGTTTTTGTTGAGCACAATTTGGAAATTGCAATCTTATCACCATGATCTACCACTTCTCATCGCAACCGCTGTTGTGGTACCTCAGCACTTTCTGGAAATGAACCATATCCCATGAATTCAAACATAGATCTAACACTTTAAAACACCACTCAAGCCAGGTGCCACCAAAATAAAGAAGTGGGTAGTACGCAACATGGGATGCACTGGAGCATGGACTTTTTAAACTTGCGTTTTTAATTCTAGATGTTTTTAAAACAGAGTATTTAACCTCTCAGTGTCAATAAAAAAAAAAAATTATCCCAATCCCAAAGTGATTTGTTTAGCACTATCAAACAAGAACTTTTTAATATTTTGATATATTTTATTACTCAAAATAATAACAATAATAAGTATGCAAATGAAAGTAAAGCCCTCTGGACAATATTTTCACTGATTTGCTGGAGAGAAGGACCCCTAGTGTCCAGCTGGATTTTAGCCAGCCTGGGGTCTGGTGACTACACAGCATCCAGGATGAAAAAACATCTTAGCTTGTAAAATATTTCCTGCAAATACTTTCCCACCTCTTTTATTTGGAAACTGACTGATTAAAAGAAAAAAATACATGTATACAGTTCTGCTTTCTTAAACTAATTATTTCAAAATATTATCAAGGCATCATGTGATCATCTGGACTCTGAGGATTCATCATTACTGATGAACAGGAATGTGCCTTGGCACAATAGTTTCAGTGGTTGATTATGCATTGCAGACACCTATAGATAAACATCTCTATCTGTAAAAAAAATGAGCACTGTCTCAGAGCCTTCTGATGAGGCTTTAAAAGCAGCATCAAAAAAATGTAATGGTAGCAGGATGAGGCTGCCCAGCCCTGTCATATAGTAGCATTGCTTTCTAAGAGGAAAAAAAATAAAAATCTGCGCCATTCCTTATGATCAGGGTTTTACCCATTTATTTGGCTAATCATTCAAATGGCTAAACAGACCTCTAATTTGAAAATAAAAACCGATTGATGCAATCACAAACAAGTTCTGAAATTGTGATTTATAAAAAAGAGGGGAAATCTTGTTCTAAGCCAAAACACACACACAGTTACCTTTTTCTAATCAGAGCATTCATTTCTCCTCATTATGATCTCACAAGCACATTAAAATCTTATTAACATTAATTACTTCTGAGCGTCTATGCATGAGCAGCGACAGGCTTGCGTGCGCGCGCGTGTGTGTATGTGTGTGTCTCTGGATCATATCTACATTTATATACCTTGCTGCACTTTGCTTATAAAACATGTGAAAATATTGCTGCTAACACCAATTAGCTAATTTCACACACACAGATAGTAAGCTGCTGTCTCGCTGCACAGCTTATTATAGACCAGCAGACAGATGGACAGACAAACAGACGCAAAAAGCATCACGGCTCCTCCTAAATGCAAGATCTGAAATGCCTGGCACCCCCAGGAGTGCGAGTTTTATCCTCGTAAGTCTGAGGGAACAAAATGACACAAATAAAAAAATTAAAAAAAAAAAAAAAAAAAAGACAGCCAAATATCCCATTTTCTACACAGATGGGTTCAATGATGAAGTGATAGAGACAAAGAAAAAACTGGCAGGCAGACAAGCAGCAGGCGCACAGAGAGATAGACGGAGACAGATAAACAAAGCAACAGAGAAAGAGATGAAAGCATATTCATGTATGTGAATTTGGGCTAAGCAATATCAACTTTATCCCACCAATAAGGTAAGGAAAGAAATGGCAGAGCCAAGAGTCACAATAGGTCTGACTTCACAAGCAAAATAAAATCCTGACTCTCTACAAAACTATTTATGGATTCTATTTACGCTGAGCACACTACACGCAGCACTGCTGCTGGTGAGACTYAGCTCCACCACAAACTCCAGAACAGACACGGGCATCTAGACAGTTACTGCTGTCGAACTGCACCTTCCTCTTCTTTTTCACCCTTTGTTTCTATCTAATTTAGATTCACCTCTATCCTACTTCTAAATCCCATCCTCCTGAACACTTCTCTCTGCCAGAGGTTAAGATATAAACAACACATCGGCATCGCTCATCATGCCAAAGCCATGTTTCTCCATCGCTGGGGGATTAGCCTCCCAGCTGCAAGTCTTTCAGTCCTTCGCAGAACCCAGGTGTACACTTGCTGGTCGTTTTCCTCTCTACCCAAATACGCACCTCTGCTCATCCTCTGCAACTCTGAGAACTAACTGCAACCCTCGACTGGAATTAAAACTTCCACTGACATCAGTAGGATACAAGGTTTAGCAGCGTCAAAATTTGCCTTTCAGCACAACTGCCCTTTGTTTCGTTTCTGTATTCTTCCACTGACAACGTGATCAGGCAAAACACTATAAGGAGGGAAAAGGTTAAAGCTTCGGAAGACAGTTTTCTGGAGAAATTTCCAGATGGCATGAAAGGATACCTTATTGGGAAAATTTTTGAAATGAACGCATCTTCATTTCTCATGGTAACACAAGTGTTTGCATTTTCTGCTCGCTCCTCTCGGATCAAGAGAAGGTAAATATGGCGATAATTGCTGTTTTATCCCCAGCCTTTTTCACCTAAAGATTTCTGAGCACTTCACAAAATGTTCATTAAGCTTCAAGGCATGCAGAAGTTACTCTCATCACTCCATTTTACTGCTAGGGAACAGAAGAGCAGAGAGGTGAAGTTGAAGTACCCAGATCAGTAAGAAGGTCTGCAGCAGACCCAAAAAGTCCTCTTATTTACATTTCTCACGTCTTCTCTTCTTACACATGCCCTATCCAAGGCATTATAATTATAAACAGTACCTGAACTAAAATAAAATTCAGTGTTTGAGGACTGTACTCAGGATGCTTGACTTTTGTTTATCTCACTCATGACCTTCTCCTGATGATGCTCATCCGGAAGGACCTACTCCCACGCAAGCCAGCACAGCTGCTGAGAGAACTACCATGAATGCAGTCAAGCAACTTTGGGACATGTCGGGTGTACTTCAAACATCCAAATTAGTTATGGCACATTCACAGTAAATCCAGTGACTCCAGGAAGCTTTGGAGCTCCTGGGCATAGACATTATTACAGTTGTATCGCACACAAGCAGTAAGCTTGGTGCACCTTGTCCGAATTCTGCCCAGCTTGGTTTTACTGTGCACACACAACAGATCCGGTCATACTGCAGAGAAGGAACCATGGCATATGGCCCCTTCTGCCACAAGGAGCGGGTACGTAACCTGCTCAGGCAGAAAATAAGTAAGCAAATTGAACACCACTCCATTTGCTCAGCTTACTGTGCTTCTTTTGTTAAGGTTAAATATACAGGCGTTGAGAGTAAAGATACAGAAAAGTAAAAGCTTTATAAAATAAGCAAAAAGCAATAAAGATTTCAAGCTTTACAGTTTTATGCATATGACAAAGTAGSCTCTTGCCTGCGTATTTCCTAAAAAATAGAGCATAGACCTTTAAAGTCTCTCTTGAATCATGCAGAATTACTTCCTGCCTGGCCTTTCCCCAAAGAAGTGCTCTGAGAGGAAGCAAGATTCTCTCTGACAAGGCAAGGAACCTCACCAATGCTGGTTAATCGCGGTTCGGCCAGAAGTTCAGCTCTTTTACCCAGGCTTCCCAGAAAGCTCGGAGAAATCCCTGGCCAGTCATTCTTCCAGATTCCAAGCTCCCTGCTGCGCTCCCACCTCACTGATCTCTAGGCACATTTGGAACTTAGGAAAACAGGAGGGCCAAGGAGAATTTCCCCCTAAACACATCAGTGATCCCCATCAAAACCAAAGGATGGGCCACAAAGACATCAGTTCAATAAAATGGTTAAGAAATAAGTATCCACTAGATTTGCTGACTTAATGCCTACATAGTTGTTGACCCTTTAATCCATCTTTCCCCAAAACCCATATAGATATATAATGGTTCACGGCACCCAGAAAGAAAAAATGGTGTGTCCTATAAAGCACTCCTTTGGAGTTCTGAAGACTCCATGCGTCCTAATTATATATAGCAAAAGTTGTACCTCAGTAAATTAAAAAACAAACCCAGAAGCTCATTTAAGTAAATGCCTAACAGTGGAGATGCTTAATGAGAGAAAAAAGTTGCCAGTTTTTATTACCACAATAGCATTTAGAGGCAACTGTGTAATAGGGAACCTATGTAGAACTTCCCTATGTTTGAGTTTAGCATGTAAAGTGGATACAAGTGTCCTAAAAACTAAGAGGACTCAAATACAATTGACTTGAGGATCTCTCATAGGACCAATGCTTATCAGCAGAGACAAACGAATCTCAGAGACCATTCAATCTACTGAACAGGTCATCATGTATACGTGAAAGGGGAACGGGAAAAATCTCTACTTAGGGGGTGTGGAGGGGGGAAACACATTTATTGGCTTCTCTGTACAAAGAAGCTTGACTTGCCTTTCTCAGGTGGTAATTCTCCCAGTAAACCTGCTCTCTTCACCTACTGTATTCATCCACTTCATGAACCTTATTGTATTATGTCTACCATAAGTTACAGCAGGCTGAGACAGTACGAGAGTGCTTAAGAGGTGCACTTGGCATCCAGACGAGCCTTGCGATCCAAACCAGCCTTGTGATCCAAACCCCTTTGTGTCCTTTTGGAGTTAATAAGATGAGGTTTTACTGACTCCATCCTGGCTTTTATAAGCTTCTCGGGGATTACCGAAATTGGAGACTGCATATGAAAAAGCTGGTTCATCCATTTCCTAGAAGGGACATTCATCCAGTTTGCCCTTCGATCCTTGAAATGTGAGACATGCCTGAGGAGTGTTGTTATAGTGTCTCACAAATATATCCAGTGATGGTGAGTCCATGTGTCTCTGATAAAGGGAAAACCTTATTGTGCATTCCAGCCTCTTCTTTTGTAAACATACTACACTAGATGAATTTGGCTCTCAAAGAAGAAAGTATTAATTGTGCTGGCTAGTAAAACCTTCTGTTACTGTCCTTTCAATCTGGTCTTCTAAGCATCAACAGACATTAAAACTGGCTTTTGGGAAGTGAAAAGATACTAGAAAGCAGTACAAACCCAAAACTTGTTTGCAAGTTTTCAAGAATTGAGGCCTGAATCTCATTCTCAAGTAACAAAAAGTTAAATGCAGCTATTCATTGTACAGTTTTCAGGTTGAATGTACAAACAATTCAGTTCCTCCTACTGTTCATTCTCTGACAGATGCCTCAGCAGCAATACATCTGTGCTCTGCCCAAATCCAGTACTTGCAAGCTCCCATTATTACTTGCATGTGCTTTGTCTCCACTGGCAGTTTAAACAGACAAGTAACAATCCTCTTTAAATGCTTGTGTCCAAAGAACCCTTAGGGGCTATTTTCTCCTATGCATATTGCACTTCTCGTAGAGGTTAACAGCAGTTGCACATACAAGCAGTTATACATACAAGAAGCCCAGAACAACATAACTATTTGAAGGTACTTTTGTCTTTACATGTGATAGGGAGCTTCAGTCTTCTTTTGATTACTGTTTTGTGAAGCAAGCAACACTATTTATTTCAGCCAGGTATAATCTTCCCCTATGATTATTATTGTACAAAAAGAGGTGACAGACTGGTCCAGTTTTTGAACATCTACTTCTTGGACAAAGCTAACACTGGAGCCCATTGGGACATATCCAGTTGTGGGAAATCCAATCAGGGAAAAAAAAAAATTGTTGCTTACAAGTCTTCGAAGTTATATTAACTGAGTTACTGAGAGTAATTATAAATAATAAGCAAACAAAACACCAAAAAGAATTTTTTTTTTAAATTCTGCTGTTAAAAATAAGACTTTGTTGACATGTTGGTATGTTAAACGTGTTTGGCCTCAATTTTCAGTTACTGTAGGGTCTTTTTATCTCGTTCTGAAAGTAGAAATAAGACTTTAATGGCAAAGAAGTTGCGTATGTGTTACAATACCACAATGGTGTAAAAAAAAAAAAAGGCTAACGGTCTTTAATATAGCCAAGAATCATCTCAGCTTCCTTTGTCCATGGAACATGGTCTTTACTTTTCCAAGTCCCATCTGCATGTACAATACACTGAGGAAGGAAGAAAGGCACCACTTCCTCTTTCTCTCTGTGCCTCGATTGTTCCTGATTAAAAAATGGAAATTATAATGTTGATTCAGCTACTGGAGTTAAGCAAAACTAAATTAACTACTTTCGTTAAACGCTATAAGATATTTGAATAAGTTTCTTCAGAAATGCAAAGTGCTATTTATTCATATCAGCAGCTATCTCCGGCTAAACTGTCCTGGAACCTTTTGTGAGCATTCCCTTCTCCGTCTGAACTCAGCTGATAACTGCTCTCTGTTTTGAAGTACGTGTGTCACTCCTTTATCTAAAAAAGGATAGGAAAAGACTTAGACAGAACTGGCACTTCTCTTTTTTGGGTAATGAGAACAAAGCAAAGCAAAGCAAAGCAAAACAAAACAAAAATCACACAAGGTCTCAGGATTAAACCTTTGCAGATGAGCAACAACAGAAAAAAAAGGCATCTTTTTGGATGTTAAATTCTTTGTAGGCTTTGCCTGGGCATTATGAGGATAATCACCAACACCTCCTAAAAGCAAGCCTTTTCATCAACTCCATAAGCTCAGATTTCAAGGAGAGATCTGGTAAGAATCTTATTAATACACCTATGTATGCCGCCACGAGGGAGACAGTATCTAACACAGCAAAAATGAGGTCAAATTCAGCAGCACTGTCCTAAAGAAAACTGTCTCCTGGTCACAAATCACTTGTGGAGTACCATGCATCATCTTTACTGCTTCAGACGTATGCCAGCTGCAGCCAGTAGGCTACAAATACAAAGCTAAATTCAGCTCTCGGTTCAATGTTGATTCTTCTAAATTTCATGGAATTGGTCCACTTTTATACAAACATAACTTAGGGCAAAATATGACATAAACATTTTAGCAGAGACACAGACATTCAGAAATTTCACGTGGAACTTCTTATCCCAAGAGCACAGTCCTCTGAAGATGATTCTTGTATGATGATTATGCCAGCTCACTGCTCATGAGGGAAAAGGAAAGGGCTGTGGCCTCGTCCCACCCTGCTCTGGTCCTACTCATACAGAATCCTGCTGCTAAAATTCTCTCCTTCTCCTGCCAGTGGGACCAAGTTAGCCCCTCTTTTTGCATGAAGTTCAGACTTTTTGTCCTCATTTTCTTTGAACAGCTCTGCCCCCTGCCTGCGTCTCAGCTTTTATTTCTTCTAGCTGCTTACATTCTTCCCAAACCTCCCTCCTAAATGCTCCATTTGTATCCTTCTACCACATTGAAGCCAATGTTCCACAGTTACAATACTCAACCAGATTGTAATAACTCTTTAAAACAGCTTACAGTCAACTAAACTGTGTTCCTGCACAACCAGTCTTAACCAGGAAACTCCAGAAAAGTTCATTTTAGCTCACTTCCTTTTTGTTTTCCACTTTTTTCACCTGAAAAAGATGTGGAATGAAAATTACATTAATTTTGGTAGCAGATTAAATTATCACAGGGCTGGATACTGATGTGATCTAGACAAGAGGGCTCTCACCCCACCATAGAGACAGCTTTAACTGAGCTAGCTCAGTTATTAATAGCAGTTTGGTCAAGACAGCCTAGGGCTGAATGCAATGAAAATACGTGGCTCAAAACATATGCAAAATTCACCTGAGATCCAACATAATACAGCCTGCATGATCAGGGCAGAACAGTTACTCCCATCTAAACTACCTAAGTAAATGCTAGCTCTTAATCTCCATGAGGTGAAAACTTCCTCCAAAAAAACCCACAAAAACAAGACCTCAGGTGTCAATTCTATTCTGACATGCCAGAGAAAGACCACAACTATTCAAAAACTTCATTGGGAGGCTAAAGCAAACCCATTAGAGTAAAGAAAGAGGTTGCAATGTACTCTTAGGGTGATAACGAGGCACAAATTTGAGAGGGAAAGATAAAATTAGCTAATATAGCTATAATCAATGCTCTCCCAACTGCTCTCAGAAACTGATAAACATCATTATCCCTATCTTGAAGACGAGTAACTGAGACATTGAGAAATGAAGTTTTTGAAAGTTACACAGAAAACTAGAAACAAACTACGAATCCTGCTTCCCTAATCAGTGGGCTATCCTTACCGGTACCTATGTACTTGCATACATCACAGTGACTGCACTGCAATCTGATTACAACTTCTGATACTGCACCACAGCTTTGTGCTGACAAAAATATTTAAGATCTCTGTACACAGGTTAAAAAAAAAAGAAAAAGAAAAAAGTTGTCTAAAAAAAGTATTTAGAAAGGCTTTGAATGGGATCCCATCCCCTATAAAAAGGGACTCAGAGATTAGCAGAAAAATAAAGGTAATTTCAGAATCCAGAAATGCCCAGCACCAGGGAAAAATACTAAGCTTTCTCTTGTCTGGCACAAAGTACAGCATAGCCAAATGTACTGCAAAAGCACAACTGGCTTTTAACCTCATTCAGGAGCAGTTGCTTTCACAGCAGTGAAATGTTTCAGGCTAAGCCTGACTGACTTAGTGGATAAATGATTTGAAGTTGGTATAGCTCAGAAGGAACCAGCTCATTTAGGAAGTGTCACTATCTTAAAAACACACTTTTTCTATCCAATTGGAGCAAGCTTTGCAGCTTTCAAAATTTGGCCATGGCTTGGAGAGGAAATAAAAGCAGCATTTGTATGAAACGCTGGAAATTACAAAACACGGCTTGGACTTCAAACGGTCCACCCATGAGCCAGGACAGGCTGGGCCTTTGCCGGGAACTCGTGTCGCTTCTAATCACTTGTATTAGTTTAGCGCTAGCAAAAGGTGCCAGATTGGTAGCCCCAGGTGCTGAATTCTCTATTTATCCCCAAACCAGGTACAGCAGGAGGGCAAGCTATCGCAGAGATACCAACTCCTGCTATGATTTCTCACGTCCAGGGACCTGGTGACAGGAGGGTGATGTGGTCTCAGTGCTGTACTGGTTTCCTGATGTCTCTGCCATGACTGCCCACACGGGGGCCAGTTCCCCGCACTATGTTTCAGGAGGATGGGTTCCTAAACTGCAGGGCCTATGAAAGGGAAATAATGGAGAATCATCCTACAAGCATCCTCCGAGACTTTGAGAAAGAAGAACCAGGGATTATTTTCTTTGCATTATATTCTAGCAGTCTCAAAATGAACGAATACTAGAGAGAGCGATGAGGCCAGAGAGAGTCAATGTACTGAGTACAAATGAGATTTATATGTGGCTTGAGTTACTCCAGCCAATTAGCTACCCACTAGGCTGTTTGGTTTATTGTCCCTACTGTATAAAGATTTAATAAGCAGTCACCTAGATGGGAAGCACGAGACTTGCAGAAAGGAAACTTTTCACTACTCTACATGGAAAACTTGAGCCCAGTCCCACAACAGCTCTGCACAGCTGATTCCCACTGATGTGTCAACGGCTGCACGACGAGGCTCTTTATCATGACAGTCCACGTAGGTGGAAAATACGGGAAATACAGGACAATCTTTCATTATATAATTGCCATGTCAGAAATCTTCCACACATTCCAAATATACTACGTGAATTAATAAAGCTTTCTTCAGTTTTTTCTCCAATAATCAGTCTTATCCAGGACTTCAACATTTTTCATAGCGTGAAAGTACAAAATGCTGGATTTTAAAAACTTATCTACTGGGGAAATGTGCTGTGTAGGGAACATATTAAACAATTCAGTCTACGTTTGGAAAAGAAATACAGATTCATCACAACGAGGAAGGATGTTCAAGAGTATCCTGAAAAAACAGCCGGTATTCAAGCCAAAGGACAGGATGAAGTGGGCACAACAGTATAAAGCTGACAAGCAGATTTAACTGACAGTGACAGAAAGAATTGGAAGCTGCCAAAGCCTAAGCTACACTAGGGCTTCTTCAGATACTACATGCACTAAAAGTGAAACTAAAAGCACCAATGAGAACATTTTTTAAAACTCTTTCAGATGGGAAAAATCCTAGAAGCAGCAGCAGAAAAATGGAAAATACAAACTTCGGGAAATGACAGAAAAAGAAACACCTATCAAATATAAGTAAGACTGGAAACAAAGCAAAAAAGGCTGAATTACAGGATTGGACATTTCATGACCTTTCTCAGCAGTCATGCCTGGTATATAAGGCTTTAACATACTTCGTCAGAAGACTTCTTTTCCTGTTAATACTGCTCGTTGCAAAAGAGCTCAAAGCCATTCACTTAGACACAATTTTTGTAAGGCAATGTCCCAGAGGGTGTGGCCCAGTCTCCTGGGAATAGCATTTGCTAGTTTTAGAGAACCAGCAGAGGGAGCACATTAGCAATTAAACATGGTTTTCTTGTGTTTGTGCCTAAACAATGAGATTTTTTGGTTGGGTTTGTTGTTGTTGTTTTGTTTTTATTCTCAGCATTCCTCTCTGTCACTAGTGTCTGTGACTCACTTAGCTATCAAATTGCTAGGAGTTTAGGAGCCACAGCCATAGAGAATAACAGGCTCCACATCCACCCCACATAACACAACAGTGGACATAAGCTTTTACCGAGTTGTCTGTCTTCACTCTCTCCCCACATCAACCTCATCTTACCCGTTCCTGACATCCTGCCCATGAAATCTTGAGCTGCTACACGACGACTGCTCTCAAATTCCTGCACTGTGACCACTATCTTTCTAGCCAGAAAGAAAGGCATATGGATCTCTAGGGAGGAAAGAGAAATCAATAATTAACTTTCAGTCGGCTGAAAGGACAACTCTGAAGTCCATAAGGCAACTTTCCCAGTCCTACTTTTGTATCCTCAAGGGATTGATCGCACGTCCAGCTACTGATGATTTTAGAAGCAAGATATTAGAAAGCTTGTCTTTTAGTTGGAGAGAAAAAAAAAAAAAAAAAAAATCCCCAACGATCAGTAGCGTAATTTCCATGCTGTATTTACCTCAGAATCAAATGGCACACTATACTTGCCTGCATTTTTAGCTCTACCACAATCCCAAGATAAATTTACTATGGAAGTGTAAGGTTAAGAGGTCATCTACAGGTGTAATTTACAGAACGGCACCACTTCTGTCCTGCAAAGGATCTCCCATAGGTGCTCTGCAGAAGGTCGGAAGCATTGCCCGTTCAGGTTTCCTTTCCTCTTCGCTGTAGTTACCAACTGTGTTTAATACAGATTTGTATAACCACCGATTTGATACTAGCTCAAACATTCAGGAAAACCATATAGGTTTTGGTTCACCCTTTCTACTGTCATTTACACTTGTGCAAACTGGACATAAAATGTTACCTAGGGGTCTGTGTCCACCCACTTCAGAAAAACACAAGGAAAGGCATACAACAGGAGGCACTGAAGAATGAAGTCCTAAAGATGCTGCCAGTGTTTGAATGAGGTAGGATTGGTTTCTGTTAGAATACCTATCTTTTATGAAAGATGTTGAGGAACAGCACCTGATAACAACAAGTACAGCACAGGCTGCAAATCTGCCCTCAACGGGGCTGGCGGGGCAGGCTGTCGCTGACGGGAAGAGACCACTTCTTGGCATGACAGGATTTCAGCCTTTGTGCTCGCGTAGTCCATGGCCTTTCCTCCCATAGTGCCACCTAGTGCCAACTCGGTCAGCGGCTCACTTTTCTGCGAGGTGAACATCTGCCCCATCAGAAACAGGCTGGGACCCTCCACACTCATGTCACCAAAGCCAAACACCAGCTCGCAGAGGAACAGTATTTTTTTTCTTTAAAGACAGCTTTATCCCATTAGCCCGATTTCCCACTCCTGTATTTTAACTACTTCAAGATATACAGCCTTTGCCGCACGTGATAAAAGCTGAACTTTTTTCTTCTTGCAAACCTCTGGGATGTGTAGCACCGGCAGCCCTGGCTGCCCCAGTGGCTATGGAAGAAGGAGGTGGCGCACATCCCCGTGCCTCCGGTGACCATTTTACAAGACCCGACCGCAAACAGAACTCCCGCCAGCACCAGGCGGTCAAAATGCCGTCATAGTACACGATGGCACTGAAGGATTAAGTACAAAAATGTACGAAAACATGAAAGACATAGGCAGTAATCATTCTGAAATGCCAGTTTCCTATTAGAGGAGAATTGGATAAGTGCCGTTAGAACTAAATATTAACTTTTAAGATAAATAATCACGAGGAATATAGGTAACATCATCAAAGCAAAAACCATCCTGGACAAAAGCCTGTGCCTTTATTCACTCCTCACTGAAAGTTTGATAAATCTGTGAAAATCTGCTCAAGTTAAAGCTGTACAGATATTACAAAAGTATCTCAAAATTTGGTGCATGGTTAAACACTACTCTTTACCAAGAGAAACCTGGATTATTGGCATAGGTAGATTATTAAAAATCCAATTTAGTTTTCACAGTTGATAGTTTGTTTATGAATTTTCTTGGGCCAAACTAATAAAATCAGTGAAGTCCATTTCACTTTGATTTGCCATCATTTTCCCTCTGCAGCACAGTTTGAACTGCAGACCCTACAAAGGGAACAAGTTATTCTTTAAAAACAACTATTTCCAGTGCATTGTTTCATTTAAAAAAAAAAAAAGAAATTAAAAACATTTATAAAGGAATTGGATTTTCTAAAAGTTTTTCTTAAAAAAAAAAAAAAAACTCTAACTTGAAGTTAAATTTCAGTGTTTAATTTTCCATTAACATTTATGAATCTCTTTCAGTAGAAAGCTCTTCACCATACGGATCACAGTGTAAAAAAGTCCTATAAAAAGAGACAGGAGTGAAACCAACTGAAATCTATAAGGCCACAGCATGCCATCAATTTCTAAACAGAACTCCTATTCAAATCATTCTGCTTAAAACCTCATATGGTCTGCAAAAACGAACAGGGTTTTCTTGAAATGATTTAAATAACAATTTATCTAAGACTGTAATCTCTCTCGTATGGGATTTGTAAGCCATCCCACAGAATTCTCTAGCAGGGGACACAGTTCCCTATTTACATCAAAGTTTTATACAAATAATATTACATTTTTTTAATTTTCTGCAGCTGTTTTCCCTTATGAATAAGCTGGGCCTATGAAGAAAATGTGAAAATAGGAAAACTGTGAGTAATATTTATAATAATGATATATCCAACTCAGGAAATTGCTACAACTGTCTTTATCAAAATAAACAAGATTGATATTTTTTCCTCCTTTAAGAGAAAAGCAAAATCCTCTACTACTAAAATTAATTTGACTTGGTATTTGTTTGGTATTTGGATTTGACTGTCTTATATCCCATTTTTGGTCCCATTTAAAAAAAAAAAAAAACCAAAAAAACCAAAACAAACAAACAAAAAAACCCACCAAACAAAAAACAAAACAAAACACAAAAACATACACACACAAAAAACCCAACTGCGTTGCTTTTCGTCTCACAGGAGTGAAAGAGGCATATACACATGCCATTCAGCCCAAAATTACTCTAGCTACAGGGCATGGCAAAGCATGAAATAACTGCTCCAGAGCACTTCCTCATGTGGGTGTGTTAGATAACTGTCTGCTCCAACGCTAAAATAAAAGCACACTGTGACCCAATCAACACCGCGAGCTCCGCTCTGCACAGCTGCCCGGGCTGCGAGCATGGGAACCCAGAGCACCCCACACCGCCCCGCGCACACCGCTCCGCCAAACTCGGTCCTACCCCCCTGGCCAACAGGCTTGACGCTCCCCGAGTTCCAGCTACAGCATCATATGCCGGATTTAAGTTTACTCAGGCATACTTTACCCTTTGCTGCTGTATCCAGATTGCAAACGGACTTTGTGCTATTGAAAGGACTAAGATTTTTTTTTGCTAGAATATACTTGGGGTTCAAAGAAAATTAAATCCTCCTGCTGAAAAAGTTTTTAAGATTAAAAAAAGATCTTCCTGGGTAATGAAAAATGTTACTCCGACTCTCTTTCTCTGCTCGAATTCTTCTTGCCTGGGGTTTTCATAAAATCAAGAGGTATCTTGTAGTCATTCTAAAAGTTTTTCAAAAATGTTAAGATGAGGCTGGGCTTCTGCTAAACGTACATGTAAGAATCCTGAGGACAGGTCCATGTGCTTTCCTACAAAAAAACATGGGCTGTTGAGGAACATACACCTGCACTGGTTCAGGAGAAAATGACAGGTGCCTGAAAACCCACCCATCCCACAAGGGGGATGGCTGCTAATGCTCCAGCTGCATCGCTCCAGGCTGACCACCATCCAAAGGTATCAGCGACTCCACCTTTAAGACCCCTACATTTTTGGCATAACTTCAGCATCCCCTCTATGCCCAAATCTGAGTTTCAAAGCTTGAGATTCAAACTTTAGGAGGGGAGGGAACACCTTGCTACAGTTAACAGGTCATTTGAAGCAATAAACACATTTAAAGTCTATCAACAAAATATTAATTTAGAAGCTTGAATAAAAAGGAAGGGGGGGGGGGGAAATAGGAAGCAATGAATGTCATTCCCCAGCTAAGAGGTAAGCCACCAATTCTTGGTACACTGACATACAAAACCTTGAAAAGTTTCGCTCAGGTTCTGGAAATAAAGCTGCTAATAAAATGGAGCAAGTAGTTTCTGTAGTTGTAGTGCCAGTGAATAGATCTGCTGCTTTGGATTTCAATTAACTTAGTTTGTTCAGCGAGGAGGCACTTCTGTTGAAACTGGGGAGTTGTAAGTTAAAGGACAGCTAAAAAAAAAGCTCCAAACAACAGCAAAAAAAACCTGTTGGCAGCAAAAGTTCTCTCTGGCTGTAAAATAATAGATTTTTAAGAAACATTTCAAAGGATTTGAAGGTTTTGGAGAATCTCCTAGGCAGTCCCAGGTGGGTTGGGAATATTGCATTATGGACTTCTTTGTGCTAAGAGGAAGGCCTAATGCATGTTTTTAAGAAAGTCCGCCTCTTGCTATTAAATAAATAATTTTCTATTAAAAAAGGTGATTGTTATTGTTGAGAGATCTCCACTGATCAGCGTCCATTTTATATAATTACTTAGGATTCTCCAGAACATTTTATGTAACTCACTTCCACTATCTCTTTTCTTTTCTTCCCTTTTTTTTTTTTTTTTTTTTTTTTTTTTTTTTTTATGCTGTTGTAACTGTATTAATGCTTATTTCATTGCACTGGTTTTTTTTTTTTTTTTTTTTGTTACCAGCAGAGTAGCAGTTTTTACTCTCCAACAGAAATGACAGGAGCTCAGATAAAAAGACCATTTCAAATGGATCAGTTTAAGCAGTCTTTAGAACCCATGATAAATCTGGGCTCCAAAAACTCGACAATGCTAAATGGACTATGAAATGCATCACAAATCCCTCCCCAGAAAAAAAAAAAGAAAAAAAAGACAAAAAAAAAAAGATTAATTCAGAGAAAAGCTTCAATGTTTGAAATTACAAATAAGCAGCAAATTTGTGGAATGAAAAATGGTAAATAAATAGTTACTATTTCTGGACAAAATGGCTCGATAGATTTCATAATTTGCCACCACTGTAAAAAATATCTATTCCCTTCCCCCCTCCCTTCCCCAGCAGTACACACGGAAACACAAGCATAACCATGCATAAAGTGGGAGGGTGGGGGGCAGCCAAGGATACAAACTCCCTCTTAGAAAGTTTGAATTCTTATTAACCCAGTGATGCCTCCATAACGTTACATTAGATCAGCAACATAAAAGTTGGAATATACGTCTCCTTTCTTCCTAGTAAAGGAAACTGGAAAAATACTAATAATGAAAAATAGACGTTAAAAATATCCAGGAGGAAAAAGTACATGTACAATAACCAAAATTAACCCCCTCCGCCCCCACACCAAAACAGACAAACAGCAAAATCTCTGAATAAAAATCCTGTCAGGAGGAGCGGAACCTGCTTTCTCTTTTTTTGCTTTTATTTACTGTATGCCAAGCATATACTTTAAACTTACAGTGTGCATATATATAGAAAACAAAGAACAAGAGTCACCGTTAACCCTGGTCACCAGCATTACAGTTAAAAGTCATTGGCAAATACTAATAAAACCCCATTTAGCAGTAAATAAGGAGAACATGATATACGGACGGACAGATGGAACTGCATAAACAGAAAAGAAAAAGCAGCGAGACCCACAAGCATACGGAGAGGGCTGTTTTAAAAGAGTGAAAGATATTGATTTACTTGGAACTAGTGTTGGAAAACAAACGTATTTGTTTCCTTCGTGATTTAAAAAAAAAAAAAAGTAATTAAAGTGAATCATAAGGGGGCACACCCTTAAATAAGTAGAAGGGGGAAAAACATTTATAGAGGGTAAGGCCTTCTATAGATGTTCCGAATTTTAAGCTAGCAAATAGGTCTGGCAAACTTACATCTCTAAATTAAAAATCGAGGGGGGGGGGGAGAGAATAAAGAAGTGCTGGTGGTTTAAGGAGAGTAGAGGCTTTATTCTTTTATTTTTTATAAAAGTTGACTGGCCTACCTTGTTCCCCAGTCCTCAGTTTGTCTCCTCATAGTCGCTGTCTCCCTGGAAGTACAGTGTGAGTGGTAATGACTGCCTGCCTCCCTAATGAGTCCATTTTCCTGCTCTTGATGTTGTGTATATACACACACTGCAACCTACCTTACAAACCACAGAGACGGGAAAGGGAGAGCGAGCGAGAGAGAGCGAGCGAGAGCGAGCGAGAGTGCGAGAGACAGGGAGAGAGAGGGAGAGGGAGAGAAAGGCGCACACAGACAAAGCCCTCCTACCAGACAGCAGACAACCCTCCTTCCCCTATCTAGCAAAATACAACTCGGCTAATGCAGCAACAGGTTCAATACTGCCAGGCTGAGGCAGCGTAGAAAAGGTATACGGAGCTGAGCAGGATTGCTGGCAAATAAACAGTTTAGTGCCGGCTGGCTCCACCTTTCTTATTTATGTTACAGGATGTTGGAATGCATTGTTTCAGACAGTCCATATAATTATCATAAATACATTTTTTGTGCRTATTAGCATGAAGTGCCGAAACGTATCAGCCATTCTGCTCCGTAACCTTATAGCTTTAACACACGCAGGGAAGGTGTAAACATATCTCTTTTGACAGGCAGACTACACAAAGCCCACTGATGATTTTAAAGTCATGAGATCTTTCAAGAAAGACGCTCCTGAAGATAGGTTTCCCCAGACAATAGGGGAGCAGGGAAAATTGATCTTGATGAGGAAGAAGTCTTCGTAAGAGACTGCTCGGTAAACAATTGAAAAGAGAGGGCTATTCTCCCCAGCATTCCCTCCCTTAAAAATACATCTTCGGAAGCTTCTACCCCTACAGCTATAATAATGTGCTGTGCTTATGTCTGAACAGGTGCAATGCATATAGTACATGGTGTTACAAGGACAGAAATAAATCTCTCAAGTAAAAAAACATTTTCCCAGTTGCAAACAGGCCAAGGTTATTTAAAATATAGGTCTAATTTGAAGAATGTTCTCCCCACTCCCTATAT